>OZ034975.1:34607768-35300268 GCA_964030785.1 Siderastrea siderea
AAACATCACCTCACGGATTTTCTTAAAAAGGTGACTGACCAATTCCTATTGTTTCCGGAGGGAGAAATACGTCATTTAGAGTTGCAAATAAGGTAAGCTAGCATTTTCGGAAAAACATTAGCAACTCGGAAATTCGACGGATGGGATTCCGTTTCCTAAAATTGTCTGCGCCTTAACCGATTTTCAGCTAAAAACGCCGAACAGTTCAACCCGTATTAGCTCACGCAAATAAGGCCTTAAAAAGCTCGGTAGCAATCTTAAAAAACCGGAAAATGATTTTTCAAGTATTTTGCTAAAAGTTTCTCTTTGGGTGCCTCTAAGAAGAGACGCCGAGGTCTGCAGAACAGGATTTCATTGTATGTTCCAGGCGAGCGTTCGCCTGAAAAACGCGTAAAACATTAATCACGCTAAATTACTTACGACTATTAGATTCCGGGCAGAATACAACGCATAAACGGAGAGCGAAAAGACCTTGATATGGCGGCGAGCTTACTCTTTTGCCCTAGAGCAGCGAGGGACGTAAATAATTACCGTCTCAGAGTTTCAGTGTTGGTCTTTTAAACAACGCGTAAATCAGAGGGGATGGTTATTGTAATAGGCCAGAATCTTACACAGCATTACGTGTTCTTCACGATTAACGTTAAAAAACGCTATTGCTTCGTTATTTTATTTTTACCATCACGTGTATTTGTTTTTCATCTGAATATAGCTAGCAGCCTTACCAGTTCACACCTACAACAACCTGCAGAACAGGCGTTTTTAATTAATGCCTGTCATGCGCGCAGGTTCCTATTTACACCACAGAGAGAATGACAGGTTAACCCATAAGAATCCCCTTCTCCAGTTTGGTGAAAAAATTCTGAAGTTCGCCAGGTCATTCTAACTAACTGATGCATTTTGAAGTTTTTGCTGTCATGCTTTGTCGGCCTTTATCTCTTATAACGAACGATCTCGAGATCTACAGTATGCGTGGCTGAGTGGTCACAAATTGAGTTGTTGAATGTGTACGTGTTGGTTTATTTGTGACATTTTTGTAATTAGAAAAGAAATTTCTCTCCCAGTTATGTCTTTGTCAAAAGAAAGCTTGAACTAAGACGTAGATAAGCGGCTTAACCCGTTTCGTTTGGGATAAGCTTTATTTTCCATTAGTCCGGCTTATGTTTGTTGTCCACCAGTCACGGCCAGTAATCTATTTAACCACGGGATACCCAGGCTTATGAGCAGATCTCTTGGTAGAAAAATATACATACAGTATGTGGATTTGACGTGGCAAGTAACTCTAATGACTGTTTATTATCATTTGTTCCGTTCGCTGATGAAATCAGTTAAAAAGTTTCCTACAATAATTCTATTTTGCTATTAGTGATTTGTTAGTGAGCCTGGTTGACCTGTGACCAAGATACTGACAATGGATTTGCGTTCCACGCCCCCCCGGATGCTCGGATCTCGTGGCACCCCTTGTCAATTTGTTTTATATGGTCTCAAGAATATGTGTGCCAGATTTGATGCTTTTACGCGATTTGTCACGATTTTTCCCTTAGCGGACCGGACTATTCATTTTTTTCTTCGGGAAAAACGAGCGTTTCGGCCATTTTTTCATCGTTCACCTTGTAAGCCTAATGCCTGACGTGACATTTGTAGAAAACCTGTCAAACCGGTCTTCTGGAGTACAAATACCGTGAGATATTTGTACTCGTTTTGGATGTTATTTGTACTGTACTGAATGCAGTTGAATAATAAAAGAGGATTATTCCTGGAAGAAAAGTTTATCGGGATCTTTGTGCCTTGTATATATAAAACATCTGCGTTACTTAACTGAAGGTTTAATGAAACCTTTCCTGTATACCAGAGGATTTTTTTTCTTATTGACTGTCTGGATAAAGACCAAAATACGAGTTTAAGAGACACTGGGCTACAGCTCTAGAAAATCGTCTAGCGATTCGAGACTGTTTGCATAAGGCTTTTACTTATGCTACGGGTGATTTATACAACCTGTATAGTATAAAATGTTGTTGGAAACTGCATCAAAAGGTGAGCTTTGAGAAAGGCTAGAAAGGTTGACAATATTACTACTTGTGACTTAAAACTCGCGTTGTATTGATCGTTAGAACAGGAAAAAACGTATGAAAGTATCATGCAACGCGAGGTTTAAGTCCCAAGCAGCAATATTGTCAACCTTTCTAGCCTTTATGGCGTTCTGGTCTAGATTCGGACTGCAACGTCAGACATGCTGTAGCTGTAAGAACGAAGATGACGTTCTCGCAGATAAGCCCTACGCTACTAATTTATCGGTTTTGTGGTACTTACTGGGCTATTTGTTTAAGCCCCCATTGTTACGCTATGGGGTCTATATGTATAACGGTATTATTTGGTAACTAACGGATCACTGAAACAGAGATACAGAGAGCTGCGTCCGTTTATCTACACTTATTGATTGACCCAATCATACTACTTATCCCATTTAATTGTAGCTGGAGTTATGGCATCCTGCTATACGAGATTCTGACTGTAGGTAAGTATCAACTTAGTTTTGTGTCTTGATGACTTACTTCCGACGTGCTTTATAGTAAACGTTATTTATGTTGGAGTACCTTCACAGTGTTTGAAAACTTACTGGCACTAGTCGACACAAAACGTAAATGTTTTACGAGAGATGGTGAGCTACGGTCAATGCAGTTTTACGCACACTAAGTTGTTTTCAAACAATTTAGTGTAATTAAAATTACGGGGATAATAAAAGCTAAACTTCGTGTCGTCTAGGTGGATCCCCATATCCGGATATAAATGCTCGAAAAATCGCCGAGAAACTTCAAGAAGGGTACAGAATGCCAAAACCAAGACACGTTGATGAAAGGCTGTGAGTAACGTTATGTTTAGTTGTTTCTTTGTTTGTTTCCGTTTAAAGGTACTTTGTAGGCAAGACAATTTACAGCAATTCTAAACGCCAATATGTGTCAGTGTCAGCTGGAGTGACAAATGAAAATTGTTAATTCTAAAGCCAAGTCCCTTTTCTCTCAGTGCCATGTAAAAAGGCATAAGAGTACTCAAATCTAAAAAACAACTGACCAGACTTGCATTTGATTGTGATGGAGCGCATCTCTCAAGTGCGTTGGAAGTTTCGGATGGACTATCAGCTAGAAAGAAAGTAAATATCTAGCTGGCTCACTTTATATTAAAAGATATTTCGTTTTTCTAACTACCCTTACTTCAAACAGTGGCATCATAATCGGATATATTTGAGTTAATGCTAATGGCGACGATTTCTCTCAGTCTTTTCTTTTTTCTCCTGGATTAGATATGAGATTATGATGAAATGTTGGGAAGAAAACCCAAATGATCGACCAACGTTTGAAAAACTGAGGAAGATTATGAAAGATATGGAAAGGAACCACAAGGTAAGACGGTGAATTTGAAGGAAGATTATATATGTTTTATTTTAGGCCAAGTGGTAAGGAGTAGCACATGACTCAATCTCTTGATACGTAATATAAAAGTAAGACAAGACACTTTTGATTCTGTGTAACTATTTAAACGAACATTTTTCTTAAAATCAATAACATATGAATTTAATTCTTATGAAGGTCCCCGAATACCAGCAGACTGTTCATGCTAGCTAAATACCTTTAACCCTCGGACGCACAAGGAAAGTCACATCACACCCCTACTTTGTTACAAGTGTTGGGAGAGGAGTGGGGTTGAGGTACCATGGGACGACTCCCCTGAGTTTTATCACATTGTTGAACATTTGCTGCTTTTTTTGTGATCGGTTCTGCTTTTTTTCACATAAAAAAGGTGGAACAACACATTTTTACCCAAAAATGGCTTGACCACCCGCTACTTATGTCGTCATATCTCGTAACCATAGCAACCGCTTCTCACTATTACTTATGTCAAAATGTGTCCAAGGGATATGCGTACAGCTACTTGAAATGGAAGGTGCTGGTGAAGAATTCTCTTGGAAAAATTCAAGAAAACCTGATGGGGTGCCCCCTCTTCGTACGTCCGAAACCTCTGCTATGGATAGAGTATAAACTCTTGAAAACTCCCAGCTAACGTACGGACTGATTTTCTTGCAGACATATGTGAACCTCAACAAGTATGACAACAGCCTGTACGCCAACATCAATGATCTGGCAGCAGAGTAGCGTAATCATTTCCGCTTCCTCGTCAACACTGTCCACAATGTTAGAAAGTAGTGGCAATGCAGCATCCATTTCAGTTGGCTTCTTGCTCCATCAATGTTTTTGATTTACCAGTGAGATTGCAAGTTTGGAACTGAAAACGAGGTTCCTCGCCTAGATGGGAAAAGCCAACGCAAAATGACCGGAATTTCAAACTGAAACTTTTGCCTAAATGGAAAGTGCCCTGCTCAAACGAATTTAAATCCGTTCAACAACCACTGTTTCGGTTTAAGAAGGGTTAGCACTGCTAAATTCAGTCATAAAGTGTTGAGTGAGTTTGCTATGATATCAATGTTGGATTAAATGTTTGACGGGAATTAACTTTTTTAACAGTGCTCGGTATCATTGAGTCGTTTAACAAGAAAGCCAAACGTCGTATTGACGTCAACATTAGGGACCTTTAGATCGGACTACGAGTAGGAGATTGAGTACGAGTACGACTTTTGAATGTCAAACAAGTCACGTTACCAGAGACGTCACTTCTTCGTATTGTTTACCAGTAAAGAAGAAAGCTTCCGGAATAAGACTGGGATGTGACGTGATCATGTAAATAATGCAAACTGGAATTGAAAACTTGTAGTCGTAGTCAACCTCGTACTCGTACTCAAGTCTTAAGTTCCCTATCGTACCGAAAAGTGTATTGAATGTTGTTGAATCGAAATATTGGTTACTTTATAAAAATTTACTAGGAACGAACAACTTCGAAGAAATGATATTTTCTATAACTAAACTTAAATCGTACATACAGCTCCATTTAATTATCTTATGGACAATCTAACCTAGAACAAATATTTGTTGTCGATTTTATCTTTAGAGGAACTTTATAGATCAGTGTTCTTTATTATTCAAACATAATGTACTGCCGTAGTTTATAGTATACCACAGCGCAGTCGCTTGTATAATCTTTTTTAGATTTCGCTTTATTTGACAAGCTCATAAATAGAGTATTATGGAGCTGGAAGAATACCGTCTCGAATCTCTTTCTCGTTACCGCTAATTTCACTACTGTGTGCAGATTTTTCTGTTTGCTGCAAAGTTAGCAAGTCCAGTGGAGTGTATTTGGGGGACGATAAGCATGCGTACCATTCTAGGAACCACTCAGCGCGAATGATTTCAATTTAGGTGTACCCCTTTGATTTTGTAAGATCACACCACCAAACATTTGAAAAAATATATCAAAAACTAGTGCGAGTGTTTCAACATGGGTTATCAGGACGACAAAGGAAACCTCTACCGTGACGGTGATTTGGATACCTGATCTTAAACAGCATAAGAAGCTATATCAAGCACTTGAAAGAGTGTTTCATCAAGTATCCAAACACCTCGAAGTCGGTTAAAAAGTCGGCTGCGGGTTATAAATGGCTTTTTCTATGGTCGAATACTGAAAGGTGTGTGATGTGTGATGAAATTAGAGGCAGAGTTTCTTGAAAAGTAAGAAAACCGGCGGTGTTATAATAGCAGCCAAGTCTGACTTGTTTAAGAAGAAAAGCATTTTGACGGGAATCCTTTATTGTGAATTAACCCTATTCAGACCGGAGGGGGGGGGGGGGCGATTGTGCCCGCACTGACTTTGGACGTTTATAACTTTTTTTTCATAAGCAAGCTAAACTCACCAAACTTGGTGACTTTTCCTTAAATTTATCGGGCAAAAATGTGGCGTAGCAAGTGCTTGTCCATCAAGTTTGATACTACCATGGCATCCACTTTTTGACAGGCCGTTTTTTCAGAGTTTTAAATTGTAACCTTTTCATTGAAAAATTATAACTTTTCTGAAGTAAGTTTTACATTTTTCGATCATTTTCGTGTTCTTTTATTGATTCCGGGTACTTTTTGGTCAAATTTGGCAAATTTCAAAGGTTCTGAAAAAAACAAGAAATCCAAGATGGCAGCCATTTGAGAACCTGACGTTATTGTTACGTCATATGACGTCATCAGCTTATGTTGCGGACCTCAAAGGAGACATTATTGGACGTAGTATCTGCCCTCCAAGTTTTGTTCCAAGTTTTGTTTTCATAGCTTTAATATTCTCAAAGTTAAGAGGTGGGGGCGAATCAGCGCCCCCCCCCCCCCCGGTCCCAGAAGACCCAAAAAAGCCCGGTCTGATTAGGGTTAAGGAGGTTTAATTTCTATTTCGACTTGTTACGTCTGGAACATTCAATTCATCTTTTGTCCATTTGGCACCGATCGTTATTCAAGAAATGCAAAGAGATGATTGTTTTAAGACTGAAGAGAAAACAGGAAATACAAGGAACATTTTGTTGTTCGATTTAGATGTAATAAGAAGACGCTTGTTAAGTGTGCTAATGGAAGGACGGTTTCGGAGACTTACAGACCCGCTGAAATGCGGTTGAAAGGTTTTAAGACTGTCAAGACGTACAAGTACATAAGATGATCTGGTATGTACACGAAATCCGCTATTAATTGTCATTTTTAGCTTCCTGACTAAACTAGAGACCAAGTTCCATACAAATCCTCCTATTTTAAAACTAAAGTGTTCCGCTCGTAAGCCTAGGTCCCATGTGCAACACGTAACACATTTGTGCGTTTATCGCTGTAAAGTACACTATATTCACCACGATTTTTTATAACACTAATGATGAATGGGCCAACTGTGTGTATACCATCTGAAGCAGTGCAAGTGTAAATTCCAAAGGCTTTGCCTTTCGCAGGAGTGATAATCAACTTGTTTTTCATTCCTTTCTGCAGCTGAATTCCATTCTTCTTCCATGTCACAATCGGAGGTGGGTATCCACTGACAGGGCAACATATGGACAACTGTTTACTGACACGAAAACCTTCATAGTAGTAACTTGTGGGGCAAGACTTGGTATCGTGTTTGGGAGGGTCTTGAAAACAAATTAAACAAAAAAAACCATTAACAATGATGATGACATGCTGTTGGAATCCAAAAAGAACACTGGGGGTAACTGCGCATTTTCAGAGAAAACTGAGCTTAAATTGGAGAGGAAATGTCGTACAATGTTTTCTATTTCACATCATCTTTAGGGTTACGGTTGCCTTTACATGTCAAGAAAATGCATGGTTAATGACATTGTTCTTTTTGGATTCCAATAAGACTTGCCTAAACTTACTTTCCCCCCACAGTCATAACCTGTGGAAAATACCCACGTATTGGGAGGTACCGTCCTTAATATAAGCCTGCGCGGAATTAAATGCACAGGTCTTTGCTTCAAGTAACAGCACATTATCTACTGAAACGCTTTTCTTTCTTTTCTTTGTTGTTGTTCTTATCTGCAGCAAACGCCCCGGCTTCAGATAGAAAGGACCTCTTGTTGGAACTTGAGTTGATGAAAAATCTGAAACCTCTTCCTCACGTGATCAAACTGATGGGATGCGTCAAAGAGAGCGGTACTGGGAAAAGTGTTTCAGTTTTTTAATCAAATTATCTTCTTATCTTTTAGCTTCGCTAAATACACATATATACGTTGAAAACAGAGACATGGTGAATTGAAAGAGGCTATTGCAGCTGCCTCAGACGTGAACATAATCTAAGCAGGAAATTGCAAAATCCACTACGACGTGAAACAGCTATGTGAAGCTCGAAGTGTTTGAACGCCTTATTCTGACAGACAATACTGATATTTGGCCGTTATTAACCATTCCTCCAGTTGTGGACTGCGCACAAAAGGATCCTAATTCAATTAGTCAAACTTAACTATGAACTTTCCGTCCGGGTCATGAGAAGCACTGCAACCTTGCATACTAAATAAGTCATAATCTTTCACTCATAGACCAATATCTTTTTCCCCCGGCCAGAGACCCTCTTCTGATCCTTATTGAGTACGTACCGTTTGGCAATCTGCTGGGCTACTTGAGGAAGAGTCGAGGGTTGCGCGATACATACTATAAGGACCTGGATGTAAAGCCGCAGACCAATCTGACCGCGGAACAGTTGATGAGGTTCCCTTGGCAGATTGCTGATGGCATGTGTTATTTGTCTTCATAAAAGGTTAGCTCAAACCTGAAACCCACCCTCTCCCTTACCGCCACCTCCTGTGCTCCAAAAAAACTATCAAAATCGTTTTAAAAAATGAAACAGGATATATTTTTTCCTAGATTATACATCGTGACTTGGCGGCAAGAAATGTTCTCGTTGATGAAGGAGAGAAGTGTAAGGTGACAGATTTTGGGATGGCCAGGAATGTGCATCAGGATGATATTTATTCCAGAAAAAGTCGGGTAAGTACTCAACATGTTATTCAATTGAAGGTATTCCAGCATTGTAAGATGTTTCACGTTGTGCGAAAAAGTCGTCAATATATGATCGCCCTTGCATTTTCAATTCTTGATAAATAATACTAATGATTGCTCAAATCGTCTTTGCTCAAGCAAACTCATACCAGCCAACTTTAAAAAAACAATTGTAATCTAATGTATTTACAGGCACCAGGAGCTTGAGACGTCGTAACGCAGATATTTTCCCATACACCTTTCGAAGAGAGAAAGGGTCCCAGGGTCAAAAAAAGTGCCTCTGACGTCGATGATATTGTCACAAACTAAGATCGTAGACATGCTGTGATCTACCCAAAATCATTGCCTGTCAAGAAAATGCTCAGAGAACCGTCGATACCGGCTTTCAATATCTTTGTAGAGAGCACACTCCAAAAGTACACTCGAGTTGGTGTCGTCCGCATATAAGCACAGAGAAGATAATATATAGATATAGCCAAGCCTAAAAGCGGAGCCGCCAATGAATAAACTGGTTCTCGTTCTGCAAAACCAAGCTCGAAAGGTCATTCTAGAGGCTGAGCACAACTTGTTTATTTATTTATTTTTTTCGGGCATCAAACTGAACACATATTTTACCCACGAGCCGTCTTGCTTGGCTTTTGCAATGTTTCCATATTCTGTCATTAACTGCCAAGGCTTGTTAAATCTCCTTGGATTATTGGCTGTTCGCTTGAATGAACTTGAAACGGCGCTCATTTACAACAACCAAATAAAACTTATTCTGAAGTAAATGGATTATCTTCATCGCGTTCGGATGTTCAGTTAACAAATTACATGAACTGCCACTATTAGTCCGGTGAAAAATTTATACCATCAAGATTGAAAACAAACAAATACCAAACATGCTTTAAATTATGGCATAAGTTTTGCGGATGCGAAGTAAGCCTATATAAAGTTAGGCGCTTTGAGGAACGCGCAAAACTTTTTTCGGAAGCTTTTTGGATCGGAAATAGCTTTAAACCGACAACTGCTTCGCTTAAAAGGTTATTACTATTTGAAAATGTCTAGGGCAAAAAATCGACAATCAAAATTGAAAGCAATTATTCGCTGTAATCTCCTTGAAGCGATGCTTGTGTAGTTGCCTTGCGACTGTGCCTTGACCTGCTGTCATGAATAAACTGACACAAAATAATAAACAGAGAAATCAATTTTGGAAAAAGTTTATTCGAAAACCCCGTAAGTTTATACTTAAATGCAATTCGCGTACACTTCCAGCATCGTGGGTCAGTCCTCGCGAGTGAAATCGGCCGCGCATGGCAGAATATTCAAGACTACATCTGTCACAAATCTGAGCGCGTTTTCTGTAATTTTTTAAAGTCAAAAGTAAATGACACATTTCTAATGACATAAATTAAATTTCAATTTCAAAATGTAATTTCTTTGACCGTAATACTCAAAATCACGCACCTTAAACCCTTTACAAAGTTCACTTACTCGGTTGTGTTTCAGAATAGGGCAAGCCCTCCGCCGTGAGGAAAACAAAGCGTGAAGTCCTTTGAAGGCAGCTTTCGTAACTTGAACTTTTCGCCTTCTACCAGTATTCTTTTAAACTTTTTCTTTCCATTTATAGATATAAGATGCTTTATCTCAAGTTTAAAACTACAGTACTGTCGAACAATCGTTTTGCTAAATAAACAAGCTTTTTAAAGAAACCTCTTTTTCAAAAGCGACGATGGTCATGCAATTTCCCGCCAAGAAAAACGCCGGTTGCCCAAAAGCACGGCGCGATTTCCCGCCAAGAAAATATGGCAGTAGCCACCCCCTTCCTCCTCGGGTTGTCTTGGGACTCCCCTCCTCCTCCCTCAGAGTCTGTACGAGCGGGTGTACGCTGACGACACAACCAAAATTTCTCAGATCGATAGGTTACCAAATCTGCTTAAGAATGGAGCTCCGCTGGCTCCTTTACTACCCACTTGAGTGAAAACCTTTTCCTTTATGTGTTCACAGGGTCGTCTGCCTGTTAAATGGACTGCTTTTGAAGCTCTGATGTATGGAACATACACAACCAAGAGTGATGTGTAAGTGTCTTTTCACGTGTCCTTTCTTCGGTCACTTTTGGGCAATTTTGATAACCTCCGTTCCCTTCACAATTAAGTTACGAAGTAAACGAAGGCTACTCTGGAACTAAAAGTGTTTATTGGGATCCCTGATCATTTGCATATTTAATATATTTTAAGCACCTACGTTACCAAGCCAACTGAAGGTTTAATGCAACCATTCCCTACTAAAATATGAGTATTAGTGACATTAAGCTATACAGCGCTAGAAAATCGTCTAGCAACCCAAGACGGTTTGCATAAACTTTCACTTATATTTCGGGTGATTTAGACAACCGGACGCTCACGGGGTAAAATATTCTTAGAAAAAGTCACAATCGAGTTTTTGATATATACATATTTCTAACTAGATTTCTCTTTTTCAACTGAATCAGTTTACATTTAATATGTATTTTTATTGTTGATGCCTAGCATTCTTATTTTTGTTGCTGAGTTTACATTGCTGAGTTTACATTGCTGACGAACGCTAGAACTGTTAAAGGTTCGGTACTCCTGTGTTTAAATAAAGTGTTATGTTATGTATGTTATGTTAGGAAGGTTAGAATGGTTGACAATGTTATTGCTTCACTGTACATAAACTCGCTTTTCATTAGGCATTAAAAACGGAGAAAACGCATTTTAGTCTCAGGCAATTTAGGTTAAGCTCTCCTTGAGCATGTACTTTTTGAACGGTATTTCTTCAGAAAGTCATTTTTTCAGGCAATTTAACTTGGCGATCTGGTCCGGATTCGGACCGCAATGTCAGGCATGCTCTATGAATGGAGAAGTGAAACGGACTAGAATGGACAGGTATTGACTGTACCATTTTTCAAGTCTCCGCTGTTGCGCTAGCCTATCTACCTACACGACGGCGCTGTTTGTTAACTGACAGTGTCAGTGACAGCGACTTTCTTGTATCAACCCTGTTTAACTGAGATAATCATCCTATTTATCACGTTTGTTTGTAGTTGGAGTTATGACACTCTGCTGTACGAGATTCTCACTGTAGGTAAGTTGTAACTGAGTTTTTGTCTTCGTTGTTTTACTTCCGATTCGTCTTACAGGCGATTTATATACAAAACCGCCATGTTGGTAAACATACCAAAAAATAAATCATTTAGGAAATATGGAACTGACTACGTGTGATTAGGCAGCACGTTCAGTGTTTGTCTTATGAACGCTAAAATATACCAGCACGCTTAATGAAAGAAAAATTCATGCTATCTAGGTGGATCTCCTAATCCGAACATAAATGCTCGCTAAATCGCCGAGAAACTTCAAGAAGGGTACAGAATGCCTAAACCAAGACACGCTGATGAAAAACTGTAAGTTATTTCTCTCTCTTTGTTCTTTGTTTCTAACTTGGCAAATCACATTGCAAGCTTCAGAAAGTGTCATTGTTGTCTTGCTGTCCTGTTAGAGCCATGGGTCATTTTGTACAAAAAAGCCTATTGAATAACTGGCACACCCCACCCCAGGGGGTGTATAATCTTCCCGAACGGATTTTGGACGTTTGTATGTTTTTTTGGGCCAGTTAGAGCACAAAAAATTTTCCTAAGAACAATTTAGAGAAACATGTCAAAGTTCATCAGATTTGAAGTTGCCATAACAATCATGTTTTGACAAATACCTTTTTTTTTCAGAAATTTAAAATTTCCTCCTTTTGATGGCAAGTAACAATGTTTACATAATATAACAATAGAGTTGATGTTCGAGGGCGTAAATATGTTTTTGGCCCGACTCAGGCTCATTTTAGCCCGAGCCGCAGCTATTACTATTATAATCATCTCGGAGAGTCTTGAGAAAAGATATTATTAGCAGCATAGTGAGTGATGAGTTGACTAAATCGACAGGGCGTTTAACTTTATTGCAAATGTCTACAAAACAAACACGGCTGAATACAACCGCGGCAGAATATATGCAATAAAGCTACTACAGGCATTATTTTCACTTACAGCTTCTTTTAGCTTGTTTAAATCTTCTTCATCCAAACACAAGAGCACCAACGAAGCGAATGAAGTAAACAGAACTGACAGGAAAAAAACAACACGAACGTTTGAATGGTTTCCAGTTTTCTGATTGGCTGGTAGCTAAAGTTCCGCGCTTCTGATTGGTGATCTGAGCCGGCTAAAACATATTTTATCCCGCTGATTTCCCCATTTCAGCTCGCAATATACGCCACAATGCCCAATGAAATGATCATAATTTTTGTTTTGCTTTTTTATTGATTTTCATAATTTTTTGGTCAATTTTGGTGCTTTTCGTTTCAAAAAAATCCAAAAAAGCAAGATGGCGGATCCAAGATGGCCGCCGCTTGAGAACACGACGTAATTCCTAAGTCATTAACGTTATCGGCTCATATTGCGCACTTCAAACTAAGCATGTTTAGAGGTAGTATACACCCTCTAAGGTTCGTTGTCACAGCATCGTTGTCACACGTCTGAGTTACGGGGGTTAGCTGTGTGCCTTTGGCCGAAATTGTCAATGTCGAAAAGTACAGCTTTCCCTTATTGTGATAACTTGAATGCTACTAGATAGACTTCAGTGTGATCATTTGTCGTGTTTTTTAATATACTTATTTCATGTTCTCTTTCTGATCTCAAAAGGTAACCATTACTCACGTTGGACAGCTGTATCGACCATCAAAGAACCTGATAAATGTTCTAATCCAGTTTGGCCGGTTTTGAACTACCCTTACTCTAAACAGTGGAACCATAATCGAACCGTATTCGAGTTGATGTTTTATACTAATCATGCTTTTTTTTTTAATATGGATTAGATATCAGATCATGATGAAATGTTGGGAAGAAAACCCAAATGACCGCCCCACTTTTGAGAAACTAAGGAAGACGATGAAAGATATGGAAAGAAACCACAAGGTAAACATCAGAGGATCAATTTGAAGAAAGATTATGTGTATTTCAGGGCAAGCAGTATCATACAACTTTTTTTTCGTGTACCATGAATTGTAAAAACAAGGAAAAAGCTTGTAGCTTTCGACTTGTTATAAGGACGGAGTTTTTCCCCTTTTGGTTCTATATATTAATTATTTTAACAAGCATTTATTTTTTTACGACAGGATTTCATTCTTCATATTCAATACATCTTTATTCAGTTTCATCTAATTTTACTGGACCATAAAATGGCTTTCTGATGCTGTGGTGAAACGAAATCCGCCACAGTGATGCTTTCATTACATTCCAGAATACAAGCAGACTGTTCTTGCCATCTCAACCTCTTAAAGTGACCGAAACGTCTGGTGTGGGGTATAAACTATCTACGGATCCCAGTTGACGCACATACATTTTTTCTTTACAGACGTATGTCAACCTCAACAAGTACGACAACAGCCTGTACGCTTACATCAACGACCTGACTGCAGAGTAGCTGTTAATTTGCATTTGTATCAATCAGTGTTTTGGTCAACAAAATATTTTTTATGGTAGTTGTCAATGAACCAGCCATTTGAACCAACATTTTTTATCATGTTTGCCAACACTAATGGATATCTGCATATTATGTTATTATATTATTCTTATTTGGCTGTAGTCTTGGAGAATTCTTTAAACTTAATGAGAACTAAATTTTATCTAACCACCGTGTCTCGCGCGGCTAAACTGGGAAACATTTGCGTCTGCAGCAATTTTCCCCAAAAATGTTTGCTAGTTTAGCGAGGCCCTTAGCATTTATATTCTGATTCCTGGCTGCAATTTTAGTATTTTTCTAAACAGCCATTAGCATTAAAGTTAATAATAAATTTATAATAACTGTAAACCAACGTATTTCCTGACGTGTTGGTGGTACTTTTTTTGTTAATTCTTCTTAGGCTTTCCTTTAGCTTTCTTTATTACTAAGGTGATATAATGAAGCTCCAGAGATGTTTTTGATTAACAAAATTACCATCAGGGAGATCTTTCCCTTTCACTTTCCACACGTAGTACTCCGCTAAAGGAAGAGGCTGTTTAGCTTGGAGAAGTTCAAGATTTTGAGACTTTCGATGGCTATTTTAGTTTATAAGTACACCCAACCCAACAATTTTTAGCTTGAGTACCGAACACCCAGGTGTGTAAATGGACACCAGCAAACGGTCAAGAATATGTGAGATACGAAATCAACTATCGCGAGCCTGTTTTCACTTAAATAGTGAGGAAAATTAATATATGTTCCCAGTGCCTTCATGCTGACGAAATCTATAGGATAAGCATCGCTCTGATAAAACATACACTTTCTTTCCAGTATGCATTTTGTACGTTGTCTGTAGTATGCATTTTGAGCTACCTTAATTGAGATTTTCGGATATAATCTTAACTGGGTTACATGTTTCTCTACTTCATAGCACCTCAAGTATGTATTAAGAGTATTTACCCCCCCCCCCGAAAAAAAGCAAATTATTCTAGATTTGCACACTATTTCCCAAAATGATGCTCTTTTTAAGAACGTACGCAGAAGAATTTGTTAACACTGATAATTCAGGAGTGCCAAAAAAATTAATAAAATTAAATAAATAAATAAACTTGATATGGTCTCCTCGATCGTAAGATAACAAGTATTACAAGAGCCAAAATAATAATTTTTTTTAATGTTGTGCTTAATTTCAGTTCATTAGGTCCATTTAACTAACATTTTTTTAGTAGATGTCGTTTTTCGTCAAATAAATCTTTAACAGGGTTATTTGCAAAACCTGCAGCCGCAACTATTGGCAATGCTTCATCGCCCATGAATGAAAAAAAGTTCAATCTTCTCACATGTTCCTGAAGCAATAATTGCGGGCGATCAAAAGCGAGCCCGCAGACATTAACTTTGAGGTAGTGGTCAGCGGCACTTAAAATGTTGAGCGAGTTGGAGCACAATGTGGGTACCTTTTTTGCATTCCTTTGGACTTCCAACTGGTATGAATGGTATGTGAGCGAAGGCCCTTGTGTCGAGTTCAAGGTCCGTTTTTAGTAGCCTGCGAGAGCATTGTGTGGAACTCGCCCGAAAGGTTTCCTTTATGCAACTGCCGGAAGTAAAAGAACTGTTGTACAGAATAACTGAATTAATCCGTCGCTCAATAATTTATTTTCAACGCTAGCGTATAATTTGAGCCCGATGAATATACTGGTATATAGATTTTGCCAAGCCTAAAAGCGGAGCCCCACATTTTTCTTTCTTTTTTTTTTTTCGTTGTTGCTTATTAATTTGTGAAAATACTCTCATTCATGTCATTAAATATAAAAAAAAGAAAAGAAAAGAAGAAGAAGAAGAAGAAGAAGAAGAAGAAGAAGAAGAAGAAGAAGAAGAAGAAGAAGAAGAAGAAGGGAAGGTACATTTCATCTCTCCGCTGAGCATCGAACCCGGCTCGCCGACGTCGCAGGCCGGCATTATTCTATTTAGGCTAAGAACCCTGGCACTACTTGTAGAGGTAAAATTTACTATTTATTTCTTTTCCCTTGACAAGATGCCTATCGACATGAAAATGCTGGTGTTTTACCCGGGAAAATGTGTTCGGACTGCCATGGTTGTAGACAGAAAAAACAGAAGGCACTAGCTCTGCTATGTTTGGCGTCGGAACTGCGGCCAAATGCTGCGAACTCAAGCGTTGTGCCGACCGAGCTGGCAGCAGGAACGACAACAAAGATGAAGTCCTCGAAACTTGAACTTTTCGCCTTCCACCAAAAAGACAACTGAGTCTTCTTTTGAACTTTTTATTTCCATTAATAAAATTATTTCTGGCTTTTGTTGTCTTTGCTGAAACGCGGGTCACCATGCAATTCTTGCATCTATTACATGATTCGCATATCTGTCTCAGGAAACTCTTGTGCGCATGCAAGATCATCGGACCGTTTCCATCTGTGGTTTGGTCAGTCAGATGGTAGAGCAGTGGACTAGTTGCACGAATGTCGTGGGTTCGAGTCCCAGCTGAGCCACTAAAAATTTTCTTTTTCACTGACCTTTGCAGCGCAGCGCTTATCATTTTCTTCTCACATCGAAAATAATGTAATTAAAAGGTTTCTGGTACACATGTAACTTCTAAAGGAAGCTTTGTGGGAATCATTCCAACTGCAGTCGCTCCTATAATATCTATTGCTGGTGGGCGAAGGAATGAAGGCACAAAATATCACCCCTGTGAAAACTTTATTCTGATCTGTGTTTCTTTCAGTATATGCATAGTAATGCTGTTTGCCATGAGTTCATTGCTACAATAAATTACTCTCCAGTAAAAGCCTCTTAAGAGGCTCTGACTGTAAATATCGAGAATCGGCGGACAAGCTCAAAAAATCGAAAATCCTGATAACTTGCCAGAAGAACACTTTTGGGGAGCTATCTTCGAAAATATTACTTAAACCTGCTGGAATTCTATTGTTTTCGGGAAATTCGGAAAAACGGTTTTGCTTAATTTATTACGCAATAATCAGGCTTAAAATTAAACAAATTGAAAGCGCTTGCTTTTAAACAGTTTGCAACTCTAGAAAACAATTTTAATATTAAATGATAGCAATACTCTTCTACTTTCTAACAATGGGAATTGCATGGAGTTTTGCTTTATTTATATTGTTTGGTGGTTCTTTGAAACAAAGGCATTTTGCGCACTTCGGAAAAAGGCAAAAATTGGTAAACTACAGAGGCTTAAAATGGGTCTTGGTATGTCTAATAACGAATTGAAATAAACACTGTGATAAAGTTTGGCCCTACTTCTATTATGATATGAAATAAAAAATCTGGGCAATTCAGGCTCACGCTGACAAAAACAAAAGTTCGCGAACCAGTGTTGCCAAAATTTGCATAATGAAATGAATGAAATGAAAAGTAGTAGTTTAGGTGAGCTCAATCTAGAGGATTTTATTCACTGAAGACACACAAAGAATGAACTAAAACATTCCTTCAATCTATTCTTGCATTGTTTTGG
This sequence comes from Siderastrea siderea, assembly GCA_964030785.1. Taxonomy (NCBI): domain Eukaryota; kingdom Metazoa; phylum Cnidaria; class Anthozoa; order Scleractinia; family Rhizangiidae; genus Siderastrea; species Siderastrea siderea. Next base: position 34,625,123 of record OZ034975.1, read on the forward strand.
GCTTATACTATTTCTGCGTAAAACTGAAGAGAAGGAGAAGAAGTTTTAAAAGTTCTACACGAGCTGTTGCGTGACCGGTGTCACGTGAATATTTTTTGTCAATTTGTCAACCTGCTTATGGCAGTTTTTAAATGCGGTCTCCTACATTGGCCGCTGTTTTATACATGGATGTGTTTGGGGCATACTGTCATGTGGAGCTGATATTCTACTGGGACGAAAATTCCGACAGGCAAGTCTAGAATTAGTTTCGTATACATATGACACCTTTCTCTTCGAGAGAAGAAAACTGCGACATAGTATGTTGTTGTGTACGTGACTCGATCGCTCTTTTCAAACGGCTACTTAGATTTTGGGCGACTTTTTGAAATAACACTATTTTGGCCTGGAAGCAAAAGTGCATCATTATTATTATGATTTATACGTATTTGTCAAAAAATGTGTTCTTTCTATCAATATTATTACACTTGTATAAATATGTTTAAAATTAAAACCACGGACGTCCCGGCAGTGGGATCAGTATTGATGAGTTCTTAATGCAGCTGTATATCTAAGAGATATCAATACACAGTTTGTTTGGTTTTACTTTGCAAGATCACTGAGAACTCTTTTACAGTTTTGAAGGAAAAGATTTTCGTTGTAGAATATTTTCACGTTTGCATGAACGTATAGTGATCGGTTGCGTGACTGGATTATTTTGAGTGGTACTTTGTGTTCCTTCCCTTACACAGCCATTTTAGCTCTCAATTTATACGCGTACGTCAACTTTAATGATTTATAAAAGAAACCGTTTGGATTTTCGAGAACATTAGTATTTTCCCAAAGAAACTGCAAATAACAAAGAAAGGCCACTGGTGCTGCAGAGTATAGACATCTGACAAAATAATAATTTGTCATATTATGTCATGTTATCATATTATGATAACCCACTGCACTCTAGTTTCACCAACAATTTTCCAAATTTGTTCGTAATTCTTCAGAACGATAAATGAAGAATTGCCAGCGAATGCATCATCTAGTAGAAAGACCATCTGAAAATAGTTACGGTAAACGATTTGTCATATTTCAAGTCGTCCTTCCATTACAGTATTTTTTCCTATTATTCAACTTATGCAAATTTTGGCAACACTGGTTCGCGAATTTTTGTTTTTGTCAGCGCGAGCCTGAATTGCCCAGATTTTTTATTTCATATCATAATAGAAGTAGGGCCAAACTTTATCACAGTGTCTATTTCAATTCGATATTAGACATACCAAGACCCATTTTAAGCCTCTGTAGTTTACCAATTTTTGCCTTTTTCCGAAGTGCGCAAAATGCCTTTGTTTCAAAGAACCACCAAACAATATAAATAAAGCAAAACTCCATGCAATTCCCATTGATAGAAAGTAGAAGAGTATTGCTATCATTTAAAATTAACATTGTTTTCTGACGTTGCAAGTTGTTTACAACAAGCGCATTCAGTTTGTTTCATTTTAAACCTGATTTTTGCATAATTAATTAAGCAAAACCGTTTTTTCCGAATTTCCCGAAAACAATGGAATTCCAGAAGGTTTAAGTAATATTTTCGACAATAGCTTCCCAAAAGTGTTCTTCTGGCAAGTTATTAGGATTTTCGATTTTTTGAGCTTGTCCACCGATTCTCGATATTTACAGTCAGAGCCTCTTAAATAGTTTGAACATGACGCAGAAGGAGCCTCTAAGATTCCGGAGACGAAAATATGGGAGAAAAGTTTCATTCTTTTAATATGTTTTCCCATGTACTCACCAACTTTATTAACAACACTGAATCAGATGTTAAATGGTCGAAAGGACGTTATACCATCAGTAGTAGTACAAGTGTAGTTTCAAAGAGATGGACGACGTAGAGTTTTCTCCTTTCTGCAACAGAATGCGATTTTCCCCCCAGGTAACAACTTGTGGTGGTTATCCACTGACAGGCAACAAATTGTCAGTGGGTCACCATTGCTTACCTGATAAACCATCTTGATGCAGTTCGCGCCAGCTTGTTTAAGAGGTCCTTAACATTTGAATAAGAAAAATGAGGTGCGTTGTTTCGAAAGTTGTGAACTGCAGGTTGTAGGATGCAGGTTGTGGGTTGCAGGATAGAGGTTCCAGATTGCATGTTACAGCCTTACAACCTGCAACCTGCAGTTTACACCTTCCAGCATTGTGTCTGTTCTATCATTGATTCTGTTGGCAACTGTCCATGTAAGACTTTTCAAAGAAAAGGCAAAACATTTTATTGCAGTTTCCTTATTTGTCAACACAACCATAACGGTGCAACTTGGTTTTTGCATCCAGATAAGTAAGTTCTAGGTCTTACTTCAGTAGCAAGTTCTCGTAGATTTTATGTTGCAACCGTCCTTGCCAGATTAGTTTGCTAGAGGCACTTATGTCAATTAAAGATTAAAAATATTAACTCTCGGACGTACAAGCAAAGTAATACCCCCACCGTGATACAGAGGGGGTGGGAGGTGATGGACCCCGTTAGGTTCTCGTTACGTTACAATATTTCGAAAAGATCTCACCTTTAGTAGAAAGCCTGTGATTTGTTCTACAAAATGAGGTATATATAATGGTTTGCCGCGCTGCTGGGAGCCTGTAACGTCATCCAAGATGGTTGCTATTCTAAGCGCCATCTTCGATCTTACCGAAAATTAAAAGGTTAACAAGGAAGTTATCTTCATTGGAACCTTTCAAAATGATGTCATTTCGGGAAATAGTGACGAGCACTTAGGACGTCTGCGTTGGAGGCTATTGGGGTTATGGCTGTGAAAGCAGCAGCGACTCTAAGAAAATTGTTAACATGCATACAGCAATCGTAATACAATTCAAGTGATCGCACTTTGTAAACATCCTTTTTGCCTTTCTCACAATTATTTAACAAACTTAACGTAATACTTCCAGGAAGCCTCTAGCTATAGTTGGCTGGTCAACGTTGGCAGTAGCGATACAGACATAATACCCACGACTATCAGGGGAGACGCTTTTTATGGTGAGCTCAGAGGATCCACTGCCAGAGGAATTGATCAAGAGTTCATTTTGACCATAAAAGTTAGTATACCACGTGAATGACTGACTTGGAACATTAACAGCACTGCATGTAAATGTTGTAGATGTGCCCACTTCAGCCACTTGAACAGAAGGATGTACAAAAGCTGGGCCTAAAGAACGAAACCAAATTACCTCCATTAGTCAACTTAATTTTAATTAATTTTTTTTTACTATTATTTTTTAAATTTGACTTTGATTTCATTCAGTGTGGCCTATTGTAAGGCGACTGAACCTTTTTAAGGATGTGATGCAACTTGGAATTTTTTGTGCTTTTCATTAAAGCAAACATACAAGCAAAAAACATTGCATGATTTATTATACAAAAATCATGAGGTTGCGAAGCTAGAAAAAAAGTCGGCTGCTATCTTGTGGGAATGTAAGGACTGGTTTTCACTAGTAACGAAGTCGGAATCAGAGTCGGAGTCATAATCGGAGTCATAACAGCGCTAACGTTCTAGTGAAAATCAAGCAACGGAGTCGTAAGCGGAGTCTAATTTTGGGCTCGTTAATCAGAGTCCCAAGAATCATAACGTGTCCATTTTCTTATGATTGCTCTTATGGCTCAGTCGCTTATGATTTAGTGAAAACCAGGTTGTCGGCGTCGTAAGCAGAAGAGGAATAAAAAACAAAATCACAGGGCTCGTCCTCAGGCGCATCGGGTACAAAATTGTGCTTACGACTCGGAAAATCTTCTTTTCATTAGTTCATAAGCGACGGAATCGTAAGCGCAAACGGAAACTCGACTTACGACCCCGTTGTTTGATTTTTACTAGATCGTAACGATCTACGCTTCTGATTATGACTCCGACTCCTTTCCTAGTGAAAACCAGCTTTAAGAACCTACCTTACCCAATTTTAACAAAGAGTACTTGTAATTAACTTGTAATTAACCCTACTCAATCCTGGAGGGGGGGGGGGGGGCACAAAGTAACCGCGCTGTATTTGAACGTGTAACTGTTTTAATATGCAAGCAAAAGCCACCAAACTTTGTCCCTTAACTAGGACCAATTTGGTATGACATGCCATTGTTAAGCAAATCTGTTGCCATGGCAACCTTATTTGACAAGTAGATTTCTCAAAATTTTGAATTATACTGCTTGAAGTGAAAAAAATACCTCTCTAACTTTTACATTTTAGATAATTTCAGTTTTCCTTTCTTGGTTTTATTACTTTGTCGACAATTTTTGTGTGTGTTTTTTCAAGGTTTGAAGAAAGGAAGAAATTCAAGCCGGCATATAAAAGATGGCTGTCGTTTGAAAATTATGACGAAATGTACTATTAATATCTAATTATTATTACGATACCTATAGAAATGTAATCTAGTATATAAAATTGCATATATTTTTTTAAGTTACTGTATAAAACAAAGAACGACAATTCCATGCAAGTGACCTTTTAACTTGTATGAGGGGTAATTCCAGAACATGTGTTTTCACGTGACGTCATAAAATTCTAAAATCATAAATCGCGAGGTCTTCTGGTTTTATTTCCACACTAGGTTGAAGAAGACTTAAAAATATAAGTCTCCAGCCCGGTAGCGTCTTGAATTTCTGCCTTTAACCCTACGTGACACCAACATGGCGTTCATAACAAAGCTTTCTCTTATGCAAGAAAGGGCTCTCCTTGTGATTTTTAGCAGTTTGGACAGTTAGAGCATTAGTAGGGAAATTAATGTGAATTTATAGTAGTTCATAAGAGAAATGTAATCGCTTGAAGAGCAGAAGTGAATTCCAGATGTTTTCATTGATTTCCGACCGCCATGTTGGTGTCCCTCTAACATGGCGTTTCCATACTAAGGTCTTTAAATTATGGTCAAACGTTTCGGCAAATAACCCAGCAACGGAATACTGTACAGATCTGAGATTTGGCGAAATTGTTTATTTGTTGATCTTTTACAATGTTACAAATTCTTGGCTTCTTTCGTTGAATGGTTTTGATTCTAATGTTGTATGGAGTGACAGTGAAAACCGAGAATGGTCCACAAGGGTCTAGTCGCTTCTTCTCATGTCGCAAGGACCAGGAAAGAAAAATAACTGCATGTCTGTTTGAAAATGTCACATAAGTTAATAAACTAAAGGGAGTATTATAAAACAAGCAAGAAGGTCCACAATAGGTTTTTTGGAATACGGAATTCAGGCTTTTTAAGGGCGAAATTCGGGAATAAGTAATAAATATTGAGCGAGGTTCAGGATTTAAAATATGAACTGGATACGCGATGTAGCAATTGGTCATGCCCTTGTCCAAGAGGTTTTTCTCTCTTTTTTTTTCCAAACGAACTTTTACGCAGACGCCATGGTCTGGATCTGACCTCGCAGACGTTGATTTGTGGATATTTTAACGACCACGCAACTTAATGTGATTGGCCCGCTTGATTGAACCTATCGAGAAGTGGATGAGTGTATTTGTCACATTACCGAGATATGACACCATCCGATTCAGTGCTAACCGCTAGTGTGAAAAAATATATATATATTGTTCAGTATTGGTCAGTCGATTTATAAGTAAGGCACCATTAGAAAACCAAGGGAATTTGAATTTGTTAGTACCAAGGCCTTGGAGATGAAGCAGAATTAGTCAAATGACACAAACATTTCTCTCAGCGTGATCCAGACTTTACCAGTGGTTGACTCTGTCTGCGACACCGGCTATCACTGATTATCATTAAGAGCAAAGTAAATTTATTTCTCTAAAAAGCCGCGACCCTGCTTCATACTAGTGACATAATGACACGATGGCATAACGACATAATGATGTCGACAATTATGACCACCAGCATAACGACACATGGTTTTTTTATATTTTATTTATTTTATTTATTTATTTATTTAATATTATTTAATTCCAAATTACAATGAATTGCACAAGAAAATCCAACGATTCTGAGGTCAGCCTAAAACAGAATACGAGATTTCTTGGAATAAGCCGCCTAATTATCATAGATAGTCTCTCTCTAGACTCAACCACGTTGGGGTGACAATTCTAGTTGCTGTCGACGACGCCGTCGTTGAAGGCTTCAGATCACAAAATCTGCTGCAAGAGGAGAATAGGTGCCTCCTATCTTTCAAGACGAAGCGAGACGGGCACACGGCCAGCACCACAAACTTGTCAGATAGCTTAGTTTAGTTTTACTTTTTTTGAGTTTTTTTTTTCTAAAGTACAGAGTAGCAGTGGACTATTCCCGTGAGAAGTTCATCGGACACTTACTTCTGGCACCTCTTCCAAGAAGCTGCTATGTTGTCATGCCTTGGGTGGATTTACGGTTCAATAATTGTTCCGAGCCTCTGATTAGTTACTTGTTCCACACTTGTTATGTCGTTATGTCAACTAAGTTGTTCACACTTGTTTTAGCAGAGACACAACTTCACAATGACAAAAACATAAGGACATAAGGGAAATAGATCAGTTTTTTTCCTTACGTAGTTATGCTGCTAATATGGCGTCATGTCTGCATGTTCACAGTGCTCACATATAAACGACATAACTACCCTGTTATGTAGTTATGTGTATGTCGTTATGACGCTAGTGTGAACCAGGCTTAGCTGCTTTTGGAATTTTGGATTTTGGATACAATTTGGAAGCTAAAAGTGTGTAGATTCCTCAGTACATAATGACTTGGAGATCAACATACGTTAAATAGCCCAAACATGCTAGGAGTTGACTCAATTATCGTCTGGCGCGACGTAATTGATATTCAAACAATTTGTAACCACACAACACTAACCGCTTGCATAGAGTGTAAGTTTTTGTCGAGAGTCGAGGGTCGAGGTTATCATGTCGAGGGTCGAGAGTGAAATGTCGAGGGTCGAGGGTTCAAAAATGTCGGCATTTTTCTATTTAAAAAAAAAAAAACAAACAGACTAAACAAAAACAAAACAAAACAAAAAACACTGAAAGAAAGAAAATAAAAAAAAAAAACGTCACGCCGGCCCCGAGACTCGAACCGCCATCCTTCTGAGTTACAATGCGCGCTCCGTACCATTGCGCCACCAAGCCAACTCTGATGTTCTACGACAGAATTAGTTTATTAAACCCTTTGCGCGTGACGTCACGCATTTCCCAAGAAGGCGCCCGCTTCTTTGAACACGAAGTCAAGTCAACACGGCTTTATTTCCCACCTAAGCGCTTTCACCATGAATTGGTGGCGCAATGGTACGGAGCGCGCATTGTAACCCAGAAGGATGGCGGTTCGAGTCTCGGGGCCGGCATGACGTTTTTTTTTATTTATTTTCTTTCTTTCAGTGTTTTTTGTTTTGTTTTGTTTTGTTTAGTCTGTTTGTTTTTTTTTTTATTAAAATTAAAAAATGCCGACATTTTTGAACCCTCGACATTTACCCTTAGTCCATGGGCCGGACTCTCTTAAATGTACCACTCAGAGGGACCAGCTTGGAGTATTATAGAATTAAAGCTTGGTTGGGGGTGATAACAAAAAGTTATGATAGCAAAGCCAAATGAGTAGCTTATTTGTATATTTCTTTAGCTAAAATATCACCAAAATCCGCTTCTGCATGAAAACGAGGCCTGTTTTCAAAACAATATTAAAAACTTATTGCTGGACCAAAAATAGTCTTCACAGCTTCATTTTTAAAAAGGAAGCACTAAGATTATTTACAATGAACCAAATTCCGAATTTTACTTGTTTAAAAGCGAAAAAAGCAAGTTGAACGGCTTATTGAAACTTTGCGTTGCATTGTGGGAAAATCCAAGATGGCGGCCTTCATGGCAGGTGAGTGCATATAACTTGTTGCTTGATTTTCATCGTTTTAAAGTAGAAATCTGTTTAAAATTGGACAAAGTTTGTGAAAAATTACAAGATAACTAAGTAGCAAGCATTTTGATTAAGACTTTTATAAATTTCAACCACAAATTATACAAAAACTTACAGTCATTCGAGATGTGTATGGACACCAAAATCCATGATTTTTTTCTTAACCACCGTGTGGACTTTTTCACAAGTTTTACTTTTCAAATCTATTTTATCCTGAATAACAGTAATAATAAACAGCTTCATAACCAAACAACAAGAATTTTTATAATGGTATCGTAGTTATTTAACCACAAATTTAACTTAAACTTTCAGGCCTTCGAGATCTGTATGGACTCGATAATCTAAGATTTATTTATAAAACCGCTTTTAAAACGAGTTCCAAATTTTAACTTTGTTCTAACATATGAACCTTTAAAACTTCTTATGAAAAAAATCAATGTTTTTAAAAGCGACTTTGTATGCTTTACTTTTTATAAAAAATATAAGGAGGAAAACGAAGAACGTTAGAAAAAAATGGTGAAAATAACAAGAGACAAAGGAAAGAAAACTGTGAATGCATAATCCACTGTTGTGACGAAACTGGAGATTTGGCCTCTTTAAAAGATCTCGACTCGTGGAAAACGCTCCATAATGCTGCTGTTATTCGTAACCATGAGGGGATTCTTGATATTGCGAAAACTTTAAAGGAAGGAGAAGTACCACAGATATCATATCACAGGAAATGCCGCAGTATCTTTACGTTGAAGAGGGATCTACAAAAACTGGCTCAGTCTGATAACAAGGTTGAAGAACAAGATGACACAAGTAGCCGTAGGTCTTCCGGCCGACAACCGGCGAACACCCAAAGTAGGGTCTATGAGCGAATTTGTGTATTTTGCGAGAAGGCCAAGTACCTCAAGGGAATCAAAACAAGAGAGGCTCTGATACAGTGTGTTGACTTGCGTGCTGATAACACAGTCAGGAGAGCAGCTATGAGCAAAAACGATTCAAGGATACTGGCTATTGTCTCCAGAGAGCTTGTAGCGGCAGAAGCATGCTACCATAAATCGTGCTACCGTGACTACACTCGAAACGTTCCAGGACCTTTAAACATCAGGGAAACAAAAGAAGAAGTGTGTGATGAGTATATCAGGGCAGAAACACATGCCTATGAGATGCTGTTTAATCATATAAGAACAAACCTACTTCAGAACCCAAGGGTTGTTAGAATGTCGGAGTTGTATACCCTATTTACATCATTCTTCAAGTCTCAAGACATAGAGATCAAAGAATCTACGAGAACCCATTTCAGAAGAAAACTTGAAGGAGAATTTGGAGACATGCTGGAGTTTGAAGATCTTTTTGGCAACAAAAGAGTTTTTGTCATTCCACGTGGTCTTTCCAGACTTCATTTAGCCAAGCTAGCTGTGGAGAACTCTAATATTTCCAAGCCTTTTAAGGGTACAGAAGAAATATCCAAAACCGCTCTCCACCTTAGAAAAGCAATCCAGGAGCAAGAAATCATAGAATCGTGGCCTCCAAAACCTTGCGAACTAACTGAAAATGCCGTGATCATTCCAGATGTTCTGAAAGAGTTTTTGTACACTTTGCTCACCGGTAGTACTGAATTTCCAGGTTTGCAGTCTTGTTCTCCAAAGATTCAGCGTCTCATTACATCGTTTGGACAGGACTTGGTCTTTGGTACGAGTGGTGGACGACAGAAGCCCCCAAAGCATGTTTTACTTCCATATGCCGTAAAATCTCTTTCCAACAACGTTGAATTAATTCAAATTATAAACCGCTGTGGTCACGGAATTGCCTACTCCCAACTTGAAGAGATAAATACTGCATTGTGCCTTTAAAAGTTAGCAGCAACCTCATGCAACGAAGTCCCCCTCCCCGAAAACATCCGTCCGTTTATCAGTACAACGCTGGCCTGGGATAATATAGATCGTCTTGAGGAGACTTTGTCTGGCGAGGGCACTTCCCACCGAGTCAATGGAATCGCAGTTCAAGCTAATCATTTTGGCCCTCACCCTCCGTCAGCTTCACTTCCAGTCATCATGAAATCAAAGAAGAGAAGTATCGAGTCTGTGGGTGACGAAGCTATCCCTATCTACAATGCAGGGGAGCGCTGTGGGCCCCATTCTAGAGGATATGTGGAAGTCAAGTTAAATGAAATCATGGAATGCGCATGGAAAAAGAACTTGCTGTGGGTTTTAGCACGAATTCATGCAAGTGAAAAGCAATCCGTTCCTAGTTGGACTGGCTTTAACATTTTAGTGCGAAATGACCAAGAAGTTACTAAGGATAACGTGGGTTACCTTCCGACAATCAATGCCCCAGCAACAAACATGTCTACTGTGTACCAAATCCTTTTGAAGTCTCTACAGATCAAAGAAACCTTGAAACTTCACAGCATGGTAGTTGTGTTTGATCAGGCACTTTATGCGAAAGCTGCAGAGATAAAGTGGAAACACAGAGCGCAGTTTAATGATCTTGTGTTGAGGATGGGAGTGTTCCATACCATTTGCACGTTCTTGTCGGTGATAGGGAAGCGTTTCCAGGATGCTGGTTTACGAGATGTGATTATCGAGTCTGGAGTAATTGCTGAAGGATCCACGTCTGGTGTCCTTGAAGGCCGTGCATATAATCGCGCCATAAGATTTCACAAGCTAATGTTTGAAGCACTTAACAGGCTGGCATGGATTGGTTTCATTTCTTGGGTGGAGGAGCATCACAAAGAGAAGAAGCCTCTTGTCGATGAGTTCTTCAAAGGTCTAAAAACGCTTTGTGATAGAACATGTGAGCGAGAATTCAATGCCACAATTACAAGTCCCTCATTTCAAGAAGTGTCGCAACTATTCAGCATGTATATGCACTATCTCCGGCATGGGAACGGGAAGCTCTCCAAGTTCTGGATGTCATATGTTGACATGGTTGAAATACTTCTTGAGCTGTTAAGAGCGTCTCGGGAAGGGGACTGGGAACTTCACCTTTCATCTATCAGCGAAATAGTCCCTTGGTGTTTCGCATATGACAAGCCTAACTATGCCAGGTACCTTTCTGCATATCTGCATGAAATGTCACATCTACCAGAAGAACACCCTGACACCCTTGAATACCTTCGATCGGGAGGATTTTCCGTTCAGATTGGAGAAGACAACCCTTTCGGGAGAATCCCCGTTGATCAGACGTGTGAGGAAACCGTCAACAAAGACACTCAAACGTCAGGAGGAACCAAAGGTTTCAGCCTGAAGCCGAATGCAGTTAGCAAATTCTATTTAGTCGCTGAATACCGAAGCACATTCCTGAGGCAACTCAAAGATATGTTACACATCAGTCCATCGTCTTCCCAACACAATGATCTACAGCCTTCAAGAATCGCCAGGGATGAAGCTGATGTTAAGTCCATTGTGTCAATTCTTCAAGACACTTGGCTCAACCCATTCAACCCTGATCTTCAAGATCTTGTCTGTCTTTCCACAGGAAAGGTAGCCACTCCTGATGTAGAGCGTGACTTGCTAGGAGCTAAAGATATTGGTGAGGAAGCCTATAAGGCATTCAGAGAGCAACGCCTTCAATGTAATACACCTAAAGTCAAGTTCCATGATGCAATCACCAAAGCCAAGTTGATGACCTTTACTCACCTGACCAAAAAGGTAACGATAAAGGCTGGTAAGAACCAAGAGGTAATCCTCAAAGCCGACAGAAGATTGTTTGCGCAAATGATCGTCATTGCAGAGAGCAGAAACCTACAGATGAGAGACGTGTTATCCCATCCTCTCGGACCACTCCCATGGTCATTAGCTACCCCAGATGGCTTGCTCCGTAAAACAAACAAGGCGTCCCTGGCAAAAGAACTCCAGAAAAATGTCCAAGCCTCAGATGCTATTCCCCATCCTTCTGCATGTGTTATAGACGGGATGGCTCTAGTCCAGCGCCTCAAAGGTGATCAGAAGACGTTCGCAGCAGTTGCTGAAGCTTTGCTTGGCAGAGTTCTAAATGAAGGTGGAACGAGTGACAGGATTGATGTCGTCTTTGATGATTACAGGGAGGAATCCATAAAGAATGCTGAAAGAATAAACAGAGGTGAAGGATCAGGAAGTGAATACCGCAATATTCAAGCCGATCACAAGGTCAAACAATGGAGAAGATTCCTGTGTAGCTCAAAGAACAAACAAGCACTCATTGTGTTTGTGACAAGCGAGTGGAAGAAAGACAAGTACAAAGAGAAGCTTTTAGGAAAGACACTTGTTATCACCTGTGGCGACAAATGTTATCAGTTATCCTCTGGAATGGTGCAACCTATTAGTGAGCTCGAATCTACTCAAGAGGAGGCCGATACCAGAGTCATCTTACATGCAGTCCATGCAGCTCGATCAAGATTCGCTTCCGTCGTTGTGGTATCAGAAGATACTGATGTCTTAATACTTCTTCTAGCCTTCAAGAGTTCCATTTCTTCCTCGCTGTTTATCAAATGTGGTTCACAGACCAGAGTCAAGTACATTGATGTTTCCAGAGTAGTTGAGAGCATTGGAGCAAATATATGCAGATCACTACCAGGCTTTCACGCGTTCACTGGTTGTGATACGGTTAGTGCCTTTGCTGGACGAGGCAAGGTATCAGGATATCGAATTGTGTCACGAAGTGCAGAATTTCAAGGAATCTTCCAGCAACTGGGTACAGAATGGGACCTTTCCGATCACCTTTACTGTAGTCTTGAGAAATTTACTTGCTCCGTGTACTGCAGCAACCCGGGAACAAGTGACATAAACGAGCTTCGATACCGACTGTTCTGCTTGAAGAGAGGAGACGTTGAATCTAATCAGCTGCCACCATGCAGAGACACGCTGCGAAAACACTCTCAAAGGGCAAACTATCAAGCTGCAGTATGGAAACGGTGCTTAGAAAGATGTCCAGTCATCCCACCACCAGAAGGAGCTGGCTGGTGCACCGAGGATGAAAAACTGGTTGTAGACTGGATGGGTGGCCAGCCAGCTCCACAAGCAGTCCTGGAGCTTCTTTCATGTCAGTGCAGTAGGGCGTGCAAACCTCCATCATGCTCTTGCATCGCCAATGGTCTCAAATGCACTGACATGTGCCGACTTCAAGAATGTACCAACAGGTCTGATGAAGACAACGATGTTGTCCCTGCTGGAGACGATGACGATGATGATGACGATGAAGAAAGGTAATAAACTCGTAGCCATTAGCCAACATCAAATAACTTCCCTTTTACAGTACTCTTCTTAGAAATTTCAAAGTTCCTTGCACTTGACTGTTAGCATGACAATTGGTTTAAATTTTGAACAGCGCACCTTATTACTTACATTTAATAACTGTTGTTGTCATGGCAACTGCTTAACATTTAAAGCATAAATCAACTGCTACTTTTGTCTAAAATTGAACATGACCCTTTGTTTACATTTCAGTGAAAATGATATTTGAACAAAGCGATGTATGAAAAGCTATGAAAGTTTCAAGACTCCAGTGTGTTAAGTGGGGGATTTTACTGCCGAAGAGGAGTCATAGAGGAAGCTCTCAAGTTTTCCTTTGCTGGATTATTAATCCCAGAGTGTGCTTAAGTGATCTGCAAATGAGTGAACTCTAGTGGTGATATGTATTTTTATCCCAATTTTTAAAATTAGGAAGCGGAAAACAATAGTGAACATTTTCAGTGAGTTTTACTTCATTCGTGGGCTAAATGAACATTTCCGTTGCCATGGCAACGGGAACTTTAATTTTTAACTTGTTAATTACAGTACAATTGAATCCAACATCATACTCTGTTTGGTTATGTACAAAATGTGGTTTCAAAACCAATTGCACAAAAGTTATAAGTCAGAAGTTAATGCTATTAAGTACATCTAAGGCGAAAAGGCAGTTGGAATGACGTCATTTGATCACATGACTACAGCAAGAAAGCTACTCGTAGAGGCTTGCTATCATACCTTAAAATAAACTTTAGATATTGAAGATTTAAAAAATACATGATAGCACTGGTCCTTTCACATGGTACAAAAAACCTTATTTTGGGGGTCTTGGCCCATGGACTACCTCGACCCTCGACATTTTACTCTCGACCCTCGACATGATAACCTCGACCCTCGACTCTCGACAAAAACCTACACTCCTTGCATAAATATTTTTTTCTCCAACAAGCGTTCATACATTCCTGATTTTCAATCAATTATCATCGAGAGCAACGTATTTCGAACGACTTCTTCTGATTTTGTAAAGTTTGGCTATAGTATGGTTTCAGGCCACTTCCCTATAGCAACAATCAACGGCCTAAAAATTTAAATGATCACAAAGTCACCTCATTGACAGCTTGATCGACCACTAAACAAAAACGTTTAAACTTTAGTTGAACAAGATTCAGCGCAAAATATTGACATGTTCAGAGTCGTTTGAACTGAAAGTTGTTACAAGGCAACATAGCAAAACACATTCCAAACGAAACAAAATGCATTTCGCCATTAAGATTCCATCGGCCATTTATGAATGGTCGTCTAGCGTCTTTCCATAAGTCGGTCTGTAAACACAACACGCTTAGAAAACATGTTAATAATCGGCCTCTAGGAACGGGAAAAAATTGAGCTTACCGGCATGTGAAACAAAAAACAAGAGCCCAATAAACACACGGCAAACTGTGTGTATTCTAACAGAGTTCGCGAAATCCATATTCTCCAGGTAAGAAACACACTCAGTTATTTTTGGAATATGATACGCAGATTCAAATTAAAGTGGACCCTATAGAGTCCAGCTTTTCTTTCATTTATTTATTTATTTAAAAACCAATGTCTATTGCTGTCTCCGAGTCAGCAATATATAGCCTGAGTGTACGGTTGCGGTATTTCATGAACATAGGCCTATACTTTCATTGACATACTAAACTTTTTTACCAAAGAAAAAATATGGAGGAAAAAAGGCACCAACACATTTCACATCCAAGTGTAGTTTTAGGAGGATCATAACGCAAAATTTCCGTATCGAAATATTTACTTCCTTGCTACAGCACTAAGGCTTATGCTAACTTCCTGATGTGACAAATCTGAAATGCTAAAAAATATATAGGTATTGTAAATGGAGCAATTTCTTGAAGGGGAATTAGCTCCTCTTTTCACTTACAATGATCTAGACAAAGAAGACATTTACATTTGGTTGTCTATTCAATGCCTTAGACGATGTATTCTATTTCAGCTTCTTAGCTTCTCGGGCTCAGTTATCCGATGAACATTGTCGAATACGCCAATACGCCAATTGACGCGTACGAAACATAACCATATGACCGCATTCGGATACCATATGACCTAATTTTCGGCTTCCCAAGTCGAACATACGCCTAAGTACAGGGGAAAACAGGGAACAGGGTAAAACTGTGCCCTCAGATTTCACTGAGTACGACGTTGAGCACAGTTTATGTCTCGTGGATAAGGCACTTCAGCATCGTTCCTGCATGTGGCTTCGCGTAGACGATCTTCAGATCATCAGTATTCCCAAGAGAGGAACTTCGTTGTAACATTGGGCGAAGTCGTTTCGGAGGCTAAGTAAAATGGAGACAGCACATAGTAAACCAACCCTTGAGAGAAGCAATTTTTCTCCTAAATTGGATTGAGAAAGCAAGGGAAAGGAAAAGCCAGATGCTTTGAATATAAATTTCGGCACTGTAATGTTTAACTGGGGAAAAATAGTGTGTGTATAGCTAAATAAGGTTTTGAATATTTAAAGTGAAGGCGAATCTGTTGGCGAACGTCAGACTATTCAGTCAAGTAAAAGTTCCATTATCTGGGCAACTCAGAGCCCTTCTGCACCACCACCAAGGGGACTGCATAGTAGGCTGTTTGCCGAGTTGTGTTCACCGGTCAATAAGCTCCTTCACCAGGGAGGTGTACGGGAAGCTGGGGATCCCCAAGGTGGCAAGAAGAGGGAGAAATAGGGAAACAGATATTATTGTGCAATATTTCGGGGGCCGGAAACTCTATAAAAGGCTACGGGAAACAGGAAGTTTTAAACCCAGTGCCCTACCCCAACCCACATACGTTCAACAATACAATATACATATGTTTATTTGGCCCTGGCCTCATTTGAACATTAAAAGTTCTGAATGAGATGGATGCTTTGGCGTGACTTTCTGGATCTTTCTACAGCTTCATACAGTGTGGAGCACCGAAAGGATCAAAGCAACAAACCTTGCCACGACTGAATCAGGAAAGAAATATTCTTCTCGGGTTTAATCTTGACATATTTCATTTGTCGACAACATCATACTGTTGGCCGTTCAAGATCGATAAGATGCACTGTGTAAACGCAGTTCCAGCATTTACGGAATGCTGTGTAATCCTGGCACTGCTGATTTTTCCGCATGGAAGTATGTGTAACTACTCTGATTCCTACTTTAGAATATAGGATGGCAATATTATTGCATGAACTCGACTTTTAGTTGATTGCGTTTCAGCGCTTACTAAATAGCCAGTCAATCTCATGAACTCTGTAGGAAAAATCCCGAAATTCGCTAAAATCACGTTAGGGTGTAAATTTTAATTAATCTTACCGAGATAGCACAAATCAGGGATAGACGTTTGGGGTTGCTTAGGGCAGCTAAACAACAGACATGTTCACGTGATGCTATTGCACACTTCATGCCAAAGGAGATTTAATATAGCGAAAGTAGTGCCCATACAAACCACATAGACGCTTTCTCAGAGACTCGTCGCGATGTCGGCTGTCTCACACTGAATTTTAATGCATCGAAATTGAGCTTTTGAAGCTAAACGTCACTGTTACTGGTGTTAAAATAAATATTTTAAGTACTAAAACGTGTTACGCGACATTCCAAGGCCCCCGAATAGGCGAAAGTGTAAGCTTTTTTTAAACTCTACATATTTGTGAACAATTTTAATTTGAATTTCATTTGTTCGCCCTATGCATGTCTTACATATTATTCATATTATCTTATCCCGACATGTTTTCTAAACTCTTCTAAGGAAGTTTGAAGCTAGAAATAAAAAAAAAATAGATTCCTTTACTCACAGACTTGATCATGACGGTTATGCCTCTGAGTAAATCGGTCTAAGGAAAGATTACCCGAGCGTGAATTTTGACTAATAAGCGAAACATTCTTGACTTCAGACTGCTCACTTCCGCAGAGTCTTCAGTTTCAGTTGCCTGTTGAAAATACAATTCAACTTCAACTTTATTGCTTCCATCACCCAATACATTGTAATATATTTATACTGACTCTTGCAATAAAAGCGATGAGGGATTCTATAGAAAAGCAAAAAAATGTTTGAATTTATAGATCCCTTCGAAAATTAGAAATGTGGTCAACTGGAACTTACAGAGCTATATTATCATTACTTACTACCTACTACTTACATACTTAGCAATGAGAAATATAGTTAATTTTTTTTTGGAAGAATTTCCTGAAGTTACTTGAAGTTTCTCATGAAAATAATCAAAGAAGCAAGAAAGTAAATTTTATTATATATATTATAACTTTTATTATATATTATAAGAGGGATACTTTGCCACTGCTGTTTTATCAATTATATTTCTTTTTATGTTTTTCTTAAATACATAAAATGATCTGGTTTTTCGTGTTTTGTTTTCTATACTATTCCATATTTTTTGACCTTGATAGGCCAAAGAGTACTGGCCAAGACTGGATGATTTGCGTGGAAGATGACAGTCATCTGCATGCCGTGTACCATAACTATGTATCTGGGAATTAACTGAGAAAACACCCGTCAAATATCTGGTTATTATATAATTTAAACATAAAAAGAGACATTTCTAGCTCATTTATTTCCTTTATTTTCAATATTTTTAATTCCTTGAAGAAATTAACTGTACTGTCTCTATATTGAATTTTAGCTATAGTCCTAATTGCTCTTTTTTCTAGTATTTCAATTCTAGTTAGTCTTGAAGGATAATTGTTGGCCCATATAATATTACAATAGTGGAAGTAAGGGTAAACAAGAGTGTAGTATAAGGTTTTCATTGCTTCCTTAGTCAAAAATTGTCCCACTTTAAACATGATTCCAATATTTTTTGATATTTTGCTTGTTATGAAATTGATGTGTGGCTTCTATGTTAGGTTTTCATCGATTACTGTACCCAAAAACTTGCATTCTCTAACTCTGTTAATAATGCTTTCATCTATCTTTAAATCAATGGCCTCATTCATAAGATTTTTTCTGTTCGAAAATAACATATAATTTGTTTTAGAAATATTTAATGATAATTTATTTGCTTTGAACCATACTGAAAGATTTTCTAGTTCATTATTTGTTATTGTGAGTAACTGATTTAGACTTGTATTCTTGTAAAATATGTTTGTGTCATCAGCAAATAATGTGAAGGAAAACACTTTGGATGAAGCATGTATATCATTCATGTAAATCAAAAAAAGAAGTGGACCAAGAGCAGATCCCTGTGGAACCCACACGTTATGTCTGCCATTTTTGAGTCTATCCCTTTGTATTGTAAATACTGTTTTCTGTTAGATAAGTAATTCTTAAACAAATTGATTAAGGAAGATTGTTCACTATCCGGTCTGAATCTTCTGATATGCTACCGTGAATCCCCGATATAACGAAGTGTAAGGGACTGTGATAGTGTGTTCGTCATCACGAGAGTTCCGTTATATTGTGGTTCTTTTTATTCATGTTAGTATTGTTGGATTAAAAAAAATATCGTTCCTTATACCGGAGTCTTCGATATATAGGGTTTCGTTATATCGGGGTTCCACAGCACTGTAGTAGGAACTAGTGTGGGCCATGGTAAGTAAAGTAACTGACGAAAGTTTGAGCTCGAATTCGGGTACTAGTGTTTTTGTTTCCAGGTTTGACCTTTTTTGCTGGTCAAACTGACAAGTTGCGCCACTTTTCAACCACTGAGAGTTAATCCAAAACAAATTGTTTCATCGCCGTACATGTACACTTTCTTTGGCTCTTGGCAGAGTTGCTTGTGTCTGTTGCGCATAATTATCGAATGGAAATACCTTTGGTTTTGATTTTACCATAATAATTTGAAAATTGCTCAATCAGTTCACCTTTACTTCTGGATTTATAGTAAAGTGTTGTCCTTGGAATATCAAGGCTGTCAAGCAAAAAATAATAATAATAATAAAAATAAAGGTTTAAAAAGTCTTTTGTTTGTTCAGTTGAAGGTCGTTTACAGTTTACGTCACCATACAATGGCAGGACTGTGAGAAGTTTAGCTGGGTCTTCTGTGAACTTCACCTGGGGTTTCTCTGGTAATGTTGGTGATATACAATGGGGACTAAAGGAACGTGGTATCAATGACTTTAAAACTAATGGAATACTAGTTAAGCTACAAGGCAATAATAAAGTGTTATTATCAGGTCCACCAGAATACAATGGACGTGTGAGTGGAAGTCGTAGTTCTGACCAGGCCATTTTCACTCTCAGTTCCATCACGAAAGTTGATGAGCGATTTTATGGCTGCATATTAGAACCAGCTCGTGGATCATTTGATTCTTCACAATTTGACATTGTGCACTTGGTTGTTGAAGGTGGGTGAGTTTGAAGAACTGGTACTATACAATAACTGAGAAATTAGACCCAGGACAGACTCTGACTTAGGGGACGGTCGTAGAATGGTCTTTTTACTATTGCCATTGTACAGTAAACCCCAACAAGGAAGCCCTAGACTACTTGTTGGCAGAGCGAAAATCGGGGGTAACTAACCGACAAAACAACGAAGAAGAGAAGAACAGGAAAGAACGGGGCAAAATGGGTGCTACTAGGTCCGGTCGTCGCCGGCTAACAAAATTTTGGCCTGTTGGCCGCGCGAAAATTGGACAAATCGACAAAACATCGACAATTTCACCAGCTGGAGAGGAACTTAATGTAAAAATAGTGGTGTTAGTTGTGTTCATGTCTCCACCGCGGTCAAACGTCTGAGGTAGTTTTTTCGTTTTAATTTATAAGATTTATTCACGATGCATGCGAAACATGAGCAAGGATATCTAAACGGCCCGCGCATTGCAGGCATGTGCGACGTCTAAAACGGATAAATAAATTTTTTTGAATCGGTGTTTAGCCGACTGTTACCGCAATGTTCACATGAGTGTTTTTAAAACTTGATTGGGGAAATGCGATTTGCTTATCTTGATTTGACTCAATGGAAAGTGGAAACTCAATGGAAAGTGAAACTCGCTTTTGAAATGAGTTTAAGAGGGTGCCTCTTAGTCAATTCAAGTTAGTTAAAAAGGCATTACCTAATAAAAGATAAAGTTCGAAATGAGTTGTCCATGTAAAAAAATTAATGAAGCAAATTTCAAATGAAAATAATTCCGACCATACTAAACGCCAGGCATAACTAATCGATGATCAATGACATCAATTGGTAATCAATGAGTAATCGATGGGTAATCAGTTGATTAGTCATTGATTATTGGCGATGATCAATGAGTAATCGATGACTAATCGAAGCCCAAACATTTTGTGGCCTATCGATTACTCATCGATGACATCGATTACTCATTGATGTAATTGATTACCTATTGATGTTATTGATTACTCATCGATGACCCATCGATTACCCATCGACTATTATACCGCGCACAAAAGACACATTTCTTGCTTTCTTGTACCATTTTTTTTTCATTGGTGATTTTTTTTATCTATGTTAGACGTATTTTTCTTTATAACTGGCGTTCCTGTTGACGAAATTACACCTTCACAAAAGGAAACGAGCGGCTTCATCAACTACAAATCAGTTCAAGAACCAAATTTTCCCATCTGCAAAAAATGGCCCTTGAGGCCCTGTTTAAAGAAAGCAGATACCCGTCTCAAGGAGTAATAGAAGAATTTGCTAAGTTGAACAACCTTGACGGGGAACCGTCAAGGTTTGGTTCAATAATAAAAGACAACGAAATACAGGGGAACAAAATACAAATGAAAATAGGCCTTCTGACGCTTAACACATTGTAAGCTTAATTGTAAGCTGGATAAAATAAAGCTGGAAACATCTGTTTACATCTAATAAGTTGTTTTTATTTTGTTCTTATTCGCCAAATACGGTTTTCAGCCACGAAATGATATCGATGCGTAATGAATGAAATGAATGACTAATCAATGCAATCGATGACTAATCGATGACCAAAAATTTTGTGGCCTATCGATTAGTCATCGATTACTCATTGATCATCGGCAATAATCAATGACTAATCAACTGATTACCTATCGATTAGCTATTGATTACTCATTGATTTCATTGATGTCATTGATGTCATCGATTAGTTATGCCTGGTAAACGGAAAGGAAACCTGAGTCAATGCTTTGTGTGACTCTTGGCTGTAACGTGACAGACTGTTAGATCTGTCAAAATGATTGCGTGATTCCATTCACGCGAAAGTGCTGTAGGTAATTAATTTTGCTTCTTCGTCGCTAGTTAAAATGTTGAGCTCCCGAACAGCATATTTTTTGTTTCTTCATAAATAGTTAGAGTACATTCTTAATTAACATTAGTCGGATTACTGAACATAAGAGGAAAACCGAAGTTTCTTACGAAGTGCACGAATCATCACCACATCATGGCATTATGCCAATCTTGACATTTCCGATATGCAAAAGTAAATGAGTTTATTGCTGTTTCCAAAAATCAAAGCTGCCTTTGTTTCATCTTTGTTGGTGAATTATTTGGTGCTTTCGGAAATTAATCACCTTTCCAATAAATGATGAACATGAAGCGTGCCATACAAGTTTTTGAAACTGTATTAAATACGGGCCAATACAATCGCATCAACAACCAGCGAAACGTGTCATAATCAGAACTTAGGACGATATACTGGTATGATGAAACAAAGACCACGCAATCTTACGCTCACACAACCCAGTTGACCAGCAGTTTTAAAATCAAAAAACAAAAAACATCAGGTGAAACACGTTTATCTGGGTTTTAGCTGTTTGATAAACAAAGAGCATTTTCTTTATTTCATGGTGTGCACAAGTGAAGTACGTACAATAAGTCAATAAACATCCCCCAACGTTGATTTGTAAACATCTCGGAAATCAAACTAGAATAGCGAGCAAACAAAAATAAAATAAGAAGACCATTATTTCATTTATTTATTATTAACATTTCAGTGTAAACATGAAGCAGAAAAAGGCGAACGCAAAATCGTACTCACGTGGGTTCACAACGTACGCAGGAATCAAGATTTCAATAATTCTTTGATCAGCAGTTTGGTCACCACACAGTAATTTTCAAAGAGTTATTTTAACTCCTGTAGTGGAGTTAAACTAACTCCTTAAGGTGGAGTTATTTTTTGGGAGTTATTTTAACTCCAAAAGGAGTTACTTTAACTCCGAAAAGGAGTTACTGTATTGTTTAGGGGAGCTAAGTTAACCCCTAAATTGGAGTTACGCTGGTGGGAGTTATTATAACTCCAATCTGGAGTTAAATTGTACTCCTCTGGAGTTAAATTTAACTCTTTTTTTGGAGTTAAATTTCAGTTTAACTATGCAAGGAGAGTTAAAATAACTCCTTTTTGCGATCATTTTGGAGAAGTTACTTCAACTCCCCTTAGGGAGTAATTGTGGAGTGATTTTAACTCTCTAACAAGGGTTAAAATAACTATCTTTTGGGAGTTATTTTCGTGGAATTATTTAACTCCTTTTAGAGAGTAATTCTGGAGTGACTTTGACGGAGTCGTTTTGGAGGAGTTGGGATAACTCCCTATCAGAGTCATTACTTTATTATTGTATTTTTTACTCTGCTACAAGAGGTACATCTTATTTTGGTGGGTTAGGGTTGAAGGCGGAGTGCAGGGACTCGCGTATCATGTTTATGATAAACTTTGACCTCAATTTAATTATGAACGCATTTTTTGGAAATAAAGCAAAAGATACTGTAGTAATTCGTCCACGTGAAATCAAAAGTTTGGTAAGTTCCTGTCTAAAATGGCGTGAATTATAATATTTCAATTCAAGAGCCCGAAATCAATGCACCTGCATTCACTGGTCAGCAGTTGTCAATATTGACATTGAGTCATGTGTTCTTTGTAACAGGGCTGAAAAACGACTGCGCAAGTCAATGTCCTGCGGTAACGATTGTGGGCTCAGGCGCGGGCTCGTTCAAAATGGAGGCCTCTTCGCGGGAAAAAAACAGCCCGAGTTTAAAATGAAAAAATAAGGACGCCGTTAAAAAGATAATAATTTCGTTTAAATTTTTGAAGGGGAACAATATTTTCCAAAAAATTAGAGGGTGTACAAATTATACAAAAATTGTTCTCGCACGGAAAAACGACCTTTCGCGTGACATAGTCGGAAAATTGCGAGCCGGCTGGATTATAGGGTACTGTTTACGGTATTGTTTTGGCTTTTTCTGACCACTTTCTCGTCTGTTTTCGCAAACTATTGGTTTGCTGGGAAAACCAGAAATGCCTAAGGGTCCTGTTGTGGGTGTATTAGGCCCCCAGCCGCACTGTGCCTCCGGAGACTTAGCTTGTCTAAAACATCGCCGATCGATCGAGCGTCAGGACAGTCGCTGGTTGAGTCCTTTACTAAAAGACAATCAAGACAATTTCAGACATTCCTGTAATGGGCTATTCCATTTAATATCCGCATCTCCCAGGCCGAGGAACAGTGGAATTCTTCAGGGGTAAGGGGTAAAAGTGGTGGAATTCTTCAGGGGTAAAGGCCAGAAGCTGGGGAATTCTTTAGGGGTAAAATCCATATTATAAGTGGAATTCTTCAGAGGTAAACAGAGATTTTATGGAATTCTTCGGGGGTGTTTGCTTTTTTTTTGTGAAATTCTTCAGGGGTAAACCCATTTTTTAAGGAAGACTTCAGGGGTAACACTTTTTAATGGAATTCTTTAGGGGTAAGAGGGAAAGGTCAGTCCTCAACGAGGGGGGTGCGGATATTAAATGGAATAGCCCAATTTCCAGTCTCCCTTTTTAAGATTTTGAACAGCCACGGAAAAGGAAAAGAGAATCATCATTTCACTGGAAGTTGACAGCATTTTAAAAAGCCCTGTACACACACCAGACAGCCGCCCCAGAAAAGAATATTATATCGAAAAGCAATGAAGCAGTTTACTGATAAAAACAGCCCTGGACTCTTGAAGGACCTCCTTGCTTGTATTACGGGCAGTCAAAACTTTTCCAGCAAAAGAAAAGATCTACCAGGACAGTCATTTACCTCTGTTTCACATAATGGAGCACTATTTTAGGTAACATATTTTGATTTAATTTAACTGGAAGATGGGTTTTTAATTCAGTTAAAGTTCATGGGTGATGGAACACTGGAAACAAATTTTCTAAACTTCTTGACAGACTACATTACAAGGACTGCATTACAAAAGGAAAGTGGACTCTATGCAGCTAGTTGTGCCATATCCTTGAGGGGGTTGTCCATAGGTCAGATTTTAGGATACAGCACCACACTCAGGACAATAGTTCTGACCCTTTGGTGACTTCCTTCAAAATAGTTATTTTTGGGATGTTTTAATTACTTGATGACTAGTCCTTTGCTTTTCATGCAATTGATTTTGCCATCCAATGAGTCACATTA
Source organism: Siderastrea siderea (assembly GCA_964030785.1). Classification (NCBI taxonomy): domain Eukaryota; kingdom Metazoa; phylum Cnidaria; class Anthozoa; order Scleractinia; family Rhizangiidae; genus Siderastrea; species Siderastrea siderea. Next base: position 34,649,468 of record OZ034975.1, read on the forward strand.
TAGCTAAATAAATGAACATCAAGAATATGTTGGTTCATTTTCAATTGCTTTTATGAACTAATTTTAAATGGTAATTAAAGTGCCACGCAACACACACTCTTATGGCATAAATTACCAGCAAATATCTTCCTTTACAGGAAACTGAAAACTGTTAAAAGAAAAGTTGCAGTTTATAATGTATTGCAGATCATCTCCAAAAAAATGAATGAAATATTCTGAAAACTGACATAATTATGGCAATAAAGTCCCTGACTTGACCTTTCAAGTGTACAATGTTTGTTTGAAAAAAAAGAAAAAAAAACCTGGATTATTGCAAAGCTGATCTCAGGATGTATGGGCCTGTCAAGTCCTAGATACAAATAAAAACTATTCACAAGTGGGAAACGTGCAGATTTTTATTTAAAAGAAGCTCTACATACACCACCAGTCACGTGAGCCCCTAAAACCAGCACATGGAAAAAAACAGGGTGATGTACTCAGAACCAGTGGTATAACACTACCTCTGGGATTCCAAGGAAGCCCTACCCTTACGTCAAACACCTATACAACATGGAAATGTCCAGAAATCAGTCACAGTGACGAAAATGTTTGCTGTGTATGGATCATCTTGAGTTTTTGCTGTAGGTGTGGTGGGCAGTGCAGCTGGTGGGGCTGTAGGAGAATCACTGCGACACACCTTCCACTGTCCCCATTTCACTCTTGATGGCTTCTTTTGACTTAGTTCTAAGTTTTTCTTATACTTCCCTTTCTGCAGGGCCTGTTGGTTATTTCTCACAAATAAAAAAACCCAAGATCCTGTATCATATCATGATCTTCATGTTTGCCAGAACCACTCCCCAGCACTAAAGCATTTTCCTTGGAATCTGGGTCACTGAAAAATAAACATTTACCATAAGCTTTCACGAGTTTGTAAAACTATAGGGCAATGTAGTAGCAGAAAAAACTACACAAGATAAACATTTTTGTGCACAAGCCCAACCATGATCAGAAATAAAAAAATGAGGCAAAGGAATTACCGACAATAATGTTCCAATTTATATGATCAAAGGTCATAATCAAGAAATGGTAAAATTACTGATTCTGTTACAATTGATATAAACAATCTTATCTGGCAGTCAGCTGCCAGTTTACTTCCACATATAAGTGTTATGGGTATGTGACACTACATGTTTGACAACAGTTTTAGAAGAGAGAACGACAATCTCAGCTCATCTTGCCAAGACTCAGCTGCATGATATGGTTACTGAATACTGTCGCTACTCCGTACGCACTATCCGAGTCTATTCGTACACGAGAGGCAAGCACTTTGTAGACAAGAAAGACAAATAATTCGCTTTAATAACCTACAAAATAATTCTGTTGAGAGGAACGCTTACGAACGCTCATCATGTGCTCCGAGGTGCTCCGACAGAAACCTTTATTCACTTGTGGGTTTCATTTCTTGTTTGGGAACCAAATATCTGCTTCGCAAGTATGATCGCAAAGTTTTGTTTTTGGAAATAGATTGTTTACTTAAACTTATTAGAAATTATTGTCTAAAACAAACCTAACTCTATGAGTGTTGCACAGAAGTTCGGTAAGGTGTAGCTATAAAGTGTAATGCTAAATTTAATCTGAGGACTCACTCACCGTAGTGCTGCAGCCGATGATCTCACGAATTCGCTGGGTTTCCACGACTTTTTTTACAGCCAAACAGTAGATAGACAAGTTCCCAGTTTGTCTGAAAAAATCTCCACCACAGAAAATACCTTTAAATCGCGTCCCATTAGTCCCATCTTCTCGAGTGACACGACGCCAAAATCAACCGAGAAATCAAGCTCGCATGGCGCCAAACAAACGGCCGATCGAACGATTTTGAAATGCTTATCTCGAGCATGCGCAGTCGTTTTTCAGCCCTGTCGATCTTTGTAACATTAGAGCAGGCGCCATTTTGAAAGTGACGGTTGCTCGACGTAAGCAAGAATTATTTAGCTAGCATTTGTTCGTAGTTTGAGGACAAAAAAGCATCTCTCAAGTTAAAACAAAGGTGGGCGATTGCATCTTTTCCATTGGATTACGTGCCAAGAAATGTTTTGGAGCCTTGCATGTGGATTTTTGGATCGAAGTGAACAAAGAAATCGACGTTGTGAACATATTAACAACAGTGGATCAACGACTGTTTTGGCGGGTTGTTGCATTCGCAAAAGGCCAAACGTAGGAAATATGGACGTTTTGCCGGTAAGCTTGAGCTTGGAACTTCAGCTTACTCTCAGCCTAAAGGCTTCCCTTCCAGTTTGTCATTCAAAGGAGATGTTACTAGCTAGGATTAGCTTAAGGTGAATACAAACGGTTAGCTGTAAAGCTGTATGCCTGCATCTTCGTGTTCAGTTCTTTTGACACTGTTTAGTTGCAATAATTGTTAGCAATATAAAGTCTGGGGATTGCCATTGAAAACTGTAGCATTTAAATGTAAAGAGTTCAACAATTCTTTAGCGGAAATATTCTTGTTTGAAAGGTATTTTTGGAAGGTAAACAATCTTAAATGACCTCCATGTTTTAGCCTTTTTGTACTGGAAGAAAACTACTGTAATTTACATTGCAAGAAAACGCGAATGATATCATTGTGTTTTTGTAACAATGTTTTATAGGCTGTTGGAAACTATGTTGTTGTTGACCACATCAAAGGGCCTGCTTCTCTGCAGATGACAAGCATTTGTGAAAATGGATGATACCATGTTTGACTAAACTTCATTCATTTTATTTATTAATTGGCTGTGGTGGTCACTTAGGAATTGCGTTCATGCGTGTAGGTGCAAGTTCAGGAAGCCAACTTTGACTTTTTGTGGATGTGAATTCACGAAAGCTGTGTTGGTAATATGATGAACAATTTTACCAGTCCTTATACTTTAAAGCCCACCTTCACCCAAATGGCCTTGCAACCGTTTGCTATTGTTTTCGAATGGCTTTATTGTCCTTCTCGCGATCTGACTGGTTACCAGAGTATTTCTGCGAGCGAGAAAATCGTCACATATATTTAAAACAAATGGAAACAGCGAACTCGTAGCGATTTACACCAATCTACCTGAACGACCTCAATCTACAAGTCTTTTGGCTTCCATGAAATGCATTTACTCCCCAAAACGTTGGAATTTTGTGTAGTTCGCCACATGAAAGTTTCAATGAAATAGAAAGCGGGAACTCAGTTTATGTTTCCATTTCTAATTGCCAGCAAGCGACTAACATCAACTTCGACATACGATTGTTTTTGTTTGCAAATTGCAAAGTAACAGTGATTTTGAAGGTCTTTCCAAGTCATTATAGAGGTTGTTCTGAAGGGGAATACACGTAAACAGCGTATACAACTGGATAGCAACTCACTGATTATCGCTCGCAAAATAGCACTTGTCCGGTGACTCCTGCATTACAATTGTAATCTTTGAAAGCCAGCCATACATATGTACTAATCTTCGATCAAATCCACCTGAACCTATGGCTAACTAAGAAAACTATTATTGAATTCAATCGTACGACGATAGACACAGAGGAAGAAAAAGAAAACAGTTCTGCAAAACCATTCATTTATTACACAGTCGCGAGCCGTTTTGTTTACATCCCGCGAATAAAATCGAATCGTACGAATCAAACTTACTTGCAAAGGTCCCACATCCAATACAATCAGATGACTACTAGAGATTCATTAAATCTCGGTTTTTTTTGCTTCATAACACAATCTCCCCTGAGACAAATACTGACAATATTTTCCTTTGGGATAACCACACAGCATCTTCAACGGTGCGATATCTTTGGCAGCAAACATATTGGACAAAGTAGGAGTGAAAAAAAAAATACTTTTGGCCAGCACAGTCACAAAATAATTCCTGGAAACAAGAGCTTGATAATTGAAGAATAAATTCCTGCATGCTTATGGACGATTTTCAACAAGATGACTCTGAAGGAAACGGATTTTCAAAGAAAACCTGCTCAGAAACAATTTCGTGTTACACGAAAATCATAAACAGCAACCTCGGCCTTTTGGGTGAAGATGGGCCTTAAATGAAAATTATGTTGTTGTAATTTTGTAAAAGGTTTGGACCCATGAGTCATAACATAAGTTGGTGAAGTATGATTGTCCGGGTGAGTGTAGTCCCAAGAAGGAATGTTTGTGGTGATATTGACTGACGTTTCGACAACCTGAGCGAATTCATCATCAGGGTCAAGCCAGCTGGCTCTGATGATGTCAGAGCCACAAACAGTCCTTCTCAGGAGTACATTCCCCAGACGATCATACTTCACGGACTTATGGTTATAATTTTAAAGAAAAGATGGAGTTGTGTTTGAACAAACATTCACTGGATTTGCTTTATTCTCAATTCAATTCCAGCTTTCTTCAAATCTGAATTCATAAAATTTTGACTTTCTTACCTGGGAAGATTGTTCATCATTTGGCTCCCGACCAGTGTTTTTAAGTCAAAATTTAGTACCATCAATTTTAATTTTAATTGAATTTGCCAAAAATTCACATGGGTGATCATGTGATTAGTAACCACTGTAGCTGATATTTGTTTAGATCACAAGGGGCAAAAATGAAATCTGTAACCATGCATTTCTGCAGATTAATAATTGGAGGCGATATAGAAATTGATGTTTCTGAAGGCACATTTTAAAAATTATTGTATCCTGTTTGTTGCAGCCTTACTTATAAAGTTCTTTATGCTCCATACATGCCTGCATACATTCAGCTAAAGGTAGTGATATTGAAGAACAATCACATTAATTTTTGAGTTTTTTTTTTCAAAATATAAAATACAGAAAAAAGTTAGAGTGATTTTACTTAACCCGTGAAACAATATCTAACAATTAGTGTCTAATAGTCAAAGCTGAACAAAAGAAAACAATGGAATTAGTGTGTAATAGTGCGTAATAGTTTAGTATCTATCTCACGGGTTAATTAAAATCACTCTAAGAGAATTGTTAATATATATTTTAAAATCATGGTTTAATTGTAAATCACTTGTACTTTCATTATTTTCATTTGAGCTGTACGTAATCTAATTGCAATACTGTTGTCTTATCAACTCAATTGATACATACATGTATCTAACAATGTAATTTCCATGGCTAATGAATTCCTATTTGGCTATGTTCTGCTCTCTTTTTTTCATTGTTCTATGACAACATTATTGCAATTAGGTGTATACCAGTATTTATAGTGACTTAATACCCTCAATGCTCCTTAAGGGGGAAAAAGTTTGAAATGGTTTTAAAGCACACAAAAGAAAATTTTTGTTCCTGTTCCAGATAATAAATTAAGAAAATTGAATTCTGAGCCAGTTATAATTTTAAACAAGAGATAGTGTTGTTGAATTTTTCTGTATCGTCATTTGAATTCCAACTTTCTTCAAATTCGAATTCACAAAGTTTTGACTTTCTTACCTGGGACGATTGTTCAGTTGGGTTTCACCAGAGTTCTTCCGGTTTTTCAGTCAAAATTTGAAACAATTTGAATAGGTTTTATTTAACCATGTATTTTCTGTAGATTGAATAATCAGAGGTCCTAAAGGACATCAGTCTTCCTCAAGGGTGTTTCACAAAACTATCCAGCCTTAATTATAAAGTTCTTTTGATGCTCCATGGATGGCATGCAGATGGAGGTAGTCATATTGAAGAACAACTAAATTTATGAGATTTTTTGGAAATATAAAATACAGAAAAATTTTAAGAGAATTTAACATATATATATTGAAATCATGTTTTATTTATACATACTTGTACATGCTTTATTTTCATTTTATATACTTATATGATTATAATGTCTTAGAAATTCCCATTAATGTTACTGTTACTTCAAATTCTGTAAGAATCTATTGTTCATATAAGAAAATGAAACAGGATTGAATTAAAAATGTTGTACCTTTTATAGTGACAGTCAATTTGTGTGATGTTGCTTTTTATCTAAGAAACTAATAGGGTGAATGTACCGGAGTTAATTTTACTCTGAGTTCAGAGTAACTACAACTCTGATTATGGAGTTAAAATAACTCTAGTCTTTGATGGAGCAGAGTTAAAATAACCCTAGTCTTTGGTGGAGTAGAGTTAAAGTGACTCCCTCGTTGGTGCTATTATAACTCCGAAATTGGAGTTAAATTTGCGAGTTAAAATGAGCCCAAAAAAGGAGTTAGTTTTTAACCTAAAGTTTTTACTCCGCTTTTGGAGTTATAGTAACTCCCATACGGAGTTTAGATAACTCCTTTTATAGAGTTAAAGTGACTCCCCCACTGGAGTTATTATAACCCCGAAATTGGAGTTAAATTAAGGAATTTTAAAAAAATAACCCCCAAAAAGGGGTTATTTTTAACCTAAAATTTTAACTTCAGTTTTGGAGTTAAAATAGCTCTTTGAAAATTACTGTGCATGGCACTATATTGCTGACCAAAAAGCCCAAAGTTTCTGAAAACCACACCTTTCCTTACACCTCCCTCTGAATAATGCCTCCCCCACTTGTAGGTACTTTAAGTAGGGTTATTTAAGTGTATCATGATAGCGATAAATCATTGACGGTATAGCCATATGAGCCATATAGGCATGTATGCGCATATATGACCGTTTATCATATGACCCGTACGATCCGCTAGGTTTTTCTTTGCAAAACCATTGATAAGAGTCCCGTATGAGGGCCGTACGCGATGGCGTAAGCGGGCCGGAAAAAGCCGTCCGGCCCCGCAAGCATTGCGTACGGCCCTCCGATAGTTGAGTTGAAACAATTTTGTTGCAGTATAATTCCAAACTTTTCCTTCAAAATGAGCGATGTAAATGAACATTACGACAAGGAATTTTACTAACCTGACGATCTGTCCGATATGGAACTTCTTCAAAAGCCAACTTACTTCAAAAGCGAAGAAGAAAAGTCAAAACTGAACAGATGTAGAAGTTCACAATTTTATTAGAGGCCAACAACAGGCAAACACTGTGAAAAAAAATGTATGACATGAATGTATTTCAGAGATTTCTTAATGAATGTTGCGAGAAACGAAAGATAACGGAAATTCCTCCGGCTGAGCTCGACAGTCTATTATGCAATTTCTACATTACAGCGAAGAAGAAGGACAACACAGAATACGAACCTGATACAATGTCCGCTTTCTCGCGCAGTATCCAGCGCTACTTGGATGATAACAGTGCAAAGATGAACATCATCAAAGACGAAGAATTCAAAGTCTCAAGAGAAGTCCTTAAATCCAAGCGTCGAGAACTCAGGAAGCAGGGCAAAGGGAACAAACCAAATGCCACAGTAGCCCTGGCAAACGAATATATTGAGCGCATCTTTGATGAGAATCAGTTCGGCATCCATGATCCTGATGTCCTTTCACGTACGATGTGGTTCTTGCTCACTCTCCACTTCGGCCACCGAGCCAGACACGAAGCAAGGCAGATGAAATTTGGCGATATCGTTTTGATAAAAGGTGAACCGAGTGGCAAAGAGTACTTGGAATGCTCAACCGAAAGGGAGAGTAAGACCCGCCACAGAGATGAAAATGAGCATCGACGATCTTTCCGTCCTAAAGCGTACGAAACAGGCGACCGAAAATGTCCAGTAGCTTGCTATAAGGAATTTGTTTACAGGCGACCAGAAGAGGCCAAATCACCGGAAAGTCCTTTTTTCCTGGCTGTTCATCACCAACGAAAACCAGAAGATAGGATTTGGTTTTCAAAAATACCGATGGGGAAAAACAAAATCGGCCAATTCCTTTCAAGCGCCTAGAAAAACCTGCCATTGTCTACGGGCGGGAAATTCACCAACCACTCAGTGAGAAAAACTTGCATGCATAAACGCTTCTTGATTCCGGTGTTTCGCACAACAATGTGGCGCAACTGAGTGGCCATTATAGCCTTAAAAGTCTCGATAGTTATGCCGTAGCATCCAATCAACAGCAGCGTCAGCAGTGTCCAAAATACTCAGCGGGAAAGAAAACTCCAGGCCCAAACCAAAGGCAGAAACAGCGGAGGACAAACCGCAGAATCAGTCAAGCGGTACCACTCAAGATCAGAGTCCATCCAAACAAATGTATCACTATGTATGACCATGTATGGCCATGTATCACCATGTATAGCCATGTATGACCATGTACACCTATGTATAGCCATATGTTTAATAATGAGGAAGTATAGCCATGTATCACGATGTATAGCCATATACAGCCATTTCTTACATTTAAAGCCATGTATGTTCGTGTATGGCTATGTACAGCCATATATACCATGTATGACCACGTAGAGCCATGTATCACCATGTATAGTCATGTATGACCATAGACAGCCATGTATCACCATGTATAGTCATGTATGACATGGACAGCCATGTATCACGACGTATAGCCATGTACAACCATTTATGGCCATGTAAAGCCATGTATGTTCATGTTTGATCATGTACAGCCATGTATAGCCCTGTATACCCATGTATTACCGCGTAGAGCCATGTAGTTCCAGGTATGACCATGTATGGCCATGTATTTCCATGTATACCCATGCGTGGCCATGTATAGCCATGTATGACCATGTGTAGCCATGTATCACATTGTATGACCATGTATAACTATGTAAAGCCGCCATGTATGACCATGTATAGCCATGTGTCACAATGTATAGCCTTGTATGCCATGTAAATCCAGGTATGGCTATGTACAGCCATGTATGACCATATGTATAACCATGTATCACAATGTATAGCCACTATGTCTCACCATGTATAGCCATTTATTGCCATGTACAGCCATGTACAGCCATTTGCAGCCATGTATAGCCATGTACCACCATGTATCGCCATGTATAACCATGTATAGCTATGTATGACATGTATCACCATGTATAGCCATGTGTAGCCATGCATTGCCATGCGTCACCATGTAACACCATGTATATCATTTATCCCCACGTATCAACACGTATCACCATGTTTAGTCATGTATAGCCATATATTGTCATGTATAGCCATGTATTGCCATGTATAATCATGAATCGCCATGTATAACCATGTATCCCCTTGTATAGCCATGTATCACATGTACAGCCATGTGTCTCCATGTCGTCCATGTACAGGCACGTATTGCCATGTAAAGTCATGTATCAACATGTATAGCCATGTATAGCAGCCATGGATCATTCCGTCTCACCATGTATCACCATGTATTACCATGTATAGCCGTTGTTCGCAACGTATCACTATGTGTAGCCATGGACAGTCATGTATTCCATGTAAAGCCTTGTATTATACATGTATAGCCATGTATAGCCTTTTACTGCCATGTAAAGCCATGGATCACCATGTATCGCCATGTCTCACCATGTAATGGTGACCCTGAAGACCCTGGCTATAGCTTAATGAAGACCCTGGCTATAGCGACGAAGAACTAGCATCTAAAATAAACAAAGCATTTGTCAGTGTTATGCATAATTATTCGCCCCTAGCAGATGATGTCTGTGTCCCTACCGATGATGACGAGCCTATTGAAGTCACAGTCACAGCAGTAACGCAGAAGCTTAGACAGATCAGTATCACTAGAGCCAGTGGACCGGATAATCTTCCAAACTGGGTGTTGAAGGAATATGCTGAGATACTTGCACCAGCGATCACTGACATCCTCAATCATTCCTTCCGAAACTGTAAAGTCCCCCGGTTATGGAAGATAGTCGACGTATGCCCTGTCCCCAAAGCTCCAACAATCAGCGTTTTTAACAAAGATTTAAGACCTATCTCCTTGACTTCTACTCTGTCAAAAGTTGCGGAGGATTTTGTCATCGAGAACGAACTAAAGCCCGCGTTGCTGAAGTCAATTGACCCTCTACAATTTTGGTTTCATTCCGGGATCGTGTACCACTTTCGCTCTCAGATCCATGTTACACCATTGGCTAGCTGCTACTGACAGAACAGGTTCTACTGTGAGGGTGGCTTTACTCGACTTCAGGAAAGCCTTCGACCTTGTCGACCACAATCTCCTTATTGAAAAGCTTTTCAGCCACGGGATTAAGCCTCATGTTGTTAATTGGATAGCAGATTTCCTACGTGGTCGATCCCAAAGGGTAAAAATCAACAAGGAGTGTTGTTCAGCCTTTCTCCATTAGTTCCAGCAGGATTCCACAGGGGACCAAGATCGGGCCGTGGCTTTTCCTTTTGATGATCAATGACCTGAGTATAGCCGGTCCCATCTCCAGTAGAATGTGGAAATTTGCTGACGACACCACTCTCTGCGAGGTTGTCCCTAGGGACGGCATCAGCAATCTACAGGACATGGTCCAGCAGGTAGCGGGATTGGTCTAGTAACAACATGTTTCAGCTAAATGCCACAAAGTGTAAAAAATTAAGGATAAATTTTTCAAAGCAAAAGAGTGATGTAGACCTTGTGATAGCTAATGAGCAATTTTTTGAGCTTGTAACCTCAGCAAAAATACTAGGTGTAACACTAACTGACGATCTCAAATGGAATGCGTATGTTAACAACATAGTATTAAAAGCTTCCAAGCGTCTTTATTTATTAAGGCTGCTTAAGCGCGCTGATTTAGATGTGAAATCTTTAATCCAGTTTTATTGCACATATATAAGGTCCATCTTAGAATACGCTTGTCAGACTTTCCACTCAAGCCTACCACAGTATTTGTCCGATGATATCGAGAGGATCCAAAAACGTGTCCTGAGAATCATCTTCCCAGATATGCACTATAATGAAGCATTAGAGAGCGCACGGCTAACAACCCTTTGTGCGAGGAGAGAGGAACTGTGTATGAAGCTGTTCAGCTCAATAGAGGAAGATAGTCAACACAAACTTCGCCACCTTTTACCGGAACCTAATACGTCCTGCTACAATTTTAGAACAGCTAGAAAATTACCAGCTTCCTTAGATCAATACCAAAAGATATCTCAAATCGTTCATACCGTTTTGTGCGGCACAGGCAACGTTGTAGACGCCTACTACATTTTATACCATTTTAAAGCTGTGTACTATAGTGATATATTTTAATGGTTATGTATATAGTTCTTTTTTTCAATATTTATATTCTATGGTTAGAAACATTGCTATTATTATCCTTTTAAAATTAGATTATGTCTATTAACATTATCGTAGACTTATAGATCTTTTGTTATTGACTTGTAAATAATTACGTTATTCAGCCTGGTGGCTGCGATGTAATTTTAATTAACTATCTATCTATCTATCTATCTATCTATCTATCTATCTATCTATCTATCTATCTATCTATCTATCTATCTATCTATCTATCTATCTATCTGTATTACCATGTATTACCATGTATAGCTGTTGATCACAATGTATCACTATGTATAGCCATGTATCACCATATGTAGCCATAAACAGTCATGTACTGCTATGTACAGCCATGAATTGCCATGTATTACCATGTATAGCCATGAACAGTCATGTATTGCTATTTACAGTCATGTATCGCCATGTATCGCCATTTGCCACTATTTATGGCCATGTGTCACCATGTAAACCATGAATCACCATGTATCACCATATATTGCTAGTTATCCCCTTGTATCACTACGTTTCCTGGCCATCTATTGCCATTTATGGTCATATATATCATACATTGCTATGGTGGAATTATATGACTATATCGTCAGTATGTAAATACTATTATGATACACTTTAATAACCCTACTTAAGGTACCTACCCCCCACCGAAGAAAACCGTTGCCCCAGTTTACTGTTGACTCAGGAACCCGTGCCAAACTCAAACAAACAAATAAAGACGATGACATAGATGCGGACGTATGCGTACTGCGTACTACGTCCGCACAATAAATTAGTGGGTGAGTGTAAATATATTTTCATTTCTCTCAAATAAATGAGTTTCTTTGCTATTTGAATGTTCTGCACCTGAACAAAATTACTCTTAGAAATGGCGCCGACAAGTCCGTTTCCCGTTTTCAAGCACTTAGAACTTTTTTAAGCAAAGTTCAAAACAGTTAAGTAAATCGACAGGATACTGGTACAGTATCAAACTTTAAACAGTGAAAATAATTCCCCTATCTTTGAAGTACTTTTCTTATTTTTCTCGTCTGACCCCAGTGAAGTTCATGCTTGGGTTCATGCGGGTCACGCTCAAATGAACATATCTGATTTTATTCTATCGCGTCGTGCTCTTTTTAAATTATTTTTTTTTGTTTTGCCATATCTTGAAATTTTGCTGTCAATCTTGTGACGTCATTTTCCCGCCAAAAACCGTTAAAATAAAAAAAAACATAAGGTTTTTTGGAATACAAAGTTCTACCATCCTGCAAAGTTTGAGCACAAACGAATAAAAAAAGAGCAAAAAAGTTCCAAAGATGCACTTTTAGGCGTCCTATATGCCCACCGTGTTTTTCAGCGCATCTACCCGACATGACTTAAGCCACTTGGAAGGAAAGTCAGTAAAAACCGAAAACCACGTAAAAATAAAATAAGATCCTGTGGAAAATTTGGGCTACACCGTAAAAGTATAATACCACGTGCATATCGGCACTGTTTGCTGGCTGTACTGAGTTATTCAATTTCAATAAAAGGTTTAATTCCTTTCATATTCAACCAGAGAAACTGGATCACCAGAATTGGTTTTCCTTAAAAAAAAAACGTAAAAGAGATGGATTTTTCCAATGGACTCCCGAAAAGGTTCGAAAAGTCGAGTCATCATTAATTAAGCTAGACAAGTGTGAACGTGTGATACCCGCTTTTGTAAGGAATTCTTCCAAATAGTTAGCAATTCGCCGTGTAATCTTTTTTAAGTCCCGTGATTTGAAAGTTCCGTTCAAAGCAGTGTACTTCAAAATGACCCGAACTAGCCGCAAATCTCCCCTGTGGGTTAAAATTTGCAAAGCAAGTCCGTGCAAATGTCGCCCACTTTCTCACTGGGAGATTTCAGGCTGTTGTGAGCTGAAATTCAAGTTTCGTATATTAAACCCCGTTTAGGCACGAAAAAAATCAGCTTGACAAGGATGAATATCGGCAAGGGTAGCTCAACTCTTTTTTTGGAGAGGAAAGGATAGTTTACACACGTAACTTTTTATGCTCACCGGTTTTGCACTAGGCAAGGTTATTTTGTTCCAGGCAAGGATCGGAAAATAATGAAAGTGAGCATGCGCAAACGTTAGTGACAACATGACGTCCACAGTATCACCAATCTCGTTCCCAGCGTCCTCGCTCTTCTTCCCTTGAGAACGTAGGAAGAGAGAGGACCCAGTGGGAATGGGTTGCAGTGTCACCAGTTCTGTTACTTTTTTGAACCGTTTAGCCCTTTCCCGTCCGATTTTTTTCCTTAAAAAACGCATTTTTTACCGTTAAAGCGGTTTTTTGAGTGCTATGTTGCCAAATGCCACTAAACTTTGCTACAAAAGCGTTTTCTTACAATTTAGCTAGATTTTGAGACAGCTTCTGTTGTAAATTGTACAATATTTTGATTTCACGCATGCGCATAAGCCAAATTTTTTTTTTTGCTGATTCATTTCCAATTTTTTTCTCGCTTCTTTTGCTTTCCTTTTTCTCTCCCTTTCTTTTCTCTTTATCTTCTACACCTTATCCCCTTTCTATCCACTGGAAAAGTTTTGGCCTCAGTCCTTCAAAAAACCTGGAAATGGAACATTGATCAACTAGGTGACTTGGCCTACTTTACCACCAACTTTGCACCCAAAATTGGACACGTTTTTTCTGGTATAGCTCTACCAGAATTTAGTCGATATTCAAAATGGACACACATATTGATGGATCTGTCCTTGCTGTATTAGCTGCTTATCAAAACAATTTGGTAACGTCAAAAATGATGACATCAGGAGTGGTTCAATGGTTCCCGACGTTAACGTCGGGAAAATACTAGTCTGGACGGGAAAGAGTTAGGCGAAAAGTCACAGCATCTTAGGACGAAAGTGTTAGTAGGCAAAAAAGTAACGCACTGGAGAGTCAGTAAAGCACAGAAGGAAGTTACGGCTCTTTCAATCAAAGAATGTCTGTAAAGACTTAAATATTACTGAACCCTCCACCATCCGATGTACTAGAAGTTCTTCCGCTCACAAATCCAGTAATTTGTCCACTTTTTCTGTATTTCACGTTGCCTTCCCTCTCGCGGTTGTCAGTTTTGAAACTGCTGACCAGTTTAAAGCATGCGCTGTATCTCTGAGGCATGCGCACAATCACCAGAAAACATCTCAGAAGCAAGTATGAGCGTTTACACACACAACCAAAATGGTAAGTTCCGCTTTTCACCCTTGTCTTGCCGATTTTTTTGAAAAAAAGGAGAACGTCTGGACGTGGTCCCGAAACCAAAAAATACATGGGCAAGGCGAGACAGGCTCACACCATTCACATAACATAATTCATCCTTGCCTTGCTGGAAAGGAAAATTTTAATTGCCGATATTCATCCTTGAACAGCTGGTTTTTTTGTCCGCATTGTAAATAGGGTTTAACTGACACTTTGACAGCCCTTTGCACCACAAGTAAAGCGTGGCATTGCTTAGCTGAATTCCAGGAAAACCGACAAACTGCTTGAAGGAAGCGTAAATTCTCTTAAAAATTAGGGACCGGTCATTATTTATCGCCTTGGGGGGGGGGGGGGTCGGAGGATTTTGGGGGGGATCACTTGATTTTTAGGAGAACAGAAGGGGGATCAGTCGTAACTGAGAGCCCAAAAGGAGGGGATCACTGAAAAATTTGGAAGGATTCAGAGGGGGGGCCACTCAAATCTTCTTGAACAATGGAAGTTTGAGTGCATACAAAATGAATGCGTCCATTCTACTGGGAGATGATAGCGTTTACAGTCTCAATTTGTTCTAAACACAATTTTATTTAAAAAACGGAAGACTGTCATACTGGCAAATGTGCCCTTTCAATTTATATTGAGATCGTTTTGTGCCAACACTTTTGAAATTTTTCATTTTATAACGTGCTTATGCCTTAGCTAATATTCATCTTTGAACATGACAGGTGAATTCTAAATTGTGAACTCAGTATAACTACTGATAACTGAAACATTGTGAAATAGCGTGTTTGTTTAAACATAAAGCATTTTAATCGCCTCTCCAGGAATGGGCTCCCTGTCTCGGCTCTATACTAAATCCGATGCAACTGCTTCATCCTCATCATCAGATTCGACGACTTCATTTGCCTCTTGAGACTTGTCATCCGATTCGACAGCTTCGTTTGCCTCTTGAGCCTCATCATCTGATTCAACAACAACATTAGGTCCCCTACGGCAGGTTGAACCTAAACTCTGTGCCCTTAAAATGGCACCTACTTGTTGTAGATTTTTTGCACAGCAAAGGGTCTAGATGAAAACGCCTTGTTAGTTTCTTAGCAAACTCAGCATTGATGTTATCTACAGGGGAAACGCTTTCATTCTCTTCAATTGAACCGAAAATTTCTCCCGCGACCTCGATTGAAGTCAAGTTTCCTAGGAGTTGGCGTGCCCTCTGCTCGAGTCGCTTCTCCTTGGTTTTTCGGACCTTCCTGTTATTTTCCTTCTTTCTTCTTGACGTTGATGATCTTTTCGCGCATAAAGGAAACTTCTTCGACAGGTTGATATGCGCTGTTGTCAACTTGTTAGAGGCAGACTGAAGTTCCTCGTACAGCGCAGTGATTCGCCTTTGTGCTTCTTCTAAATAGGCGAGCTCATCGCCTGCGAATGACTTCAGGGTGTGGTCCTCTAAAAACAGCTCCTTCCGTTTGTTATCGGTCGATGACCGTAAATCAGACGCACTGTTCAAAGTGTCATTTGCAGTGCTCAGGCAAGACTCGCACTTAGCAACGTCACTGCTGTTGCAGCTGTTTATGCCTGAAATGAACTTATTAATGTTTTGGCACACTCCATATTTCTCATTCTTCAGTAAATTGTTCGCTTTGTTTGACAGCTCCTCTATCTTATTATTTAGCGCCCATTGCATTTGCTGTTGTTCAAGCAGGTAGTTCCTGAACCCAGACTGCTTGTGACGAAACAGAGACTCGTAAATCTGTTGGACAATGCTCGTTGAAAAACTTCAATTTCTTGAAGTGTGGCTTTCGCAGGAGATATTTTTGCCAGAGCTCCACATCTGATACCGCCGACTCATTCCTTAAAACTTAAGGCTGCCCAGAGGGGCCGAATGACAGAATCGCCAGCTTTCGTTTCTTGGAAACAACAGGGGGCGTGGCACCTACAGATCAATAACACCAAATTGTTATGTGTTTTGTGTAGTTCCGCGCTGCATCATGATCCGATATGACGAGAATAGCGAAGATGATCTTGTCATTGCTGATCTCGATGAACAGTCAACCGTTCGTATGCCAGTTTTAACTTTTGTACCAGATGAGCAAATAGCTGAAGTCACGGTACAAGTACACACTGAATGAAAAGAAAAAAAGGAAAGCAAAAGAAAACAAACAAAAAAAAACAAACGGAAAAAAACCCGAAAAAAGTGACCAAAGCTACAGAGGCTGATTTATTATACTACAGATCAAAATGGAAAAGAGAACAGGAACAATAGCCGATCCTAGCCCTTCCAGATGGCCGAATTACAAGAGACACTTTTAAAGACTTCGCTATAACGGCTTCATTATACTGTAAGTACATCAAAGTTAGAAATACTACCTGTATATGAACGTTAAAAACGCTAAATATGCACTTTGAAAGGTGAATATGGGTGCGAAGACATGGGGGAGGGGATCACGAAAATTGTCAATAGTTATGAGGGGGGATCACTTCAATGAAATAACATTTAAAGGGGGGATCGGCTAAATTTTATTGTGCTTAGCCCAAAATCCTCCGACCCCCGCGCCCCCCCCCCCCCCCCCCAGGCGATAAATAATGACCGGTGCCTTACTCATTTGAAGTTCCCGCGATAAGTTACGCTGGCGTTCCATCATTTTCACCGGCTGTTCCGGTTTGAAACTACCCGAACATGCAAATTTAAGGACGGCCGTGAAAACGCCAGAAGCACAGTCGGAAAAGAGAAGGGTCTACCCGTGCTCTGATTAAAAACGGTTTGGACAGATCATCTTTTCTTTCGAAAAGACACAAAAACTCAAAATTGACAAATTTGATCGAACTGGCATTTCAAGGGTTAATCTCCATTTGTGGTTGTAAAGCTTTAATAAGCCTGTTAAAGATAGAGGGCAAAATGTTCAACCGAAGCCATCCACATCAAAAACACAGTCACCCAGCCGTCAAAATAAAAGTGCTCGCTCGTAAACAATTGACGACACTACCAGTTCGATCCGTTGTTTAGCGTACAGAGCAAAAAAAAAATTAATCATAATAATAATAATAACATAAAAATAATACATAAAGAAATAAAAAATTAAAATTAAAATTAAAATAAAAAGCAGCAACAGCCACAGTAACAATAACAAAACAAAAAAAAGCTAACTGTCGATGTAATCTTGTGAGATGAATATTTGCTGTTTCCCGGGAAACATTGAGGTTCACCTTTTGGGATTTCTCTCCAAGCTATCACCCAATTTGCGTACCATGTTTATGATATAACCCGCGTAAAAGTTCAAACTCCGAAGCGATCGTTGTGTCGAAAAAGTAGAAATTCGTTCTAGGAAGCCAATATAGAAATGCCGCGCTTTCGGCGTCAGCCAAAACACCTTTTAGTAATTTTGCCGCTTAAACGGGGCCATCAAGAAGTCAGAAATTTTGCCCTCGTTAGAAAGAAAATTAAGAAAAGACGCCCTCCATGTCAACTAATCGGTGTCCGGTAATTTTGCCCTCTATGCTATAAGTCCATTTAATTGTCCTTAAATTTGCAGAGAAGCCTATGATCATTCGTCCACTTCCTGCAAGTGTAAATCACATTGAAGGAAGTCCTGTTGATATCAGCTGTGAGGCCACAGGAACACCAGTCCCAAATGTACAGTGGATCCACAAAGGTCAAGTAGAGAGTTCTGGGTCCCAAACAGCTCGCCTGACTTTAAGAACGGCCAACAGAAATGATGCTGGAAGGTATACATGTAGGGCCACCAACTCTGCTGGAAATACAACGAAACAACTATATCTTGTCGTTAACTGTAAGTATGCTGTAAGTAAATCACTTATCAATGCATTTTAATTTTTATGCAATTATTTTTATGCAATTAGAAATCAGGTTCTGAGGTTTTCATGCGCACTTTCCTTGAGGTTTTGAATTAACAGAAGGCGGAGAGATATTTAGAGGGCGCAAGAAAATCATCTAGTGTGACAACACAAACAGGATGTGTAAAACACCCACTTGAGTTACGGATGTTTATAAAGCCGGTTCCTTGTGAACTTTTGATATGAGACCATATAAGGAATACACAAGTGTACATGGCCTTTGACAAACATCTCGACAGGACTGATTTACTAACCTCGTTACTATCTTAAAGATAATATATACATTTAGCCAAGCCTAAAAGCGGAGCTCCACATCTCTTTTTCATGCTTGTTGGCCCGTAAAATACATTAAATTTTAGTTGTACAGTTATTTGCCAAGAGGTGAAAAACAGCACGGGAAAACATGCGGACCACTGAAAGCCTTCAAAGTCTTCAAAGAGAAGACTTCAGTGCGACTTTCACCGACAGCTCTTCTTGTAGCATTCTTTCGAAAGCTAGCTAATTAAGTTCAAAAAAACTACAGTTGCTAAAAAAAACCCATTTAAGTTGCTCCCGGTAAAATTACGCACTAAAATTCAAAAGAAGTGGCGCATATAAGAACTTATATCAGATTGCTCACTAATGAAAATTCTTCTAATGAATAAACACAGAAAAAGGGAC
Source organism: Siderastrea siderea (assembly GCA_964030785.1). Lineage (NCBI taxonomy): Eukaryota > Metazoa > Cnidaria > Anthozoa > Scleractinia > Rhizangiidae > Siderastrea > Siderastrea siderea. The sequence goes on from OZ034975.1 coordinate 34,668,202, forward strand.
TAAAAACCTTAAAAAACATGAAATGTCATTCACATACGAAGCACTTGTTTGCCTAGGAAAGCAAACTGCATTCAAATTTACCCTCGAGTGAAGTTACTCGCAAGCCGACAAACGGGAACTACAAGGTAATTTTTCACGGATATTTTAAACAAGTTTGTAAAACATTTCAAGAAAATTACCGTAATTTACTAAACATGTAAAGTCGCTCAATTAAACAATTTTTACAATGTAAATCCACAATCAAATCTGTAATCTTTTTTACTACTGAACTGAAAGAAGGACATTAAAATCTAAACGAAAGTCGCCGGGTTCTTTCCAAATCTCCTTAGCTTTGAAAAAAACAAGTATGTCCTCGAACAAGGATTTCTTGCCTTCAAGCTCTCCAATATCTTCTATATGCGCCATCAAGATTGAAGCAATCCTTTTCCTTTTCATGATGAACTGTTACAAGTCTTCATTCCAAGAATGTATTACAATTATCTTATTGAAAATCGAGCCTACGAGGAACCAGCTAGCCTGCGTAGCAAGCGTTTCCGTAGGGCTTTCCCCTCCCCCTCCCCCTCCCCGCTGCTTCCATCAGTGTTGCGTTCGCCCCCAACTTTTGTGCCGGCAAAATGCGAAAAACGCCTCGGAACGGGCGGAAAACCCTACGGAAACGCTTGCTATGTAGGCAAGGAACCAGCCGCCATATTGTTTACTTCAGCTACAAGAAAAAAAAAAGGCATTCCGCCTCCCCCGGTCGGGTTGTCTTGGGACTCCCCTCACCCTCCCCCAGAGTCTGTACGGACGGCCGGACGAACGCTGTCGTCAAAACCAAAATTTTTCGGATCAACGGGTTACCAAATTTGCTTACTGATGGAGCTCCGCGAGCTCCGCTAATAACCGATCAAGGAGTACAAACCAGAAACCTTAATCCGCCGACATACGTAAGAAATAACAGTCAACAAAATATTTAACTCCGAAAAACATCTTCCTAACTTAAAATGTAAGTATTTAAGTTATTATTTGAATACCATTTTCAAACGTTCAAGGGATCGCAATGCGCTGAACTTAGTTAGTATAGGTTCGGCGCATTGCGATCCTTTGTACGCTTGACTGAATGGTATTCAAACATTTACAAAATATTACTTTTACTTGATCTTACTTCTCCTTTTGTTGTTTATGTTGCTTATACTTTTAATATTTTAAATTATCGAGATGTTTTAAAAAGCACAATAACTGATAACGTGGTGATTACGCTTAGTATACGATTGTGTGGTCTGATTGCGCCCTCGTGTCATTGCAAAAGGCCTTCATAATGTTTTCTCTAGAATAATTGTGAAAGAACGCAAGAAGAGGTATTTTCACGTGGCAGGGGATTTTTGCGGGCTTTAATTTGGGTGTCTCGCATTTTGATATACTTTTCAAGCGCTGCAAGACTGGCAAAGAAACACTGCTCCATGCACGGAGGGTACACAATAGGGTTCTCAGATCCCGCTCTCCCGCCCTTTTTTACGTGAAAATCCCGGTCCCGCTAAGTTTTAAAATTTTTTTCTGTATTAATTACTAATGTAAATGTAGTTAACATGAATTAACACGAAAGACGTATCTTTATGCAATGGGAAGCAGATGAGTAAATAAGCTTAGATGGTCAATGGTCTTGACATCGCAACAAATGACCGTAATGTTTCTTTTTGTTTGGTTTGTGGTTTTGTTTTCTTTTATGTTATATTATATATAATTATTATTATCAGGCCTGCTGTTTGAAAAACAACCAGCTAAATATCTGGAAGCGTGGTGGTCTAGTGATCGTCAAGGTCACTGGTTCAAGGCCCAGTCCCTGCCATCATGTTGTTTCCTTAGATCAGAAGAAACTTTCCCAAGTTGTCTATCTCCACCCAGGTGTATAAATGGGCTATGTCCTTAGACATTGCCTCTCTAAATTTCGGAAATGCTGTTTACGAGGGGCAGTTACAGTTGTGCAGCGGTTAACGTATTTGACTTTTGACCTGAAGGTTGATAGTACCAGTCCTGATCTCGGCTGTGTTGTTTCCTTTGACAAGAGACTTCATTCCACATTGTCTCCCTCCACCCAGCTGTATAAATGGGTACCGGCGACATAATATATTGGGAGGTGGCTTTGTAATGGACTAGCATCCCATCCACGAGGGAAGCAGTACTTCCCTCCCGAGTTAAGCTCAAACAACTGCTTTGGACGCTATGAAATCTGGGTTTGAATTTTTCCGTTCAGAGGAAAGCATTTCCGCACCCTCTACATAGTCCAAGGCCACACAATTTATTATGTGGAAACTTCATTTTCGCCGTCGGCCAGGGTGGTCACATTGGCAAGACTAGCCATATAGCGGCTGTATCGACTGTTTCCGGAAAGGAGGATCAAGGAACCAACGCTCAATAGTAAGGACTGAATTATCAAGAACCGGGTCAAGAACTAAGTCAAGACCAGTCAATCAAGGCCTGATCAGAATAGACAGGGCATGTAAAGCGTGACTTGATACCTCTTTCATGTGACGAAAGCGACGAAAATGGAAATCAACCCAATCGGACTTCACAGCAAGGTTAAATGATGTAGATGGATAGGTTTGACAGGCTGCACCACCTTTGCTATTGTATTGATGGAGCTACAATTCTACCAATTCTACAACTTTACGTGGGTACGTGATCTAGTGCCAGCCACACAGGTGTATATGGAGTCTACATGGTCAATTGATGAAATTACGCAAAAAATTGTAATCCCTTTTCCCGCTACTAGCCCCTCGCGATTCTCGCATCCAGACCCCTCAAAAACACGAAATCCCGCTCCCATTCGTAGCTAAAATTACCGCTTCTAGCTCCTATTTTTAATTCGCATCCCAAATATCGCCCCCAAAATATGTCAAATCCCGCATCCCGCCAAACCTATAGTGGACCTTCTGCTCGTCTAACAAATATTGACGCTTGCTCCATGTGGAGTAGTATGTAGACTAATATTATCACATTTTGTTTCCTGTCAGTGTTGTGCAATGCTAAACGATTCCACTGAAGCCTTTTATTTTCGGATTGGGGGCCTGGGGGGACTCACTTTTATATTGGAGTCCCTCCCCGGAATTGGGAGAGGATACTCCAGTGTAACATTGTATCACTACTGTCTCCTTCCCCATGTGGTAGAGGAAGATTTGCTTCATTCATCATTTCCGTCACGTCAATAATTTTATGCCTAAGATGCCGACCACATTGGCCATCATCATATTGAACTTGACAAAGATATCATGCAGTGAGAACGTCGAAAAGTTTTTCGAAGTTTCGGCAATTGTCAATTATTAATCACCTGATCACTCACTGATGATTCATCAATGTCACTGATTATTGATTAGTCGTGCCTGGTTAATTATGATTCCGTCAGAATAATTCTATCCTTAAATTTCGAAACAACCACTTCGAAATTGAGAATTAAAGGGTTTTTGCTTTCATCGCTCACTTCCGTATTCAATTTAGCGAGTTAATCCGGTTACCTTGTATTTGAATAGTAGCCACTTGACAGTTTTAATCGTACTGGCATACAGTATGTTCTGAACTTTGAAACGGCTGGAGGCTATGGTGTGTCTTAATTGCACCTTTCGCTTCAGCAGTTTGTCATGTGATATAAGGCAAAAATGTTCTAGAAATAAAAACTCGTACGACTATTGCACCAACCAAAGTAGCATTTTCTCCAGTATACAGCCTTGAAATATTTCATTTTGCCGACACCATCCATGAGATGCTCTTTGTAAAAGCAGTTTCAGCATCTACACAAGATTGTATGCTTGTATGCTTGCACTGTTACTTCTTCTGCGTACAGGTATGTTTAACTTCCTTATTTCGTATTTGTTCATGTAAAGAATGTTTTATTCATCAGTTTTGTACACAAGGTGTACAGACCTATATCGAGCGAGTTCCTGAGAGTTTTTTCGGTTTAACGTTTGATCGAAGGCGTCTCAATGCACTCAGTAACCAGTCAGTCTAAAACGTCTGACCGAGTCTGAAGTAAATACTTGTATCGCTGGACTCGTGTTTTGTCATTACATAGCTAACTTACTTACCAAGGTGAGAAAAGACGTCTAATCAAAGATCAACCGGACAAGACAGAGTGAAATTTGAGATTGCTTTTGGTAGATACAACATTCAGTGAACCACATTTCCACCTAACGGCTTCGGCGACTTCGTGCCCAAGGCGGTTTGTCATAGAGAAGGTGATTTAAGCTAAACGCTTTAATGATACGGGAATCTAACGAAACTGGCTTAATGTGTCACGCGACACCCCTACGTAGGCTGCTTCCCTGGCTCACAATGACTCCTCCTGGGTAGCTAAATAGGAGATAGGATGCGTTCATTAATTAAATGGGCTATGACATACATTCTGTGACCTGAAAGTGTGCCTAAGGAGAATTCAGAAACTATAGAGAATACTTTAGAGAATTTAACAGCGTATCATTTGTCTCAGTTTCAGCAAGTAGCTGTTTAAACCAAATCAATCTAGGCGTACTCATTGCTTATGCAAATCCTGAATCTTTAGCTTGCATTTGCTTAATTCTTTGACCCCGTCCACATGTATCCTTTTTCGTTTATAAACAAATTTTTTTCTGTCCGTTCTCAAAACAATTCCTGTCCACTAGTAACGTTTTTTAATCGTTTTCGCCAGTCCACACGAAAACGCTAATACCGCTGACGGAGATGTGCATTTACCAGTAAAATGCGCCTGCAAGACAGCAAGGGACGCCATTTTCGTCGTTTTGCGAGTTCCTCTTCGTTAGGAACTTGAAAATTTGCAAAGAAATAGTTTAAAGATGTCGCAGACCGGACAAAAACTAGGTAGATTTGAGGGCAAGGCTGACGAACTAGAGCTGCTTCTTAAGGTTCTTTACAATCTGGACCACTTTGTAGCACAGTATCCTTCGCCGTTTTGCATTTAGGTTATATTTTGCCCAGCTTTCGCGCTTGAAGGCTGGATCCAATACTGTAACGTCATCGTTTTCAGAAAGTTCCATTTTCACTGTCCACCCGAAAACACGAAAACAACGTTTTCAAAAAACCGTTAGTAAAAGATTCAAAAACTTAAAAGCGTGCGTTTTTGACAATAGCACCAGAATACCAAACAGTTAGCCTCTGCGAATCCTATTCGCATTGTTCTGACTGAAGAAAAAGTCACTTTCATTGAGCCCCTGTGGCTTAAGGCATCTCAATCTGTAAGCCCACTGTCCCTCTTTTTCCAATAGTGCCGACTTGTCAGACCCTCTGTCAATCAGTTTGATGTTCACATCCTTAAGGCCATGGTGCCCTCGACCATAATAATGTCTATAAATGAGATCATCCTAAGTTTTATCATCAACAGAAAGCCTTAAGTGCCCTCTAAAGTGAGATTTGTTGTTGTTAAACCTAAGCCTGAATTTTGTTGCAGTTGAAACAGGGCATTGCGCACGACATACTTTACAAGACAACAATTAAACAACATTACTACTATAATAATTACAGTCTAGTTCGTAATTAATTGAATAGCTCTTTCCAGTGTTCTGAGATGTAAACCTGTCACCCGGTTCAAGATACTTGCACACATGACACCCCCCATTTCCAAATCTCATTGTTCCCCTAAGTCTCTGTTCTGTACGTCGCGTAGGGTTGAGTTTGGCATGTACAAGGTAGTCACACAGACTCCTGGGTCTCCGAAATGCCATAAAGGGCATTTCTTTGATGGCTTTTCTGCATTTATCTAAACAGCGCAGGCGCGGTTGAAGTTCTTGTAGAATACCAGGATGGTACGTTACTACCGTTGGCACTCTGTTGTTGTTTGTACCCCTAGGGCTTGGGTCAATGTCTTTTCTCTGGTTTTCAATCTAGCTCTTTGAATTTGCTGCAAAACAAATGCTTTTCTATACCCTCTCGCTACAAGAAATGTGCAAAGGTCAGCAGTCCCACGCTCAAACTGCTTCTGTCGTGGAACATATTCGTCGAAGACTTAGCGCCTGAGCGTATGGTATGCTTAATCTTTGTACCTTTCCTCCCTTTCCTCGAGATAGAGTAAAATCCACCGCTTTTTTGGCCTACTTCGTGAAATAAACGATCACGTTCCCCTCTGGCAAAGCTACGATACATATTCTTTTTAAATGTCTACTGTCAACAAACTACTGTAGTCATCTTCGCCTTTAGCTTTAAATGGTCCTATAATTTTGTGTACACTGGTTATCATGGCGGTATAATCTGTCTATGAAGTCAAAGTTGTTTTGAGTGTGTTACTGGATTTTTTGAAAACAGTCAGGATAGAATGAGACAATTTTCTGTGCGACATGTTTTGCCAACTAGTCTGAAATGGGGTATACATTTTCTCTGTTAAAGGCAAAAATAAGGGGCTATGCATACCTCGCATAAGGCACTGGTCTTTTAATTATTTGAAAGATGTAAAAAAAAGCGATCAGAAGGATAAGCGCAGAATGTGAAATCATTTTAGAGCCCGCAAAACAATTAAAGCAAAGCGGACGCTAAGCTTCCCAATTTCACCCAAATGAACCTGTTTTTCTTTGTTGTCATTGGTTTGTCGATATCCCCGAGACGTCTGTTTTCGTACCATTAGTTCAAAAAGTACCAAGTTGTCTGTGTCAGCACATATCTACATGGAGTGCATTTTTGTGGAGGGGGACAGAGGGAGGGAGGTGTACAGAAGGCGGGAGTAGCGGGGGCGGGAAGCGGGAGAAACAGGGGCAAATTGCGCAATATTTTGCAATCGAAAAAGCGCAAAGAGAACTTGGGGAGCCATTAAAAATAGGGCGGCAACCGGGATTAAAAGGTACGGAAAGCATCAAGTTTAAACCGCCCTGTCCCCTCAATCATTCTTCGTTTCACCATTTACTTAAAAAATCAGACACAGTGATGTTCGTTGGTTAGATGTGTTTAATTCCAATTTCTCCTACACAAACTCGAGGGAATAAGTATAACCACAACTGCATCTCACAATACTGCTATTAAAAGACAGAATGTGACTCTTACATGGCATGTGAAAGCTGCGAACCTGCCAGTGTCTGAGTACAAGTTCTACCGCAACGACAGTAACACGGCTCTTAACACATTAACGAACATCAATCAACATACCATCCACGGCCAATAAAACATCAACGACCTTTTGTTTTGTTCATTGGCAATTGAAACATCTCGGTCAGGTAGCTTTTTTTAACCTAGCTTGTTTTGTGCTGAGTTGAATAAATAATTGCTCTAACAAATGTTGAAGAATGTTCTGGAATGTGTCGGCAGAAGATGAAATAAGGAGTTTTTTCTTGGAAGGACCTTTCACAGACAGACATGTGTGTTGAGGACTGTATATTAACGCAACATTTCTTTTACTTTTCTTTCTTGTCGATCCGTTAAACGATACTAATTTCTGCCGAACGCTCTACAAAATATCGTACATCATCTCGTCTCATGGCATCGCAAAAACTTAGACTATCGAATTTAACATGTGCAACACAACACCATATAAGGAAATACACGTGCCCAGTTCATGATAACGCAACTGTGACTTAGGGTTCATTTAAATGTTCGTTTCAAGTCACGACATCCTCCCCCCTTGATTAGCTAAAAGCTGATCAACACATCGTCTTCTGAGGTCTGCATCAATGGCTGCTGCTCTCCTTGGTACTCTCCGTGTCTGCACTTGTTCCTCCCCTACTGGCTTAGTGACCATCTGCCTGGTCTGCACTGGTCCTCTAACTTCTAGCGGGTACAATTTCTGCACTGGTCTGTTGAGGTACATCGGCTTTCCCTTCTTCGTCAACACCTTCACTTTTGCACCTCTGATCTCTCCATCTTTCCCAGTTATCAATTCTTCTACCTTTCCTATTCTCCACTTTCCACGCGACACTCCTTCCTTTGCAACAGTCACTACGTCTCCAATTTCAACAACCGCACCACCTTTTGTCACGTTTCTTTTGTGGTGTTCTCTCAATTCTGACAAATACTCCCTTTTCCATCTCTTCCAGAAATGGTCTAGATTAAGGCTGAGATATTTCATTCATTTGTTCAGTCCTTTCGAGGAATCTTCTTCATCTTCTTCATCTGAGGGATATGTCGGTAGCCGTGTCAATCGCCTCCTAGACATCAGATTTGCTGGGGTCAATGGTTCTTCCGGATCACCTTCTTCGTAGACGTACATTAAAGGTCTTACATTCAAGGTGCTTTCCACTTCAATCACTAGAGTCAGAAGCTCGTCATACGATAACCGTGCATTTGCCAGCGCCTTTCGAAGACATCTTTTCACTCCTTTCACCATCCTTTCGTAGAAGCCGCCTCACCATGGTGCTTTCTCCAAATTGAACCTCCACGTAATTCTCTTCTCAGTTAGAAAAGCTTGAACATCTGGATGCTCGTACAGCGTCTTCAGTTCCTTTGCAGCTGATTTAAAGGTCTTTGCGTTATCAGATATGATCAACTGCGGAACACCTCTCCTGGCTATGAACTTTCTGAAACATCTGAGAAAGGTTCCAGTCTCCAGGTCTTTAGTAATGTCCAAATGAATAGCTCTAGTCACTGCACAGGAAAATAATGCTATGTACACCTTCTTCATTTGCATTCCACTACTTTTCACGTACAGTGGGCCTGCAAAGTCTATGCCAACTTTTGTGAATGGCGGCACTTCTTGAATTCTAAAGCTTGGTAACTCCGCAGTTTTTGGAGCTGGATAAGCAGTTCCTTCGTATCGTTTACACACAACACATATGCCTCTCCTGATACTTTGCTTTACTGCTTGTCTTCCCTGGTTCACCCAAAACCGTGTTCTCAATTCTGTTAGTGTCTCTCTTACTCCACAATGATGAACTCTCAGGCAGGAATGCTGGATGCTTTTCATGGTACTCCATGACTGTTTCAGGAATTCTACCGCGGCATCGAATCACACCATCTTCATCAGAGTATAGTCCAAGATCTCTTTCAATTTGCTTAAAGTTCTTCTGATCTGTAAGACCGGACTGCACTTCTTTCACCCGCGAATTCTCTGCTTCTTCTACTTCTGTGGCCGTCAGGTTGCCAAACGCAAGATTTGTCACTTTCCTTACTCTCAACTTGAGGTTTCTTGCAAATCTGTACACATAGGCTGTCACTCTGAACAACGTTGTGCAACTGCTGTAAGCGTTCACGTCGATGATGCTTGCTATGCTGCATTTCTTCTTCTCTGCTGCTAGAAGTGTGTTCTCACCGCGTGATGCCTTGATTTCCACTTGACTTTCTGGGGTAGGCTCAACATTCATGAAAGGCCATTTTTCAGGTACTCTGCTCAACCATTCAGGTCCTTGCCACCACAAACTGCTATTCTTGATAGTCGTTGCTGTCACACCCCGCCATCCAAGATCTGCTGGATTTTCTACTCCAGGACAATGGTTCCATTGCTCTCTTGTGGTCAGTCTCAAAATGTCTTTTACTCTGTTCTGTACAAACTGGCTCCACTCCCTCTCTCCCTTGATCCAATATAAGGCCGTAATGCAGTCTGACCACAAGTGTGCACTGTTTATCGCTGTTCTTGACTGCAGGGCTTTTTCCACTGCATCCTTCAACTGCGCTGCAATTCTTCCAGCCATTAGCTCTAGACGTGCTGTCACCCGCTTGGCGAGTGGTGCTACTCTTGTTTTTGAAGCCATCAGACGTACATGTCGTCCGCTGTAAGTCACACACACTAGGTACACCATGGCGCAGTAGGCTCGATCACTGGCATCTTGGAAGCCATGTAACTCATACAATACGACCTTCGCGCTTATTCCACTGTAGATACAACGTGGCACCTGCACAGAACGGACTTCCTTCAACGAAACCACCGACTTCCTCTATCGTTCCTGAAAGGCTTCTGGTAAGCGTTCATCCCACTCGAGTTTACTTTGACAGACTTCTTGAAACAAGACCTTCATTCCAATTGTCAACGGACTCAGCATGCCAAGAGGAGCAAAGAACTTTGCAATAATCTTGAGCAGATTTCTCTTCGTTTATAAATTCTAAGTTCTCACACAGTTCAATTAGCGCATCAAACTTCTAAATAATTGTGTCTTCCACACGATTCCAAACTTCTCCCAGGACCTTCTGTTCATAGTCCTCTAACCCCTCTAGACTTCCGACAGTGGTCTTTGCATACGTATCGTCATCTTCCATTGACGTTCTCTTCTTGTGGCCGAGCTGCTTCCTCTCCAACACGGTCATCACGAATCATCTTCATTAGCTCTGCACTATTGGAGCTTCACTTCCCCGGTCTGAAACTTGCTTCTTCCAGTCGAGTCTTAATCTTCCGATACAGCTTAAAATCCTCTTCAACGCTATCTTCTCCCAAGTTGAAGTCGTCCACATAAAATTCTCCTAACACCTTCCCGACGAACTCTGGGTCTTCTTGGATGTAGGTCTGAAGGTGATGTCTCAGAGTTGCGCTCAACAAGAACGGTGAGGAGCTCACACCAAAGACTACTCTGCAGAATCTGTATTCGACAATCATTGGTTCTTCTTTCTGAAGGTCGTCAACCCAAAAGAACCGCAAGCAATCTCTGTCCCTTTTATCGACTTCAATGTTAAGGAATGCCTTTTCGATGTCTGCTATCAGCGCGATTAGATTGCACCTAAAACGCAGCAGAATGTCAAACAACAGCTGTGTAAGGGATGGTCCTACATGCAAGCAGTCATTTAAGGAAGGTCCCTTTCCGTCGGCTCTCGACGACGCATCATAGACTACTCTCAACTTTGTCGTTTTAGCATCTCTTCTAACAACAACATAATGCAGCAAGTAGTGCTTTCGTCCAATCTCAGGAACTTCCAGGTCACTCACAGCTTCAATCACTCCATCTCTTAACTGCTCTTGAATAACTAAATCATAATCTTTCAACAGATGTGGGTCTTTCTTCAACTTTCTCATTTGACTGTTCAATCTCTGTAGACTGTTATCGTAATTCAACGGTACCAGTTTGTGATGCTCTTTCCATGGCAAGCCTACAGTGTATCTGCCATCTTGAAACTTGATAATGTTCAGGAAATTTTCATGAACACTGTCTCTCTCTCTGATCCCTATCGATTCAAGGTCCCACAACCTTTGGAATTCCACTGACAAAGTTCCATGCACTGTCCCCTGCACTTCTTGTTCTTGAATTTCCAGAACGTGCGTGACCAGATTTGTTCCAGCTGTAGACTTCTGCTGAGGGATCTTTAATGGGCCTGACAACACCCATCCTAGAGAGGTTGAGATAGTACCAGGCTAATCTTTCTCCCCCCTTACTACTTTACCCCTCATGAACTCCCACAAGTAATCAGCACCAATGAGCATATCAACTTCCAAATTCTCCTGCCTAGAACAGACGTCAGAAAACCAAAGTTTGTTCAAGTAAGGATGTACCCTATTCGCCTCTTCTACATGTTGATTCTGCAGGGCCTTGCGGATGACTGGTACCTTAAATGCCTCTACTTGATCAGTTCCTTCCTCAAATAGATGTCCTACATGGACCGCAACAAGTTCTCGCTCAGTCACTGTTGCTTTGACTTGGCCAAAAGTTCCCGTTTCCATCATCTCACTTCCTATGCTGTTTAACTGCAACAGGTTAGCCACTTTCTCAGTGACGTAGGATCTCTGGCTTCCGGAGTCGAAATTACTCGGATCTTAAGTCCTTGGGCTTTCGTTACACTGCTTGTACTTGCAATAGCCTGCGCGGTCTGCAGAATGACTTGTGCTCTTGAATTTACATGAAGAGTTGAATCAGGCTCTGGTTTCTGCGACTCACTAACTCGTGCACTTTCTGGAACTCGGTTTTCACCTCTACTTTCTCTGAATTTATTTTCACACAGTGCTGGATGATGGCGTCCACCACAATGACATTTCTCCTTAGAATCACAACAAACTGCTTTGTGCCCCCGTCCGAGGCAAACAAAACAACGCCCAAATCTCTCAGCAATTTGTTTTCTTTCTGCGACTCTGACAATCTTTCTACAATCAACATGCTTGTGTAACCCCATGCAGAAGGCACACCTACTTTCATACTTTCAAAGCGCTTCTTCAATATTTCAATCGCGGCCCCATAATTCCCTTGTGTCAACGACAAACCAGCAATGGCGGTACTCGCTTCTCCTCCCAACAAACCTTTTAAATACGTGAACTTATCTATTTCGGAAAGCTGACCATTCTCGTGTACTGCATTCCCGAGGGCGTCCCAAAAACTCTGCCAATCAGCTACGGATCCATAGAACTTTTTCAGTCCGAGTTTCGGCAGCCTCGCTCGTACAGTTTGGTTACACGTGGTCTTTTGCGTTCCAAGCGCTTGATTTGCTGTTGGCGGTGGATTAGAAATTTACTCGCTAGCGCTTCCACTCGTAGGCTTCAGATAATCTTCAATCTTTTGGATACCCTTTCTGATGTCTCTATGGAATTTATTCCAGTCGGCGATTTCGTGTTCAATATCCTTTTCCTTCTCAAGCAACCCGAGGATTTCTTCGGTCAGAGTTCCCAATATCTTCATCGTTTCGGCCAAATTCTCCCTAGTGTCTTGTAACAGTGTTATTTTGTTTTCCAACTCTCCAGCAATAACAGTTTCAATCGTTTGAAGCTCCTTGGTCGCATATCCTCGATGTGCATTGTGAATTTTTCACCTCCTTGCCAAATCTCCCATCTTGAAACTTGTAAAATTCAGTGCGCTTCTTCAATCAGTAAACACGTCGGCACAAAGGTCAACACAAATTCTTTCAAGCATCGATTTCTCTCTCCACATCCGCGGCTCGATGGACCAACTGCTGAGGACTGTATTTTAACGCAACATTTCTTTTACTTTTCTTTCTTGTCGATCTAGATCTGTTAAACGCTACAATATCCTACCGAACGTTCTACAAAATATCGCAGATCATCTCGTCTCATGGCATTGCAAAAACTTAGACTATCGAATTTAACGTGTGCAACACAACACCATATAAGGAAATACACGTGCTCAGTTCATGATAACGCGACTGTGACTTAGTGTTCATTTAAATGTTCGTTTCAAGTCACGACAATGTGCAGTAAACTCCCACTAATCCGAGCACGCAAAAGCTTGAAACGTGTTCGAGAGAACGCGAATAATTGTGCAACTTTAGGGGGAGACAGGTTTCAGTTCGAGTTGGTGGGAGATCTGAGATAACAGAGGTTCGAGATCGCTGAGGTTCACTACTGTTCATGCAGCGTATTTCTCGTTTTACTACTCATTTTAAATATCAGACGCTGCGTTAGGAGCTTGACACTAATCCCCAATTTCTCCTAGACAAACCAGAAGGAGTAACTATAACCACAAGTGCAGCTCAAGATACTGCTTTACATGGACAGAATGTGACTCTTACGTGCCATGTAGGAGCAGCCAACCCCCTAGTTTCCGAGTACAGGTTCTATCTCAATAACAGTAACACGGCTCTAAACACATTGACGAACATCAATCAACATACCATCCAAGGTGTTCAGCGAACCCGGGACTACGGTAAATACAAATGTGTGGCAAGAAATGCTGCTGGAGAAGGACTGAGCAACGCAGTTGTGCTTGATATACATGGTATGTCAGTTTTGAGAAAGGAAGGAACTTGAACAAAACGTTATGGTAGAATTTTTAAATATGATTATCATTTTTTGGGTAAGTTCTAGCATTAAGTAGGTGATGACCAGTTTTATTACTGATCACACACTTTCCTGAGAAAGAAATCCAATTAAAGAATGAGCTGAAATTCTAACAGTAGTTTACGAAATGACTTTTGATGCGAGAAATTCATCCACGGAAAGTTGTTTTTAGCCACGCCGTTCTTGATGATTTTTTTGGGGGTTGTTTTCTGAAAGCAGAAAGTCAATTTTAAGTCCTTTTGTTTTCCAGTTCCTGCAAAGATTCAGTCAAAAATAGCAAACGTGACAGTTAATGAACAAGATCCTATTGACCTGAAATGTGAGGCGTCTGGTTACCCTGTACCCATTGTCACGTGGACTAAAGATGGAGCACCTATGCAATCTGCAGTGTGCGGTGTGATTCGCATCGACAGCAGTACAAAAAGTGACAGTGGAGCATATGTCTGTAAAGCAGATAATGGTGTGGGACAGGCCGATCAAATGAAAACATTTGTTACCGTAAATTGTAAGTAGCAAGGAACAAAACAAGGGCGTTGTTATTAAGTTTCAATAAAAACAGCCTGTAAAACATTTAAATTGATTCAAAGTGCTATTCAGTGCAATGTTTAGTTTAGTTAACCTGTCAGAAGAAAAAAAAAGACGATCATTTTGCGTTGCCACTCTGTAGGAGATTAAATGCTAGTGAATAGCACACCACACCAATTACTAAGCTGTGAGTTGAGTAGTAATTAGGGAAAAGAGGACCCGGATCTGAGACTGGTTGAGACAAGTTTGATGAAGTTTCGCCAATCACCCAAGAGCAGTGCTTGCAGGCATGGGAAGACAGTTGTACGGTTGTATTTATTATTGCCTGTGCCGTTCTTTATTAAACAACGGAATGTGAAGGATTCATACAACGATTCCCCGAGCTGCACTTAAGTATATAGGCTGCTGTAATGAGTTGTTATGACTTAAAGCTTTTTTTATGCTATCGTATGCATAGGCAGCTTGTATTTTTATGATTTAAGCTTTATCGCTACTTCAACAGTCACACAACAATTTTAATTTGTTAGTACATGCTGATTTTTTTTTAACACATGTTAATCAATAGAGTCTACTTAAAACGTCTGGTTTGAAGTTAATTTAATTAAAAAAATCTTAAACTAAAGGTTGCCATCACCTACGTTCCCAAAAGCCAAAATGAAGTTTTTTCCACAGAACATGGGATACCGATACTGAAACCAACAACATTGAGTACCTATAATTTACAATTAATTTTCTTGAACAAAGACAAACTACACATGTAATTTTTGGTTTTGCGCATCTTTAGTTAATTCTAAGATCATATGTACATCGTGCAATGGTACCATCAGAACTTTAACTAAAGTTAAGCACAATATTGTACTTTTGTCTGAATAATCCCTCCTTCTGCCTTATGAACAGACGCCGCTACAATTGAGAGTATTTCTTCCTCTGTGTCCAAGTCATGGATTGGTCAGACAGTGAGGTTAAAGTGTGTATCCGATGGTGTGCCTACACCAACCCTGTCCTGGTACGCACCTGAGGGAACCAAATTTTATCCAGTCAAAGCTAAAGAAAACACAGTGGATGTGACAATGAATTCTGATCAAGATTTTGGACTTTATAACTGCACAGCTGACAATGGTTTTGACCCTGCCTCTTTGACGGTTCGTGTCCAGCAAATAAGTGAGTAGAGAGTAATTGTGCTTTTTGTTTCTTTGTCTTTAAGGGTGTGTTCATTAGGAAGTGCAAATGCACTGAAAATCCGAATAAAACTAGCTACATTATAAAACAGCGGAAGTTTTCTGTTGTTTTACAGAACTAATGATGAGGAGAAAAGCGTTTGGTTTTTCTTTTCTAAACTTGCAATTTCAGGAAAATCGATCAAAAGTTTGGACAGTCGTCTAATTTGAAAAGTTCATTTCCTCGATGCAAAATTTGGCTAATAAAGGATTGTCGTGATTGCACGTAGCTTTCTTTTCAAGTTGTTGGTATTGACTTGTGCTTCTTCTAACTCTGAGTGAAAGACTTCTTTAAACAAGTGAAATTTACAGCCTTTCAAAAGCCAGACACATTGTTTTAATGCATGAAAAGAAAGACACGTCGCTTGTTGTTGCTCTACCTTTTTGTTCTCTGAGGGACTATTTTCTGTTTGTGGGCAATCTTCAGAATTGATTTTGGCAGACAACTTACATCTGGCTATATATCCGTGTTTTGCGAGGAAACTTATAATTCTCACATTAATTCACCTCAATCACTAGATTAACCTTGAATATCTGTGATATATATAGTTTCGTCAGCTACCTTGGATACATTTTTCTTTATGTCCATTGAAAAGCAGAACTGATGTCATTGTGAGGACAACACTTCCTATCAAGAACTTGTGTTTTAATAAGTGCACTTCTTTGCTCATCCAGAGGCACCAGGCTCACCGAGCATCACTTCAACAGATGCAGACATTCAAGTAACTTCACTGAGAGTAAAATGGACGTCACCAACTGTCGATGGAGGGATCCCGATCACAGCATACCGAGTGGTCATTCTGCAGGGTGGCAAAGTGATACTGAATGACAATGTCACTGACTCCTCTGTGAGAGAGAAGCTTATTGGAGGACTAGAGAAAGACAATAACTACATTGTAAAGGTCTATGCCAGGAATTATGTGTTTGAGGGAGATGCTGCTCAAAAGATAATCAAGACAAAGTATGAAGGTGAGTAATCTGAGCGCCATACATTATTGCTCTCGTGAATTGTTTTACTGTCCATATCCTTCTGGTGTGAAATATTAATGTTTTGTTGGCGAGAGTAGCAGATTGTTGGTAGGGAGATCAAGATGATGGAGGCAATGTTCACATGGAAAATTGCATACATCGTAGGCTGATCTTGTTGTCCCCCGATTTCAATGAACCTCGTTTGTGGGATTAACTGTTTTGATAAATAGCTGTCAGCATCCTTGTGTAGTTGACCTCTGGACAGACACTTGATCATTGGACTGTGGCCCACCAAAATTTACCCACGTCCAACAAAATCCCAGCTGTTGTCTGACAGAAGGTCGGGCCAATCCTTATGTAGAAGAATAAAACTCCATCCTGAGCATTGTTTTTTCCGACCAAAACGGTGACCTATGGACGTAGCTCTTCCAAAACAAAATATTGTGCTTGCGGCCCTGGGGCCCGTTTCTCGAAATTCCTGATAACTTTCCGGGCCCGGTATCTATTTTAGTTGCCAACATTCTCAAATAGCTATACACAATCTTGGACGAAACTAGTTGAGACAAAGGCAATTAGCGCTCGTATTTCTCAATTTCCCTGTATGAAAAGACCGACAATATTGCAGAAGGGCTTTTCCTCCCCCCTCCCCCCATTCAATGTTGTTTGGAAGGACTGAGGTTTCATCAGGGCAATTTTGGTGGCAAAGCAACATTGATAAGGGGGAAAGGGGGGCAGATTTGTCGTGGCAAGTGGTTTTCAAGGTCAAAGTTCTCATTCGTTCCGAAGTGTCTCAACAGTTTCGTCCGAGATTGTGCGAGAGGGTTTTGGCGATTTATCCAGGATTTGCGTTGTTATTAAAGCTCCAGGGTCTTATATTATCTGTAGTCTAGCAAAGTGGATGGTTTAAAAGCTTTTTGCTTTGAATTGACTATGAATTCAAGAAACTGGGCGCAGAATCGAGCCTATTTAGCTTCTATTCAAAAAGCTGTCTACAAGTTACGCACCTATCTGATTGTGCTGTAGCTGTGGTTTTTATGGACAGTTGACTTTTTAAACGTGTCTTTAAGGGTAACATTTTATTCTTAGTTTTTTCCTTCAAGGCAGTCAGATGTAGAAAACCTATTCTTGTGAAAAATTTCCAAGAGACATCGCGGAAACAGTATCATTTTTACTTGTCAATGTAGTTATTAGATCCCGCGGGAATGTGTACAAAAGATCCCGTTATGTGGAATGTAGTTTTTACCCGCTTGAATGAACTGTACTTAAACAATACTTGAAGAACTGACGGTTACCTTTGTATATTAAATACAGTGGAACCATAAAAACACGATTAACAGAGGTTTAGAACGGTTAACAGCCGATTCGTAATAAATACAAAGACTATCAAATACTTTTGTTTATACGATGCTGTAAATCGTTGTTAATCGTCTAAAAGATCACTTCAAGCCCTGTTAATCGTCTTGAATTAAAGCTTTCCAGCTAATTAACCGTTCTAGGCAAAAACCATGGACAAGCAGCTCTTTGCAAATGCTTTAGAAGCAAAGTTTATACAAAACTCCCTTGACAGCATTGCTTACATGAGACAGACATATTCCATGCCCCGCGCAGTTCACGGGTCATGCATACACGCGCTTGCGTGACATTGTTTAAATTCATAAATATTGGTAATGCGGGCGTAACTTTTAATGATTTGCCCTATTCTAACATCTATATATTAAAATAATTTGTTTTTAGTCTTGAAAACGGGCTTGCTATTACTGGGGCACATTTGCGGGGGAATTACCAAGTCACAACACCCCGGTCTTGTCGCATAATGCTTAAGTCACACGCTCCTTCCTTGCGTTTACCTCGGGATTCATACGGTATTCTTGTACATTTCGAGAAAATTCTCCACTGCAATTTTATTCTAAAATATCCACTACAAAAATAGGTAGATCCTCAGAAGGAAATACCATTCGTGCTAGCGTCCAAGACGCATCGGCAGTTTATAACCGATACCCATGGTAGTATTTTACGCCCATTAGCTGTTACCAGCCAAAAAAACAGGAACCACGCATTCTTATTTTTGTCCATTAAAATTTTATGCCAGTATTTATTTGACCAAAAAGGGTTTTAAAAAGTCAGCTTTGATGAATCCCACGTAGAAAATGATTGAAGGCTTCTGGGAGTAGTGCATGTTCTGTACAATCACGAAAACCCACTGTAATCAATCTTGGACGAAACTAGTTGAGACAAAGGCAATCAGCGTGCGTTTTTCTCAATTTCCCTGTATGGAAAGACCGACAATATTGCAGAAGGGCTCTTCCTCCCCCCTCCCCCCATTCAATGTTGTTTGGAAGGACTGAGGTTTCATCAGGGCAATTTTGGTGGCAAAGCAACATTGATAAGGGGGAAAGGGGGGCAGATTTGTCGTGGTAAGTGGTTTTCAAGGTCAAAGTTCTCATTCGTTCCGAAGTGTCTCAACAGTTTCGTCCGAGATTGTGCGAGAGGGTTTTGGCGATTTATCCAGGATTTGCGTTGTTATTAAAGCTCCAGGGTCTTATATTATCTGTAGTCTAGCAAAGTGGATGGTTTAAAAGCTTTTTGCTTTGAATTGACTATGAATTCAAGAAACTGGGCGCAGAATCGAGCCTATTTAGCTTCTATTCAAAAAGCTGTCTACAAGTTACGCACCTATCTGATTGTGCTGTAGCTGTGGTTTTTATGGACAGTTGACTTTTTAAACGTGTCTTTAAGGGTAACATTTTATTCTTAGTTTTTTCCTTCAAGGCAGTCAGATGTAGAAAACCTATTCTTGTGAAAAATTTCCAAGAGACATCGCGGAAACAGTATCATTTTTACTTGTCAATGTAGTTATTAGATCCCGCGGGAATGTGTACAAAAGATCCCGTTATGTGGAATGTAGTTTTTACCCGCTTGAATGAACTGTACTTAAACAATACTTGAAGAACTGACGGTTACCTTTGTATATTAAATACAGTGGAACCATAAAAACACGATTAACAGAGGTTTAGAACGGTTAACAGCCGATTCGTAATAAATACAAAGACTATCAAATACTTTTGTTTATACGATGCTGTAAATCGTTGTTAATCGTCTAAAAGATCACTTCAAGCCCTGTTAATCGTCTTGAATTAAAGCTTTCCAGCTAATTAACCGTTCTAGGCAAAAACCATGGACAAGCAGCTCTTTGCAAATGCTTTAGAAGCAAAGTTTATACAAAACTCCCTTGACAGCATTGCTTACATGAGACAGACATATTCCATGCCCCGCGCAGTTCACGGGTCATGCATACACGCGCTTGCGTGACATTGTTTAAATTCATAAATATTGGTAATGCGGGCGTAACTTTTAATGATTTGCCCTATTCTAACATCTATATATTAAAATAATTTGTTTTTAGTCTTGAAAACGGGCTTGCTATTACTGGGGCACATTTGCGGGGGAATTACCAAGTCACACACCCCGGTCTTGTCGCATAATGCTTAAGTCACACGCTCCTTCCTTGCGTTTACCTCGGGATTCATACGGTATTCTTGTACATTTCGAGAAAATTCTCCACTGCAATTTTATTCTAAAATATCCACTACAAAAATAGGTAGATCCTCAGAAGGAAATACCATTCGTGCTAGCGTCCAAGACGCATCGGCAGTTTATAACCGATACCCATGGTAGTATTTTACGCCCATTAGCTGTTACCAGCCAAAAAAACAGGAACCACGCATTCTTATTTTTGTCCATTAAAATTTTATGCCAGTATTTATTTGACCAAAAAGGGTTTTAAAAAGTCAGCTTTGACGAATCCCACGTAGAAAATGATTGAAGGCTTCTGGGAGTAGTGCATGTTCTGTACAATCACGAAAACCCACTGTAATCAATCTTGGACGAAACTAGTTGAGACAAAGGCAATCAGCGTGCGTTTTTCTCAATTTCCCTGTATGGAAAGACCGACAATATTGCAGAAGGGCTCTTCCTCCCCCCTCCCCCCATTCAATGTTGTTTGGAAGGACTGAGGTTTCATCAGGGCAATTTTGGTGGCAAAGCAACATTGATAAGGGGGAGAGGGGGGCAGATTTATCGTGGTAAGTGGTTTTCAAGGTCAAAGTTCTCATTCGTTCCGAAGTGTCTCAACAGTTTCGTCCGAGATTGCAGTTTTTATTGATTTGAAAGCTAAATTTTAATCCTTATAATTTCGTGAAGCATATCGCTAAGTTTGCGCCAATAATTACCATTAGCTGACAGATAATTGAGCTCGAAAAAATACTTACCGGGCCTAGAAAGTTATCGGGAGTCTCGAGAAAAGGGCCCCTGTAACGCAAAGCCTAGAACGAGGAAAGTACGTCTTTTAGCTTCGTGACTGTCTACCAAGAGGGGAACGGGCGAAGTATCTGATCATTTATCTTCCAAATTTTTGTTTTGCCTTTCCCAACTAAAATGATAATTAGACCTTTTCTTAATTTCCAATGCAACCTGTATAGAGTGTTACGGTGTATGGTGTTGTTATGTTGTTATGTTATGTACGGTGTTGTTAATGTCTGCGCAGGAGGCTCACACATCAAATATGTAGACATGAATAAAAGATTGAAGTTTGCTTGCCTAGTGAGCGTTTCTTTGATCAGGGACGGCAGTTTTGAATAATACCGGCGCCGTCATCTTTTCGAGGACTGGGAGGAGTTAAGAAGTTCGGAGGATTTTCGGATTTTCCGATCACGCGCCGAGAATAATAAAGAGACAAGTGATGTAACTTCCGGACGCCTTTCGTCGTATGTCGGCCACCATCAGGGATCACGGAAGTAGACTGAGAAAGATGACCGAAGTTATACTACTAACAAGCAGGCGCAAGACGAAAAGCTCGTTCTTAATCTGCTAACGGGAACTATTCTTACTAGCGATCATTCTGATCTCATAAGGGAAAAAGGCACAAAAATTAACATGGGTCTATGTACAGTATGTGGTCCTTGGTCCGCGATGCCCTTGGTCCGCGGCTTTTTCGCACGTGATGCAATATTCGCTCGTTAAGTAGAATACGACAAAAGCGAATGTGTTCGATAATTCATTGTTTAGCTTTCTTCCATATGACGAAGTTTTGGGCTTTCCTTCTTCAGTTGTGAACGAATTTGCTGCAGCGTTTGAAAGTTTTGCTTTATCGTCTCTTGAAAAATATCAACAATTTTCGCATATGGGTCCTTGGTCCGCGACATATCACCCTGGAAAACTTACATTGCGCAAAGCAGGTGAAGAAAACCTTAGATAAATGGAAACGGCCTTTGTTTTTGCTGAATATTTTCAAAATCTTCTTTATACATGTTTATGAATGGGTTAACTTCTCTTGTATACCTAGTTGTAATTATTTTCGACTGCTTGTGGGGCTTTTGTGAGAGACTATTGTCTGAAAAGTAAAACATATTATTTTATACTCACAGCGACTTTCCAACAAGACTGTAGCTTAGATATATAAATGATAAGAAAGAATAAATAAAATATTGTTAAAATTTTCATTCTCCTACGGAAATTATTAGGATTCACAAGTACTTTCCGTGCCGTTTACATGATTTGCGGACCAAGGACCACATTCGCGGATCAAGGGCCCGTGAGCACGTGAGCACCACTTTAAATTATCGCCAGAAGCAAAATCTATTTTCGAGGAAATTTTCAGTTCGCTACGTTTTGATTCAGGTAAGATATTTAAGATTAAAATTTTACTCGTGAACCAAGGATCACATACTGTACAGCCCTGTGTAACTCATAGTTACTAATCAGCGCTCTTGACAAGACGCATAAACAAGAAATCATCAGCAAAGCGAAATGAAAATAAATCCCGCGGATAAAATTCCTCCCTCAGAAGATTCGGAATAGAATGCACAAATTGAAGCTGCAAAACTGATTGCACCGACCAATTCGTTATCTGACCGCTGGAACAAGATATTTAATCGTTTGTTTATCTCTCGTTCGATCAACTGTTAGTGTCGTTTAAAAACTGAAAGGTTTCATCCTTCTTTGAGACAAGTGAAAACGGTCTCACCTCACAAGGAATTGGGCGTGTAGCCTCCCACGCAGTCGTTTTCAGGGGAGTCGTATAACTCTCGAGGGTAATACAACTCCCCTAAAAACGGCTACGTGGCAGGCTAAACTCGCTGCGGATTTCAAATGCACCAATCAGAATGTACGAATTTTCTACTTCTCCTTTAAATCTATCAATCAAGTATTCGCATTTCTCACTTGATTCTCACTTGATTTCTCCCTGATGTTGGCAGACATGCTACGAAAACAAGCATCTGGAAAAAAGCCTGCGTGCAGACGTCTGCTATTTTCTTTCCTTCACGAGGAAAAATTCGCGTGCAGGCCACTGGAAAACGACATCAACACATTTGACAGTTGCGAATATTCTGACCAAATTTGTTTATAGATAATTATTTTAACACTTTACCTTGCCACAGACTCGTTTTCGTGAAATTACAAAGGAAATTTTGCTCTGTTGTCCCACGATATTCGGAGGCCTTATTTCGTGTTTGATACCTTGTCTCTTTCTTGGAGTTTACGAACGGTTTCCGAAGGCTTCTCGGTCCTATACCTCGAAAAAATGACCGCACCGGAATTATTTGAAATGCCCCCGTCCCAGAACACAAACACGAACACGAACACGAACAACAAAGGTAAGCAAACTTTAGTCTACTCATTTCATGTGAGGCCCCCTGTGTGTCTGACCCATTTTTCAGATACAAAACGTTTATACACTCAGTGAGTTTTTTAGGGATCTTTATGCAGCTGAATGTTTTCTAATGGACCCTCTCCCCTCCCTCACCTGCCGTCACCCTTCAGGACAGGAACGATATTTGCTTACAGAAGTTTTTGCATTTAAATACAGCGTTTGACTGAGAACTGATTCAAATGGATGCCATGGGGGTTGTGACATACTGAAATGTCAGAGATCTCACTTGCAGCGTTTTGATTGGGAGCTACTCTTAACGTGATTGTATTATAATGGCAGGTTGTGAGCAAGTTTTTTTTTATAATTGATGCAAATTAAACGTCATAAGGATTATAGTTCAGGACGGAGGTCATTCCAAATACAACGACGTCTTTGGTCAACTGCGTTTAATGGTTCTTATTATCATTTTTGTATGTTTACAAGGAGTCCCAGCTGCAGCAGAAATTGTAAGCTTGCCTGACAAAACGAAGGAAGTTGAAGTTCTCATAAAATGGAACGAGCCACAGAACAATGGTGCACCAATCACGCAGTACACTGTGTACCAAAGAACTGCGAGTGATGTTGGTACAGCACGCAAATGGCAGAAAATGAAAGAAATAACAGATCCCTTAGTTCGACAATTTGCCATTAACCTAGAGAAAAGAACGATTTATGAATTTGTTGTGACTGCCACAAACAGCCATGGAGAGAGTTTTAAAGAGGAAGAGAAAATCAAGCAAATTGAGATCTTAGGAGGTAAGTAGATGCTTATAGGATTTTGTTTAAAAAAGGTCTGGTTTTCAAATAGGCTGTCCAATATTAAGAAGTTACTGTATGCTGTAAGGCTAATTATAAAAAAAAATAACAATAAAAAAAACACAATTCCAACAATGCTAACTAAGAACCGAATCTACTAGGCTATTCTATAACCAGCTTAATTTTACCTTGTGTTACCAAGTCCCTTAATTAAAGTATTAATTGAGAAAGACCTTCGTATGCTAATAATTAGATGTATGATGTGCTACGTTTTTCTAACGCAGTTTGTACCTTGTGTTACACCAAATTGTGACTTGAGCCTCTAAAAGAAAAGTTGTGTCCATCGGATGTTGTACATAAGAATACACTCGGAACGTAGCGTCCTTTTTTCTAGACTTCCCACGTAACAAGAGGAGGTTACTATTAGAGCGGGCGTGTTTGTGTATTTTCTGAAAGTGACTAGTTACTGCTAGAGCCACTGCTTTCGTTTTATTAGCTATGAATGAGAAAATATTTTGTTTGTCTTAATGCACTATGTGAGAGTAGACTTTTGTAGTGTCAACTCTTTTCAAATTAACTACTAAGTAACCAGCTGAACTTCGTTTTGACATCTGCGCAGATGCTCCAGACGCCGTTCAATTTACAGCTGAGGAAAAAGATGGTGTTATAATAATGAAATGGAAAGAACCAGAAAACAACGGAGCAGCCATTACAAAGTATTCTGTCTACCAAAGATTCGTGAATGATAAGGAGTGGAAGAAGCTTGAGGACATAACCGACACCTCCAAACTTGACTATGATCTTAAAGGGGAGGAAGGCATGGAGTATGAATTTGTGGTGACTGCTAGAAACAAATATGGGGAGAGTTCAAAGACAGCCAACATTCAGACGGTTAAAGTGTTAAAAGGTAGGATTAATGTTACTGAAGGTGACATATAATTTGTGACTCGCCTGATAGCCTAGCAGACGGAGCGAAGTGACCAGATAAGGTTTTCGGCAAAAACAACTACAAAGCATACTTTTTAATTGCAAATTTTCAGGAACACTATCCCGAAATCTGTTATGACAGTCTCTAAATATTTCTTTTAAGGATCTTATGAAATCAAAGCACGGATTCTAAACCTTTACAACGCCTATGTTTGGTTTCCGGTTGGGTCCATAGTATTTACCAGGGTGTATCGTACGTTATTGGCGGAGCCCGCGCGCTAGCGTGCCAGCGGAGCACCATTGCTAAGGAAATTTGGTAGTCTATCGATCCGAGAAATTTTGGTTGTGACGTCAGCGTACGTCCGCACGTAGAGACTCAGGGGGAGGGGGAGAGGAGTCGCAAGACAACCCAACGCGGGATGGAGAATGCTTTTTTTTCTTGGCGGGAAATCGCGCGGTGCTTTTGGGCAACTGGCGTTTCTCTTAGCGGGAAATCGCGTGACCATCATCGCTTTTGAAAAAGAGGTTTCTTTGAAAAGTTTAGCAAAACGATTGTTCGACACTACTGAAGTTTTAAACTTGAGAAAAAAACATGTAATATCTGTAGATGGAAGGAAAAGGCTCAAAAGAATACTCGTGGAAGGCAAAACGTTCAAGTTACGAAAGCTGCTTTCAAAGGACTTCATCTTTTAGTTTGTTTTCTTCACAACAGAAGCTTGCCCTAAATGTAAAGAAGATCTTCGCAGTTATTAACGCAACTTATGCAGTTGCGAAAAGAAAGCCTGGAAAAAAAATCAGGCTTGCCGGGATTCGAACCCTGACCTCTGCGATACCGGTGCAGGGTTCGAATCCCGGCAAGCCTGATTTTTTTCCAGGCTTTCTTTTCGCAACTGCATAAGTTGCGTTAATAACTGCGAAGATCTTCTTTACATTTATTTCTTCATTCCGCAGTTCAAATAGATGAATTTCATATATTCATAATTTCAGAAGCTTGCCCTGTTCTGAAACATAACCAAGTAAGTGAAGTTTTTAAAGGGTTTAAGGTACATGATTCTGAGTATTAAGGTCAAAGAGATTACGTTTTAAAATAGAAATTTAAATTGTGTCATTAGAAATGTGTCATTACTTTTGGCTTTAAAAAATTATTAGAAAACGCGCTCAGATTTGTGACAGATGTACTCTTGAATATTTTGCTATGCTCAGCCGATTTCACTCGTGTGGACGGACCCACGATGCTGGAAGTGTAAAAGCAAATTGTATTTAAGTATAGACTTACGGATTTTTGAATAAACGTTTTCAAAAATGATTTCTCTGTCCATTATTTTGGGTTTGTTTATTCATAACAGTAGGTTAAAGCACAGTCACAAGGCAAAAGCACAAGCATCACTTCATGATCAGTGAGATTACGGCAAATAATTGCTTTAAATTTTGTTTGTGAGGGCTTATATCTTTGTGCAATTGTCGATTTTCTTGTCCTAGAAGTTTTTAATAGTAATCAGAAGCGGCTAACCTTATATAGGCTTACTTCGCAAAACTTATTCCATAACTTAAAGCGTGTTTGGGTTTTGTTTGTTTTCAATCTTGATGGTCTCTAGTTAGCCACGCCAACGAAATATAAAAGTTATTTAAGAAACTATAAGCGAAGTAGTTGTCGGTTTAAACCTATTTTCTCCGAAAAGCTGCCAAAATCAGTTCTGTGCATTTCTAAAAGCGCCCGAATTTTAAACAATTCGCAAAACTTATGCCATATAGTTAAGCATGTTTGGTGTTTGTTTGTTTTCAATCTCGATGGTCTCAAGTTAGAGAACGAAATATAAAGTTGCTTAAGTAACTATAAGCGGAGCAGTTTTGGGTTTTCAGCTATTTTATCCGCTTAACTGCTAGAATTTCTTTGCGGCCACTAAAACCTACGCGACATTTCTTCGATAATTAAAATTTACAGGTGCTTCGAAGCTCCTCAAATCCTTTCTTTCGGTTAATCCCGGTAAAATGCCGGTGAAATGCCAGTATAATTTTTTGACTAGACTAATAGTGGCAGTTCATGTTATTTGTTAACATCCAAACGAGATGAAGATAACCCATTTAACTTTTACTTTGTTGTTGTAAATGAACGCCGTTTCAAGTTCATTCAAGCGAACAGCCAATAATCCAAGGAGATTTTACAAGTCTTGACAGCTAAATGACAGGATATGGAAACATTGCAAAAACCAAGCAAGACGACTCGTGAGTAAAATATGTGTTTAGTTTGATGCCCGAAAAAAAATCATCAAGCTGTGCTCAGCCTCTAGAATGACCTTTCGAGCTTGGTTTTACAGAACAGACCCCCAAAATGTTGGAGGACAATTCGGAAAACTTTCGGGCTTTTTGAGAAACACTTTTCGAAAGCGAACGAGCTAAAACAAGCAAAGAAATATATTTCGGACCGAAAAGTTTCTGGACTATTTTTGAGGAACGAACACCAGTTTATTCCTTGGCGGCTCCACTTTTAGGCTTGGCTAAATCTATATATTAAATTTCTAATACATCAATATATTTTCTTTCATAGCTTCTACAAAGCCACTGGATACTCAATCAGGTAGAAAATAAACGTTAATACAGTTGAAACCTCAATTTCTACACTTAAATTATTCCAAGGTTAGCTATCTGTTCAGGGTTTCTTAAGTATTTTAAACCATTTGCACAATAACAACAAACAAAGATTCAGCAAATAAACAAATACATAAATTTAAAAATAAGCACGTGTACTTCCTGAAAGCTTCTCTTAGGAAAGTAAAGAAATCTTTTAAAAAGAAAAATCCAACTTGCAATAAGACCTTGCTTGAAATTGAGGACACCAACTTTAAAATACTTTCTCTGAATGTGAAACCCTGGGAGCTCCGCTCAAACTCCCTTTCTCCACTATATCAATCCGAAAGAATGTTGACATGTAAGAAGCATTCTGGATAGGGGCTCAATACTGTAAGGAGGAGGGTGAGGGGTGGCTTGGCCGTTGATTCCCAAGGATAGGTAGAGTACGTGTTCTTAGAATACTGTCAGTATTCTTCATCACGTACCATATCTATATATATTACCCATCTCAGTAAAAAATACATCACGAGCACATTGGCACAGCTGATCTCTAAAACTGTATAAAATTTCAGGTCGTTTGTGTGACGAACAGAGGACAATTCTTCATGCTGCCTACATCACTGTGATCATTTTACTTGTCATTGTTATACTTGTTCTACTTCTCCTGCTTCGGAGAACGCGTAGTGGCCTTGGTAAGTGAGACCTGATGTTTTGAATCAACAATTCCTTGCAGAAAAAAAAAAACGAATGTGTTTTTGATGAATTATTACTAGTTGCACGTTGTTCAGTTACTAATGCCAGCGTGTTCTTGTTATTGCAGGAAACCCTAAGACAAACAAGTAAGCGTATGTTTTGTTAATTAATTGGTAAAGGAGGTCAAAACGAACATTTACACTAAACACAAAGCCGATTTTAGACCACCATTAGGCATCATGCTATAATTTTTTTAAATTCTAGCTTAAATACTAAAACGAATATTTTAAAGTTGTGAAGAGTTGGCATTTCTTTCATTTGTGTACTCTTTGAAAATAATGTAATGTATTAAAACGTATTACTCTTCTGTGGCAAAATAACGTAATAAATCATTTTCTTCCAGTAACACCTTGAGGTTTTGTTCCTAGAAACGCAGTTCGAAGATAAAAATACAAATCTCGAAAATTAAAATCTTAATTAAGTTCTGAAGTTTTTTATGTTTTTTGTTTGTTTCTCTTCCATTTTAATAGCAATTTCTCACAGGTAAATCCTAAGCTTTAAACGAAAACGATATGATTAAAAACTGGCCATTATTAGCCATTATTCTTCTTACGTTTTAGAAGAAACAAATGCCCAAGATGCGGGGATCTGGTGGCTATGGTAAGTAAATTTTGTCATCTGCAGGATTTGTTCTAGAATAGCGAAGTCTTCGGACTGAATTAAATCATGGACCGTCCGCTTATACTCGTTCACTTAAGACCTGCCTGCACTGAAAAGAACGTAGCTATGACCATTTGAGCACACCACCTTGTTATCGCATTGTATTTTACCAGTTAATACTTTTTTCTTAGCATGTTTGGATTCTGGAATTCCTTTTTTGTGGCCACATGATCGTAAATTGTCTGCAATTAGTCATACAGTATATGATTGAGCCATTGAGATTGACGTACTTGTGACAGACTTCAGGAAATGTTTACCTACAAAAATAATTGAATCTCTGTGGTGCAGTCATTTTACCCTTGTTGTGACCGTCACTTTATGATAGCCCAAGCAGAAGCTTGTGCATTATTTTCTTATGTAAAAACCCTTTTCATTCGAACACCATGTAAATACACTAAAGTTTCTCATGGCCTGTTGGAGGTATATTAGGTTTTCAAATATCTGCATTTCTTTCCAGAATCCCATAACTGTTCGTGTAGAGGACCCAACACAGCTCTCAAGAGTGGCACATTCAAATGACGATCCAGCCTATGCAACCCCAGCAGGGGGAGACTACATGCCACTTCATCCGTCAACTAGAAGCTGGGAAATCAGTCGGGAGCATGTCAACATTATCAAAGTCATCGGTAAAGGAGCCTTCTCCCAAGTTGCCCAGGCAACGGTGCGAAATTTGTCTGGTAGCAAGGAAGGTATCACAGTGGCGGTAAAGATGCTAAAAGGTAGGATTCTAATTTGTGTTCTTCTAGATTCTTTATAAACTCGCATTACGTGCTTTCTCGCTTAAACCGCTTAGATTGGTAACCATTGTTACCAATTCGGTATAACATTTGGTCATTATGAACAGAAGAAAAGTCAGGTTAAGAAGAAAAGGAATTATAAAATTTTCAGGAGTTTTCGTCTAACGGCGTATAGACTATCTATTTTATTGCCGCTTAAGTTCACTTCGGTTTTGAAAAATTTCAAATGTAAGCTCACGCACTAACCAAAAATCTCGCACAAAAATTTGCTTCCAAGGTTAAAAAAAATCGTTCATTAGACATGATCGCGGTACTAAATAAGGAAACATATGAAAGTGTATTACAAGTATTACGTACTTCAGTTGTATACAGTGTAAATTAAAGAAGCATTATCTTCGAACCAGTGTGGAATTAAACTCCTTTACTCCGTGTAAGAGTGCATTTACTTACTTAAACGTTTTATCTGCAGCAAACGCCCTGGCCTCGGATAGAAAGGATTTGCTGTCAGAACTTGAATTGATGAAAAAACTGAAACGACATCCTCACGTGATTAAGCTGATGGGATGCGTCACAGAGGGCGGTAATGCAAAATGTTTTTTTTTAATATCTTCTGCGATGCTTGTATGGACACGTGATACAGTCATGTAGAGTTCGAAGTGTTCGAATATATTGTTGTATCAGACATTACGAGACAGGGTGTCTTACAGTGAGCAAAAAGAATTGCATATTTTCACTGACCATGCGGCTTTACTCTTGTTTTCTTAGCGCTCTAACCCCACCATTTTGGAAAGTTTGTTTGACGGCCATGTTAATTTTTCCCCTGATATGCTAAACATCATGATAGAGTAACGTGATTTGCGCACATTGCTGAAGAACATCAGATAATGTCTCAACAGCTTAGACCCAGGTCAAACGCGGTAGGTATCATAAGCCGATCCCAATAGATCAAATTCGTCAATCTTAATTACATCGAAATGGATAGCAAAGGCAATCGTTTTGGTCAAAAAGCATTGGAAGGACAAACTGGCGCGAATTGAAGAAAAGGTACTGGCTGTACGAGTTCAATCCCAAAGATGATTCAAATCGAGGCTGAAGAGTAGTCATTTTGAAAATTACAACGTTTGATCCAGAGTGGAATTTCAACCGTTATTAACCACTCCCCTAGTAGAAAAGAACGCACAAACCGATCCAAGTGTCAACAAAGCTGAAAGAAAGGTCGAACTTTTCGTGTGCTTCATTTGATTGGCTCCAGAAAAGCACCATCACCTCGCATAGCAAATTAAGTCATACTCAGTTGTAAGTTATACTCTCTTACTCATCGACCAACATCTGTTTCATTGTTCATAGACCCTCTTTTGGTCCTTATTGAGTACGTACCGTTTGGTGATCTGCTGGGCTACTTGAGGAAGAGTCGAGGGTTGCACGACACATACTATAAGGACCCCGATGTGAAGCCGCAGACCAATCTGACCGCGGAACAGTTGATGAGGTTCGCTTGGCAGATTGCTGATGGCATGTGTTATTTGTCTTCAAAAAAGGTTAGCTGAAGCGCGAAACCCACCCTCTCCCCTTCCCCCTGCGGCTCCCAAAAACTATCAAAAACGTTTTCAAAAATGAAGCGTGAGATTTTTTTCTAGATTATACATCGTGACTTGGCGGCAAGAAATGTTCTTGTTGGCGAAGGAGAGAAGTGTAAGGTGACAGATTTTGGGATGGCCAGGAATGTGCACCAGGATGATATTTATTCCAGAAAAAGTCGGGTAAGTATTCAAAATGTTATTCAATTCAAAGTATTCCAGTATTGTAAGATGTTTTACGTTGTGCGAAAAAGTCAGCAATATATGATCGCGCTTGCATTTTTAAACTCTTGAAAAATAATACTAATGATTGCTCAAATCGTCTTTGCTCAAGCAAACTCATACCAGCCAACTTTAAAAAACGATTGTTATCTTACGTATTTACAAGCACCAGGCGCTTGAGACGTCGTAACGCAGATATTTTCCCATACGCCTTTCGAATAAGACTCCCAGAGTCAAAAAAAGTGCCACTGACGTCGATGATATTGTCACAAACTAAGACCGTAGACATGCTGTGATCTACCCAAAAACATTGCCTGAAGAAAGTGCTCAAAGAACCATCGATACAGGCTTCCAATAACTTTGTAGAGAGATAAGCCAGCTAAAAACCGACAATGACATCGTCATCACGACAGACAAAGATATTTTAAAGGAATGTCTTTCCTTTTATAAAAATCTGTACGAGACAAAGCTAACTTCTGAACAAGATCCATCTATCATGGAAAAATTTTTCCCGGCCGAAAATACAATACATCTTTCACAAGAAGAACAAAAATTTGTGTGAAGGCCCACTCACGGAGAAAGAGTGTCTCACTTCCTTAAAGCAAATGGCCGACGGCAAAACCCCTGGAACTGACGGGTTACCAGCAGAGTTCTATAAAATATTTTGGGATGATATTTCAGGCGCTCTTCTCGCTGCTCTTAACTTTGCATACGAGAATGGGCAACTCGCAATGACACAGAGACGGGGCATAATAAAACTTATCCCTAAAAAAGAAGCAGACCTCAAAATATTAAAAAATTGGCGGCCTTTATCTCTGTTAAATTGTGACTATAAAATAGCAGCAAAGTCAATCGCAAATAGAATCCAGTCTACTCTTCCAAAACTTATTAATAACGATCAGACAGGATTTATTAAAGGTAGATTTATCGGCGAAAACATACGACTGATCGACAGTATTATTAATTACACCAATGACCAAAGCATCCCGGGCTTGATTTTGCTTCTAGATTTCGAAAAAGCCTTTGACACACTCGAATGGTCTTTCGTTGAAAAAACGTTGCAACACTATGGCTTTGGCCCTTCCATTCAAAAATGGATACAAACTCTTTACTGTGATATCGAAAGTGGCGTAATGAACAACGGATGGATGAGCGAATGTTTTAAAATTGAGAGAGGCGTGCGGCAAGGCTGCCCTCTTTCTCCATATTTATTTGTCCTTTCCGTCGAAGTTTTAGCTAGCGCAATCCGAAGTGACCAACATATTAAAGGAATTTCAGTCAACCAAAAAGAAATCAAATTAAGCCAATATGCTGACGACACGACATTAATCCTTGACGGCTCAAAAGACGCGCTTGAAACTTCGCTCGATGTTATCGGAAAATTTAGCAAGATTTCTGGTCTCAGACTCAATAATAAAAAAACCGAAGCATTGTGGATAGGTTCAAAAGCAAGAAGCCAAGACATTATGTTTCCCGAGAAAGGTTTCAGATGGCAGCATTTAAAAATCAAAACATTAGGCGTGTGGCTCTCAATAGAACCCGAATTAACGGTAAAGCTGAACTTTAACGAAAAAAAAGAGAAAGTTCGAAATTTACTTAGAAACTGGCAGTACCGAAGGCTAAGCTTACTTGGAAAAATCGCTATATTAAAGAGCCTAATTGCTTCACAGCTTGTTCATGTTCTTTCCCCTCTCCCAACAAACCACCAGGCTATCAAAGAACTGAATGGAGCTTTCTATCATTTCCTCTGGGACGGGAAACCCGATAAAATTAAAAGAAACATTATGATTAACGATTACAGTAATGGTGGGCTTAAAATGATTGACCTTTTCTCATTTAATAAATCTTTGAAAACTATTTGGATTAAAAAATATCTTGACAAAACAAACTTAGGAAAATGGAAACTTTTCTTTGAACGAGAACTTGGAAGATATGGCGGAGAAGCTGTTTTTCTTGGAAATTTAAACAAAACAGATATCAAGCATCACTTCTCATCTACCAATATCTTCATTAATGAAATTCTGATGATCTGGTCCGAGGTTAATTACACTGACAATATCTCCTCCTTACAACATTATCAATCACAGCCTCTCTGGAATAATTCTCTTATCAGAATAGACAGCAAACCCATCTATTTTCGAGAATGGCTTGCAAATGGAATATCGACCATTAGGTCTCTCATGAAAGACGCAAACAAACCTCTCTCCTATGAAGAATTTCAGAATAAATACGGACTCAAAGCCTGCCCTTTAGCATTCGGGGGGATTATTGCCACGCTGAAGAATCTAAGAAAACGTTTCAAAGAAAACATAGATAGCCCCGAAAAAGATGAGATTGAACCATTCATTAAAATTTTCCTCAAGGCAAAAAAACCCAGCAACTTAACGTACAAAATTCTAGTTGCAACTAAAAGCGAAGCACCGGAAACTTCTCAGGCGAAATGGCACGAAGATTGCGACTTGGAAAAAGGTGAATTTGACTGGAAAAGAGCTTTTCAATCTACAAAGATTTGCACAAAAAGTACCAAACTAATAATATTTCAATTTAAATTTCTTCATCGACGTCTACCTACAAACTCCTTTTTGTATAAAATTAACGTCAAAGACAGTGACCGCTGTTCCTTTTGTGAAAAGGAAACAGAAACTTTGCTCCACCTTTTTTGGCATTGCAACCAGACCACTCGTTTTTGGGAAAGCTTTTTTAAATGGCTTCAGACATCCCTATGTACGCAAAAAGGGAATAAATTAGACATGACCATTGCTCTCGGCCTAAAGCCAGACACCTCAAATGCAAAGTTGCAAATTAATTTCTCTTGTCTGATGAGCAGATATTGTATCTGGGTCTGTAAATTAAAAAACGAAATCCCTAATCTTTCGCACTTCTTGCATCTCATGAACAAAAGCTATGAAATTGAAAAAAATGATCCTAATTCTTCATCAGAGAAATGGAAACCTCTCCTCGGCCACCTTTCAAATTAAAAATTTATATAAAAAAAACTGAATCAAATTTAACTTTTCAGTCCTGGTTTGACCCTGTTAGTAGTAATTTTTTTCTTCCGATCTCCTTAATTATACAATATTACTCTCCTAAAAAATATTTGTTTTAAATGCTACGGGGACTATTTTCTATAGGGTATAAGATAGGCTAGTGTTTGTAAGTTCTTTTTTTCTTTTATTTCTAATAAGGTTAACTTACATTGTATTGTAACTGTAGTTCGTAATGTATTGTTAGAAGTTAGTTTTGTGCAAATAATATCTGTAAGTAGTGTAATAATAACACTGTTAATGTAATGTTTGTAAATGTGTGAGCAATCAATAAAAAAAAAAAAAATAAAATAAAAAAAAAAAAAAAACTTTGTAGAGAGAGCACTCCAAACCCACACTCGACTTGGTGTCATTTACATATAAGCACAGAGAAGATAGTACCCACTTGAGTGAAAACATTTTTCTGTATGTGTTCACAGGGTCGTCTGCCTGTTAAATGGACTGCTTATGAAGCTCTGATGTATGGAACATACACAACACAGAGTGATGTGTAAGTGTCTTTTCACGTGTCCCTTCTTTGGTCACCGTCGGGTCATTTTGGTAACCTCCGTTCCCTTCAAGGTTGAGTTACGAAGTAAACGAAGGTTACTACTGGAACTAAGTGTTTATTGGGATCCCTGACCATTTGCATATTTAATATTTAAACACCTACGTTACCAAGCTAAGTTAAGGTTTAATGCATTCCGTATTAAATTAAAATACGAGTATTTGTGACGTCAAGCTAAACAGCGCTAGAAAATCGTCTAGCAATCCAAGACGGTTTGCATAAACTTTCACTTATATTTCGGGTGATTAATGCAACCGGACGTTCACGGTGTAAAATGTTCTTAGACAAAGTCACAAGTTGATTTTTTGATATATACATATTTTAAACTAGATTTCTTCTTTTTCAACTGAATCAGTTTACATTTAATATGTATTTTTATTGTTGATGCCTAGCATCCCTATTTTTGTTGCTTAATTTACATTTTATTTTTTCACACGGAAAATTAGCTGTCTGACGAACGCTAGAACTGTTAAAAGTTCAGTACTCCCGTGTTTGTGTTATGTTATGTATGTTATGTTAGGAAAGGTTAGAATGGTTGATTATGTTATTGCTTCACTTAACATAAACTTGCTTTGTATTGAGCATCGAAAACGGAGAAAACGCACTTTAGTCTCAGGCGAATTAGGTTAGGCCTTCTTGAGCAAGTACTTTTTCAGCGGTATCTCCTCAAAAAGTCATTTGTTTTTCTTCAAAAAGGCATTTTTTTTCAGGCAATTTGGCGTTCTGGTCCGGATTCGGCCCGCAACATCAGGCATGCTATAGGAATGGAAAATTGAAATTATGGACTGGTATTTACTGTGCTATTTTTCAAGTCCCCGCTGTTGCGCTAGCCTTACTACCTACATGACAGTGTTGGCCGGTAACCGACGGTGTCATTGAAATAGAGGTAGAAAACCACCTTTCTAGTATCTAACCTATTTAACTGGGATAATCATCCTATTTTCCCATTTGTTTGTAGTTGGAGTTATGGCATCCTGCTGTACGAGATTCTTACTGTAGGTAAGTTGTAACTGAGTTGTTTTACCTCCAATTTGCCTTTCAGGCGATTTATAGACAAAACCACCATGTTGGTTAACATGGTGTCACAAATTAATACAAAAAAATTAATGTTTAGGAAGGATCGAACTGGCTACGTGTGATCAGAAAACACGTTCAGTGTTTTCTTATGTGCAATAAATTTATACCAGCATGCTTAACAAATGCTGAACTTCATTTCATCTAGGTGGATCTCCATATCCCGACATAAATGCCCAACAAATCGCCGGGAAGCTTCAAGAAGGGTACAGAATGCCAAAACCGAGACATGTTGATGAAAAACTGTAAGTAAATTTCTATCTGTTTGATCTTTGTTTTCAATTAGTATTTGGAGAATCTTATTGCAAACTTCAGTAAGTGTCATTGTTGTCCAGCTGTGGTGTTAGAAACAAGGGGTCATTTTTTAAAAGACTATTGAACAACTGGCCCACCCTAGGGGCTGGGTAATCTTCTCGAACGGATTTTGGATATTTGTATCTTTTTTATGTGCAAGTTAGAGCCACCAAACTTGGTGACTTTTCCTAAACTTTTTCTGAAAACAATTTAGAGCAACATGTCAAAGTTCATGGGATTTGAAGTTGCCATAACAATCATGTTTTGACAGATATTTTTTTCCGAATTTAAAATTTCCTCCTTTTGATGACAACAGTTTTAAGATAATTTTTGTTTTGCTTGTTTAGTTGATTTTCATTATTGTTTAGTCAATTTTGCTGCTTTTCGTTTCGGAAATTTCTAGAAATGCAAGATGGCGGATCCAAGATGGCCGCCGCTTGAGAACATGACGTAATTCCCAAGTCATGTGACGTTATCGGCTAATACTGCGCACTTCAAAGGAAACATGTTTAGACGTACTATACATCCTCTAAGGCTCGTTGTCACACGTCTGAGTTACGGAATCCTTCCCCCGCTCCCTGAAGACCAAAAAGGGGGAAAATGTATGAATAGGGCCGGGTTAACTGTGTGCCTTTGGCGGAAATTGTCCATGTCGAAAAGTACAGCTCTACTAAATAGACTTCAGTGTGTTCATCTGTCGTTTTGTGTGTGTGTGTGTTTTAACATATTCTTACTTCATGTTCTCTTTCTGATCTCAAAAGGCAACCATTACTCACCTCTAACAGCAGTATCGACCATCAAAGGACCTGATAAATGTTCTAATCCAGTTTTGTTTAGCCGGTTTTTGGACAACCCTTACACTGAACAGTGGCACCATGATTGGACCATATTTGAGTTGATGTTTTATACTAATGATTCGTTTTTTTTTTAACATGGTTTAGATATCAGATCATGATGAAGTGCTGGGAAGAAAGCCCAAATGACCGCCCCACTTTTGAGAAACTAAGGAAGACGATGAAAGATATGGAGAGAAACCACAAGGTAAACAGGATCAATTTGAAGAAAGGTTATGTTTATTTCAGGGCAAGCGGTATCATATAACTTTTTTTCGTGTACCATGAATTGTAAAAACAAGAAAAAAGCCTGTAGCTTTCGACTTGTTATTAGGACGGAGTTTCTGCCCCATTGCTTCCATATATTAATTATTTCAACAAGCATTTTTTTTTACCACAGGATTTCATTCTTCATATTCAATACATCTTTATTCGGTTTCATCTAATTTACCTGGAACATAAAATGGCTTTCTGATGCTGTGGTGACGCGAAATCCGCCACAGTGATGCTTTCATTAGATTCCAGAAAACAAGCAGACTGTTCTTGCCATATCAACCCCATAAAGTAACCAAAACGGTTGGTGTGTGGTATAAACTTTCAACAGATCCCAGTTGACGTATATATATTTTTCTTTACAGACGTATGTCAACCTCAACAAGTACGAAAACAGCCTGTACGCTAACATCAACGACCTGACAGCAGAGTAGATGTTCATTTGCATTTGTATCAACCACTGTTTTCGTCAACAAAATATTTTTTTATGGTAGTTGTCAATGAACCAGCCATTCGAACGAACATTTTTTTTATCATGCTTGCCAACATTAAATGACCACCGGCATAGTTTCTTAACGTGATTTTAGTGGAACATTTTGCAAAGATTTTAATTAGCACAAGTATTTGTTGCGAGTGTTATTTTCAAGGAAACCGTAAGAGATACGACGCCTTTTATTACTTAAGCATACGGAATTTACAGTCATAGTTAGAAAAATAGACCTTATTGCTTCGAATAAGCGTAGAAAGTGATTTTTTTTTCTAATGGTGTTAAATTATTTTCATTTGGTTATAATCTTGGAGAATTCATTTAACTTAATGAGAACTAAATTTAATCTAATCACAGCCTCCTCTTATTTCATGCATTTATATTCTGTCTGGCTGTTTTTAATGCCGTGAAGGGTTGATGCTATGTTTTGGATTCGTAACAAAAACAGGGCACATATTCCTGGAGATGTTTCTTTTTGGCGAAAATTACAGGCCCCTTATCTCTGAACCAAGCTGCAGGTGTATTATATGACGTGATATTCTTTCTGCGCATTGGTTACAAATGATGTCGTTAAACGAGGTAAAATATTGTTGTAACGTTGCCACATGAAACTGTCTGCAGGCCCGTGACAAGACGTTTCGTTTTTACAATCTGGGTTTTTTAAGTCCGGTTTTTGATTTAGATTTGCGTTTCTTCACTTAAATCCAAAAACGGATTATGAATCCATATGATCCACGCTAGGGAAGCATTCATTGAATCACATCCAAAACCAGGTATGTCGGATTTATGA
Source organism: Siderastrea siderea (assembly GCA_964030785.1). Classification (NCBI taxonomy): domain Eukaryota; kingdom Metazoa; phylum Cnidaria; class Anthozoa; order Scleractinia; family Rhizangiidae; genus Siderastrea; species Siderastrea siderea. The sequence continues at coordinate 34,706,722 of OZ034975.1, forward strand.
TCCGGAGCGTTTCTTTACCACGGATGGAAAAAAATACGCATACTCGCGGTTACACAAAACAAAACGACTAAAAAATTCTACATGACCTTTCTGCCTGAAAGGTCTATTTTTGCCGTCATTTTTGACCATGGATAGCCCATTTTTAGATCATCCTTTCTTTTGGACACTAAAATCCAATAATCCAGACTTGCTCAACCATTCTAAGCAAAAACATTTAAAATAGAAACAGCTGCTGTTCGTCGTATGTGGTACTGATTTCTGCGATATTCTGATGTTTTTTTTTTACAGGGGGAGGGGGGATGATAAACAGCCATGGCAGGTCACGTATCCTTGAGGGTACACAGTTTCATGCTTGAGTATAAAAATTACTACATCCTTAACAATTTCAGCCTACGTAATTTTTTGACACGTTGGAAGTACGTTTCCTATAAATTCTAGAGTGCTCTTCAGCTATCTTCATTTTCAAGGAGACGAAGCCTCGGAAGACGTTTTTGTTCTGCTGATAAAATAATGATGAGTTTATCTCTCCGTTTTTCTTTCACCACATAGTACTTCGCTCAACTTGTGGTAACCATTTTCAACTTCCTAGCTTTAGCTTGATCCATTCTTGGCCTTGTACTAAGAGAGAAGAGAAGAGATTATTGTGGGACTCAGTTCGGCTATTTTGGTGTAGGTGCACTTAATCATAACATTTTGTTACGGCTTGCGCATTATACACCCTAATAGAAACCAGAATAAATGGAAACAAATGGTCGAGAAAGCAGTAATTGAATCGCGATTTTTTAAAGGAAACCAGACATCTGATAAGAATATGTTAGATACGAAATGTTGGTGAGCGTGTTGTCTCTTGCCCTAAGGGAACGGCCGGGGACTAGAGCATTGCGTGATGAGTATTATGAGTTTGCCATACATCATGGTCAAATCACAGGTAAGTCAAATGTTGTACCGCTCAAATTTCGGCGAAAAATCGCGCGCGGGTCGCATTCAGATGTAAAACTTGACTTACCCGAGAGAGGGTGAGTTTGGAATTTGGCGACACAGAAGTCACTCATGTCAGTCCCCCGGTGGAGCGAAATTTAGCGCTATGTCCCAGGCTTAACCGTTAGTTTGACCCTCTTTTCCTTACAAGCCTATGATGGTGGCGATTTAGAAAAGTTAGTTCGTTTTTAATGCAAGACTGTACTTCGAGAGATGAACCAATTGACAATCAAATCACATAGAAAGGTGGGGCATTTATGCTTTTTGAAATGTGTTGTGGTTTGAAAGCGCTGACTGTGGATTAAATCGATTTTTAGCGGGCATTTTGATCGGGGCCTCGAATGTCGGTTGGCAAATTTGAATTTCCGTTTTCCTTCCTCTTTTCAGTACACGACATGTCGTCGCATCGATCGTTAATCAGAAAATCGCCCAAAACGGCCTTCAGAAGCTCGGAAAAGCGATAAAAACACAGCAAACACACAACAGGTGAGATTTTTCAAACTTCATATTCATTTTAATGTGTTTTCGGCGGAAAACCGCCAATTATTTTCTATCGAATTTCAGCTCCATACAAACTCTCATATTACACTTTGGTTACCTGAGGTGAGATACGAAATTAACGATCGCGAGCCTGTTCTCTCTTGATTAGTGGGGAAAATAAATATATATGTTCCCAGTGGCTTCATGCTGACGGAATCTATAAGATCAGCGTCGCTCTGATAAACCATGCACTTTCTTTGCAATAGTGCATTTTGTACCTTGTCTGCTGTATGCATTTTGAACTACTTGAATTTGAGATTTTCGGATATAATCTTTGCTGGGTTAAATGTTTCTCTACTTCATAACACCTCAAGTATGTATTAAGCAAAAAAAATGGGTTTAGATTCCCACACTATTCCCAAAATGATCTTCTTTTTAAAAACGTACGGACATAAACTTGATAAAACTGATAACTGAAGAATGGCAAAAAATACTGATAAAAATAAATAAATAAATAAATAAACTTGGTATGGCCTCCTCGATCGTAAGATAAAAAAATATTACAAGAGGCAAAATTATTATTATTTTTTAATTTACGTCTATTTGACTAACATTTTTATTAGATGTCGTGTTTTTTCGTCAAATAAATCTTCAACGAGGATATCTGAAAAACCCGCAGCCACAACGTTAGCGATGTTTGACCGCACATGGGTGGAAAGACAGTGGTGGTTGGACACGGTTTGCAAAGCATGATGGGGCTACCGATCGAGTCGAGCTCAGTTGCAATGAACCTTCGTACTGTGCGGATCTCGAAGAGCCGAAACAAATTCAACTACAAGAGCTAGAAATAACAAAGATGGAAGTTTCTCCGATTCTTGTGATGTAATTATCCTTTGTTTACATCTGAATATTTGATGTAACATTTTAACGGCTGGTTTCATGCATTGATCGATTGAACGCGTACACGTGGAGACTTCAATCCCGGGTTTATCAGGAATAAGCCTCTTTAGTCACTTATATGTGCAAACATCTTACCATGAATAGCCTCTTTGGCCATGAAGGACTTATTTCCAATCATCGAAAGTGAAAACACAGATGCCTGGCTTTCTGAGGTCTTGTAATTGCGTCAGTTGTGTGAAATCGTAAGTTTTGCCCGATGGACAAGCGTCGAGTACGTGTCATGAAAAACCTTACGAATGTTCATTTTATAGGATCAACAATCCTTTAACCTCCAGGGTGTCCAAAAGCTTCTGTTTCTCAAGAATACCGTTGATGCAGGGTGTAGTAATCCTGAAGGGTTTGTCTGAAATAATGCTTTCACAGCTTAGCTAAACAAGGCTGTATTAAAATATTATTGTTCAAATTGCCACCTGTCAATATGAATTAATTTATTCATTTGTTTTGCTTTTGAAAGTAACTGATGCTGACAGAGTAAGTCTGTGATTGAACGAGAATTCCACTTTCTTTTGCAGTGGACATGAAAATCTGTCAGTTAAGAAAATTTAACAAAGCTCTGTTCAGCCTGTAGAATGTGTGACAATATTATATACAGTGTACCCATATTTTTTTCTCAGCTACTTCAATGAAAGCATGGACTCATTTACCCACAAGGACCTCAAGCAGAAAATAGTTTTTAAGACAGGGTTGTTGGGGCTTTGCACTGATTATCACGACAAAATTATCGAAGTCACAGAGAACCTGTTTAGCTTGGATCCTTTTAAAACTAGTGAAGCACATTAGAGCAATACATCCAAGGTCATTTCTACAAATCTGTCAATTCTTTTACTCTTTTACAATGAGTTAAGTGATATTTTTATAATTATTAGAATGCTGTCGCAACTACAGAGCAAGCTCTAACTAAACTTGACCTTTGAGCATTTACCCCTTGCAAACAATGGCCCAGTCCTTCATTTGTTTACTTCAGACCTCTACCTTGTTGAAAAGTCAATGGTGGATCCAGAGGAGGGGCCAAGGGTATCCCCCCTTTTGTTGAAAAGAAAATAAGGCTGGACAAAACAGACTAACAGACAGCAATATACATGAACAAAACAATAATTTATTATGGAGTTATACATTTACTCCAGACTACAACGAAGCGGAGCGCAGATTAGCTTGTGTACAACATCATACTCCACTCAGAAAGCATCTGATTTTTTTTGACGATTTACTTATAGTCAGAATATAGTACAGAATAATACCAAGATATAACTCCACAAAAGTTTTGTATTTTGTTGTCTCCCCTCACCCACCATTAAACTTGGACCCCACCCTCCATGAAAGTCTGGACTCACCACTGGGCACCAAGTCTGCCTGTTGAGTCGAGTAACAGAAACGTAAGGGGTGTTTACATAATACAGGTTTGAGTTTCATTCCCTCTTATGGCTCTGTACAATGATACCAGCACAAGATTTCATACTATTACGAGTCATTCCAGTGCGAGTTTATTCTGGTTGCTGTACCAGATCAAGATTTTCGATCTGGTTCAAAAACTTGTACCATAATCATGTAAACACAGTAAGACCACTCATTTTGGTGTGAAATCTGTCTCCTGGAGGACAATTCAGTAGAAAACAAATAAGGATTGATATCAATGTAAAAAACTGATGAAGAAAGCGAAAGTTGCGAGTTCCATTAGAAAAGGGATATTTAATCAATTCACAGTTCTCAACCCTTTTATGGGTCTCAATAGCTCTAATTGTTATTAATAACAACTAAACTGACAAATTGAAAGGGATGTTCAATCAATAATTCACAGTTCTCCCTCAATAGCTCTGGATTTTATTTCTTACAGCAGACCCCACTAACTTGAACCCAACCCCCCCCCCCCCCACCTGCTCACAACTATATTGAAGTCAAAATATTTTTATTGTTTTCCTCGGTTGATCTTGCTCACTTATTTGCTATTGGCTATCTCAAATTTTTGATATCTCAAACAAGTTTTGGTTTCGCTTGCATGTCTAAGATAGCACCTTGAATTTCCAATCTGAGTTACTGATCAATACTGAATTTTTTTAGCTTTCTCAATGGTTCACTGCACAGAGGTTGTAAGTTAAGAATCTTAAGGGGATCTTAGGAAACCAATCCACAACAGATGATGTGACTGTATATTAAGACCCTAAAGCCCAAATAATTTTGGTCATTTCAGCAAACAAAATGTGATTCTTGAAAGTTTGTTGCATACATGGTAACAGAGCAGACCGAAGAAACCATTTTGCCTCTTAACCTAAAGACAACAAAACAAAGAAGGGAAAACACTCAACTGGGATGCCACACCATACTGTTGATACTTGTCATAAGTAAAATAAGACGATCACTCGCGTTAATATTTCGCGGGTAATTTTCACATCTCGCAGCGTGAGAGTAATATTGGAGAGAAAATTCGACAACTTAAACAACACATAATTCTCTAACTAGAGGGGCGCTATCGGGCGCTATATGGTTTTATAAAAGCTAATTTATCCATCTTGATCTTGGTGTAAAATAAACGGTTTGAGATTTTTGGGTTAGCCTACAAATTTTCAAAATGTAAGACCTACTCAAATATCATGAAAGCACACGTTGCTCGATCCACCTACAACGAAATTGTGGTCAAACTTAACTTACAAAAGACGACCAGATCCAAAAATTTCAAGACATCTAGATACACACCAATCCTAATTATTCTTGTTAAATGTAAGTTGTACTGGGGACAGATAGCGCGTTAAAATGACAAGAAGTGAAGCTCACATTCCCGTCAAAGGCCGCCATGTTGATTTCTCGTCCTGGTTGAGAGACTGCTCGTGATTGGCTAATATAATGATCCACCATGCTTTTCGGACCGTGTCCAACCACCACTGGGTGGAAAGACAAAAATAGTTTAATCTCCTCACATCGTCATGAAGCAATATCGAGTAATTGAAAAATGTTACACTGAAAAGTCCACTGAAAAAGAAAATTTTGCAGTGGCTCAGGTGGGACTCGAACCCACGACCTTCTTCGACAGAAAACTGAAATCCTCTTTTATATGTTGCGACCTTGAATGTTTTACAGGATTCGCATGTCTGTCTCAGGAAACTCTTGTGCGCATGTAAGATCAAAGGGATTCATCCACGCGCCGTTCCATCTGTGGCTTGGTAGCTCAGATGGTAGAGCGGTGGACCAGTTATCCGAAGGTCGTCGGTTCGAGTCCCACCTGAGCCACTAAAAATTCTCTTTTTCAGTAGAATTTTCAGTGTAGCACTTACCATTTTCTTCTCACATCGACAATAACGAAATTAAAAGGTTTCCGGTACACAGGTAACGTTTACAGGAAGCTTTGTGGGAATCATTCCGACTGCTATCACTCCTATAGTATTTATTGCTGGCGGAATGAAGGCACATCCCTGTAAAAACTTTATTATAGTCTGTGTTCTGTTCAGTATATGTATAGTAATGCTGTTTGCCACGAGTTGATTGCTACAAGAAATTACTCTCCATTACGTAAAAGGAGCCCTTAAGACTCCGAAGACGAAAGTCTGGCGGAAAACTTTTATTGTTTTGCCAAAAGGTCTTGGTAGCAGGAAACAAGTTAATATTTTAAAGAACAACACAACACTTTTAAGTTTCAAAGACATGTTTCGGCATCCCTGATGCCATCCTCAGTTGAAGGAAAAAGTTACAACAAAGCTATTTATATGCAATAGTGATTAGAATTGTAAATGAAAATGTATAAGTAAGAGTGACAAGAAAAAAGCGTGATTATGTGAAATCTAATGTGGTTTTCACAAAGACATCAAGTACCTCACTCAAATTCTCAAGAAGAACCTTTTCCCTACCCATCTTATTGGAAGGGTTATTAATCAATATGTAACCAGGGTCGAAAGCGAAGTTTGTTCTGTGGGTTGTGTTCCTGACAAGGTCTCAACTTAATTCTTATTTCAAGTTACCTTATATAGGCCATTATTCTGGCGTCACTCAGAAACGTATTCGCCACCTGATAAAACGCTACTGTAATAACATTGATATTAAGTTAATTTTCTCTTCTTTTAAAATCGGAAACTTGTTTAGCGCGAAGGACCCTATCCCAAGCAATCTCCGTTCAAGTGTTGTTTACAAATTTTCATGTGCAGGCTGTAACGCTTGTTACGTCGGTGAAACCACTCGTCACTTTTCAACACGCGTACGTGACCATTTAGCTACTGATAGGGCCTCTCACGTGTACAAACACTTGCAACAATCTGAAAATTGCCGCGATTTGTGTTCGACCAATTGCTTCAGCATTTTAGACTGCGCCACTACAAGCTTTCAACTAAAGAACAAAGAATCCTTACATATCCACTGGGAAAAGCCCACTTTAAATCAACAGGTTAAACATGTTAATTTAAAGTTGTTTGTTTAGATTTCACATAATCACGCTTTTCTCTTGTCACTCTTACTTATACATTTTCATTTACAATTCTAATCACTATTGCATATAAACAGCTTTGTTGTAACTTTTTCATTTTCTGAGGATGGCATCAGGGATGCCGAAACATGTCTTTGAAACTTAAAAGTGTTGTTCTTTAAAATATTTTATTGTTTTAATATGTTTTTCCATGTACTCACCGATTTTGATGTTAAATGGATCGGAAGATGTTATACCATCAGTAGCAGTACAAGTGTAGTTTCCAAAGTGTTCCTCCTGCACAGCAGTGATGGTGAATATTGTGCTTTCTCCTTTCTGCAGCTGAATTCCATTCTTCTTCCAGGTAATAATTGGAGGTGGATATCCACTGACAGGGCAGCAAATTGTCAGCTGCTCACTTAGTGCTACACTGTAATCCCTCCTGGTACAATATGTGTCGTCTTGTTTGACAACACCTTAACGTTAAAGTGCACCTAACCCCCAAAATTTTTTCCCCGTCAAATAAATTCTGTTATCATTTGGAGCATTTTGTCACAAAAAGTGTTTGATTTGGTTGAATCCCTGATTTTCTGTGCGCGGTTGAAGTACGGAAAATCGGGCGAAAATAGACACCTTTTTAGTTCAGGGTCGAGCAGTGAGGGCATGGGACTAGTCACCTTGTGACGTCAAATTAAGAACTCGCAGTCTCGCGCTATCTTTATCGAAGCTACATTTCTCTTGAGCTCTCGAAGATGTACAGAAAACTGTCGACCGTTTGTATTGCTCGGAGACGTAGTAACCAAAGAAACGAATCACAAGACGTATCACTACATAATACAACATTCTTTGACGACGAGCGGCCAGAGGCGAAGAGACGAAATAAGCGGATTTTGTAAAGCAATAGCGAGCAAAGCGGCAGCCTTCCAAGCACTCGATACTAGGCTCGATGCAACTTAAGCAAATATTTGTTGTCGCAAAAGAAGGTATCCGATCAAACGATAGCTTTTTGTGTATTTCCAGTGACTCAACGGCCGATTAACCACAGAATACCCTGCCAAATGAATTATTTTTTGTGCAGCCCTCTACGCGATACGCGATACGCGGTACGCAGAAAATTATTACCTTTGCGAATTATTCAAGTTGGCTACACGGTAAGCGCAAAATAATTACATGCCTAGCGGTGACCAAAACAGCCAAGCGTTTAAAATTAAATACCTTATTTGTAGAAAGTCCTCCTTCAGCAGAACCGAACACGCTTTCTCCACAATAACAAACCATTGCCATTATTCCTTATTCTAGTCTATGAACGTGCCTCACTATAACAATTTTATCTTGAGTCATTTTAAATCACTCGAGCGTAACAAAACATTACTGTGCAGAGATCCCTTGTACATATCCTCCGTTGAAGTAGACTGTAAACAGTCTCTCTCTTTTTTTTATTACCATATTTTGTGCGAAAAAAGGCCGCAAGAAGATCGAAGTGCCAGCGATGAGCGGCGATGCCTCGAGTCGCGAGTTTAGAGCGGTTTGCTGTAAGAACCGACTAAGGGTATGCAAGATAGAAAAATCCGATTTTCTCAAAATCTGCCAGAATAAAGGCTTTGGTGAACTAGCTCTAAAATAATAAGTTTCGGGTCGTTTAGATGTTTATTTATTTTTTAGCGAATATTTTCGTATTTTGCCCTTCGCGGCAGTCAAAATCAACGCCAAAATCGGGACTTTTCCGGAAGCTCCTGTTTAAATATCGAAAGCGTCCTAAAAAAGATTAACCCGGGGAGTTGAAAGATCTTTTTTCCTCTGTTTATTAGCAGTGTCAAAGTTTTATTAAAAGCAAACTTGAATTTTTTACGAAATTTTAAAATTTATACCCAACAATGGTCGTTACCGACAACCCAATTTAGGCTAAACTCAAGGCTCAAAAAAGCACTCTGGTACATGGCTTTACACAACGGGACTTAAATGCTCTGGGAAAGAACAATCACCTCATCTAAACATCGGCCGAAAAACATTTTGGGACAAGTGAAACAGAGAATTTTAAGAGCGCTTTGAAAACAGGCTACTTGAGTGATATGAGCGACCCTTTGACCTTTCATGTCAACGGAAATCAACACACAGCAGCTCTTAAAATGTGACTTTCCTTCGCCAGAATACGAGTTTGCTTGTTTTTCTAGAATGTTTTCAAGTAGAGGAAACCAGGATTTTGAATTTGGAGGCCTTTGTTCCTAATATTGAGCGATGTTGGGCAATTTAGAGAAGTATGTTATGAAACTGACCTACTTTGTTTATCACTGAATTATACATTCAAAGTCTGTTTACGACGTGAATGCGGAATCAATAACGAAGTAAAAAACCGATTCATGAAATGTTTAGGAAATAGCTCTTACCTAATTAAGTGAGCTTTTCCTGGCTGGAAACTGCAACTTTCATTGCAAAACACATAGCGATATCGCCGAGCCATGTTGTACGTGAGTTGTCAAATGTTTCTACAGTGCGGCCGAGGTTCCGGCCCCATGTTAACGATTAACCAGATTTTAGGCCCGCATAGCGTGCAGTCGGAAACAACACTATGGTGGCGAACGCTTGTGCTTGATAGGGAAAAAAATGAAGGAAAAAAAGGAAAAAGAGAGCTTTTATTACATATATACTTATCATATATATATTTTTTTACGTCCAAACCGGTGACACGTACTACTAAGCAAGTTCTCTCAATGTCGGTGACTTGAGAATTAGAGCCTTATAGTGCTAGCCCGCTTGCAGACGTCTCCTATTTCCTTTGCTTCACAGATGTCTTTCTCCCTTGCTCGTCTTCGATGATACAGCAGCCACACCCGTAGACAAGCCTTTTCATGCTGTCTTTCCTATGGATGTCGCACAGGTTTGAGTTGACGTATGCGATGAGGTTCGGAAAATGTAATTAATTTTATTCTTAAAAAAGTACTTCAGCCAGTACAATCTGGCAGGCACCACCGAGATTTTCTCACTTAATATCTCCCGTTTGGGCAGCGGTACCTCTGCCTGTCCCTGGAAAAATGCTGAATACCCGGCATATCATCAGGACAATGATTTTCAACAAGCGATCATGCTTACCGGCAGAAAACAGATTTTACTGTATTCAGCACAGCAACCATGTTAAGACCCTTGCCCACCTGCATTGCAAAAGCGAAAAACAAAAGCAAAAGCAAAAACTGCCCGTGTCACCGAGACTACATCACAAGAGAGCTCTGCTGTATAACTCAGGAGATTAAGAATCCCACGAACGACACCGCTATCCTACTAGATGAGTACGCTGGGTGCTATCAACTGCTGTGTAGCATCATGTACTCTAAAGAAGGTCAATACCTGGACGGGCGTCTGCAGAGTGGATTTCGGTGACCCAGAAAGAGAAAAAGGGGCTTGTGACATAGAGGTAGACACTATCGAAACCCTAGCCTGCGTAGCAAGCGTTTACGTAGGCCCAGGGTTCTTCGTACGTTCGAAGCATTTTTCGCTTTTTGGCCGCGCGAAAATTGGGGCGAGCGCAAAAGAAGTGGGAGAAGGGGCAGGAGAAGGGAGGAAAGAAAACGCTTGCCTGCAAACCCCACGATTTAGAAAAACCCGTACGCCAAAGAACGTCAATCAAATCAGGTAGGTTAATTTGAACGTGACCGCATCAACACAACTAACTGTTTCTCTCCAGCTGGAGAATTTCGATGTTCAGGTTTGACTCTAGAAGACGGCTGTTCGGTGGCTTCAAATCTCAGGGACTTTCGGGAAGCTTTCTCTTTCCACATGGACTGTTAACTGATGGAGTTTTGAACCACCGTTTAGACAAGTTGATACATTGATTTGCCGGAGTTTGGAAAACAGGAGACTTGATATACTTATTGCATTCCTAATAACTTCGAATAATGCCCCTAAGTTCCTAATTTTGCGAGCACAAAGATTGCATACACGTTCCGAAAATAGCTACAAGTTTTAAACAATTTCCACTCTAACCACTCTGAAAATATCAGCAAGAATTGCTCCTTAAGGATCCTTTCTTTCCGTCGCTTTGAAAAGGTTCCCGAAGAAATAAAACCGATTTTCCTAGCGGAAATAAATTTCCAAATTTATTAACTTTGAAATTACAACGACAAATCCTGAAGTGCCCCTTTTGAGTTTCCAACTTTCGAGGCTTCGACATCGCATCTCCGAGTGCTTTGTTTCTGCAGTTCGTGGGTTTGACTTTCGTGGAACATGTTTTGATTTTGACGAAAGTAAATTTGTAACATCTGGTGATCTGTGATTTGTTAATTTATTGACAAGCTGTCACGCTATGAATTCACCCAACCTTGAGTGCTAAAGGGGCGTTTTACAAACTTTTGCGGGCAGGCGTTTCCTTTTTTTGCCTCTCCTCCTCTCCCCCTCCCCGCTCCCGGTTCTTTTTTTTTTTTTTGCGCTCGCCTTAATTTGGCGCGGCCAAAACGCGAAATGCCTCAAAAAGGCGGAAAAGTCTACGGAAGTAGAAAATAGCTTGCAACTGTCACTTGCAACTTCCTCAAGTAAATGCGACGGTGTAAACATGCTCAACAATCTTGAGTTCACCAGTTTGGAGAGCGAGCGTTTGACGTCGGGAAAAGGAAGCATATCAGCAAATCAAAATTGAAGATGAAAAATACTGGCCTAATTTTTTCACTGAAACATTTGCCATGAAAAAGAGACTACTAATCAAAGTTGAGACCACTTTCCCAAAAAAGTATTAGGAGCAAGTGAGGCAACGGAGGGGGGGGGGGGGGGGGCGCAACAAACTAGGTACAGGCAAGAACTTGACAGATATTCGAGTTGATAAGGAAGCAGATAGGTCGAGGTTGTTCTCCAAGTACTAGTTCCTCACTGCACGATGGACAAGTTGTTCTCGTTCTCTTCAAGAGTAATTTATAAGCTGCGTCACTCTGATAGGCGAATTGGCTTTTTACTTCGTGGTAAGCGTTTAAGTGATAGTGTTGCGCTAAAGAAGCAAAAGTTCTATACCCGATAGATTGCATTAGATCAAGCTTGCACAGTTACAGCACACCATCGCTTACAACACTGACCTGAACTTGTGCGACTTGCATAAGAAATGCAGCGTGAAAATGCTAAGCATACCCATGCTTAAGACTGTTTTTTAGTATTTTGGCTAGGGCAGGTGTATTTCTCGCATAGCAATATCTTTCTTCCTTAGCGGGCATTAGACCTTCTAATTAAAGACTCTCATCAAAGAACTGAATAAAATGCGGCCAAGTCCATTCTTGAGTTATGCAACCAAGGGTAGGGGGAAGGGGGTAAGGACAGTAGAACAGTAAAAAAGTACCGGATGAAGCACTTAAATTTTAAAACCTGTGCGACATGCATAGGGAGGGCAGCAAGAAAAGGCTGAGAACAGCCGTGCTAAAGGCTGTTTGTGAGTATTATGGCGTGTGCACATATGTTTCCCATGCAAGGCAGAAATCACAGTACCTTCTGCTGTAGCGGAATCGAACAAGTCGAGGGAAGTGGCTGCTGTTTCATCGAAAACTAGAGAAAGACACTGAATTGTGTGTTTTCATGTGTTTTATTTACTAAAAGTATGTTTCACTAAGAATAGGAGTTTGAAGAGCCTTCTAGAGCGAATGGAACTGAACGAATTTTGTGTGTTTACTGCGCTTCAGACGCTTGTTCAACAAGACTCTAACCTTTCATACTACAACGCTAAATTTTAGCGTGCTCCCTTTGGTCGAAATCGATCACGTGACGCGATACTGTCTCTCCTCAGTGGCACCTATCAACCCATATTGGCAATTCTCGCTCAAAATTTAGCGCTGGACGATAAAAACAATAGAGGGATTCTGTCTCAGGCCCTATGTGCGATAGGTTCCCTGGGAAATTTGATGTGCAAACTGCATATAAGCCCTCGAACTACGTTCTTGGGCTAATATTTGTTGTGAACATCAAATTTCCTCGAACAACCTATCACACGACAGTGCTATCAACAGAAGAACTCTATTGTTTAAATAGACCACCGACGTTGGGTGGACTTGCTTAGAAGTACGTGTCACCGGTTTGGACATAAAAAATATATATAATAATAAGCATATATGTAATAAAAGCTCTCTTTTTCCTTTTTTTCCCCTACTTTTTTGCTTATCAAGCACAGCGTTCGCCGCCATAGTGTTGTTTCCGACTGCACGCTATGCGGGCCTAAAATCTGGTTAATCGTTAACATAGGGAACTTCGGCCGCACTGTAGAAAAATTTGACAACTCTCGCTATGTGTTTTGCAATGAAAGTTGCAGTTTCCAGCCAGGAAAAGCTCACTCATTTAGGTAAGATTTATTTCCTAAACATTTCATGAACCGGTTTTTTACTTCGTTATTGATTCCGCATTCACGTCGTAAACAGACTTTGAATGTATAATTCGGTGATAAACAAAGTAGGTCAATTTCATAACATACTTCTCTAAATTGCCCAACATCGCTCAATATTAGGAACAAAGGCCTCCAAATTCAAAATCCTGGTTTCCTCTACTTGAAAACATTCTAGAAAAACAAGCAAACTCGTATTCTGGCGAAGGAAAGTCACATTTTAAGAGCTGCTGTGTGTTGATTTCCGTTGACCTGAAAGGTCAAAGGGTCGCTCATATCACTCAAGTAGCCTGTTTTCAAAGCGCTCTCAAAATTCGCTGTTTAATTTGTCCCATAATGTTTTTCGGCGGATGTTTAGTTGAAGTGATTGTTCTTTCCCGGAGTATAGTCTCGTTGTGTAAAGCCATGTACCAGAGTGCTTTTTTGAGCCTTGAATTTAGCCTAAATTGGGTTGTCGGTAACGGCCGTTGTTGGGTATAAATTATAAAATTTCGTAAAAAATTCAAGTTTGTTTTTCATGAAACTTTGACACCGCTAATAAACAGAAGAAACAAGATCTTTTAACTCCCCGGGTTAATCTTTCTTAGGACGCTTTCGATATTTGAACAGGAGCTTCGGGAAAAGTCCCGATTTTGGCGTTGATTTTGACTGTTACGAAGGGCAAAATGCGAAAACATTTACTAAAAATGTTCATCATCAGAGAGGTAAACTCTGATATGCCTATCTATATATTAACAGAACAAATGTCGAAAAAAATCAAATGCCCCGAGCGGGATTCGAACCCACGACACCCCGATCTCATGGAAGGTGCTCTAACCACTGAGCTACCGAGGCAACCACAGTGGAGTGAGTCGAATATTTGCTACAAAGGAAACATTGATTACCAGACATTTGCTCCCAGGCCTCTTCAGACTGGGAATTACTTCTGGGGGTCGTCGAGACGCATGCTCATCGGACCCAGATGTTATAGACCATTACAAATGTACGTAATACGGCACATTTCGAACAAATGTTCATCATCAGAGAGGTAAACTCTGATATGCCTATCTATATATTAACAGAACAAATGTCATCTGGGTCCGATGAGCATGCGTCTCGACGACCCCCAGAAGTAATTCCCAGTCTGAAGAGGCCTGGGAGCAAATGTCTGGTAATCAATGTTTCCTTTGTAGCAAATATTCGACTCACTCCACTGTGGTTGCCTCGGTAGCTCAGTGGTTAGAGCACCTTCCATGAGATCGGGGTGTCGTGGGTTCGAACCCCACTCGGGGCATTTGATTTTTTCCGACATTTGTTCTGTTAATATATAGATAGGCATATCAGAGTTTACCTCTCTGATGATGAACATTTGTTCGAAATATGCCGTATTACGTACATTTACTAAAAAATAAATGAAAATCTAAACGACCCGAACAAGTTCACCAAAGCCTTTATCCTGGCAGATTTTGTGAAAATCGGATTTTTCTATCTTGCATACCCTTAGTCGGTTCTTACAGCAAACCGCTCTTAAGTAGCGAGGGCCGGTTGATTTACATAATTTGTACATTTCCGCTCGAGCGTAGGATCTGAGGAAACTGCTCGCACGCTGAAGCGAGAACAACGATTGGTAAGATAATCTCAGTTGAACCAATACTAACAAACTCTTGTGCTTATAATTCTCGTCAATATCCTTTAGAACATAATTGCCTTCCTGATTCACTAGTGTTATAAATTGTTGTTGTTGTTATTGCTGGTTACAGAAATGGACAAGACGTATGTAATATCCCAGTTTCCACATTTATTTCTATGTAAAATAAATAAATAAAGAAGGGAATGCTTTATTTAAATTTCCATTTCTATAAGAGATTCTCCCAGCTTGAATATAAATCTCAAATGCAAGAAGCGGAGAGCAGGAAAACCAAGACCAAAAGTGAAGAGCGAACGTGAGAAATAAAATGTAAACATTCACGGGCGAAGCTCATCATTCTGGCTTCTTCGCGGCCCTCCAAGGCCGATCGTTGCTTTATTTGCTGTTCCAGTTCTTAGTTTGCCTTTATTTCCCTTTTGCATTGAGCGATTCATTCTTCGTTGGTTAGCGGGTTATTAGCAGATATGGCCAGGACGGCACATTTGTCGGTGTACTGTCGACTTCGTGTTCTGCATCGATCTCGTATTCAGAGCTAAAATTCATCTACAAATCAGCAGAATCCGCGTAACTCGTCTCAATATTTGCTTTAGATTACAACGTTGGAATTTTAGTCATACTACGACTTTGTTCGAATTAGCCAGAAGGTCAGAAGGCTTCGATTAACAAATAAAGTCAGAGAAACACAGCTAAAAACCAAGCGGCGTGGAATTCTTGGTTATTGATCTGACGTCACAACTACGGTTCGCCCCAGGTTCCTCTTACTCGGACTTGAACCAAATTTTTGTTGAATATAACAGGGCACAGAAAATCGAGAATTTTGCCAAATCAAAAAATTTTTTCGTATAAATGTTCCAGTTGATAACAGAATTTATTTAGCCAAAAAAAAAATTTTAGGGGTTAGGTGCACTTTAAAGTGATGAAAATAATGAAATGTGTCGATCTGAGAGTCTGTTAGCCGATGATAAGAAGAACTTTGAAAATAAAAAGAGGCAACCCATTTTATTTCAATTTCCTTATGTATCAACATAACAGTAAATTTCTTTACTTGGCGAAAGCGCTGTTGTCAAGTACTCCTCAACAAAATGAATTGTCTAAGTCTGTACTACACTCACTGCCATGATACTGTAGTGGTAATACAATAACTGTAAAAAAGGAATTTATCAGTAGGTGTATGAATACATAATCCGATAAAAGGACACATTCAGAACATCATTTAAGCCAGGGGCGGGGTGGGGGGGGGCATAAAATTTAGTGGATTTAAGTTGCCCATGGATGAGACAATTCATAGCCCAGTTTGTAAGTATACTTGTAACCACTGTACAGTGCATTAGTTTCCTGAGGAGGTCCGCAAAAAACAAACCAACAAACAAACAAAACAGCAAAAACAAAAGTCTAAGTCTGTCAACATTCTAAACATTAAATTTTTGGCACAATACTACGTGTAAGGTGGCCAAATTTCGAAAAACAAATCGAACAATAAAAGGAAATTTACGTAATACTTGCAGAGAGCGTCTGCCTGAACAGGGTGGGTTTATTTTGTCAACATCGTAGAAATATTACCTTTAGTCACCAAAATTAATATTTTTTATTGTAAGCTGAGATGATCCAGTAACAGAAATAGATGAATTTCGAGAATCATTTTTAATCTCCTCGGAACCTTGTGCTCCTTTCCTCCATCTCAACAACTCGCCTGGGACATTTGCTGCATTGCAGGTAAAGGTCACAGATCCACCCAGCTCAGCAATATTAACCAGAGGATCAACAATGCACGGTCCTAAGAGACACAAGGAGAAAAGATAGCATTAACAGGATTCCAGTTTTTAAAGGTAAGGGCATCCAAATTCAAAATGCCTGTGACCTCAGATGTCTTTTGTTTAAGATGGACCAGAATTATCTATTTTCTTACGGCAACCAACTTGCACTGATTGTGGATTTGGAATTGGAGTGGATCTGCCAAAGAAAGTGTATGAGACGAGCAAGTACAATCTAATTTTCCAAAGATGGTTTTGGCCTGGGCTCAGGGACAGCTAACTTCTGATCTATATATTTTTCTTGTCGTTTGGAAAAACATGATGCGTTCGTCTTGTTTTCGTGTTTGTTTGTTTGTTTGTCTGTTTTTTTAATCTGCTCATTGCACTTCCAGCCTGTCCAATCGATGAAATCCGATAATCGATAAAATCGATCGTAATCGATATTAATCAATAGCAATTAATCCATTGATATCGGAAATCGATGAAAATCGAAGATCGTAAACGCTGGGAGTATCGATTTTCATCGATTTTCATCAATTTTCATCGATTATATCAATTGTCATCGGTCGTCGTCTTTAGTTAATAATGATTTCAGATACTTTTGCGCTGCGCTCAAGTACTTGTACCTAAATTCTTCCCTTCATAAAAAGAGATCCATAGTTTAATTCCTGCTTTTCCTCTAAACGTTTTAAAAAATAAGAGGAACTTGATCATGGCAGGACGGAGAAAGCGCAAACTGTAAGTACCTCCTGTTGTCCCATACAAATTCTTAGAAAACTTTTCTAAGAATTTGTGAGGGGTTTTTCAAGCGTATCTAATGGGCTTACCACAAGGCGTCCTAATCTGCTGCTTCATGATTGAAATGTCACTCTATCAAATGTAAACCAGAACAGCGGAGACGTAAGGACCGACTTATACATGTCATCAAGTCATAATAAAACGTGACTTGATTTTCCCATAGAGGAGTGTTACGCATCATTCACAAGTCATTACCAGACAATTTTGGTCAATCAAATAGGAAACCCGAACCAAAAACTCATTTGTAAAACAATTTAAGTGCGGCAAGGTGAGACCGCTCAAGGTGTTAGCAATCGAAAAATAAAAAAAATTAAAATAACAAAAAACGCGGGGAAAAGCAAAATAATAACGCTTGTTCTGTTGGTTGGATGCGACTAGTATTTGACTGTTGCATTTGACAAGAAAACTCCACGATGGACTTTCGCCAAGAATAAACTTTCCACCAGGAGCGCGACCAGGAGGACTTTTAACTTTTGTACATTATTATTTGTCACCGGATGCCAGTAACGAAAAGGATCAGTGAAGTGTTTTCTTGCAGTTTCTGGTTTCATTTTCTTGAGAAACGATGCGATGTCACAAGTGGTTGTTTAACGCTGATTTCAGTGTTTTTTTTTCCTTCCAATATCGTCAATGCACACGTTTCCGAAGCCTAAAAGCCATTTGATTAGATTGACGTTATCCTGGAAGTCTGGGAATCGACATTTTGTTTTCGTTTGGTATCAAACAATGGGATAAATTCAAGCTAGATTACAGTGGACAAGATTAGAAAAATCTTCCGTGATGTCCTTTACAAAAGTCTCGCGTAGTGGACTATGGTAAGTTGAATCTGTATGTAAGCCGTGCAAAATCATTACTGGTATAATTGCAGCTGCTAGCTCAGTAGTCTTGTCGGCATGGAAAAATATTAGAGGGCTACAAGAACTGAACAAAGCCACGTGTCCGGTATATGAGAGGCGACCCCACGCGTTCGATCTGCGATTCACTGAATTCAACAGCGTTGTTATTTATCTCAGATATGCCTTGGTTGCATTTAAGATTTCGTCGCCTCATTACAACTATAAATCATTGCTTATAACAAACGCGAAGTTGCAGGAATTACATGCCAGATTTTTCTCACCAATATTTTGGATCGGCTTCGATCAGTGCTCAATAAAAGCACTGTAATTTTTTGGCGGGATTTGTGTGGTTCGAACAAACGCAAAACAGCATTGTATGACAAGTTGGATACCAAATTCATTTATTAAAATTATTTTCAGCTAATCCACATTAGTTTGTTTACAAGGTCTGGTTGCAGTAAGATGCTAAGTAAAGAATCAGAGGAAATCAGTAATGTTTGAAATCGGCTTTGCTCTTTCGGTCTATTAAACATGTCAGACAATGGAAAAGGCACCTCTTTTGTTAGAACGACTGTCCACTAAGTTGACAGTATTTTTGCCACTTACTAACTCTGATTCATGGAAAGATATTTGAAATTTCAGTTATTGCGATGTTCATTTTGCCAGTCCATAACTTAGTTAATACAGGCCAATCCCTCTGAGTAACATTACGAGTCTTCTCAGCTCTCACAGCAGTAATGTTTGAGTAAAAATATGGAAGAGCTGAACTCAGTTGAAGAATATTTATTTCTTTGTGACGGTAGCAACCATCCCTGCTCTTAAGATGACTCATCTTTCACTAGCAGGGCTGCCAAGATGTCACATCTTTTGCCAGTTTGTGTTGCTGTTGTCACAAGAAATAAATAGCAGTTGATAAAAACCAAAAAAAGCAACAACAACAACAACAACAACAACAACAAACAAACATATGATAATAATGACCCGGCCGTGAAAAAGAAATGAAAGCTATGGTTACAAAGCCTTTGTGCTCAGATAATTTCTTGAAAGAATGTGTCAGCCTACCCGGCCTTAGTAAGTAGAGTTTAGGACGAGAGCGGCCTGCATAACTAAAACTCGAACTGGCAAAATGAACGAAGTTCAAAGCAGCGACCTTAAGTCGGAAAGCAGCCTTTAGCGAAATACATGATCAACCCGAGCCATAGTCTTCTCACTTCTCGTAGCAATGAAGTTTGAGAAAAAAAAAAGACAAGAAAAAAAGAAAGAAAGAGTTGAAACCCTGGTTGAAACTCAATCAGCGGAAGAATATTTGTTTCTTTGTGACGGTGGCAACCATTCCTGCTCTTAAGATGACACATCTTTTATTAGCGGGGCTGCCAAGATGACACATCTTTTGCCAGCTTATGTTTGCTGCTGTCACGAGAAATAAAAAAAAAGGAAAAAAGTGTTGAATCCCTGGTTGAAACTCAATCCCCGCAAGAATATTTATTTCCTTGTGACGGTGGCAACCATTCCTGCTCTTAAGATGGCACATCTTTTATTAGCGGGGCTGCCAAGATGACACATCTTTTGCCAGCTTTTGTTTGCTACTGTCACGAGAAATAAATGTCGCTACACCAAGGGCAGTTGGTAAAAACAAAACAAAAAACACACACACAAGAAAAACAGAACAACAACAAATATGACCCGGCCGAGAAGAGAGGGAGAAGGCTATGGCTGAAAACAATGACAACCAATTTGTTTCGCCTTTGAACGTTTTTTCCACGCTTAGCACTGGTCACACGTATTTGCTACGAGCTCTCATTGGTTCATTTATTTATCTGCATCCTGTAATTGGTTTGGTTTTAGTTTATGATACCTGATTGTTTTAAACTTTGTCCTGCCTTAACGTCATGGCAGAGCTAGGTAGTGAAAACTGTGTCAAAGTAAATAAAAGAAGTTGAAACTCGGTGGGTTCATTTGGGAACCCACCCAGTATGGTGTGTTCAATGACCCTAGTCCCAGCACTTTTCAAGAAAATGTTTGGATAAAAGTCAAGAAATATTTGGTTTGCAAGTTGCCAAAAACCGACAGGGAGGGGAGGGGGAAGGACTCAAAGGGAATTAGAAATCCACTGACTCTCGCCTCCACAGTTTTTCCTCACGGCTGCTCGTTTTCATCGTGCACTTTTCGTTGTCAGTAAAGCAGTGATAAAAGTCTTGGGAGATGTTTCCCGCCTGCTCAATAACAGGATCGGAAAGAACTACATTTGAAGGCTTATGTTACGAATATACATGCATCAAAGAGGGTTCGTCACGTGCAGTATACGTTTTTAAAATTCAGTTACAGACTACAAGCAGTCTCTCTTTCCGCTCAGGGATAGTCTCACTACACTAGCGGCTCGACAGGCGCGTCACGTTTCAACGCTGCAGGCGACTTCGTACTCGCTCGCTCGCTTGTTCGTTTTCCTCGACTATCCCTGAGCGGAAAGAGAGACTGCTCGTAGTCTAATTCAGTTAAATGATTTGTGGAAGGGATTCGAAACATTTTTCATAAAATCTAAGAATGCGGTACAAACTTGCAACTGCAGAAAGTGACGAGAATCGCAGACGCATTGACTGAGTCTTTTTAAACTCGCGCGAGAATATTCAGACATTTATACAGGCATACGCTGAACAAGCACAAATCGTGTTTCGTCCGTACCGGTTGATGCGATTCTGTACGTATTTAGAACTTTCGGAGAAACTAGAAAAAGGAGACATTGCAAAATAAATAAATAAAATAAGATACTGAAAACTGAACTTTTCGAAATAGTGAGAAAATCTTATCAGTTGGAAAGGAATACACGCAGCTTGTGACAATAATTCCTGTAGAGATTGTACAATGGCACATTTTGGGGCGCACAATTACACACTCGTTGTTGTCGGCTCAGTGCAAAAGCGAGGCACGTTTTCTCACGGCAGGCGGTTTTTAACGCTCGCCATGTATAAAGCCAGAGACACTGGTCCATTTTTTGGTTGATTGTGACAGGATATCAAAGAACCTCATGTTTTTCTTTCCATTCTTGGAGAGCTTAGTTTTACCCGCTGTATACAAAATCGAAAAGTTCAGTTACTAACAGGATGGACGGAAATCCGCGTGAATTATTGAGAGACATTAGATGGTCTTAGATCGCTTCCTCTGATACTCCTTGATTTAGGATTTGTTAGCCGCCACGAATAGTCGGAGGATAAATAACGAGCATAAATTGATCGAAATCGAACCCAGCTTTGCCTTCGAAAACAATTTCGTCGGCTAGCCAAGGGGTGAAAGACTGTGTACAACTTACTCGTGGCGGAATGTCACAAAATTCAGTCTTTTATTTATTTCAGGGAATCACGTTTCGACGAAAACCAGAACTTTACGTCTTTCATTCAGAACATAGTGTCATTTTACAATATTCACCGTGGCTTCATTAAAAAGCGATGATAGCTTGATTACCAACAGTTAAACAGATTTTCACACTTTCCCAAGAAAAGCCGAAAAAATCTCTGCATGAAACGATACTTACAGTTAACGCTTTATCCGTCCTCTCATGAAAAGCATGTCATGAAAACCATTTCTTGTCGAAAAGTCTCGTTAGTTGTAAGTTAAGCGGTGATACGGGACAATGTTCTCTCAATAACCCTCTCTAATCTCTATGAACAGACGCGGTTTCGTTGAACGGCGTTTCTTTAATGTACTGATTAGTACAAAAAATAACGAGAGATCCTCCATGCACAGACTTAATTATAGCGCAGAGAAAAATTCGCCTCTTCACAGGTTCCAGATCAATTGGTACCCAACCTGCTAAAAATCAAAACACCGGAATGCCTTTTCTCTGTCGCCAATTTTTTTCTCGAGGGCAAAAGATTCTCCCGTCCTTACTGTACATGGGCACTCGTGGTCGGCCCTTCACTACACCTTCTAATCTATAGATTTATCCAAGCCTAAAAGCGGAGCCCCCTATTGTTTTTGTTGTTGTTGTTGTTATTTTTTTGTTTTTTGTTTTTGCTGGCACTTATTAATTTGTGAAAATACTCTCATTCAAGTCGCTAAATCAAAAAAAATTAAAACATAAAAAAAAGGAAAAAGAAAAAATTCATACCTTCCCTGAGAGCCGAACTCCGCTCGACGGCGTCGTAAGCCAGCAATTAGTCCACTAAGCCTTTAACGCTTACTGTTATTCTCGAACATCAATTTTACTATTTATTTATTTCTTCGTGATAAGCCGCCTGTCAACATAAACATGCTGCTGTTTTTCCTGGCAAAATGTGTTCGGACCACCGCAAATCCATGGTTGTGGACAGAAAAAAACAAAAAGCACTAGTTCTGCTATATTTGGCGTCGAAAACGCTGCGAAATGCTGCGAACTCAAGGGGTGTGCCGACCGAGTTCGCAACAGAACCGACAAGGCAAACTTGAACTTTTCGCCTGAACTTTATCGCCTAATTTTTTTCGTCTAAATTGAACTTTTCGCCCTCTACCAAAAAGACAACTGATTGTTCTTTTAAACTTTTTTCCATTAACAAATTTGTTTTTAACTTTTGTTGTCTTAGCCTTTCACGCAGTCGTTTTTAGGGGAGTCGAATTACCCTTCTCCCCACAAACGCCTGCTTACCCGAGTTCGACATTCCTTTCCCGTTGTTTTACTTGCGAGACCATCTAACCAATCACCATTGAGGCATTGTCTGATGATGTTCAATCAAATTAATCGTTATAGCGTACGTTTCTGTATTTCCCAAGATTGTTTTTCTTCAGAGATGCTGGTGTTTCCTGTACCACGCTTTTATACCATCCTCTACCACAAACGTTCGAATTTTCTGACAAAGCGTTGTTGATCTTTCTTGCCTGTTCGAGTTCATGGGCAGTGAAGACTTCAGCGCTTCTCAAACTGCTGGAGCCAATGCAATGCCAAGGGACATAAGTGACTTCTAAGACTTGAAAAGGCAAAGAGTAAGACGACAAAGGACTGAACGAGATCATAAACCGATAAATAAGGTGAAAATATCACACATGGCACGACAACCAAGTGCATTTCAGCAACGAAATCTCTCATACTCAAGTTCGCTATCATATCCGTTAACGTTTCTACTTTCTTCGCGTCGAAAGGCCAAGGCAGATATTACAACGCGCGTGCGCATGCTCTTCTCGCATGACATTCCCTAAGCAGAAGAGACTGCTAGTCCTAGTTTATAACGCGAAGTCTAGTTTACAATCACTATTTGTGATTACACAGAGCTTATCTTTTACGTTGAATGTATCAGTCAGTTTAAAATCCCTCGACGGATTTCTGTACATATTCCTGCATTTTAAAGTTAAATGTACTATTTGAAAGCTCAGAGAATGTAGTTATTCCTGCATTCAATGCTGTAGGAAAGCTGTAGTTTCACGTCGGTTCCGCGCGTCACGTCTTAAGGTTATGAAATCACCTGGTTGCAACGCGATATCATAAATTTAATGGCTAAACAGAGAAAATTGCGCGCATAAATAAATGTATTTCTCCAAAATCTAAGTTTAATGTGCCATTTGAAAGCTTAGGAAACTTAGTTATCCCTGCATTCAACGATTTTGAGTTGACGTTTTACTTAACATTTTAAATTTTATGCCCGCACGTCATGTTTATCTGCATGTCCTCCCGCGAAACGGTCCTGGGGTCAAGGTCAGTATTCCAGCCACAAAAAGTAGGTACTATGTGATTGACTAAGCGGCGGAAAGGAATATCGAACTCGGGTAAGCAGGCGTTACTTGTCTTTGCTTGCTTTGCTACAACGTAGGTCACCATGCGATTTCGTGCCAAAAACACGGTATTCAGCACAGGGTTATATCCAGTGTATGCCACTACATATTGGTGACCTTGTGGTGCGGACGGACGTACGGACGGACAGACGGTCACGTGACTATTAGGTCACTACCAAAATTTCTTGGCTTGATAGATTACCAAATTTGCTTAGCAATGGTATTCCGCTGACGCGCTAGCGCGCGGGTTCCGGTACTAATAGCGGAACTCCTTTGCGGCCGAAGGCCGCAAGAGTGGAGCCTCATACTCATACTAAGGGGCATGCTGGTAATTTTTTTTGGTCTTGGCAAGCGGAATGATTCGCAGGCGCGTGCGCCGTACGTCCGTACATACGTCGCACATCATGACATTCTTACATGCGGCAAATTTTCGCCCAGCTTATTGCCAATTGCGTGGTAAACTGGACGATAGCTTCGCATTTTTTCTTGACTTTTCATGTTAATAGGTCCATTTTTCTTTTATTAAACTTTAATTTAAATGATATACTGAGAAAAATATGTCAGAAGAGTAGAGACGAAGGAAAAGAGAAGGAGATAGAGAACAACAACTGGAAAAGATGAGAAACGCCAACGAAGAACAGCGTCAAGCAGAACAGAAACAAAAACGAGAAAGACGAAGGAACAGTAAGCTTACAGCAGAGCGAGAAGGGCAACGTGAAGTAAGACGGACGGTACTGAAGAACAATGCCAGAGGAAAACTGAGAGACGCCGACAGAGAACTGTAAACATGTCGGGTATAGTTTTCTTGATTTTTATCAATTTGTGATTGGAAATAATTTGGTACCACCGAATATTTTACGTCTACGTTTTTGTATTTTATTCTACAGATGAACAAGAGGAAAGAAATCGTAATGGAGAGAGAGAGAGCGAAGAAGAAATTTACGCCAAGGATAGCATGAAGCTAGAAGGTGTTCGGGGAAAATCAAATTCCGTGCTTTAGCAAAGTTTGTTTAACAAAAAAAAAATGCACTGTTACAAAAGGAAACTTTTCGTCAAAACTTAAACGGCACCTTTTATGTCATTTAATGCTACTCGTAGAAAGTGCAAAAAAAAAACGAAAAAAAAAACGAAAAAAAGGAACACCATTTGAGGGGGTAGTGCAAAGGTGATGATATCATTTTAAATGATTTCACAATACCGTAGAATTCCGATAATAACGGGCCCCCCGAAAATAACGGCTACCCGAAAGTAACGTTAATTTTTTACTTTGCTATTAAACCCCGAAAATAACGCTCCCCCTCGAAAGTAACGCCCCAACCCCATAATAATAGCAGCCCCTTAAAAAATGACCACTGAAAAAAAAAAAAATATATATATATATATATATATATATACATATATATTTTTCAAAATAGAAAAAACTACACTTTCATCCCGACAAGCCTGTTTCGTGATTGCTCACTCTTCAGGAGATTTTAACGACAAGAATACTCTCAACCGTCGTATATATATACTTATAATTTACATAATCAATGATGCAGAAAATTTGAATGTTCAAGTGTTTAGTTGTTACATAGTAACGCTTTGTTCCTGTGACGGCAAGAAGATACAAGTTCGTTACCTTTGTTGAGTGATGACAGATCAGGTCAGCAGATGATTAGCAATTTCTCTTTCAGACAAAGATTGCATCTTTTGCTTGAGCTGTTGTAGGATGAACAAGATGAAATGATTCGCCATGAAACAGAGTGGTCAATGTTGTTGTCTTTAAGGCTCCAGATGTATTTGCTGAGTTCGGTAGAGTTCCTGTGTTTTGCGTGACGGAATGATGAAGTGTGGTTTCTGAATCTAGTCTTGAAGTCGTTTTCAGTCAGTCCGATGTGCATTTCAGTAGCGTTATTGTCGTTACGTTTAACGGTTGCTTGGTAGATGATTGATGATTGAAGGCAGTTTCCGTTAAGTGGGCATGTGTTCGTTTGTCGGCAGTTGCATGACTTGTTGTTAACTGTGTTATCTGTGGAATCAATGGTGTGTTTGGATGAATTCAAAATACGCGTGTTGTGGTTGTCGATAATCTGCTTAGTGTTATTCATGCAACTGTAGCTGATCTTAATGGTGTTGCGATTGAAGACTTTTCTAAGCTTGTGGTCTTTAGGGAAGTGCTTATCTACTAGTGTGAGGAATTTGTGACCGATATTAGTGCTGACGTTTTTGCTGAATGGAGGGTTGTACCAGAGGATGTTGTTTCGTTGTCTGTTTCTCCGTTTGGCAGTTGCGGTTGGATCATAGTGTAGAGTGTCATTTTTCTTTTTCCTCAACCCTAGCATGTCCACCTCCTCCAAAGATACATACGGTTTCAAGTCCACTAAGAACCCTCCACTGATCGGTGAGCTAAAGGAGTTTGGAGACGATATGCTGAGAATGGTACAATCGACGAAATTCACACAAGTCAACAGCCCTTTCCTCAACAGGCTCAAAGACGACACTAAACGTATTACAAATGAAAGCAAACTACTCATCGCCGCTGATAAAACAACGACCTTTTACAAACTGGAACCGTCTAAATACAACGACCTTCTAGAACAAAACTACGGTGGCCCACAACTGTCACAGCAACAACAAAAAGCTCACGGTAAAAACAAAAAGCTCACGGCA
Source organism: Siderastrea siderea (assembly GCA_964030785.1). Taxonomy (NCBI): domain Eukaryota; kingdom Metazoa; phylum Cnidaria; class Anthozoa; order Scleractinia; family Rhizangiidae; genus Siderastrea; species Siderastrea siderea. The sequence goes on from OZ034975.1 coordinate 34,733,255, forward strand.
GAAACAAAATGCTCACGGCAAAAGCAAAAAGCTCACGGCGAAAGCAAAAAAAGTCAGGGCAAAAACAAAATGCTCGAGGCAAAAACAAAATGCTCACGGCAAAAGCAAAAAACTCACGGCGAAAACACAAAAGGTCACGGTAAAAACAAAATGCTCGCGGCAAAAAACAAAAAGCTCACGGCAAAAGCAAAAGCTCACGGCAAAAACAAAATGCTCACGGCAAAAGCAAAAAGCTCACGGCGAAAACAAAAAAGGTCACGGCAAAAGCAAAAAGCTAACGGCGAAAAAAAAGGGTCACGGCAAAAACAAAAAGCTCACGGCAAAAACAAAAAGCTCACGGCAAAAGCAAAAAGCTCACGGCGAAAAAAAAAAGGTCACGGCAAAAACAAAATGCTCACGGCAAAAGCAAAAAGCTCACGGCAAATACAAAATGCTCACGGCAAAAGCAAAAAGCTCACGGCGAAAACAAAAAAGGTCACGGCCAAAGCAAAAAGGTAACGGCGAAAAAAAAAGGTCACGGCAAAAACAAAAAGCTCAGGGCAAAAACAAAAAGCTCACGGCAAAAGCAAAAAGCTCACGGCAAAAGCAAAAAGCTCACGGCGAAAACAAAATGCTCACGGCGAAAAAAAAGGTCACGGCAAAAACAAAATGCTCACAGCAAAAGCAAAACGCTTACGGCAAAAGCAAAAAGCTCACGGCAAAAGCAAAGGCTCACGGCAAAAGCGAAACGCTCACGGCAAAAATAAAAACCATACGCCACGTGTCCTGGACACTAAAAGTGTGCTCGCAAAAGTTGTTGGGATTAAATCCAACATGGCTGCGTCTTGAACTGACTTGTCGAAGCTCTGTCAACCTAAACCGAGATGTTTTGCCCAAAGTGCGGGGCTGAGTCGGCGTCTGCAGCCAATTTCTGTGTTCGATGTGGTCAAGGTAAGATGTAGCAACGTCAGTATAGTACATAACCATCGCACAGCCGGCCTTTGTCTTTATTTCCATATTTACACAGCTGAAATTAACCACGTGCTGTCCCTCTTCTTTCTAAAGGTTTACCTTCGACTTCGCAGTCAAACATAGCGGAGGAAGTGAAAGGTAACAGTTACTCTTACACGGTTATTTATCACAAGACACTGGAACGACAATGGCGCAAAGTACCCGTGTTCATCATTTATTATTAAGTCGTACCGATCGGCGTTATTCATTGTTTTATGGTTCTTATTGCCAACTATCACCTGGACGCCCAACATTGGCAAGATGCAACCTAAGCTAGGAGGATTATGTTGTGATGATTTTCTTGAAGTAAGCACCGTTGCTATGGGGGCATGGCTCTAAAAGAAAGCAGCCGTAAAAAAATGAGTTTGATTTATTTGCAGAAATGAATATGTTAGATTTTTTTCAATTCACCAGAAAAATACTTGCATGTTTAGGGGCTGTACTTTATTTAAGGCCAAGGGAGGGGGGAGGTGTAGGGGTAATAGTTTCAAAATCATTGAAAATGGGGGGGGGGGAGGTTACTTTTTTTTAAGCTGCAGCAGAAGTTGGGGGGTAGAAAAGTATTTATCATTAACAGTGTGAAGTCTCCTTTATTGGGAAAACATCATATTCCCTTCAATTGTTGGTGTTCAAGAACAATTTCTTATAGTTGGAGTCTGTCGTTTTAAACATTTTGGTGCTGTTTTAATTTCAACCAAAAATATATCCCGGGCACATAATATTTGGGGGTGGGGGGAATTTTTGAATATGTCCACTTTCAGGGATGGGTACATTTTTCATATGCCTGGGTTGGCAAGAAAATCACCCTTAGCCATAAATAACGAACAGTCCCTTAACCCTGGTCTCATGCCATGTTGACAGTGAAATAGCTTTTTAATTTAATGTTTTGTAAGTATTTCGTTTTGTGTTGGTAAAGGAGTTAGGTGTGTTCTGAACTTGCATTTTGCCAAATTTCATGAAATCGTAAAATGTGGTTTCCTAGTTATCAGCACATTTCCACTGAAACATGCAGTCACATTTTTTTTTGGTTAACTGCACCCGTTTTGCATTTGACTGGGTTCTTGATTCGAAACACAAACATGAGCCAAAAAAGGAATGGCATTTTTCCAATTGTACACTTTTTAATACAGTTATTCAACAAACGTTTTTGTATATAACTGACTGTTTGATTTTAAGGAGGAAAATGACACTTAAGCAATCCACTTTGAACAAAAAAGTGATCGCTGTATCGGCGCCATGTTTGTTTCCTCAAAGTTTTGCACGCGCGCTGACTCGTGGCAGCAATAGAAAGTGTAGAGTGCGCGTGTTTGGTGGCGGCACTTCAATGGCGTTCATTACTTTTAAGGGTTCCGAGCTACAGAACGACTGCAACTGTAATCAGCGTGCGCAAAATCTCGAATTTAATGACCCCACCGTTTGTCGCGGGGAAAAATTCATAGCGTGAGAGAAAACGAATTATAAAATAACTAACCAAAGATACTACGCGCACTCTGATTGGCTGAGAGGTATGTTTGCATGAGAGTATGTAAACACAGTTGTGACGTCACGGTCTTTGAGGGGACTAAAGTTACCTATTTTATAAAAGCAATAGAAAACTTTTTCTTCTGTTTGGATTGCCTGATATAAACACTCGAGGGGTTGGGAGAATTCTCGAAAGTTATGCAAACCCGAGACGAAGTCGAGGGTTTGCATAACTGTCTCGAATTCTCCCAAGCCCTCTCGTATTTACATCAGGCTAGGCAAACACGGAAAAAGTTTTCTATTGCTTAAATGTGAATATTTCTCATAGTCTCACCTCATTTTGTATATATTTTAGATTCATTTTTATTCCATTTTATCCGTCGAAGGCTGTAGTCCGACAGCCGAAAGCTCCATTTTCATTCAGTGAACGTTTTTATTGATCTTAATATTTCTCATCTCGCTCGAAGCAACAACGTTATCATTAGAATTATTAAAGAAAATAAAATCATCATCGCTACATATGTTGTGACTGCTATATCCATCGCAGATGTGTCATTTGCATCTAGATGTCACTGATTACGAGAATGTCTTTCGCAGTTTTCAACGGTATTTCCTTCTTTTATACCTTGTAAACCGTGCCATGTTTTTTATTTTTCAACTAAGAACCTGCCAATTTGAGGACGAATCGTGGCGCCATTAAATTCGTGATTTAGCGGGCGCTCAATATAATTGCAGTCGCTCTATAGCGCAGCACCCCTAAATGTAACGAAAGCCTCTTTAGTAGGCTTCACTGCTCTCTTTGAACGCTTGCCCTATTTTTATTTGGTGGGCCATGGCACAAAATGTGTTGTTTCTCATCTTTTGCTGGTTAATGCTTTTCTCCCGCTTTATATGAGCTTCACCAAACTGAACCATTAAACGGTTCAGTGATTTCAAGTCTGGCCATCCCCCTTCCCTTAAGATTAAGGTGTTTGACTGACTTATTAAGTGACGGCTGTTCCCGAGCAGCATGGAATGCCTCTTTGATCTTAACTGAATAGGGAAGGTGGCGAAATCCAGGATGCTAAAGCATTCCAGGGAGAACTGTTAGCGACAAATGTCCGTAACTGATTAAAATGGTCTGCTAAGACTGATAAAAATGTAAATTTTTACCAGTCTTAGAAGACCACTTAATTCTCTTGTAGGCAGATTAAGACCGTAATTACATACTCAAAATAAACGTTTCCTGAATGAAGATGTCCAGAAGGTATATTCAGGGTATGGGGCCTTAAAAAGTTGGGGAGGCTTTTTCGTAAATTTGACATTCTCAACACAATTACAGTGTTCTCCCATTCGGAGAAATGAGTTTCGTGGTAATACAACATTTTACAGCCTGACCTTTTCCAAAACCCGGCAATGGTTTTTCATTCATTTTATTTGTAGGGTAGAAACTTATTTTATATACGAAGTATTTCCACCAGCTTTTCGAAAGATAAAATTAACTACTAACTGATTTTTTATTATTTTGCCTGCAGACCGTCCCGTGGGGGTAGACACACCTAAACCCCTGAAATCTTTTGAGCAGTTCAGAAAGATAAAAGATGTCGGCTCATTCGCGTTAATTTTATGCATGAATTTGAAATAAGGCAATCGAACCGAATCGAACCCTAGCCCGCGAAGCGGGCTGTAACCCTAAGTTGAAAGCGGGTCGTAACCCTAGCTCATGAATAATAGCCCTAAGTCGCCATGTTGTTTTGAACCCTAAATTAGGAAGCGGGCGAACCCTAAGTCGGGAAGCGGGTCAGCTCATGAATAATAGCCCTAACGGGTTGTAACCCTAACCCCTAACCCTGTATTCAGGTTGTAACCCTAACCCGCCATCTTGTTTTTTGTCGAAGGTTTCTTCTTCGTTAACCCTAAGCCGCCATCTTGTTTTTTGTCGAAGGTTTCTTCTTCGGTCCGCCATGTTGTTTTGAACCCTAAGTTTTTCTAAGTCTCTCAACCCTAAGTCACCATTTTGTTTTGTCTTCTTAAAAAGAAAAAAAGAAGTTGCGTCAGCGGGGATTCGAACCTGGCAAATTTAGAAGACATGTTCAATTAAAAACCACATACTTACCTGACTGCGCCAAGCCCGGGCTGACTGAGGAATGACTTGAATGGGTTGTATACGATTGTTTAATGCGGACCCTGAGAAAACAGTCGAAAGATATAAACAAAAGCGGACGCCGAGGAAACAGTCGAAAGATATAAACAAAAACTTTTACCGTTCGAAACTACAAACCAACTACAAAACAAACCAACTTTATGATTTATTACTTGTTGATCATAAACTTTTGTAAGATTTGGTGGTTCCTAAAAGAACCGTTGTAATTTCGCAAACGAACCGTTTGCTGAGAATTAAATGAGAGCCATCAGGGTAGTCAGCGAGGGAAGCGGGTACCGTCGTCGTATTTCTTGGAAAGCGGCAAAGGTGTTCGGACATGTGTCCAACCAAACCATAAATACAATCCAGCGCCCCAAATTCATGGGACAATGTTCAAAGACTTGTATCGGGTCTTCTACAGGTTCTGGTAACTTAGTACCATCATACAATTGCCTGCACAGAGATAAGTGGAATTCGTAGAGAAACCAATCGGTCAATGTTGACGAGACATAGAGAATACAACCTGCCATGTTTGAAATGAATTCTATCTAATGAAATGTGTCGCTTTGTGTGTGTGTGTGTGAGTGAGGGACGAAGGAGAGTGAGGTTGTGAGTGAGTGAGGGACGAAGGAGAGTGAGGTTGTGTAGGTTACGATAATTTTGTGGGTTATTTCAGACGGCTGCCAAGGGCCCCTGTTAGGGATCCTATTCGACAAGCAAAACACTTTCTTACTCTTTTCTTACGAAGCAAAGCTTCTAGATCGAGGCAAACGCAAAATCGTGAGTGACCCACGCGTATTCTTCTCGGAAATTAATTCGCGGAAACCAAATCAAAACAAAAGCGGACCCTGAGGAAACAGTCGAAACATATAAACAAAAGCGCCTTGAAACCATCCCATCAAATCTCCCTTAGCCCTTAAAACAGAAATCAAGCGCAGATAAAATCAATCCTCCTTTATTATTCTTCGCGCGTGGGCGAACAAGATTTACAATACTTTAAAACAACGCACTGGTATCAAATCCTACAAAGCTGTAGGAAAATAAAGTTTATGGGAACCTTGCCGTTTTCTTTCAATCTTACGGCCCTTATTGTCACTCTCAATGGTTACAATATCAATATGATCATTAAATGTCACGATCTTCGGTTTTTTATCCACGGATAATTTCTGCCATTCCTCATTCATCTTCGGTATTCTAGCCCGATCCTTTCTTCGACGTATCATTTTGGTGCGCCATCTTTTCTTGGACCGATTATATTTTGCCGCATTCTTTCCTTGGTCCGATAAGATGATAGTATGATGTATTCCAATCAGGTACCTCCTTGTTCTATTATGCGGTATTCCAAACAAATCCATACTTGCTCAAACCGGTCTTTGCAAATTTTTCAAAGCGTATCGTTCTTGCTTTAAGTTAATGTTTTCCAAGAACCAACTGAAACTCCCGTGCTGTAAACTGTGAAGACCTATTTCCCTTACAATAAACGGTTGCTGGTTCAGTTGATACCCATCCAAATCGACAATCATACAGATTTGTTCCAGGTTGTCTTCTGTCTAAAACAGAGTTGATTTGGTTTAACTGACACACCCTAAACAGGTACAGACTTGCCCCATGAGGTCATAACCGTCTTTGTCGTTAGAATGTTTGTCGGAACATATCGAATCATACCTGGTGACGTCATATCCACCTTGTTTTGTATATAAAAATTGTATTGCGCGAATTTTCTAAAAGGGAACGATCAAAGATGGCTGCTTGTTTTCTCTATCTCTCGTCAAGTTTTACGGATTGGTTTCTTTACAAGACACACTTGTACCTGTGTAAGCAGTTGTATGAACCCACCGACTTACCGGAACCGACAGACGATCCTTTACAGGTAATTGAACGCTGTCAAGGCAATATCGGGCGTTGGATTGCATTTATGGTCTGGTTGGAAACATGTCCGAACGCGTTTCCTTGTTTTCAAGAAATACGGCGACGTTACCCCATTCCCTCTATTGTAACTTTGGATAGTCTACTACGGCTTAAAGATAGATCTCTAACGCAGTCCACTTAACTTCGACCAAAATGAACTACAGAAGTTTTTACTCTACGAGTGAAGAATGTCAACGTCGCATGTTCACCTAGATGTCCCAAACAACGGTTCTTTTAGGAACCACCAAAGCCTATGAAAGTAAATGACCAATAAAACATTACTTTCTGTTTTGAGTGACCAGGTGTTTAGAAAAAATCAACATATTATTTTTGGTTAAGACTGTATTTTTTTTCAATACTGTCCAAGAATGGCAGAACTTGGATGGGGAATATAGCCCATTTGACCCTGACTAAAATGTTTGGAATGAGTTTCTTACAGACAAGTCTGCCTGGCCTTTATGCCTGGAAGAAAGACTTCGCAAAAGTTGGCTGTGTCTTCGTATTGTTACTGATTCCCTTGGGGTTGTACGGAAGACTTCAACAGCTGTTTGAGGGTGGATATCATGCCAAAAAATTCAAGGGCATTGACTTTGAGCCTAAGAGTAGATTGAAAATCGGATGTGATTAAAAAATCAGCCCTGTTAGCTTTCAAAAGATGTTTTACGAAAAAGACCCCCTTTTGGAACCACTTTGAATAAAAAACTGGGTTTTGGCCTACCCTGATGAGCGAGTTGTTCCACAGAAATTGAGAATGAAAGTGTTCCTGAGAGGTCAGTGTATCTTCGTAGTTCAGTTCACACCAAATTCCCAAAATCTCCTTTAAAAAACGTCTGAGATATTAAAGTACGTAGCTGTCTAGGTCTTCTCTTTTCAGATTACATTGGAAAAATAAAGCTCCACAGTAAAGTTGGAGTTCAGCCTTGAACAACACTTTCCATTTACCATGATTGTTTTGATCCATGTACATTCTCAAACCACCCTCGGGATAGTCATTTATCATAGTGTGACGTTTTATTTTATTACCCCTCCCGCTCCACAAAAAGTCGTCAAAGAGTTCGTTAATTTCATTGATAAACTGTTGACTTTTTGGAAGCGTGGTTAGGACGTAAACCAGTTGTGACGCCATTAAACTTTTCAGATACTATTCGGATACTATTCGGATACTATTTTGAGGAGGAGGAGGAGGGTACGAAGGGGGATACTATTTTGAGGAGGAGGCGGAGGGTACGAAGGGGATACCATTTTGAGGAGGAGGAGGAGGGTACGAGGAGGATACCATTTTGATGAGGAGGAGGAGGGTACGAAGGGGGATACTATTTTGAGGAGGAGGAGGAGGGTACGAAGGGGATACCATTTTGAGGAGGAGGAGGAGGAGGAGGGTACGAGGGGGATACTATTTTGAGGAGGAGGAGGAGGAGGGTACGAGGGGGATACTATTTTGAGGAGGAGGAGGAGGGTACGAAGGGGGATACTATTTTGAGGAGGAGGAGGAGGGTACGATGGGGATACCATTTTGAGGAGGAGGAGGAGGGTACGAGGGGGATACCATTTTGAGGAGGAGGAGGAGGGTACGAAGGGGGATACTATTTTGAGGAGGAGGAGGAGGGTACGAAGGGGGATACTATTTTGAGGAGGAGGAGGAGGGTACGAAGGGGATACCATTTTGAGGAGGAGGAGGAGGAGGAGGGTACGAGGGGGATACTATTTTGAGGAGGAGGAGGAGGGTACGAGGGGGATACTATTTTGAGGAGGAGGAGGAGGGTACGAAGGGGGATACTATTTTGAGGAGGAGGAGGAGGGTACGATGGGGATACTATTTTGAGGAGGAGGAGGAGGGTACGAAGCGGATACCATTTTGAGGAGGAGGAGGAGGGTACGAGGGGGATACCATTTTGAGGAGGAGGAGGAGGGTACGAAGGGGGATACTATTTTGAGGAGGAGGAGGAGGAGGGTACGAAGGGGGATACTATTTTGAGGAGGAGGAGGAGGAGGATAGTACATGACGGGGCTGGTTAACCTCAACTCATATGAGGAGGTTATAACTTCAAGAAGCTGAGGGGTAGGTAGAGGGGGAATGGGTCTAACTATACATTACTGAATACAGGGTCCTGCATGCGTTACGAAATTGACTATAAAGGGATCATTCTAGACACTAAAATATCAATTGGAGTCAACACTTGACGGAGCAATCATGTCCTATCTATGTCAATATTGTTACAAACGCTTTACCATCAATCGGAATCGAAAACGCCACGAAAAACATTACTGTTGGAAACATAAGCTAAAGGTATCAAAACCGAAGGATGACATACAACAGGCCTTGGAAAAAATTCAAAAAGCGCTTCAAGAGGTACTGATGGACTTATCAGAACCTCGACCTGATGTAACCTCGACCTCATGTTGTGAGCAACGTATATAAGTCGCAATTCTGATCATTTTAGATCATTTTTGTGTAAACATCAAACCGTGCAAATGTCTCGATGAGTACGACGTGTCGTTACTGTCTGAAACAATTTACTCGATCGGATAATCGAAAACGTCACGAAGCCAACGATTTACAAGTTGAACAGCGTGATAGTAACGAACAGGGTCACTCAGAAAACAATATTTTTGAACCAATTACCCCAGAACCACCGAGTCCGACGGAAACAACGGAACCAGAAACAGGTGAACCCGCAGATCTAGGGAGTCCTACGGTACACGTCGATCCAAAAACAGGAAAGAAATTTGTTTTTGACATTTTTGGAGACCCCATGTCACCTAACACTTTGACTCCATTGGATGAGTTTCCCGAATCATCCGCATCCCCAGTCAAACAAGAAGAGGAAATCTCAGATATAGATCCGTGGGATGAATTTCGTGAAAGGGTCAAGGTGATCAAATTGAAAGATTTTAGACATCTCGTTAATAGTTTGCAGAAAGCTGGTTTGAGTAAGAAACGGGCAAGAATTCGCGCGTACAACGAGATGTTGCCTGAGCTACAGAAAGAGTTGAGACACCAGTACATTGACCACTTGAAGTGGATTCATATGCTTAGAGAGGACCCGATCCATGAGGCCATCTTGGAAAGCCGTAAGAAATTCCAAGAAGAGGAAGATATGGATTTCAATGAAGCCGTCGAGGCTGGGGTCAACCAGCGCAAATATTTGCTAAATCGGGTTTTTCAACCTTTGGAAGAATCCGACACAGACGACACGGATGAGTCACCCAACGAGTCACCTGATGATGACATGTATGACAGTCCAGAAGAGGACAGTCCAGAAGAGGATAGTCCAGAAGAGGACATGACTGTAGAAGAGGCCAGTCCCGAAGATGAAGGCAGTTCACCCAAACATTTTAGTCAGGGTCAAATGGGCTATATTCCCCATCCAAGTTCTGCCATTCTTGGACAGTATTGAAAAAAAAAATAAAATACAGTCTTAACCAAAAATAATATGTTGATTTTTTCTAAACACCTGGTCACTCAAAACAGAAAGTAATGTTTTATTGGTCATTTACTTTCATAGGCTTTGGTGGTTCCTAAAAGAACCGTTGTTTGGGACATCTAGGTGAACATCCGACGTTGACATTCTTCACTCGTAGAGTAAAAACGTCTGTAGTTCATTTTGGTCGAAGTTAAGTGGACTGCGTTAGAGATCTATCTTTTAGCCGTAGTAGACCATCCAACGTTACAATAGAGGGAATGGCGTAACGTCGCCGTATTTCTTGAAAACAAGGAAACGCGTTCGGACATGTTTCCAACCAGACCATAAATGCAATCCAACGCCCGATATTGCCTTGACAGCGTTCAATTACCTGTAAAGGATCGTCTGTCGGTTCCGGTAAGTCGGTGGGTTCATACAACTGCTTACACAGGTACAAGTGTGTCTTGTAAAGAAACCAATCCGTAAAACTTGACGAGAGATAGAGAAAACAAGCAGCCATCTTTGATCGTTCCCTTTTAGAAAATTCGCGCAATACAATTTTTATATACAAAACAAGGTGGATATGACGTCACCAGGTATGATTCGATATGTTCCGACAAACATTCTAACGACAAAGACGGTTATGACCTCATGGGGCAAGTCTGTACCTGTTTAGGGTGTGTCAGTTAAACCAAATCAACTCTGTTTTAGACAGAAGACAACCTGGAACAAATCTGTATGATTGTCGATTTGGATGGGTATCAACTGAACCAGCAACCGTTTATTGTAAGGGAAATAGGTCTTCACAGTTTACAGCACGGGAGTTTCAGTTGGTTCTTGGAAAACATTAACTTCAAGCAAGAACGATACGCTTTGAAAAATTTGCAAAGACCGGTTTGAGCAAGTATGGATTTGTTTGGAATACCGCATAATAGAACAAGGAGGGACCTGATTGGAATACATCATACTATCATCTTATCGGACCAAGGAAAGAATGCCGCAAAATATAATCGGTCCAAGAAAAGATGGCGCACCAAAATGATACGTCGAAGAAAGGATCGGGCTAGAATACCGAAGATGAATGAGGAATGGCAGAAATTTATAAGGCCTTTTCCAAACTCCTTGAGATATAAGGACCTTCTACTGAGGAGACTCACCATCACTGTACCAGTAATGTCATTTATGTGTTCCATATCAACGACGCCTGTGTATCCATGCTCCAAGATGGTATCCTGATGGCCAGCGGGATCTTCTTTGATAGTTTGTAATAATAATCTCTCGCTTGGGGTAAGGACGTCCTCTTTCAATTCATTAACATTAATTTCAGGATTGACCAGCATCTGAAAGGCATTCTCGTTTAGAAAGCGAGGAGGAGGTCCACCTTGGACGAGGCTCACTGCTACAATTTGCCCACATGCGAGAAAAAAACCATTATGAACATGTAACATGGAATCTATGGGAGCACCATTAGGAAAAAATTCCTTTCCTATTTCATGTACTGCAGTTGCTAGAAACTCTTGTGCCATAGCACCGGTGTCAATCCCGTCTTCCCCTGCAAAGTGTACTCTCAGGATTTTTTCTGGAGAACTTTTTCTTGATTCCCTCTGCCAAATCTTCAGTTGCCTCTGGAAGGATGAACCTCTCCTGACCACAAGGAAAAATTGATCGGATTCGTCTACAGCACTGCTAAGAGACCTTAATAGCGGAACTCCTCCGCGGCCGTAGGCCGCGGGAGTGGAGCCCCATAGTCATACTTAAAGGCGTGCTGGTAATTTTTTATGGTCATGGCAAGCGGAATGGCTCGCGGGCGCGTGCGCCGTACATACATACATACATACGTACGTACGTCGCATTTCATGACATTCTTACATGAGGCAATTTTCGCTGGAAGAGCAGAGACGAAGGAAAAGAGACGGAGAAAGAGAACAACAACGGAAAAGAAGGAGAAACGCCACTGAAGAACAGCGTCAAGCACCCGGTCAAGCAGAGCGGAAACGAAAACGAAAAAGACGAAGGAACAGTACAGCAGAGAGATAAAGGCAACTAGAAATAAGACGGAACGGTACTGAAGAACAACGCCAGAGGAAAACTGAGAGACGCCAAGAGAGAACTGTAAACATGTCGGGTACAGTTTTCTTGATTTTTATCTATTTGTGATTGGAAGTAATTTTGTACCACCGAATAATTTACGTCTACGTTTTTGTATTTTATTCTACAGATCATCAAGGGGAAAGAAGTCGTAATCGAGAACGGAGAAGAAATTTACGCCAAGGACAGCATGAAGTTACAAGGTGTTCAGTTAAAATCAATCTCCGTGCTTTAGCAAAGTTTGTTTAACAAAAAAAAAATGCACTGTTACAAAAGTGAACTTTTCGTCAAAACTTAAACCGCACCTTTTACGGTATGTCATTTAATACTACTCATAGAAAGTGAAAAAAAGAGGAAAAGAAACAAACCAAAACAAAACGAAAAAAGGGAACGCAATTTGAGCGGGTAGTGCAAAGGTGATGGTATCATGTTACAAGATTTCGCAATCTGGCCGCGCGCGTGGCTGAGAACGAGGACACGATACCTTTTCAACGTTAGAAATGAAAAGATAGGCTAAAGAAACTCGACTGCCGGTCCTAAATGCCTATTAACTGGACTATGGATGTCTTTATTGAGAGGAGAAATATGGATTGCTTTGGCCCGATGCTTTAACTGAACCAGCGTGAAGACCTGCTTGCTGAGTTTCCCGGGTGAGTTTCTCGGAATTTTTCAATCATTTCACAGAATATTACGGTATGGGAAATTCGCTTTTATTTATCTCAACTCAACTGGCTCATTTCCAATTCCCCGTTATCTCGAACAAAGAGAAATTTGTCTTGGCTCAACTCGCTTATTTGCAATTCCCCGTTATCTCGAACAAAGAGAAACTTGTCTTGGCTTTGGTCATAAATATAATATTTCCAGTTATTTACTTTTACGACGATAACCCGCTTTTCTCAGCTTTGAAGAATACCAGTGTGTTTTGTTTTCACGGAGCAAAGTGTAGCCAGGCAAAGGAGAAAACAGCTTATGAAAGCAATTGCAGTGAAGTAAAAGGCGAAAACAAGTACCAACGCGAATCGTCAAGATGTTAACTCATTGACTAAACAAAAGAATAACAAAACAGGACATAATTGATATATGCCTCGTTCTTTTTAACTCTGAATCCAGTCATTGTTTACAATATCCTCGGCAAAACCCCTACCAAAATCCATGCAAGTAACGAATCGATGAAAAAGCACATCCTCATTTAAGCTTATGTATCTACTGAAGTAGGTCTTAAATATTTTTTGACCCTTATTCTGATTTCTGAATTGTTTGCTTGAATTTCAATAATTTTATTTGGCTTCACTTAAGCTCAAGACCAATAAGCTTATGTGTGAATTAATTGTGTTTATCACTTATGAATTGTTTGCTTGAATTTCAATAATTTTATTGGGCTTCACTTAAGCTCAAGACTTAAGCTTATGTGTGAATTAATTGTGTTTATCACTTATGAATTGTTTGCTTGAATTTCAATAATTTTATTGGGCTTCACTTAAGCTCAAGACTTAAGCTTATGTGTGAATTAATTTTGTTTATCACTTATGAATTGTTTGCTTGAATTTCAATAATTTTATTTGGCTTCACTTAAGCTCAAGTTAAGCTTATGTGTGAATTAATTTTGTTTATCACTCAATATTATGCATGGTTCAATTCTACCTGTTACCATCCCCTCCTTCCCGGGCCTACCCCCGGGGATTTGCATTTTTTTTTCTCACTTGGCAGTCTATTCCCCACCCCCGGGCACACAGAAAGAGACGATTCCCCAACACCGGGACTCCTCATCGACCACAAATACCTTGTTTTGTGTACAAAACCTAAATGACGATATTGATTTCCGTACAATAGCAAAACCAGACGTTTTGACAAGAACTTAAACGCTTTTCTAGAGTTTATTGAACGAAGGACACTACATGCATAATATAATAAAAACATGAACAGAAAACTGAAGAAAAAACTCTACCTGCACTGGCATACAGCTGGCAAGTAAAGAAATTTTCTTCGCCACGTTTTATTCTAAATATAGCGCATACGCACAAGAGGCCCATGAACAAATTGATGGCAGCATTTAAGGGAGTTTTTCTTAGCTTGTTTCATAAGAACACTGGACTGAGATCTCTGGTTAACATAAAGCTGTGCATCCGTTTTTATATAGAGTCTATTTAAGTCGTCTTATTATAAATATAAACACACTGAAGAAATATTTCTTTGTTTGTGACAACCACCATTCATTCGAGTACGCATCAAATGCACATTCGTCCAACAATTTATGATAAACATACCGTCAAACACAGATTTTAATTTTGAGATATTATTCTTCTCTAAACAGTCTGCTACAAATACTAGAGATTTTCACTGGAAATAGGCAATCTTCTCCACGCGGTCTGGGGCCGTCATATCAACTGAGAAGTGACGTACTTTACAAGAACAACAAGAAGTTATTTTCGATTTGCCCCACTCTTCTACCCCCAGGACAAGACCACTTCAAACAATTCCCCACCCCCGGACTCGAGGGCTGGACTTGTCCCCGGGGTTGCCCGGTGGGGGGATGGTAACAGGCAAAATTGAACCATGCATTAGTTCAGAAGGCGACTGCAATTTGCCATTTTTTTCGATCTCAGTTAACCTACATGTATGAAATAAAAGCACTGCATTGTGGAAAGTGCTTCTTACTATTTGTCACTTATAATGGAATGTTCATGTTTTAGAAAGTTCAAATAAATACTGCATGCATTGTTTGGTTTTCTCAAAAACCACTGTATTCCCAAGGGGGGCGGGGGGATCCAGATGTAAGCAAAGGATTTTTTTTATGCAATTGACATATTTGTACTGATGTGTTTTTGCTTCCTAAAGGCAATCGGGCTTGTTTAACTGACAATTGTCTGCTGGGATTAGTTAGAACATGTTTGATTAATTGCAACTGGCTTTTTACTGAGTTAAGCAAAGGAGACTGGAGATGATTGAACATCCAGTAAACTTAAATGAGGTCCTGCCATTTTGTTGCTCATTCAATCGATCGATATTCAAGTGCTTTACCTTACCTGTATTATAGCAATGAACCGTGCAAAGGGTGGAAGACATAACCACTTTTTAGACAAATGGTTAAAAGAGTTTGGATAGCTGCAAATGAGGGGTTCAGGCGATGATTTATTAATCATTTGTCAGGATTCCACAAAAGCTGGAAAGAAGAACACTTTCAGGGGTGGATGCAAAAATTTCCAACAGTAGGCACTTGTACGTCTCATGAATCAGGTGGATCACAAAAGTAAAGCAAAGTATAGCTTCGGCAACAACGTTTCAAAGCTGGAAGTGACATTATGCTAGCAAAGTGAATGACGACTCCCTTAATAATTGACATTGAGTATAATTACTATTCTGTTCACCCATTCTTTCTGTTCATTAATGTCACATTGGTCAAAAATTGCATTCTGAATGCTTTAATAATGTATATGTTACATACAATATTAGTTATTTGATGTTGTCAAAAGAAAAATAATAAAGTTAATATTATTTTAAGGATGAAAGTAATTTGCCAGGCGCTCGCTCTCACGAATTTGCACTCCAAGAACTGAAAATTTTCTTCAATTGATGAACTTAGAGTTGAGGAGGGGAAATAAAACAGAGATGCTCCAATGAAAGTCTAATTTATTTGAATTGTAACTACAGTGTAACTTTTATTTGCAGTCCTCTATCAGGCATTTAAGCCTTGACTTTTAGTGGCCATGGTCAGTTTTAAATCGCCACTGGCGACTGGGCGACTGCCAATTTTTAGCCCTGAATTTGTTTTGTTTTGTGTTTTTTTTTCACTGATCCTTTTTTTCCGTTCTAGGCATATATGCCAGCAGTGATCAGTGATGCAGCATTTTCTTACAGTGAAGTTAAGGTACGTGGAAGATATCAGTTATATAATTAGCCCAGCTTACGTACATGTATCTAACTGTTCAGTAAATTGAACTGGATTGAATGCAGTCATTGGGTTAATTTGGGTTCGGTAATTGAACACAATAATTATTAACCAAAAATATGCCTATGTATACAGCTGTGTTTGATTCCATTCAATTTCTGAACCCAGTCAAACATAATTAAACAGTTTTAAAATCATTCAAATATATAGATTTAGAGGATGCAAAATTTGAAGCAACAGTTTCTAGAAATTTGCTTTATTATGAATATAAAAGTTATGATGGCCAAGCACATATCTTTATACATTTTTGTGCTGTACTTCTTCTATTCTTTGTAAAAACAGTAATTGCATGCTTCGGATTCTAAAGAAGGGTGGGGCGATTCGCCAAAAAATCGGAACTTTACTAGTTTCCTCTTAGTTTTACTGATTTTCTTTTTAATGTGCGGTTGGGGACTGGCAGTAGCTATGCACGCGCAATGTTCAGTTGTGGAATTCAGCAGCATATAGCAGCACGAAATGCTGAAAACAGCATATGACAGAATACCATCCACAAAAATCCCCTAGGAACAATGCGAGATCTGTAGTTAAGAATCTCCCTTCATCAAGTTACAAAATCCTTTTTCCATGGTGATGTGAGATTTATCTGGATGGCTATATAGTTAATTAACTTAATGCAGAATGAATCAAATAGTTACACCATGTTTACATGATACCGGTATGAACTCACCCAAGTATGGCTCGCACTGTTATGAGATTTTGTGCTGTAATCATGTAACAAATACAGAAAAGCAAGAGGGAACTGGGGTGAACTTGTATCAGAATGAAAAGCATACAATGAACTGGTGTCATGCAAACACCCCCTCAGACTAAAGTTGAGCAGCTCTCAAGAATGTTTAACAACATCCTCAGATACCCAGCGGCAGTAAAACCCTGATTTCATTAAAGCACTGTATACTCAGACTGGTGCAATTTCTGGTGCAGTCTGAAATTCAGACTGGCATAAGTATTTACATGAGACCAACCATCTCTAAAAATACAGTTTACCTTTTGTCCACTTGGAATGTTTCAATGCCACTTGTTTAAATGCACATGCTTAAAACTCAAAACAAATACTGTAAACTGCCGCTTATAAGCCCGCCTACTTACAAGCCCCCTCCCCGGCTATAGGCCCATCCACCTGTAAACAAAAAATACATCCAGTAATAAGCCCCCCCCCCGGATATAAGCCCTCCTCTAGTTTTCCCTGTTTCCTTAATATTAAGCACTCTCACAGAAAACTGCAAAGATTAACTCTGAGCTTCTGTTTTGTTATGTTCCGGTTATGTTCGTGTTGTTGCAGTTTTGATTTTGTTTTTAAAATCGAAATGAATTTGACTTATTATGACATTTCAAAGGTTAATAACAAACTGGTACATTAAAAATGTATTCCGATCAACACCGCTGTGGCTCATTTCGTAACGTTTTTCTTACTCCGCTTATAAGCCCCCCCGGATATAAGCCCCTCCATTTATAAGCCCACCCAAAACCCTTTACAAAGTTGTATCACCCTAGGGCTTATAAGCGGCAGTTTACAGTGTCTTAAAACATTTGGGGTAGTTTTTCATGCGAGCGTGCATGCTCAGTGCATGACACGGCATGACATAATGCCAATGTTGTGAATTGTGTGCGCAGTATTGATGCGCAGAAAAAATTGCGCAAATATCCTTAGAACCTCCCTAAAGCCATGGGCTTACTTTTGGCAACTGAGATAATTAAACATTTACTCTGCTTTGTTTTCCATACAGGTTTTTATTCCATCAACCTGATGTCAGAAAAAATATGGCAGTTTATTGTAAGGATTTGGTTGATAAATTTGTACTCTTAGCTACATGTATGTTCCCAGGCAGACATTATCAATTGAAATAAAAAATTTTAAGAGCAGTTTTGAAATAAGGTTTTATATTTTTGGTTTTTTTTTGCAAATTTTGATGTTGGTGATTAGTTTGACTGTATCCACAGACACTTTATGTTCCCTCAGTAACACATCCATACACGAGTAGCATTTATTTGGGAGTAACCCTACTCCCCCCCCCCCCCCCCCACACACACACACGCACACACACAACTAACTTCCCAGGAATGATGATTCGGAGTTATCTGACTGAATTCACTTGACAGGGAAAACTATTTCAAATGATGGATTCACCACAGTCTGATCCCCTCTTGTCAGTTCATTATGTCATGACAGGTTTCAGACTATCCTGAAATGATTTATGAAGAGGCTTTCTTTTTGTTTCTCTTTGCTACCAGATTATGGCAATCAGTAACATTGCTCATTGGTGACATTAGATGCAGTGTAAAGGCTAATGATCAAACCAAAAACAAATTAAACCACAAGATTTACTACCATCACAGTCAGGGGTAGTAACATAGTGAGTCATAATCTGTGCATCAAAGTCACTTAAGTGGTTACTGGACCATTTGTTATTCGCGTTGGCAACACTGTTAGTCACAAATTTTTTTATTGACTGATTGACCGATTTATCAACTAAGTGGTTGAGTGGTTGATTCACGACTGATGGGTACTTAAAGAGATTGATTTTAATATAATAGTCCCTGGGCATCAATAAGAGTAAACAAGGTACATTATTATTCCACTATAGCATCAGTTTATCATATAAGGAGAAAACACATACACGAGAGTATGAGAGTGCATTGCACTGTAGAAAGCGTATTGCACTGTAGTGTCCCGGTTTCAAATCACTCATTGAATAAATCATTTAAAATGATAGGCAAATATTGTAGTGGAATAATAAATATCATTCAGTGGTTTTACAGTTAATGGTCAAGGACATTTTACCGGTACTCATTGCTCGCATTTTTCCTCGCTCTATACCACACAACTTATCTGTCAAACCATTGAATGAGGTGGAGGTATTTTTCAATTAGTACCTTGTCTATACAATTTGACAACTCTGCAATAATGTAAATGAATTAAACCGTAGACTTGTGGCAGAGAAAAGGCCGAGGTAAGGTGAACAAAAATAATTATTGTGCCCAATATTTAAGTTTACAACCTAAAACTGGGGCTTATTTAGAATTTTGTAAAACAGGTTCATACCTGCCATCCGTCCCCATTTAATGGGAATTGTCCCGATTTTTGAGTTTCAAAACCTAAAACAATCGGGACATTCCGATTTTCAAGAAAAAAAAGACAATTTGGAACTGGATTGTTAAAGACGGGTCTTCAATGACTTTTCTACATCCTATCGTTTTGTGCAATACATGTGGTGCTTGAGACCATTAAACAACACCTGAGAATTCTAATGCTAAGACAGTACAGTACAGGCAATATTTTTTAAAAATAATGCAAAAACCTTAAAGCAACCTAGATCCTGCTCAGTGTTGGGGGGCAGTGGGGGCAGGGCACTACCCCAGGACTGGGGTGAGCATGGGGGGTGGTCCCTATTTCTGATTTTATAAGGTTGGCAGGTATGCACATTCTAATTTGATGAGAGTGTATTTACTAATAATTACCTAAAATATAATATTGCTGTCAGGTACCACTTGAAATAATAATTATAATGATAATAATAATAATAATAATAAATAAATAAATAAAATAATAATAAATAAAATAAATAATAATAAATAAATAATAATTGGAGTTCCGCTTTTAGGCTTGGCTAAATCTATATATTAGATCTTCACAACTTGTAAACTGTGTTGGTTTCTCTTCGGCACACTTAAGCTCAGCTGCTGTCTTGTAACTAGTGTTCATGCTTGCAACTGGTGAATCCTCTTGTATAATGGCACAGTCATTTATTATGGGATTTAATAAACTTATGTTATCTTCTGTAACATCGAACTGGCCTGCCTCACTGTCCAATTAAGACTGTAGGATCTTTGCCAGCTCTTCGTCTCCTTCGATCTGTGATTTCATCTTCTTTCCTGGCCTCAACTGAAACTCGTCGCCTGATATATCACTATCGGCGCTGTCGCATTCATGCATACTTTTTTCAGCACTTCTTATGTCTGTTGAAGAGCACAGGTAGAGGACAATTCTCTTGTAATCTTTGCCAATTTCTTCATGGTACCTTAGAAGGTTGAAAAATTCAACAGTTCCAGGCAAAAATTGGGCTTCCTTCCCATCTTCAAAGACCAGCGCGTACTCTTCGTCTTCTATGTAGAGATGGCTTTGATATGCCTTCCACTTTTCAATGGCTTTTGAGCGTATTGCCTGGTACGGGGCTTTAGAGTATATGTCGGCTCATTCGCGTTAATTTTATGCATGAATTTGAAATAAAGCAATCGAACCGAATCGAACCCTAGCCCGCGAAGCGGGCTGTAACCCTAAGTTGAAAGCGGGTCGTAACCCTAGCTCATGAATAATAGCCCTAAGTCGCCATGTTGTTTTGAACCCTAAATTAGGAAGCGGGCGAACCCTAAGTCGGGAAGCGGGTCAGCTCATGAATAATAGCCCTAACGGGTTGTAACCCTAACCCCTAACCCTCTATTCGGGTTGTAACCCTAACCCGCCATCTTGTTTTTTGTCGAAGGTTTCTTCTTCGTTAACCCTAAGCCGCCATCTTGTTTTTTGTCGAAGGTTTCTTCTTCGGTCCGCCATGTTGTTTTGAACCCTAAGTTTTTCTAAGTCTCTCAACCCTAAGTCACCATTTTGTTTTGTCTACTTAAAAAGAAAAAAAGAAGTTGCGTCAGCGGGGATTCGAACCTGGCAAATTTAGAAGACAAGCCCGGGCTGACTGAGGAATGACTTGAATGGGTTGTATACGATTGTTTAATGCGGACCCTGAGAAAACAGTCGAAAGATATAAACAAAAGCGGACGCCGAGGAAACAGTCGAAAGATATAAACAAAAACTTTTACCGTTCGAAACTACAAACCAACTACAAAACAAACCAACTTTATGATTTATTACTTGTTGATCATAAACTTTTGTAAGATTTGGTGGTTCCTAAAAGAACCGTTGTAATTTCGCAAACGAACCGTTTGCTGAGAATTAAATGAGAGCCATCAGGGTAGTCAGCGAGGGAAGCGGGTACCGTCGTCGTATTTCTTGGAAAGCGGCAAAGGTGTTCGGACATGTGTCCAACCAAACCATAAATACAATCCAGCGCCCCAAATTCATGGGACAATGTTCAAAGACTTGTATCGGGTCTTCTACAGGTTCTGGTAACTTAGTACCATCATACAATTGCCTGCACAGAGATAAGTGGAATTCGTAGAGAAACCAATCGGTCAATGTTGACGAGACATAGAGAATACAACCTGCCATGTTTGAAATGAATTCTATCTAATGAAATGTGTCGCTTTGTGTGTGTGTGTGTGAGTGAGGGACGAAGGAGAGTGAGGTTGTGAGTGAGTGAGGGACGAAGGAGAGTGAGGTTGTGTAGGTTACGATAATTTTGTGGGTTATTTCAGACGGCTGCCAAGGGCCCCTGTTAGGGATCCTATTCGACAAGCAAAACATTTTCTTACTCTTTTCTTACGAAGCAAAGCTTCTAGATCGAGGCAAACGCAAAATCGTGAGTGACCCACGCGTATTCTTCTCGGAAATTAATTCGCGGAAACCAAATCAAAACAAAAGCGGACCCTGAGGAAACAGTCGAAACATATAAACAAAAGCGCCTTGAAATCATCCCATCAAATCTCCCTTAGCCCTTAAAACAGAAATCAAGCGCAGATAAAATCAATCCTCCTTTATTATTCTTCGCGCGTGGGCGAACAAGATTTACAATACTTTAAAACAACGCACTGGTATCAAATCCTACAAAGCTGTAGGAAAATAAAGTTTATGGGAACCTTGCCGTTTTCTTTCAATCTTACGGCCCTTATTGTCACTCTCAATGGTTACAATATCAATATGATCATTAAATGTCACGATCTTCGGTTTTTCATCCACGGATATTAGTGCAAAAATAACATAACCACTGATTTTAGGTGTATCTGTTAGGTTCCATTGAAGATGCAGACCTGAAGACCTGAACTTCATGTAGTGTATTTGTTGTTAAAATACTGCAATGTTATTTTGTTTCTATCTTTGAGATTCATGCACTAGCCATGTCATAGTGTTAATCGTCTTGGCATGTTATTGAGTACCTGTTTTCATGT
Source organism: Siderastrea siderea (assembly GCA_964030785.1). NCBI lineage: Eukaryota > Metazoa > Cnidaria > Anthozoa > Scleractinia > Rhizangiidae > Siderastrea > Siderastrea siderea. Next base: position 34,755,225 of record OZ034975.1, read on the forward strand.
TTGGTCTGTTAAGTAGTTATAATTATTGACATTGAAGTAACTGACTAGCTGACTAGCCTTCTCAAAGTATTTCAAGAGTACATGTATGTTGGATGACTGCAGGAGAAGGCTACCTCGATTGAGAATACAGCCAACTCATTTTGAGAAGGCTTTGCTGTTTGGTTCCTGTTTCCCTTTAATGAATGTTAACTATTGAAGTGAAATACAAACACAATACCTGTTTACTTTAAATGATTGTGACCAAGTTAAAAACTGCGTAATAAATTTAAAACCTTAATTCTGATCAGTGTACATCATCACCCGGTAGAAACTCATAACCACTCTGTGGCTGCACTGTATTTAACGAGGCATTGGACATCACTTGACCTGGTTTCCAATGTGTACTACCTCCTCTAAAATTAAGTCCTTCCCCATTGTCAGTATAAAGGCAACACACATCTCTAAATCAGGTACAAAAGGTGCATTTTCTTGTGCCGCATTCACACCCAATATAAACTCTTTTGTGCAATACATGTATGACGTAATAATTAAAACCAAAACCTAAGTATCTTATAGAACAGATTCGATTAGTCAACAGATATAGACATAACAGTGTTTACTTTGCTTAAATCAAGGACAAAAAGTTAGGGAGCGAATCCATTTTCAGCAATGTGTGTTAACTGTTCATATTGCTGAAAAGCTTCTTTCCAGGTAGTGGGAGCTGCAATATTGAGACCTTGACTGACTAGTCAAAATATTCTTGATATTCATTGCAAAATTGCTCTGCAATGATTTGTTGGGACACACATTCCAGTTCATTAGGTGCTACCCTTGTCAAGAGGTTGTTTACTGCACCATGATATTCTGGCAAAAAAAATAATGAATCCGGTCTGCCTCTTACAGTATTATGCCTGGAACGTCTAATGTAATGAGTGTTCCAACGGTCCTTGACAGCATCACAGTCTGCTTGGAGCACTCCAGAGAAACAGTACCACAGACACTCTATTCATTTCAGATGTCATGTCAATTTTGCCATTTGCTTCCAAATCCTGGAAAAAATTTCTCCACCAGGATGACCGGTTCTTGGAATAGAATGACCACCAACTCTCAATTCTCTGATTACGTGGTGAAGGCACGTAACGGTGGGCATCAGGGTTTTGTCGAAAATAACTCTGGATAGATGCTAGTAAGCTATTTTCCGTTCCCAAGTCAGTTACCACTTCAACGGGGCAGCCTCCAAGTTCCTTAACTGTCTCTAAGTAATACATCGCTGGGTACTCCGGCAAATTATTGGAACGAGCCTCCCTCAACCACATAATACGTCTGCTATAGCCATCTATACAACCGTGAATCGGGAATCCCCAGGGCTTAAGCTTGTCGTATCCATCTACATGCCAGGCGTAGTTGGGACCTGGGTTATGATATTGTCTCCTCTTTAAGCAATGTGATTTGCACAGCTCTGTTCCTTCGGGATCAAGCTCTCTAATAATTTCCTGTACCACTATTCTTGGGACTCTCAATCCCTCCAATTCCAATGTATGCCAGACTGTCCGATAGCCTCCCATAGATCCAGGTCCATCAATAATCTCTTCTATGCGTTTTCTGACTGCCTTGAGTTCATCTTCCGACGGTTGCTTCTGTCTGGAGAGTCCATACTGTCTCAGTCGTCTTAGCAAAGTACTGTAACTAATGTGATGGTTGTGATGCTTGACAAGAAAAAGAAGAATTTCACTGTACTCAAATCCACGGTTGAAGTAGTAAGTTATAATACCCTCTTCATCAAAGTTTAATTCTGTGTCTGAATCTGAATCATCAGAACCGTCGTCCAAGCCTGTTCGAATAAAGAACATTGCAACCCATCAAGGCAAGGAATTCCCTGACCACTTTTTGACCAGAAAAGAATTTACACTGCCTTAATAATACTGATCAAATAGGGTGTTCCTGCTTTACATTTCCTTTCACTTCTTTAGTAATCAAAATTTTTTCTTAACCACACAGTGACTTCACAGTATCAACAACAGTCATCAACATCTGCAGCAACCTCAAAATAAACTTTCACAACTTTTCTTGGCTGTGGCCAAAAATTAATTAAACAATTAATCAATCAATTAATTACTTAAGTAATTAACACCCCCACACATTCTACAATATTTTTCCGAATTATTGTCTAGCACTGAAGGCTAATATTTGTGCAAAAAGCGTAGTCTCCCAGTGCGGGGAGAAGCATTATGTGAAGATGCAAATAACGGCTGGAAAGGAGTACAAACATCAATCGTCGCCTGAAACAAACTGGCTGTGATTGAATAGTTTGAAAAAGTACATTCTTCAGTCAATACATGCACATATGAATTTACCTTGACCACATCTGGCACAGAAATTGGCTACAGACGCCGACCCGGCGCCGCAGTTTGGGCAAAACATCTCGGTTTAGGTTGACAGAGCTTCGCTTCAATTCGACACAAGTCAGTTCAAGACGCAGCCATGTTAGATTTAATCCCAACAATCTTTGCGAGCACTTTTAGTGCCCAGGACACGTGGCGTGTGGTTTTTATTTTTGCCGTGAGCTTTTCGCTTTTGCCGTGAGCTTTTTGCTTTTGCCGTGAGCATTTTGTTTATCGTGACCTTTTTTTTCGCCGTGAGCATTTTGTTTTCACCGTGAGCTTTTTGTTTTTGCCGTGAGCTTTTTGTTTTTGCCGTGACCTTTTTTTTCGCCGTTAGCTTTTTGCTTTTGCCGTGACCTTTTTTGTTTTCGCCGTGAGCTTTTTGCTTTTGCCGTGAGCATTTTGTTTTTGCCGTGAGCTTTTGCTTTTGCCGTGAGCTTTTTGTTTTTGCCGCGAGCATTTTGTTTCTGCCGTGAGTTTTTTGTTTTCACCGTGAGCTTTTTGTTTTTGCCGTGAGCTTTTTGTTTTTGCCGTGACCTTTTTTTTTCGCCGTTAGCTTTTTGCTTTTGCTGTGACCTTTTTTGTTTTCGCCGTGAGCTTTTTGCTTTTGCCGTGAGCATTTTGTTTTTGCCGTGAGCTTTTGCTTTTGCCGTGAGCTTTTTGTTTTTGGTGCGAGCATTTTGTTTTTACCGTGACCTTTTTTGTTTTCGTCGTGAGCTTTTTGCTTTTGCCCTGAGCATTTTGTTTTTGCCGCGAGCATTTTGTTTTTGCCTTGACCTTTTTTGCTTTCGCCGTGAGCTTTTTGCTTTTGCCGTGAGCATTTTGTTTCTGCCGTGAGCTTTTTGTTTTTACCGTGAGCTTTTTGTTGTTGCCGTGACAGTTGTGGGCCACCGTACAAAACATCACAAAGTCATACAAAAAAGCGCATCCAAATACCGTTCGAGACATCCACACAGAAAACAAACAAATCGCAACGAAGCTGGGAATCGTTGACAGAGTAGACACTACTGCTAAGAAAGACGCATTTATAACACTGAAAGATCACAAACCAAACTTCGCTAACAAACCAACCTGCCGGCTAACCAACCCTACTAAATCCGAGATAGGTAAGATCAGCAAAAAAATCCTCGACAGAATCAACAGCAAAATTACAAGAGTATCCAAATTCAACCAATGGAAAAACTCTGCCTCCGTGATCGAGTGGTTTAAATCTATTGAGAACAAACAACACCACACTTTTGTTTGCTTCGACATCGTAGAATTCTACCCCTCCATCGGCCAAGACCTTCTAAACAAAGCACTCGACTTTGCGTCTGCCTACGACAACATCACAAACGACGAAAGAAACATCATCGTTCATGCTAAAAATTCGATCCTAGTACACCAGCAGCAATCATGGCAAAAGAAGGGTGTCACGACATTCGACGTTACTATGGGCAGCTATGACGGCGCTGAAACATGTGAGCTAGTAGGAAGTTTCCTTCTTTCGCAATTACAAGACCTTGACATCAACATAGGACTATACCGAGACGATGGTCTAGCCATTTCTAACGCAACACCAAAAGTCACAGAGAACATCAAGAAGGAAATATGTCACGTCTTTAATCAAAATGGGCTACGGATCACAATTGAAGCAAACAAACAAACCATTAACTTCCTAGACGTCACCTTTAACCTGAGCAACAGTACCCACCAGCCCTTCACAAAGCCTATAACACTACACTACAATACATCCATCGCGAGAGCAATCACCCACCGATCACCACAAAGAACTTACCCGACGGCATCAACAAACGGCTATCATCCCTTTCATCAGACAAAGCATCTTTCGACTGTGCCACCCCTCCATACCAAAAAGCACTCGACAAAAGAGGATACCATTACACTCTACACTATGATCCAACCGCAACTGCCAAACGGAGAAACAGACAACGAAACAACATCCTCTGGTACAACCCTGCATTCAGCAAAAACGTCAGCACTAATATCGGTCACAAATTCCTCGCACTAGTAGATAAGCACTGCCCTGAAGACCACAGGCTTAGAAAAATCTTCAATCGAAACACCATGAAGATCAGCTACAGTTGCATGAATAACACTAAGCAGATTATCGACAACCACAACAAGCGTATTTTGAATTCACCCAAACACACCATTGATTCCACAGATAACACAGTTAACAACAAGTCATGCAACTGCCGACAGACGAACACATGCCCACTTAACGGAAACTGCATTTAATCGTCAATCATCTACCAAGCAACCGTTAAACGCAACGACAATAACGCTACTGAAACGTACATCGGACTGACTGAAAACGAATTCAAGACTAGATTCAGAAACCACACTTCATCATTCCGTCACGCAAAACACAGGAACTCTACCGAACCTAGCAAATACATCTGGAGCCTTAAAGACAACAACATTGACAACATTAATATAGATTAATGAATGAAAGAACGATAAATCATTTATGTCAAGATTTAGAATACGAAGATTGGGGTGACATTTACAGTAAGACAGATGTTCAAGAGGCCTATGATCATTTTTCTAATAAACTTTTCAAGTTGTTTGACAAAAATTTACCATTAGTGACACCCAGGAAAAACAAATTACATAAAAATGGTCAAAGCGTACCATGGATAACAAAGGGAATTCTAAAATCAAGGAAAACTAAAAATTTGTTACATAAGAAATTTATGAAAACTCCAAATGAAAGAAATGAATCAATTTATAAAACTTACCGAAATAAATTCAATAAAATAAAAAAAATAGCTAAAAAACATTATTACAAGAAGGAATTTAACGAGCACAAGGGTAACTTGAGATATTCATGGAAACTAATAAATGAAGTCATAAACAAAAGCAATCTAAAACCTGAACTACCAGACTGCTTTAAAAGAAATGAATCATTAATAACTGATCCTACTGAAATCAGCAATAATTTTAATGAATACTTTGTTAATGTTGGGCCAAATCTAGCTGCTAAAATACCAATCAGGGATGTACATTTCTCAACTTTTCTAGGCGAGAGATCTAGTAATTCAATTTTCTTGGAAGCGGTAACTGAGAAAGAAGTAGAATTTGAAATAAGTCAATTGAATGGAAAAAAGTCTTCTGGTTATGATGAAATACCGCCAAAAGTAGTTAAGAATATCTCAAAACATATAGTTAAACCATTAACATATATTTACAATCAGTCTTTTCTCACTGGAGTTATGCCCAATGACCTCAAAATTGCTCTTGTTACTCCAGTTTTTAAGGCTAACGATAAGGAGGAATTTAATAATTATAGACCAATTTCTGTTATTTCCTGTTTCAGTAAGATATTAGAAAAGATCATGTATAAAAGAGTTATTAAATACCTTGATAAAAACAATATATTATTTCAAAGTCAGTATGGTTTTCGCAAGAAGCATTCAACCAATTTAGCAACTATTGAGTTAATGACTAAGATACTGCAAGCAATAGAAAATGTGAATATACAGTTGGAGTTTTCCTAGACCTTGCGAAGGCATTTGATACAGTTAACCATGAAATATTGCTAAGAAAACTTGAACATTATGGAATTAGGGGAATAGTCCTAGAATGGTTTACAAACTACTTAACAAACAGAAAACAAATAGTGAAATATAAGTTTGAGAAATCGGAAAGATTGACAATTAAATGTGGAGTACCACAGGGGTCCGTTTTAGGGCCCCTTCTGTTTCTTATCTATATGAATGATATATCTAAGTGCTCAGAGATTCTATCAGTCATTCTTTTTGCTGATGACACAAATTTGTTTTACAGCCACAAAAATATTGATACATTAAACAAAACTGTGAACCAGGAACTTAAGAAAATTGAACGCTGGCTTTGTGCAAATAAACTTTCCTTAAATATCAAGAAAACACATTTTATAATTTTCAAATCCCAAAAAAGGAAATTAAATCAGACCGTTTCAATCAAGATAAATGAACAACCAATTGAGCTAGTAAAATACACAAAATTTCTCGGTGTATACATAGATGAGGAGCTTTCGTGGAAACATCACATTGACCAAGTTGTGAGTAAAATATCAAAAATGACAGGAATTATGGCTAAGGTGAGACACTATCTGTCTCTCAAAACTTTACAGACAATTTATTACACTATGGTATATCCGTACTTGACATACTGCAATATCATTTGGACAAGTACTTATCCAACCAGGCTGAAACCATTATTCAGGGTTCAGAAAAAAATTGTTAGAATCATGACCTCTGCAAAATATAATAAGGAATCTAGACCACTATTCCTACAACTTAAATTGCTTTACATATATCAACTAAATACGTACTTTACTGCACTATTTATGTACTCATATTTTAATAACAACTTGCCGAATTACTTCACTAATTACTTTACATTAAACAAAGAAATGCATGGTCATAATACTCGATCTGCATCAAACATATATACTAATTATAGGAGGACAAATTACGGGAAATTTTCTTTAAAAATCAGGGGGGCACAAATTTGGAACGAGTTACCTCAGGAATTAAGAATGTCACAATCATATAATTCTTTTAAGAAATTAACAAGAGATTACATACAAAATCAAGTGTAATACGTAGAGTATATACTCTAGTTATAGTTAACCCGTGTTAATGATAGATTTAGTAATAAAACCCACCTGCTATTTTAAATCAGATTATTGAACTGAGGGGATCTTCTCAGAAAAGCTCAACAGAGCTTGCTAAGATCTCCTGCCATTATGATATTTAGCAGATATACATGTATTTACGTACGTGATGGAAAAAAATAAATTGAGCACTCTGTTTCATGGCGAATCATTTCATCTTGTTCATCCTACAACAGCTCAAGCAAAAGATGCAATCTTTGTCTGAAAGAGAAATTGCTAATCATCTGCCGACCTGATCTGTCATCACTCAACAAACGTAACGAACTTGTATCTTCTTACCGTCACAGGAACAAAGCGCTACTATGTAACAACTAAACACTTGAACATTCAAATTTTCTGCGTCATTGATTATGTAAATTATAAGTATATATACACGACGGTTGAGAGTATTCTTGTCATTAAAATCCCCTGAAGAGTGAGCAATCACGAAACAGGCTTGTCGGGATGAAAGTGTAGTTTTTTTTCTATTTTCAAAAATATATATTACGCTCTACTTTAACGTATCGAGCACTGTACTTCGGAAAATCGAAACACAAAATCTCTATATATACATATATATATATATATATATATATATATATATATATATATATATATATATATATATATATTGTATTTAATGTAAGATTTCAAGAGGTGCGGTATGTGGGTACAAATACAAGCAGGCAGTGGGTTGAATAATATTTTCCCATTCAATTTACAACAAATGCCACACAATATTTTCCTATTTTAGTGGTGTACCGTATTTTCATAAACATAGGATACATGTAACATAGTAACTAGAACGCGTGAAAAACGTTTGATTCTGGTACCGTCCAAAAACAATTATACCGCTTATATTTGAATCAACTTACAATGAAATTAACGTAGCGTAACTGGAACAAGAGAAATATTTACATCAGTACCGTACATCCTCTCTTGCGTACAATCATCGCCTGTTTCAGTACAGTGTATTTTCGTAAACACTGCATACCTAACGCTTAAAAACTACAGCGTACTAGAAATAAATTATCTCTATTTTGATCAAAGTATTGAACGTAACGTAACTGGAATGTGAAAAATATTTACTGCTCTGTCACCAAAAGCTTCTGCTGGCTATCGATCGTATACCGATAGCTTTAATTACCGTTTAATTTATTAATCATCAATCTTCGTCGCGAAACCATATTTGTTCCACATCGCTGGAATGGCCAACTGTATAATTCTCCAGCCCACTGAGATTAATTTCGTTATCGCTTTGCCCTGAAGTTGGCAAGGCAATCCGACATTTCACAAATGAGCGAATAATGGTATCTCGTAGACGACGAGAAACGTCTTGCCAGGCTTGCCCTGGGCATTTGGTAAAAAAGATCCTCCTCTCACTAGCAGTGACTGTTCCTGCCAGGAACTGATCGGGATTTCGGGTCATGGCTTCTGTTGCCAGGCGACCGACAGCTTTTTTGAATTCGCTGTTGACAGCCAGGGGCTGAGCCTTGCTTGTAGCTCCTGGTAGAACTAGCACCAGTGTTGTCTTACATTCATTTTGGAGGATATCCTTCACCTTTGTCGTCGTTTGAGCTCTGTGTTGGTCGTACTCAAGAAGTCTGGCTCTTTTCCCATTTGTGCTGAAGAAGGTACTTTGTGAATTCCACAGTTGTCTCACCCAGTAGATCATCATATCTTCATCGCACCATGCATTCTTCTGGAATTTTACGACAACGCGTGGGTCGTACTGCTTCAGTTCTTTGTCGGGGATTCGCTTTCCTCTCCCCTTGAATATCAGAAGGGGCTTTTAAATTCGTGGTTCTCCATCTGCGAATACAGTCAACTGCACAGTACATTGGCGTTTCTCATGGCCACTGCCAGTGGTTCGGGTCCAGACCGTCTTTTCTCCATTTGTCTCGTAGGTCGCCCCTTTTGTGTTAAAGCAAAATTCTAGTGGTGTCTGATCCATGTTGGCGATGTCGCTCAAATTCCAAGGACCAATCGCGCCGTCTTGTTTACCAGTTAGATCTTGCTTCGTCTTAATCACCATTCGGCGAATATATCTTTGAAACTGCTGAATGTTTACTTGCAGGGTTTCTGAGTAGCTCTGGGCAACATTTGTTGGCCTTCGAAGAGATATATCAAAACGGGCTTTAAATCGAACAAACCAATGGTCAGACATTTTAAAGTCCGCATCAGGATATTTTTCTTTCATTATTTCCTTGCACCTGCTCCTGAACCACCACTCTTTGACTTTGACGCCTTTACTTCGTAATTCTTTGAACTCCTTATGGAGCTGCTTCTCCATTTCCTGATAAGAAGCCTGTCTACCAGCACCTGGCCTTCTGGACTTTTTTGGGTCATTTCGTAGATTTAGTTCTTGAGCAATCCAAGGGTTGTAGGTGCTTGACTTCAGCTCAACTTTATATCGTACTTTGAACTCTCTGACTGCTTTGGCCTTGCTTTTGTACTTCTTATACAAATCAATAAATTCTAGCTTCTGTTCGCGAAACCACTGTTTTCTCTTGTGAAAATGTTGCTTCGACCGTTCAGCTTGTTCTGTCTTCTGACTGGAGGTCTGGCTCAGGCTTCAGAGGTCTCAGAGGTCTGGCTGGCTTCATTGGCTTCAGGGTTCCCTCTTGCTGGAAACGAGTGCGACTCGGGCGGCATGGTATCAGCTGTGGTATTAGCCTCTGTCTAATTCAGGCCTTTGCCGGCACGTCTGGCAAACTCCTACCAATTTCATAGGACTGTAGTCGACTTCGTTTACCGTTTGAGCTGTTTCAGGTGCACACAAGGCACACACAGATACTTTGCATTTGGTACACTTATACTTAGTGACCCGTTCACAAACTGAGCACGCTTCCTCCATTATGGAATTGTAGCCTGCGTGGTTGCGAGGTTTTTTTTTTTTTTTGTGCAATTCCCGGCCGGACCAAAGGTCAGCTGTATGGCATGTAGCTCGACAATAAGCAATGAAACCTTGTGTACTTGTCACGCATGCGACGCGGCTGTAACAGTTGCACACTCGTATCTAAATACAACTCTGGACATTATATACTTTTATGGCCGTTGCATTTAAGCATTTCTGTACCATCAAGTCACGGATAAAAGGAGATCGTGTATATAAAGCTTACCCACGGATTAATTCAACATGCGGTTGCTTCCCTGAGCCAGGAAATACTCACTCGGGGCATGCCATTATCGTCAAGATGAAAGAAAGTAGCACGCATCATGCAGCAGAGCAAACAGCAGGACATGTTCCCGATTCGCTGGCTGAAATTCTTTATCAGCATTTAATTGATGGTAATATTACTATCAATTCAAAGATCACTGGGCAATCCAGGAGTGCTCCAGAAGGCACTTGGGTCTAAGGAGGAGGACTAGAGATTCCTTGCTTGTATGAAGTTTTCTTGAGAAGTAGCCTTCCAGATTTAAAAGCGTCATTGAAAGAAAAACTGTCTGCCCTCAAGCGTAATGCGGATGGAACAGCCTGAGTGCAGGATTAAAGTACAGAATCATTTGTGATTTTATTTTAAGCTTAACTGAATCCTGTTTGAAACAGACATACGGGCATAAAAACAGATAAAAGCTGTATGTGTCATCACAGTAATTAGTTGTCATGTATACGAACATTTGGGCCTTTTTTGTTACAGTTTACTTTGTTTACGTGGATAATGAATAACCAGCATATAACCTGAATGACCTTTTTTATGTCTGTTATGCGTCCTCTTTGTGTAAAACCAATAGCTTTAAGCAACAGCTGTTTGAAACATTAATTTTAACAGCAACGCTGTAATTAAAGTTACTGAAAACATAAAGGATGCGATGCTACACTTTTACTGGGCCAACAAATAACATACATGTACGATTCACAGACGAGTGTACAAAAACTACATCACTTCATATAACGTTTATTTAAAGACTTACGAAACTTAATAAACTTTAGCTACCAACCTACGTGTCTATCTTTCGCAGACCAATCTGATTGCAGAGCAGTTGATGAGGTTCGCTTGGCAGATTGCTGATGGCTTGTGTTATTTGTCTCCAAGAAAGGTTAGTTAAGCGCTTGAACCCCACCCCCCCCCCCCCCCATCTTCTTTCTTCACAAATGATTAACGTCTAGCTGGAACAACAGAAAAATGACAGTAATTTTTTTCTAGATTATACATCGTGATTTGGCCGCGAGAAATGTCCTTGTTGGTGAAGGAGAGAAGAGTAAGGTGACAGATTTTGGGATGGCCAGGAATGTGCACCAGGATGATATTTAATCCAGGAAAAGTCGAGTAAGTGTTACAAACAGCATTATATTGAAAGCATTGACGAAGAAAATAAATTGGCAGTACGTTGAAGGTTCTCGCGACTCTCCAATGCATAAGAAAAACGTTAAAACTAGATTTAAAAGTAAAAAAGAGCTATAAACCATACGATAGGCAATACAGTCAACTCTCGCCTTACAGACACCTCGCTATGACGGACATCCCGTTATTACGGACAGGAGCTGAAGTCCCAGGAAATAAGCACTACTGAACATTACACCTGTTATTACGGACTCTCTCTATTACGGACACCAAATCGTGGTCCTGTTAGTGTCCGCTATAACAAGAGTTGACTGTACGTCATTTTAAATTAAATATTCTTGTTAAATTCATGTAGAGAGCCTATCAAAGTTACGGATGGCAATTGTTTCCTGACCCTTGAAGAAATATAGGAAAATGAGTTATGGATATGTAAACTATGATTTCACTTTTGTTTTACGTTCAATTCACTGTTCCTTGAATAGTAAATTGTTTCACGTTGTGCTAAAAGTCAGCAATACATGAATGCCCTTGCATTTTCAACTCTTGAAAAATAATACTGGAGGTTGCTCAAATCTTCTTTACTCAAGCGAACCCATAACCAGTCAACTTTTTAACAGTATAATTGTAATCTTGTAAGCAAGGTTTTAAAAGCGAAATGACTTGCACCCTTCAGTAGATTGTTTAATGTCCTACTAATTCTCAGTAAATGTGAGGGACTACAGCATTCAAGGTGAGGCAACACATTCGCCTTGTAGGGCCTGACGTATGTATTCATAGGCAACAGGCGCCTGAGACGTCGCAACGCGAAGCGTTTCCATAAAATACGGTTTCACAGTATGTTAAGTTTATGTATAGACATACTGTGACCCTCATTGTCTGTGTGTTGGAGCCATTGACTTGAATTAAATAACACAGAGTGATGTGTAAGTGCCCCACTTTGAAGAATCAAATCGAAGAAATTTTGCTTTCTGAATTAGTCGTTTTCTTTGGGCACTTTTGGACCATTTTGATAACCTTCGCTTTCTTCATAGTTAACTTACGAAGTACACAAAGGTTACTACTGGGACTAAAAGTGCTTAGTGTAATGTCTGACCATTTGCATATTATTAACACCTGCATTACCTAACTAAAGGTTTATGCGAGTATAAACGACATTTAGCTACAGTACTAGAAAATTAACTAGCAAGCCAAGACCGGTTGCATAAACTACTACCTATGTTTCGGGTGATTTATACAACCAGACGCTCACGGTGTTAAATGAGGAGGTTTAGCGGTTGGAGGTTTAGCGCTGATATACAGTGATTAGGGTTAAGCACGGACTCGAAATGGATAGCTTTTATTATTTGTTATGGTAACACTGTATTTGTATAGTTAAAATTTCATTTTTCAGCAACTAGGAATTGTTGGTGTTGCGGATATGGACACCAGTTATGAAGCTGACGACCCGAGTTCGATACCCATTCTGTTCTGTTTTTTTTCCTTCTTTTTTAATTATGTGTGGAATGAATTTTTCTCAATGTAAATTAAGTTAAAGATCAGAGAATGACCTCCTTTGGACCTTAATGCAATCTAGACACTACCATTCCAAACCAACATTTCTTTATCATGCTTGCGAACGTTCATGGTCATTTACATAAATTTCTGATGTGATTTAAGTGGAGAATTTTGCAGAGATTTTTATTTGAACGGGTATTTGCTGTCGATTTTATCTTCAAGGAAATGTAGTTTGCTTAGTAGATATCAACCCGTCTTTATAATTCAAACATATGGATGAATTACAGCCTTAGTTAGAAAAACATATATACCATACTAGTTGATACCATATACCATACTAGTTCGAATAAGCGCACATAGTACCTCTTTATAATAGTAATAGTAATACTTTTAATAGCTTAACTTTTGGAGAAAGTTAACAGAGCTAAATTAAAACTAATCATCCTCGCCTCTTAGTACTCTCAGACTGTTTTTAGAATGGTGTAGGGTTGTTTAATTTTGATTTCGTAACACAAAGGAGGCACTTATTCCAGGAGTTGTTTCTTTTAGGTTAATGTTCCCAACCCGCGACCAAGAAAATGACACACACTACCAAGTTTGTGGGATAAAGGGGTTGAGGATCAAGTGCTCCAAAATGCATATACAGGTCAAGGCTATGAACTAACACTTAATGGCACCGAGAGGTCGATAATCCTCTCTGGCAGAGGGACATAATCTCCCAACCCTGTCTGGGGGATCATACATGTAATCCCCCATTAGAGAAGTCCTTATCCTATCAGAGTTAGGGAGCTAAAGGAGAGGTCAATAATCCTCCCCAGCCAGGGGGTCATAATCCCCCAACCCTCTTCAAGGGGTCAAGATCCCCAATGGAAGCGGTCCTTATCCTATAAGATCTTCACCTAGTTGCTATGGTAACAATGTTAGAAAGCTGGATTGGGGCTCAATGCCCCAGAATAGCAGAAACACGTGAGTCTATGGGGCAAAGGGTGACCTGTTTGGGAGCACTTCATCCAGAACCCGTGTTTTATTGAAATTATAGAAATCTTTAACTGACAATGACATATCGAGCCTATAACAGCCTGTAACATTACGCAAGAAATGTACATCACATGAGTATCAGTGTCCAAATACGCAGACTGAGTACACAGTTTGCAACCTGATTTAAACGTTCTCTAACTGAAGAATAACAAAGGTTATACATCCATATACATGGATAGCAATGAAGTAAAGCCCCGTAAAGTGGGGTGCTTTGTAGCCTAGTAAATGCTCAAAAATGATTACGTCTCAACTGGACAATAACAATGCTTGGAATCCAATGGTATCTATATTAATAAGGTACTTGGTGAAGGTACCTATATTATTGTAAATGTAGATCATGAATAGCAATAATGTATATAACATCCCCAATAAAATTCTTTACTGTGTCACATGATACCAAAGGACCAGCAAGGGAAGGGAGGGAGGGGAATTTTGTAGCAGGCTAAGTGAGAATCTCTGCTTTGAAGCGCATGGCCAGGATGAACTGGGGAAAATCACTAGGACGACCTGTTTGCGTGAAGGCCCGCGTGTGATTGGCCGAGTGTGAAATCGGATGTTGTTTGCACATGAGGATAGGATGACCTTTGAGCGTGACAGCAAAGCTTGCCCGGATAGTATGTCACACAATGTAAACTGTCTTGGTTGTCACATTAACTTTAATTTATAAGGGTTATAAGTTTGCTGAAAATCACTGGCCTTTATTTCTGAACTAATGTGCATATGTGTTATATGACATCAGAGTCTTGTGAATATTGGTTACAACATTATTTCAATTTTGCCACTTAAAACTATCTACATCCGGTGTACAAGATATTTGAGAAATTAAACAATATAACTCCAAAGTTTTTAATCCAGATTTAGACTTAGATTTTTCTTTTATTTTAAAGCAAGTCCTAGAGATGATACTAAATACATATTAATCACGCTGGAGAAGAATTATTCGAATAATATTCAGAACCGGATACCTCGGATTCATAATCCGGAGCGTTTCGTTACTCCAGCTCCAAAAAGAATACTGTGTGGCACTAAATTTTTGCGGGTTTGGCTTTTGCGGACTTTTTACGATCCGCAAAAAGTTGTTCCCGCGAAGAAGAATTTCCGCAAAAATTTACCCCACTGTCGCCTTTTACGTTTAATGTAAAATCATGTTGGTGCCCATTTACTTAAACTGTTTCTTTCCTTTCAGAAATAAAACTTTCATAAAAACCCGATGACATTGCAGTCAGTGCACTTGTATTTAGCTGTTAAAAGCTTTTAAAAAAGGGATCGTTTGGTTAATCGTCTGATTAACAAGTTATACGTCTGCATGTTGTTCACCTATATTCGATTGTATGTACTCAAAAAAATAATTCCATGCCTGAAAATCGCAAAATTTAATTCCCAGCAAGAAAAACAAGCTTTTCCCAATCGCAAAAATTAGTTCCCGCAAAGCCAAGAAAATCACCCATTCGCAATATTAAACTCCCGCAAAAATTTATTGCTAAACGTTACGCAACAAATAGAGCATTCTTATATGACGCACTGGTCTGGGAGGGCAGTCGATGTTTAAGATCATCATTTTTTTAACACAAAGAGTCCAGTGATCAAGAAATTCTCATCCTCGGAGACCCAGGGGCAGCTAGTTGGGTCGACGAGATTTCCATGGGCGAAAGTTTAAAACAAGAAAGGAGAGCCCCTGGGCAGTTACTCTTACCAAACGAGTTCCAGAAGCGTTTGAAATCCTCCCCGCTGATTGGCCAGAAAAATTTCAATCCCATCACCCCAACTAGCTGCCCCTGGGTCTCCGAGGATGAGAAATTCTTAATCTGAGTTATCATTTAACCCTATTCAGACGGGGGGGGGGGGACGATTGTTCCCCCACTGACTTTAGACTTTTTAAACTTTTTTCATAAGCAAGCTTAACCCACCAAATTTGATGACTTTTCCTAAAATTTATCTGGCAACAAATTGGCATAGCAAATGCTTGTCCATCAAGTTTGACGTTACCATGGCAACCACTTTTTGACAGGCTGTTTTTTCAGAATTTTGAATTTTCAACTTTTCATTGAAAAAAGATACCGTTTCTGAAGTAAGTTTTACATTTTAATATCATTTTCGTGTTCTTTTATTGATTTCGGTTGCTTTTTGGTCAATTTTGGCAATTTTCAAAGGTTCTGGAAAAATCAAGAAATCCAAGATGGTGGATCCAAGGTGGCCACCGATTTAGAACCTGACGTAGTTGATACATCAATTGACGTCATCAGATTATGTTGCGGACCTCAAAGGAAACATTTTTGGAAGTACTATCTGCCCTCCAAGTTTCGTTGTCATAGCCTCAATGTTCTCGGAGTTAAGAGGTGGGGACCGAATCAGCCCCCCCCCCCCCACGTCCCAGGAGACCAAAAAAAGCCCGGTCTGAATAGGGTTAAGAGCGTCACCGCTTCCCCCTTTTTTCTGGGGGGGGGGGCGAATTACTTTAGGATATAAATAAGTTCCAGCAAAATATAGGTTACGCAATTGCATGCTAAAGTATAAAAAATTCTTACAAGTACTAATAAAGTACAGCTATAACGTAAGAGTTAACTACAAAGGTATTAAAACTGCAAGCCTACGTATTTTCTGACATGTTGGTACTGGTACTTTTCTTATTAATTCTAGGGCTCTGTCCAGTTGTCTTCATTACTAAGGGAACGAAGCTCCGGAAGATGCTTTTGTTTTTCTGATAAATCCATGCCATTTAGTAGATCTTTCCCTTTTACCACATAGTACTTTGCTCCAGCTTGTGATGACCGTTCTAACTTGCTAGGTTTAGCTGTTTCCATTATTGGGCTTATACTTCGTGTCAGACAGTTGAACTGGAAGAGATTATTGTGAGACTTAGTAAGACTATTTTGGTATAAGTACAGCTGACCACAACATTTTTTAGCTAGGGTATCGGACACCCTAATGGATACCAGGATAAGTGGAAACAAGAAATCTGTGAGGAATTTGTTAGATACGAAACGTTGGGTGAGGGTGTTGTCCCCTGTCCGTTGCTGGTAAAATCCAGCAACGGTTTTTTTCTGAAGTTATTCTGACCTTTCCTTTTTGTTGAATGAACAAATTGACGTCACTAATCTTGGGATTGCGGATCTATAGCAACTTCGAAAAGGGAGAGTGCGAAAAGCAGCAAGTTAGCAAGAGAGGTGTAAATACTAGGAATGCCATTGTGATCATTTCCTACGTTACAGTCCCTGAGGGAGTGCCAC
Source organism: Siderastrea siderea (assembly GCA_964030785.1). Classification (NCBI taxonomy): domain Eukaryota; kingdom Metazoa; phylum Cnidaria; class Anthozoa; order Scleractinia; family Rhizangiidae; genus Siderastrea; species Siderastrea siderea. The sequence goes on from OZ034975.1 coordinate 34,772,275, forward strand.
GCTTTAAAGAACAGTCCTTAATAGTAATTGGTTGCTTTGTCAACGATTTTAACATTGTCAAAGTCTCAGGTGTGCTCTTGTACGTGTTGAACAATCTTTGAATTCAATGAAAAATTTCAAACAGCTGTTTAATGTTCAGAGATCCTGTCTTTTATAGCTCTTCCGGTTTATCCGCAGTAGACAAAATCACAGCTTAAACAATGCATTTTGTTGCATTCAAAGATTGCTCAACACGGACACCTTTTCATCTGCATAATCTAGGGCCGTTTTTTCAGTTTCAATCCCATCACTAATCGAAAATGTTCTATCGAAGCGTCTGTTGTTTTTGCCAGTGTCAAACCATGTTTAAAATTTTCATTCTGATTCCAGGCTACAATGTTAGTATTTTTGTAAACATCCATTAACATTAAAGTAAAAAACAGATTTATAATAACTGTAAACCAACGTATTTCCTGACGTGTTGGTGGTACTTTTCTTAGTAATTCTCCTTAGGCTTTCTTTCATCTTTCCTCATTACTAAGTTGTAATAATGAAACTCCAGATCATTTGCTACGTTAGAGATCCTGAGGGAGTCCCACGCTTCAAGGAACAGTCTTTAATGGTAAAAGACTGTAAAAAAGGTAAAAAAATAATGTGTGGAGCTTCGCTTTTAGGCCTGGCTAAATGTATTTATTATATATGTTATCTGCAGTCTGCAGTATGCATTTTGAACTACCTGAATTTGAGATTTTCGGGCACAATCTTTGGTGGGTTAAACGATTCTTTTCTTCATAGCACCTCAAGTATGTATTAAGCCAAAAAAAAAAAAGAAAAGAAAAGCAAATGGTTTTTGATTTCCACACTATTTCCCAAAATGATGTTCCTTTCAAGAACGTACCCACAATAATTTGTTAACACTGATAACACAGGAATGCTTAAAATCAATCAATCAATCAATCAATCAATCAATAAATTAATTTTAAAATATGCTAATATTATAATAATATAACTAATATAATACAATAATATAAATAAATAGGGGGTTTAGGGGGGAAGCTTGTCGCAGTAACTTGACATGGCTTCTTCGATCGCAAGTAAAAAATATTTCAAGAGGCCAATTCTTTTTTTTTTTTAATGATGTGCTTAATTTCAGTTCATTACATCTATTTAACTGAATATTTTTAATAGATTTCATCTTTTTTCATCTGTTTGAAAAACCGGCAGCCACAATTATTAGCAATGTTTGATCGCACATGGGTGAAAAAAAAAGTTCAATTTTCTCACATGGACAAAGGTTTCCGGTACAAAGGTAACGTATATTGAAAGCTTTGTGGGTATCATTCCAACTGCAGTCGCTCCTATGATATCTATAACTGGTGGGCGAAGGAATAAAGGCTAAAAAGATAACCCCTGTAAATGAAACTTTATTATAGTCTGTGTTCTGTTCAGTATACGCATAGTAATGCTGTTTGACATGAGTTTATTGCAACAAGAACTTACTCTCCAGTAAAAGCATAGGAAGACTCCGAAGACGAAATATGGGCAAAAAGGTTCATTATTTTAATGTTTTCCCATGTACTCACCAACGTTATTAACAACACTAATGTTAAGTGGACCCAAAGACGTTATACCATTAGTAGTAATACAAGGGTAGTTTCGAAAGTGATCCTTCTTAACACAAGAGATAGACAACATATAGTTTTCTCCTTTCTGCAACAGAGTGTCATTTTTACCCAGGTAACAACTGGTGTTGTATATCCAAGAACAGGGCAACTTATTGTCAGCGAGTCACCTTTGCTTACGTGATAAATCCTCTCGATGCAATTCGCGTCAGGTTTTTTAAGAGGACTTTAACATTTGAATGTAAGGAAAATGAGGTGAGTTGTTTCGAAAGGTGGAAACTGCAGGTTGCAGGATGCAGGTTGTGGGTAGCAGGATAGAGGTTCCAGATTGCATATTACAGTCTTACAACATACAACCTGCAACCTGCAGTTTAAACCTTCCAGCATTGTATCTGTTCTATCATTGATTCTGTTAGCAATTGTCCATGTAAGACCTTTCAAAGAAAAGGCAAAACATTTTATTGCAGTTTCCTTATTTGTCAACACAACCATAACGGTGCAACCTGCTTTTTGCATCCAGATAAGTAAGTTCTAGGTCTTACTTCAGTAGCAAGTTCTTTTTCATGTGCGTGTTGCAACCGTCCTTGAGAGATAAGTTTGCTAGAGGCACTTATGTGCCGGACGTACAAGCAAAGTAATACCCCGACCGTGATACAAAGGGGGTGGGAGGTGATGGACCCCTTAAGTTTTCGTTACGTTACAATATTTCGAAAAGATCTCACCTTTAGTAGAAAGCATGTGATGTGCTCTACAAGATGAGGTATATATAATGGTTTGCCGCGCTGCTGGGAGCCTGTGACGTCATCCAAGATGGTCGCCATTCTAAGCGCCATCTTCGATCTTACCGAAAATTAGAAATTGTCAAAAAACGATAAAATTGGAAAACTTTGATGCTGGGCTTGATAAAATTTTGGGCATTTTTCACCTATCAAGAGTAAAAAACGGTGGCATTCCACCCCCTACCCCCCCATTGTGCGCCCGAGGGTTAACAAGGAAGTGATCTACATTGGAACTTTTCAAAATGAGGTCATTTGGGGTAATAGTGACGAGCACTTAGGACGGCTGCGTTGGAGGCTATTGGGGTTGTGGCTGTGAAAGCAGCAGCGACTCTAAGAAAATTGTTAACATGCATACAGCAATCGTAATACAATTAGAGTGATCGCACTTTGCAAAAACCATTTTTGCTGTTCTCGCAATTATTTAACAAACTTTACCTAATACTTGCAGGAAGCCTTTAGCTGTAGTTGGCTGGTCAACGTTGGCAGTAGCGTGACAGAAATAATACCCAGTACTACTAACGGAGACGCCTTTTATGGTGAGCTCAGAGGACCCACTGCCAGAGGAATTGATCAAGAGTTCATTTTGACCATAATACCACGTGAATGACTGACTTGGAACATTAACGGCAGTGCATGTAAATGTTGTAGATGTGCCCACTTCAGCCACTTGAACAGCAGGATGTACAAAAGCTGGGCCTAAAGAACGAACCCGAATTACCTCCATTAGTCAACTTAATTTTAATGAATTTTATTATTATTATTTTTATTATTATTATTATTATTATTATTATTATTATTATTATTATTATTATTATTATTTAAATTTGTCTTTGATTTCATTCAGTGTGGCCTATTGTAAGGTGACTGAACCTTTTTACGGATGTCATGCAACTTGGAATTTTCAGTGCTTTTCATTAAAACAAACATACAAACAAATTGAAAGACCTTAGAACATTGCATGATTTATTATACAAAAATCACGAGGTTGCGAAGCTAGAAAAAAAAAGTCGCCTGCTATCTTGTGGGGACATAAGGACTGGTTTTCACTAGTAACGAAGTCGGAATCAGAGTCGGAGTCGTAATCGGAGTCGTAAGAGCGCTTACGTTCTAGTGAAAATCAAGCAACGGAGTCGTAAGCGGAGTCTAATTCAGGGCTCGTTAATCGGAGTCCCAAGAATCATAACGTTTCCCTTTTCTTATGATTGCTCTTATGGCTCAGTCGCTTATGATTTAGTGAAAACCAGGTTGTCGGCGTCGTAAGCAGAAGAAGAATAAAAAACCAATCACAAGGCTCGTCCTCAGGCGCACCGGGTACAAAATTGTGCTTACGACTCGGAAAATCTGGTCTTCACTAGTTCATAAGCGACGGAATCTTAAGCGCAAACGGAAACTCTGCTTACGACTCCGTTGTTTGATTTTTACTAGATCGTAACGATCTACGCTTCTGATTATGACTCCGACTCCGTCGCTAGTGAAAACCAGCTTTAAGAACCTACCTTACCCAATTTTAACAAAGAGTACTTTTAATTAACTTGAAATTAACCCTAGTCAACCCTGGAGGGGGGAGGGGGCACAAAGTAACCGCGTTGTATTTGAACGTGTAACGGTTTTAACATGCAAGAAAAAAGCCACCAAACCTTGTCCCTTAACTGGGACCAATTTGGTATGACATTCCATTGTTAAGCAAATCTGTTGCCATGGCAACCTTATTTGACAAGTAGATTTCTCAAAATTTCAATTATACTGCTTGAAGTGAAAAAAATATATCTCTAACTTTTACATTTTAGATCATTTCAGTGTTCCTTTCTTGGTTTTTATTACTTTGTCGACAATTTTTTGTGTGCTTTTTTTTAAGGTTTTCGAGAAAGGAAGAAATTCAAGCCGGCATATAAACGATGGCTGTCGTTTGAAAATTATGACGAAATATACTATTATATCTAATTATTATAACGATACCTATAGAAATGTAATCTAGTATATAAAATTGCATATCTTTTTTTTTAGTTACTGTATAAAACAAAGAACGACGATTCCATGCAAGTGACGTTTTAACTTGTATGAGGGGTAACTCCAGAACATGTTGCTGCTAGGTCAATATATAATACCTTCTCGGTCTTGCCACTAATTTTAACAAGGCAGTTAAATTTAAGGCCAAATTAACGTAAAGGGGACTTCCAAGCTTGATCGTTAAGTACTAGAAAGTCGATCAAATTTCTTTGGGAGTGGGAGTGTTCTTCGATTTTTATTTTTGCTGATTATACCTTTCAATGTACCCATCGCTCAATTGGCTCTACTCACACACTAGATGAAGAAACTGAAGAAGATCAAAAAAGGCTTTTTTTAACACAGAGCTGTCAAGACGTTTGTCAATTCGTCGCACGATAAGCAGACACTTCCTCAAGAGTATCCAAAGGGACCTGGACCCTTCTTTTTGGTACCTTGGCAGAATGTGTAGCTGTTGTAGACACATTCAAGGCCATCAGACAAGCCCCACATAACGGTTTTAATTTAACAAGAGATCTCGACATTTTCAAAATGACAAATCGTTGCTAGAAAATATTGTAGGGTTAACTCTTTATTTACGACTACCGGTTAAAATATTTCAATTTTTACGCCTAACGACTAAATTTCTGGCCGTTTTACGGCTAACGGTTAACCCCATTGAGACCCTCTTGTTGTGCAATTTCTTGTCAGACGTTGGATATCTAGGGACAAGTTACTTTATAAAGATGATGGGATGGGAGGGAGGAGGTGTTGCAATCACTGTCTCAAAATAACAAAATAATGATCGCACACTTGCGTGAAAAGAGGCCTGTCTTTGTCTGATTATTTTCATTTTCATTACTTCCTTACATCAGATCTTTTGTTCATTGAAAAAACAACCCTCTCCCTTACGTGTGCAATACATATGGATGAAATAGGGGATATGAAATAGGATGTGGCTCAAAAGAGAATGAAAGAGGCAAAAAGATTTCTATATATGCACCACCAAATAACTTTGGGTTACACCGAATACCGATGCAGGTGCTCTAACCAACTGAGCTATCAAGCCAACTGGGAGCTGGTCAATTGAGAGTTCGTATTTTATCCCGTAGATGGAGAATAAATGAACATTAATATATGAAATTCATATATTTGAACTGCGGATAAAGATAGAATTGTATGAAGATCATCGCAGTGAAGGTGTTTCCACCTAAGCGGTTGAAAAGAAGAAACCTGAAAAAATTCAGGCTTGAACGGGAATCGAACCCATGACCTCTGCGAATACCGATGCAGGTGCTCTAACCAACTGAGCTATCAAGCCAACTGGGAGCTGGTCAATTGAGAGTTCGTATTTTATCCCGTAGATGGAGAATAAATGAACATTAATATATGAAATTCATATATTTGAACTGCGGATAAAGATAGAATTGTATGTAGGTCATCGCAGTGAAGGTGTTTCAACCTAAGCGGTTGAAAAGAAGAAACCTGAAAAAAATCAGGCTTGAACGGGAATCGAACCCATGACCTCATGCGAATACCGGTGCAGGTGCTCTAACCAACTGAGCTATCAAGCCAACTGGGAGCTGGTCAATTGAGAGTTCGTATTTTATCCCGTAGATGGAGAATAAATGAACATTAATATATGAAATTTATATATTTGAAACATCCAATTATAATTTTAAATGTCCTTTAAGCAACATTTTTCTCAATTTCCTTGAAGTTCACCCATTGTCTACTTTCTTCTATTTGATAAACACTGTAAAAATGGCCAAAACGTTTAAACTGTTTCTGGAGTGTTGCGCTATTTAAATATTTCTGGAGTGTTGTTGTGTTGCAGGTGGGTGGGCGCGTACGCTGACGTCACAACCAAAATTTCTCGGATCGACAGGTTACCAAATTTCCCTTAGCAATGGTGCTCCGAAAGCGCGCTGCCCGCGCTGCTCCGCTAAAAATGGCCAAAACATTTGAAATATTTTTGGCGTGTTGCACTACAAAAATGTGGTGGCATCTTTGGATTGCATGAAATCTCAGGGGCGTAATTAAGGGAAAAGGCTGAAACTTAAAAAGAAGATAGGGAAAGGAAAAGGTATTAATCTGAGCATTGTAATATACAGTTACGAATGTAATCATACCTGTGACAACAAGGCTAATGATACTATCTTCTGTATTCCCACTTTTGTCTTCTAGTTTACATCTCACTTTAATAGTGTCCTCAAAGGTGACACTCTTCAAGACAAAAGTTGCCTTTCCTTTCTTAAACACTCTCTCCCTGAACTCTGTTGGCATGGCTGGATTATACTTAAGAATGCCATCACCTGATTCCAGCATCAGCTTTACAGTTTTGGCCGCTGTCCTGCTGTAAGCCCACCAACTAGTTTCACCAAATTCAGCGGTTTTATTGTCAACTGAGTAATCCCATTCCAAGATCGCGTCTGTACCTGCCATAAAGTATACTGGGTTTGATGGCAGTTTAGTAAATGTCAGGACTCCTTCTGTAGAGAAAAATAATGAAGTGGAAAAGTCTATCTATCGTATTTTCTTTAGAATGGCTAGAAACTTACTTGTTTTACGTGTTTTACTACGGTGAAATGTTAACTACCAATCAGTTTAGTTTTCATGGAGTATTTTATTGCTGGTTTTCACGTGACGTCATAAAATTCTAAAATCATAAATCGCGAGGTCTTCTGATTTTATATCCACAATAGGTTGAAGAAGACTTAAAAATATATATATATTTTCACAAGTCTCCAGCCCGGTAGCGTCTTGAATTTCTGCCTTTAACCCTACGTGACACCAACATGGCGTTCATAACAAAGCTTTCTCTTATGCAAGAAAGGGCTCTCCTTGTGATTTTTAGCAGTTTGGACAGTTAGAGCATTAGTAGGGAAATTAATGTGAACTTATAGTAGTTCACAAGAGAAAAGTAATCGCTTGAAGAACAGAAGTGAATTCCAGATGTTTTCATTGATTTCCAACCGCCATATTGGTGTCCCTCTAACATGGCGTTTCCATACTTAGCTCTATAAAATTCAGTCGAACGTTTCGGCAAATAACCCAGCAAGGGAATATCGTACAGATCTGAGACTTGGCGAAATTGTTTATTTGTTGATCTTTTACACTGTTACAAATTCTTGGTTTCTTTCGTTGAATGGTTTTGATTCTAATGTTGTATGGCGTGACAGTGAAAACCGAGAATGGTTCACAAGGGTCTAGTCGCTTCTTCTCATGTCGCAAGGACCAGGAAAGAAAAATAACTGCATGTCTGTTTGTATCCTAAAACAAATGGGAAAATGTCACATAAGTTAATAAACTAAAGGGAGTATTATAAAAGAAGCAAGAGGGTCCACAATAGGTTTTTCGGAATACGGAATTCAGGCTTTTTAAGGGCGAAATTCGGGAATAACTAATAAATATTGAGCGAGGTTCGGATTGGTCATGCCCTTGTCCAAGAGGTCTTTCTCTCTTTTTTTCCAAACGAACTTTCACGCAGACGCCATGGTCTGGATCTGACCTCGCAGACGTTGATTGGTGGATATTTTAACGACCACGCAACTTAATGTGATTGGCCCGCTTGACTGAACCTATCGAGAAGTGGATGAGTGTATTTGTGACATTACCTAGATATGACACCATCCGATTCAGTGCTAACCGCTAGTGTAAAAAAAAAGATATTATTCAGTATTGCTCAGTCGATTTATAAGTAAGACACCAGTAGAAAACCAAGGGAATTTGAACTTGTTAGTACCCAGGCCTTGGAGATGAAGCAGAATTAGTCAAATGACACAAACATTAATCTCTCAGCGTGATTGAGACTAATTACCGGTGGTTGATTCTGTCTGCGACACAGGCTATCACTGACTCTCATTAAGAGCAAAATAAATTTATTTCTCTAAAAAGCCGCGAGCCTGCTTCATACTAGTGACATAATGACACGATGGCATAACGACATAATGATGTTGACAATTATGACCACCAGCATAACGACACATGGTTTTTTATTTTATTTTATTTATTTCATTTATTTATTTGATATTATTTAATTCCAAATTACTTTACATTGCACAAGACAATCCAACGATTCTGAGGTCAGCCTAAAACAGAATACGAGATTTCTTGGAATAAGCCGCCTAATTATCATAGTCTCTCTAGACTCAACCACGTGGGGGTGACAATTCTTGTTGCTGTCATTTTGTTTCTTTTACTCTGACGACACCGTCGTTGAAGGCTTCAGATCACAAAATCTGCTGCAAGGGAAGAATAGGTGCCTCCTATCTTTCAAGACGAAGCGAGAAGGGCACACGGCCAGCACCACAAACTTGTCAGAGAGCTTAGTTTAGTTTTACTTTTTTTAAGAGCTTTCTTTTTCTTCTAAAGTACAGAGTACCAGTGGACTATTCCCGTGAGACGTTCATCGGACACTTACTTCTGGCACCTCTTCCAAGAAGCTGCTATGTTGTCATGCTTGGGGTGGATTTACGGTTCAATAATTGTTCCCAGCCTCTGATTAGTTACTTGTTCCACATTTGTTATGTCGTTATGTCAACTAAGGGGCCGATTACATGAGCCGGGCTGGCTCTGTCTGCCGAGATGACTCCTCAGCCCGGTATTACATGAGGCGAGCCAGCCCGCCTGCGGCTAAATTTAGAAGCTGTCGAGGGAAAAGATGGCCACATCGAAGAGCATGAATCCGCTTATCATTTTCAGTTTTACGTAGCTTTGTGGTCTGATAAACCTTTATGTGTTATATAGAAAGAGAAATATCGATCTTCTGGTGAGCCATTTTGCTCTGAAGCGAAATTTAGTGACGAGAAAGTGTTGGCCCGGCTAGCCGGGCTGGCCCGGCAATCGCGATTACATGGTAAATTGTCATCCCAGCTAACCGGGCTGAAATTTTTTCATGTAATCGCAAAGTTGATTTTTAGTGTGTTTCACAGACGTGCCGAGATCCTTGCAAACGAGTCAGTCCGGCTAAGCGGGCCAGCCCGCCTCATGTAATCGGCCCCTATGTTGTTCACACTTGTTTTAGAAGAGACATAACTTCACAATGACAAAAACATAACGACATAAGGGAAATAGATCAGTTTTTTTCCTTATGTAGTTATGCTGCTAATATGTCGTCATGTCTGCATGTTCACAGTGCTCACATATAAACGACATAACTAAACTGTTATGTAGTTATGTGTACGTCGTTATGACGCTAGTGTGAACCAGGCTTAACTGCTTTTGGAATTTTGGATTTTGGATACCATTTGGAAGCTAAAAGTGTGTAGATTCCTCAGTACATAATGACTTGGAGATGAACATACGTTAAATAGCCCAAACATGCTCGGAGTTGACTCAATTATCGTCTGGCGCGACGCAATTGATATTCAAACAATTTGTAACCACACAACACTAACCGCTTACATAAATATTTTTTTTCTCCAACAAGCGTTCATACATTCCTGATTTTCAATCAATTATCGTCGAGAGCAACGTATTTCGAACGACTTCATCTGATTTTGTAAGGTTTGGTTATAAAATGGTTTCAGACCACTTCCCTGTAGTAACAATCAACGGCCTAAAAATTTAAATGATCACAAAGTCGCCTCATTGACAGCTTCATCGACCACTAAACAAAAACGTTTAAACTTTAGTTTAACAAGATTCAGCGCATAATATTGACATGTTCAGAGTCGTTTGAACTGAAAGTCGTTACAAGGCAACATAGCAAAACACATTCCAAACGAAACAAAATGCTCTTTGCCATTAAGATTCCATCGGCCATTTATGAATGGTCGTCTAGCGTCTTTCGATAAGTCGGTCTGTAAACACGGCTCGCTTAGAAAACATGTCAATAATCGGCCTCTAGGAACCGGAAAAAATTGAACTTACCGGCATGTGAAATAAAAAACAAGAGCCCAATAAACACACGGCAAACTGGGTGTATTCTAACAGAGTTCGCGAGACCCATATTCTCCACGTAAGAAACACTCAGTTATTTTTGTGCGGACGCAGTACGCAGTACGCATGCGTCCGCATCTATGTCATCGTCTTTCAGACTTTGTTTGTTTGTTTGAGTTTGGTACGGGTTCCAGACCTGGTTAATATTTAATTATTGTTATTCCGGAGACAAAAGTATTTTAGGGCAGCAGTTAACTTGAGGGGTGAGGGGGGATGTTTATTGTCAAAACAAAATACTTTCACAGTTTTAGGCAAATGCTTGAGGCTTCAAACTACGTCCTGATGTTGGCCTTCCATAATTTTGCGTTAGGACTAGAGGATACAATATAGCCTCACCTGTCAACAAATCTAATTACCTGATCTGATCAGGCGTGGAAAATATCACGAAACTTTTAGTTTGCTCGATGACCGTACATTTCTGCACGTCTTCTGACTTCTGAGCAACCAAAAAAGATTTACAGCACGTTCACTTGAATAAAATCACGCAATCATCTTGATAGAACTAACACGATGTCATGTTTTATTTATATGATCCAAGAGTCACACAAAGCATTGATTTGCATTGGTTTCTGGTTTCTTGTCTGTTTTGCTTGGGCAGAATTTATTGTCATTAAGATTTACATGTACACTATTCTTATTTTTCATAGGTGGTTATTCGTTTTACGCAGCACTGTTATTGCAAGGAAAAAGAAAGAAAACATAGGCATTAATGCACAATACCGGGGAAAAGATAGACGACACCGAGAAACAATGCCTGTGTTGTTATATATATACACATAAGTCACGAGGGGCATGTGACGCCTGTTCTTGAAAAGCCTGACAAAAAAAAAAATTAACAAAGATAAAGGATAAAGGTCAATCCGAGTAACCCAATTTACTCAAATTATCAGTGGGTAATGGGTTAGGAACAAAGATGGCGATCAGATGAAAGGGTTATAGTAATATTTAATAACCTACAAAAGCTCATGTCTGATGAGCACATCCTAGCGAACTCACAAAACTGGTAAAACAATTATTTTAATAATTGTTAAAATCTGTCCACTTTCGTCACTTCCGATTTCTCCATCACTGAGTCGAATCACGGATAAGCAAATGGCATCCCTCCAATGAAGTCTTCAAAACACTCATTTGTAGATTGCTTCATTAACACTCGGCCGGCTAAAAACTCATTCAAAACATAATTTCAGACGCCCGCACTGTATGCCCGCAATGCGCGGGCCGTTTATTGGAATATGATACGCAGATTCAAATTAAAGTGACCCTATAGAGTCCAGCTTTTCTTTCATGTATTTATTTATTTAAAAACCAATGTCTATTGCTGTCTCCGAGTCTGCAATATACAGTCTGAGTGTACGGTTGCGGTATTTCATGAAAATAGGCCTATACTTTGATTCACATACTAAACTTTTTTACCAAAGAAAAAATATGGAGGAAGAAAGGCAGCAACACATTTCACATCCAAGTGTAGTTTTAAGAGAATCATAACGCAAAATTTCCGTATCGAAATATTTACTCCCTTGCTACAGCACTAAGGCTTATGCTAACTTCCTGATGTGACAAATCTGAAATGTTAAAAAAATATATAGCTATTATAAATGGAGCAATTTCTTGAAGGGGAATTAGCTCCTCTTTTCACTTACAATGTTCTAGACAAAGAAGACATTTACATTTGGTTGTCTATTCAATGGCTTAGACGATGTATTCCATTTCAGCTTCTTATAGCTTCTCGGGCCCAGTTATCCGATGAACATTGTCGAATACGCCAATACGCCAATTGATGCGTACGAAACATAACCATATGACCATTCGGATAACCGTATGACCTAATTTTCTTCCCAAGTCGAAAATACGCCCAAGTACAGGGAAAAACACGGAACAGGGTAAAACTGTGCCCTCAGATTTCAGTACGACGTTGAGCACAGTTTATATCTCGTGGATAAGGCACTTCAGCACCCTCCTGTGGCTTCGCGTAGCCGATCTTCAGATCATCGGTATTCCCAAGAGAGGAACGTCATTGTAACATTGGGCGAAGTCGTTTCGGAGGCTAAGTAAAATGGAGACAGCACTCAGTAAACCAACCCTTGAGAGAAGCAATGTTTCTCTTTAATTGGATTGAGAAAGCAAGGGAAAGGAAAAGCCAGATGCTTTGAATAAAATTTCGGCACTGTAATGTTTAACTGGGGAAGAATAGTGTGTGTATAGCTAAATAAGGTTTTGAGTATTTAAAGTGAAGGCGAATTTGTTGGCGAGCGCCAGACTATTGAGTCAAGTAAAAGTTCCTTTATCTGGGCAACTCAGAGCCCTTCTGCAGCATCACCAAGGGGACTGCATAGTAGGCCGTTTGCCGAGTTGTGTTCACCTGTTAACAAGCTCCTTCATCAGGGAAGTGTACGGGAAGCCGGGGATCCCCAAGATGGCAAGAAGAGGGAGAAATAGGGAAACAGATATTATTGTGCAATATTTCGGGGGCCGGAAACTCTATAAAAGGCTACGGGAAACAGGAAGTTTTAAACCCAGTGCCCTACCCCGTCCCCCCAACCACCATACGTTCAACAATACAATATACATATGTTTATTTGGCCCTGGCCTCATTTGAACATTAAAAGTTCTGAATGAGATGGATACTTTGGCGTGACTTTCTGGATCTTTCTACAGCTTCATACAGTGTGGAGCACCGAAAGGATCAAAGCAACAAACCGTGCCACGACTGAATCAAGCAAAGAAATATTCGGGTTTAACCTTGACATATTTCATTTGTCGTCAAATGCAACATCATACTGTTGGCCGTTCAAGATCGATAAGATGCACAGTGTAAACGCAGTTCCAGCATTTACGAATGGTGTGTAATCCTGACACTGCTGCTTTTTCCGCACGGAAGTATGTGTAACTTCCCTGTTTCCTACTTTACAATATAGGATCGCAATAATATTGAATGAACTCGACTTTTAGTTGATTGCGTTTCAGGGCTTACTAAGTACCCGGTCAATCTCATGAACTCTGTAGGAAAAATCCCGAAATCCGCTAAAATCACGTTAGGGTGTAAATTTTTATTAATCTTACCGAGATAGCGCAAATCAGGGATAGAAGTTTGGGGCTGCTTACGGCAGCTAAACAACACACATGTACACGTGATACTACTGCACACTTCGTGCCAATGGCGATTTTAATATAGCGAAAGTAGTGCTCATACAAACCGCATAGATGCTTCATCAGAAACTCGTCGTGATGTCAGCTGTCTCAGACTGAATTTTAATGCATCGAAATTGAGCTATTGAAGCTAAACGCCACTGTTACGGGTGTGTGTTAGAATAAATATTTTAAATGCCTAAACGTGTTAAGCGACTTTGCAAGGCGTCAGAATAGGCGAAAGTGTTAAAAATTACTCATATAAGCTTTTTAAAACTCTACATATTGTGAACTTCAAGTCCACCAATTTCACTTTCAATTTCATTTGTTCGCCCCATGAATGTCTCATTTATTTCTAAAACTTTCGAGGGAAGTTTGAAGTTAGAAATTAAAAAAAAGGAAATTAAAAAAAATAGATTCCTTTACTCACAGACTTAAAGACTTGATCATGACGGTTATGGGCCTCTGAGTAAATCTGTTTAAGGTAAGATTACCCTAGCGTGAAGCGTGACTATTAAGCGAAACATTCTTGACTTCAGACTGCTCGATTCCTGAGTCTTCAGTTTCAGTTGCCTGTTGATAATACAATTGAGTCTTAACTGAGGAAGATTGTTCACTGCCCTCTAAATATTTTAATATGCTACCGTGGAACCCCGATATAACGAAGTGCAAGGTACTGGGAAAGTGTGTTCGTTACCACGAAAGTTCCGTTACATTGGGGTTCTTTTCATACATGTTACTATTGCTGGACTGAATAATATCGTTCGTTATACCGAGTCTTCGTTATATAGGAGTTCCACTGTAGTACGAACTGGTGTGGGCCATGGGAAGTAATGTAAGTAACAAACGTTTGAGCTCGAATTCGCGTACTCGTGTTTTGTTTCCAGGTTTGACCCCTTTTTGTTGCAATCACTAAGAGTTAATCCAAAACAAATCGTTTCACTGTCGTACATGTACACGTTCTTTGGCTCTTGGCAGAGTTGTTTCCGTCTGTTGCGCATGATTATCAAATGAAAATACCTTTGGTTTTGATTTTACCGTAATAATTTGAAAAAAATGCTGCATCAGTTCATCTTTACTGCTGGATTTTTAGTAAAGTGTTGTCCTTGGAATATCAAGTCTGTCAAGAAAAAAAATAAAAGTTTAAAAAGACTTTTAACGTCTTTTGTTTGTACAGTTGAAGGTCTTTTACAATTTACGTCACCATACAATGGCTGGACTGTGAGAGGCTTAGCTGGGTCTTCTGTGAACTTCTCCTGGCACTTCTTTGTTAATGTTGGTGGCGTACAGTGGAGACTAAAGGAAAGTGGTATCCATGACTTTGAAAGTAATGGAATACTAGTTAAGATGCAAGCCAATAAACAAGTGTTCTTATCAGGTCCACCAGAATACAATGGACGTGTGAGTGGAAGTCGTAGTTCTGGCCAGGCGGTTTTTACTTTCAGTTCCATCACGAAAGTTGATGAGCGATTTTATGGCTGCAGATTAGAACCAGCTCGTGGATTATTTGATTTTTCACAGTTTAATATTAGGAGCTTGGTTGTTGAAGGTGGGTGAGTTTGAAGAACTGGTACTATACAATAACTGAGAAATTAGAACCAGGACAGACTCTGTCTTAGGGCACGGTCGCACTCATTGGTCTTTTTACCATTACCATTGTAAAGTAAACCCCATCGGATATTCAAAGCATCACCTCCTACGTAAGTAACCGACAAAACAATGAAGAACACGAAAGAACGGGGAAAATGGGTATTACTAGGTCCGGCCTTTTGGCCGCGCGAAAATTGGACAGTTAGACAAAATATCGACATTTCTACCAGATTGAGAGGAGCTTAAGGTAAAAATAGTGGTACTGAATTCGCTAGCCTGCAATGCAGGCGTATTTTTTGGGCGAGCGAACGTTATACTGCCATCTTGGATTTTAAAGGCAGAGGAAGATTGGGGAGAGTAGAAAGAGCAACCGAGGGGGTTGGGATTAGTCTAAGATTTTGCAAATCCAACATGGCGGTGGCTGTGCATGGCGGCTTACTCGCGCGTCTCCAGAAAACGCCTGCATTGCAGGCTATGAATTCGCCAATCCGCAAGACGAAAAGAGTATTAAAAATACTAAAACAGCTTGCTGTGTTCATGCCTGGGGTTCATGCAGTCACGCTGAAATGAACATAGCTGATTTTATTGACGGATTTATCACTTGACCATCAACACTACCATACCGCGCCAATCAGGAAACTCCTTTCGTGGAATGGGTTTTTCAAAATCGTGGGGTTTGTAGGCAAGCGTTTCCTGTCCTCCCTTTCCCTCCCCCTTCTCGCACTTCTTTGCGCTCGCCCCAATTTTCGCGCGGACAAAAAGCGAAAAATACTTCAAACCTGCGGAAAGACCTCTAGAAAAGCTTGCTACGCAGTCTAATTTATTTGATGATGTTCAATCCCAGTGGGATTAAATTACTATGGAACATTGAACATTATTTAAGTGCAACCACAGTATTTGTGCGCTTAGTTGTTGAAGGTGTTGGCACTGAATTAAAAAAAAACAATTAATTACAATAGCAATATTAACTGCTTGACTACGCTGATGATTCTGCTAGAACCTGTGGATAAATGATATTAGATATGATAGTGAACAAAAAATAGAGGGAACTCCTCTTTATGCCATCTATGATTTTGCACAATGTTGGTGAAGGTGTGTCACATGCTGTAATTTTGTTAAATTTTCACTGAAAAAAAAATTT
The DNA here is from genome assembly GCA_964030785.1 of Siderastrea siderea. NCBI lineage: Eukaryota > Metazoa > Cnidaria > Anthozoa > Scleractinia > Rhizangiidae > Siderastrea > Siderastrea siderea. The sequence goes on from OZ034975.1 coordinate 34,788,438, forward strand.
TCAGAACATTGCAAACAGTTTTTTAGTGCATCTACCCGACATGAACTGAGCCACTGGAAGGAAAATCAGTTAAAACGGCAAACCACGTAAAAATAAGATCCTGTGGAAAATTTGTGCTACACGGTAAGAGTATTATCACGTGCATATGAACACTGTTTGCTGGCTGTACTGAGTTATTCAATTTCAAACAATGTCAGGATTCACAGCAACTTAGTCTAGCTGTTTAATTCGTTTCTTAGTCACCCAGAGAAACTGGATCACGAGAATTGATTTTCCTTTTTTTTTAAACAAACGTAAAAGAAGATGGCTTTTTGGCAATGGACGCCCGAAAAAGCTTCGAAAAGTCGAGTCACCTTTGATTAAAGCTAGTGTGAACGTGTGATACCAGCTTTTGTAGGGAGTTCTTCCAAACCGTGCATTTCTTTTTAAATCCCGTGATTTGAAAGTTCCGTTCAAAGCAGTGTACTTCAAAATGATCCGAACTAGCCACAAATCTCCCCTGTGGGTTAAAATTTGCAAGGCAAGTCCGCACAAATTCCGCCCACTTTTTCACGTGGGGTTCACGCTGTTGTGACCTGAAATTTCAGTTTCGTATATTAAACCTTATTTACACACGGAAAAAAATCGGCTAGGCAAGAATGAATATCGGTAAGGGTAACTCAACTCTCTTTTGGGGGAGGCAAGGATAGTTTACACACGCAACTTTTTATGCTCACCGGTTTTGTACTAGGCAAGGTTGTTTTGTTCCAGGCAAGGATGGAAATATTGAAAGTGAGTATGCGGAATTGTTAATCACACCATGACGTCCACAGTGTCACCACACCTCGTTCCCAGGGTCCTCGCTCTTCTTCTCTCGAGAACATCACGAGCCAGAGAGAACAGGAAGTTTAAAAATTCGCAAGGTCTGGTTGCTAGGGAGTGACGTCATGGGCTTGCAAGTTAGCCGTCAGCGTATTTGACTTGCGGTTTCACACCCGCAGGGTTTCTATCGGACTCTTTTAACTTAAAGTTCTAAAGAGGTTTGATTTCATAAATATTTTGACAAGAGCGGTTAAATTCGATTATTCAATCTTTCACTCCTTTCCTTCTGCGAATGGATGCTTTCGATAATCGGCGGGTTCGAGCTCTCTACAAGCGCTTCAGGGAGTGTTTTTAACTAAATTAGAAGATGTGCGAAATGTGGCGTTTCAGTGTAGTCCGTTCACTGGTAAGTTTTATGAATGAAGTGGCCAAGTACCAGCTCGCAAACGTGTCGGGCTTTCTGATCTTTCTGATCGGAGAGTTACCAAAGAAGAGCTGTTTCTTATTTGGTGTTGCTTTTGCCATTCCGCGTTATAAATGCAAAGCAAGCAAAGCGTGATACCGGCAAACAACAATGCAGTACAGACTACAAATTACTACGGCGAAACGTCTTCAGGTAATCGAAGGAATCCACTGTAACATGTAACTGGTAGTCTAGAGAAATAACCGTACAACGAGGTAAGTTATTCCTTCGATCGTTTCTTTAGATAAGGTAAACGCTTGCGTCCGCTCGCTCGTAATCTCTCCTTTCAGGGATAATCGAGCGAAAAAAACACAGCAGCAGCGAGCGCCAAAATCGCCTGCCGCGTGGAAACGTGGGCCGCGCGTGATGAGCTGCTTCTGTAAGCGCACGCCACGTTTATATTTACTTTTGAAGAAAAGTAGCTCTTTCACAAATGCGGTTTTCAAAGAGGTCCTTAACGAAATAAATAAACTAAACATCTATGAACTCTCTCGTAAGAAAATAAACAAGTAAACAAGAAGCCCTGTTATACACTCTGTAGTAAAAATAACATAATTGAGTTGACAAGCGCATTTGAATACCTTTTCTCGTTCACCCAGGTTGGAGTCCATGGCATCAACGTATGCCTGAGCGCTTCTGGGATATGCAACATAACAAACATTTTAAGACAGAATTTTAGACAAACGTTGATATCTTTTCCTGGTTCACCCAGGTTGGAGTCCACGGCATCAACGTATGCCTGAGCGCTTCTGGGATATGCAACATAACAAACATTTTAAGACAGAATTTTAGACAAATGTTGATATCTTTTCCTGGTTCACCCAGGTTGGAGTCCATGGCATCAACGTATGCCTGAGCGCTTCTGGGATATGCAACATAACAAACATTTTAAGACAGAATTTTAGACAAATGTTGATATCTTTTCCTGGTTCACCCAGGTTGGAGTCCACGGCATCACCGTTTGCCTGAGCGCTTCTGGGATATGCAACATAACAAACATTTTAAGACAGAATTTTAGACAAATGTTGATATCTTTTCCTGGTTCACCCAGGTTGGAGTCCATGGCATCAACGTATGCCTGAGCGCTTCTGGGATATGCAACATAACAAACATTTTAAGACAGAATTTTAGACAAATGTTGATATCTTTTCGTGGTTCACCCAGGTTGGAGTCCTTGGCATCACCGTTTGCCTGAGCGCTTCTGGGATATGCAACATAACAAACATTGAAATTATGAATATATGAAATTCATATATTTGAACTGCGGAATGAAGAAATAAATGTAAAGAAGATCCTCGCAGTTATTAACGCAACTTCTGCAGTTGCGAAAAGAAAGCCTGAAAAAATCAGGCTTGCCGGGATTCGAACCCTGACCTCTGCGATACCGGTGCAGCGCTCTAACCAGCTGAGCTAACAAGCCAACTGCATTATTTCTTTATTCTGCAGTTCAAATATATGAATTTCATATATTCATAATTTCATCTTCATCTTTCCCGGGTATATTACGGACCAATTTAATGACCAGCTCCCAGTTGGCTTGTTAGCTCAATTGGTTAGAGCGCTGCACCGGTATCGCAGAGGTCAGGGTTCGAATCCCGGCAAGCCTGATTTTTTCAGGCTTTCTTTTCGCAACTGCAGAAGTTGCGTTAATAACTGCGAGGATCTTCTTTACATTTATAACAAACATTTTAAGACAGAATTTTAGACAAATGTTGATATCTTTTCCTGGTTCACCCATGTTGGAGTCCATGGCATCACGGTTTGCCTGAGCGCTTCTGGGATATGCAACGTAACAAACATTTTAAGACAGAATTTTAGACAAATGTTGATATCTTTTCCTGGTTCACCCAGGTTGGAGTCCATGGCATCAACGTATGCCTGAGCGCTTCTGGGATATGCAACATAACAAACATTTTAAGACAGAATTTTAGACAAATGTTGATATCTTTTCCTGGTTCACCCAGGTTGGAGTCCTTGGCATCACCGTATGCCTGAGCGCCTCTGGGATATGCAACATAACAAACATTTTGAGACAGAATTTTAGACAATCAAATGTTGATATCTTTTCCTGTTCCACCCAGTTTGGAGTCCATGGCATCACCGTATGCCTGAGCGCTTCTGGGATATGCAACATAACAAACATTTTGAGACAGAATTTTAGACAAATGTCGTACATCCTTTCTGGTTTACCCAAGTTGGAGTCCTGACATCACCGTATGCCTGGAGGCACTTCCGGGATAAAAGTCACACATTCTCCGTACTTTTTCTGAAGAATCGCCCTCCAATTTAATGGGAAAAAAAGTGATTCTTGTCTTATTATCAATAACCCCCTCCCCCAAAAACAATCCTACCTCAAAGATAAACCCCTGAAAAAACGGTTTGGAATTATTGCCTTATTTTATTATCGCACGCAAAGCCTGTGTATTTCACGCCCGCCTGCTTAATGGTCACGTTGTTTTCTTTTGACTAAATATTTCCTTTTTCTGATGCTTGTGCCTATTCTCAGTGCACCAAAAGAACCCTCAAACACTTCAGTTAGTCAGGAGCCCTGCGCTGTCAAATGTTGTCCGTATTTCGCAAGTTGGAACCAGAATAAAATTGGAGGTGCTTATAATTATTCCGGTGCGACTTTGGAACCGGTGTGAGTTTTTTTTGGTTCGCCCTGTATTTATTTTACATGATACCGGAAAGTACACAAGAAGACATAGCACAAAGGACACGCGAGAGACACGAGCAAGCGCGAAAATCGCCTGGGGCGTGAAAACCTGATGCGCGCGTTATGAGCATGTTCACGTTCGACATGTCAGGGTGTTCTTTTTGCCTGACTATTCTTGAGTGAAAAGAGACTGCTCGTAGTCTAGATACTGGTCCAGAATCCTATGTCGGTAAAATTCAGTCTTTGTCTTACTATTTCATGGCAGTAGGAGCTCATCGTCGCAAAAATGGAATATGTAAACGCGGTATAAATCTCCTACCGGAAAAGGATAATATGAGCTCGTCTGGAAGAAATTTAAGCGGCTGATAATTTCACGTAGTATTTCAGCGTTGATATCCTTGTTTCAGGCTTTGCCGATCGAGTGAAGCGGGATGAAATTTTTAATTATTTTGCAGTATAACTAACGCCAGGACAGTGTGCTTGAGTAGAGTGTAGTTTTTGCGATTTGCCGATGGAGATCCGTCGCGTGGTCAACAGCCTAAATTTTTCTTCTTCAAGGCTATACGTTTTTAAGCGATTTCCTGCCACACCGCAATTAAAACCTGTTTATGTATCTCTCAAACGCCATGAATAACATTAGAATCAATTAAAACAAGCAAGAAAGAATTTCACGCTTAAAGATTATAACACATTCGCGCGAAAATTAACGCCTAAGTGGAACAGAAACGATCATCAAAACTGATTTAATTACATTGGAATGCTGGTAAGTTACTGGGCTTCACGCAGAGATACGTGTCTTTAAGATACGTATCTCTGCGGGATCCCAAGGTAATTTTTGGTTGCTAAGAGCGTCTGGCTCGTTATGGTTGGAAGAGAGAGGGCCCTGGGAACGAGGTTGCAGTGTCACCAATTTTGTTACTTTTTTCAACCGTTTCGACGAAAAGTAACGGCATCTTAGGAAGACTCGTACAGTAGGCAAAAAAGTAACGCACTGGACAGTCATTTAAGCACACAAGGAAGTTACGGCCCTTTCAATCAAAAAATGCCTGTAAAGACGTAAATATTAAACCCTCCACAATCCAATATACTAGATAGTTTTTCCGCTCACAAATCCAGGAATTTGTTCACTTTCACTGTATTTCACGTTGACTTCCCGCTCTCGGTTGTCATTTTTGAAACTGGTGACCAGTTTAAGGCATACACTGTATCTCTGAGGCATGCGCACTATCAACAGAAAACGTCTTAGAAGCAAGTATGAGCGTTTACACACTCAACCAAAATAGTAAGTTGCCGCTTTTCACCCTTGTCTTGCCATTTTTGTTTTTTGAAAAAAAAGGAGAACGTCTGGACCTGGTCCCGAAACCAGGAAAATGCATAGGAAAGGCAAGGCAGGCTCACACCATTTACATAACACAATTCATCCTTGCCTTGCCTAGCTGTTTTTTTGTTCTGCAGCGTAAATGGGTTTTAAACACGCTGGCAGCCCTGTGCACCACAGGTAAAGCGTGGAACTGCTTAACTGAATACCAAGAAAACCGACAAACTGTTAAGGGAAGCGTAAATTCTCTTAGAAATTTCTCATTTGAATTTCCTGCGATAAGTTAACATTGCGTTCCATTATTTCCACCGGTTGTTCCGGTTTGAAACTACCCGCACAAGCAAATTTAATGACGGCCGTGACAACGCCACAAGCACAGTCGGAAAAAAGTAGGGTTTACCCTTGCTCTGATTAAAAAACGGTTTGGACAGAAAAGATACAAACTCAAACTTGACAAATTTGATCGAACTGGCACTCCAAGGTTTAACCTCCACTTGCGGTTGCAAAATTTTAATAACTCTGTTAAAGGTAGAGGGCAAAATGTCCAACTGAAGCCATCCACATCAAAAACACAGTGACCCGGCCGTCAAAATAAAAGTGCTCGCTCGTAAACAATTGACGACACTACCAGTTCGATCCGTTGTCTAGCGTACAATAAAAAAAAAATAATAATACATAAATAAATAAAAATAAGAAATAAAAATAAATAAATCAACAACAACAACAGCCACAGTAACAACAACAAAACAAAAAAAAGCTAACTGTGGATGTAATCTTGTGAGATAAATATTTGCTGTTTCCCGGAAAACATTGAGGTTCACCTTTTGGGATTTCTCTCCAAGCTGTCACCCAATTTGCGTACCATGTTTATGATGTAACCCGCGTAAAAGTTCAAACTCCGAAGCGATCGTTGTGTCGAAAAAGTGGAAATTCGTTCAAGGATCGAAGCCAATATAGAAATGCCGCGCTTTCGGCCTCAACCAAACAAGAGTAATTTTGCCGCATGAACCGGGCCATCAGAAGTCAGAAATTTTGCCCTCGTTGGATAGAAAATTAAGAAAAGACACCCACCATGTCAACTAATCGGTGTTCGGTAATTTTGCTCTCTATGCTATAAGTCCATTTAATTGTCCTTAAATTTGCAGAGAAGCCCGTGATCATTCGTCCACTTGCTGCAAGTGTAAATCAGCTGTGAGGCTACAGGAACACCAGTCCTAAATGTAGAGTGGATCCACAAAGGACAAGTAAAGAGTTCTAGGTCCCAAACAGCTCGCCTGACTTTAAGAACGACCAACAGAAATGATGCTGGGACGTATACATGTAGGGCCACCAACTCTGCTGGAAATACAATGAAACAACTAAATTTTGTCGTTAACTGTAAGTATGCTGTAAGTAAATCACTTATCAATGTATTTCAATTATGCAATTAAAAATCAGGCTCTGAGGTTTTCCTGCGCACTTTTCTGAAGTTCAGAAGGCTGAAAAATTTTTAGAGAGCGCAAGAAAATCATCTAGTATGACAAAACAACAGGATATATAAAACACCCACTTGAGTTACAGATGTTTACAAACCGGTCCCTTGTGAGCTTTTGATAGAAGACCATATAAGGAAAACACAAGTGTATATGGCCTTTGACAAACATCTCGACAGGTCTGATGTCTGGAGAGGCTACGAGCCTCGGTACTCAGATCTTAAAGATAATATCCAATCAAGGAGTACAAACCGGAAACCTTAATCCACCGACGTACGTAAGAAATAACAGTCAACAATATAATTTACTCCGAAAAACATCTTGCTGACTTTAAATATAAGTCTAAGCGAGAAAAAAACAGCAAACAGAGAAGTAAACGTAATTTTTAGGTTATTATTTGAAGACCATTGTCAAACGTACAAAGGATCTTGAACTTGACAAAGATATCATGCAGTTATCCTACGGGCAGACGTCTCCTATTTCCTTTGCTCCACTGTGACGTGTCAACTTTTTCGAAAAGTTCCGTTTTCACTGTCCACCCGAAAAGAGTGTTGCTATATGTCGCTGGTCGCGGGTAGCGACTAAAAGTCGTGGGTCGCGGGTGTGGGTCGTGGGTGCGGGTGCAGGTGCGGGTGCGGGTAAAAAAATTATATAATGCAATAAAATAATAAATAACAATAATAATAATAAAAATAATAAATGATGATAAAAGCACAATAACCCTGGAAGGGAATGGGAACGGAAAGCGGGTAACCGCTAATTATTCGACCCCCCCCCCCCCTTCCACTTCCACTTGCGCTCGTGAATAATCTCATAATTAGCGCTTTGGTTGTTATTGTTGTTTTTTTTTCGGTAAGAGAAGCAAGAAAACATGATTGTGAGTGCAGTTCTTACAAACATCTTTTACACCACCCAGACATAATCTTATTCAAAAAATGGTAGACAGTTGTCAACCCGATTGTTAATTCAGTTAATTCGACCAAGTACAAAGTCTGCTGCACAAGTTCAAAATAAACTTTGGAACGAAGAGATAAACTCGTGTACCAGTTTAACGTTACTTTTTTTAGTTGTTCTCAAATGTTCACAGAAACCGAAGCTATAGTTGTGCACTAGACACGCGAGTCTTGCACAATTGTCGTAGACATAGCATTTACACCACCCCAGATATTATCAGACCTTGACGTGTCTTATTTTTGGTGAAAAAGACCACTTTAAAGGAGCTTTGGCCTTCAACATCTTTTAGATTTCGTCCTATTTGAACTGGAAAAGACTGTGGAAATGTTTGGCTGTTTTTTGCTTTGTGTGCCGGTGTGTGTGGTCCTATTTCAGACTAGCTCTCACAGCATGTCACAGACGATGGGCGAGAAAACTTATCGAAAAATCAATTTCACTGCGTCATGCTTTAGGAGAATTTGCGCTTTGACTGTTCTTTTGTTCACTTATGAAGAGTAAGAAAACATGATTGTGAGTGCAATTCCCACAAGCAGCTCTGACAGAAAGCTACCGGTAAAATTGCCCACTTTAACCCGAAAGGCTGGTGCACTGGCAAGGCTGGGGCCAACATGAATGGCTTGAAAAAGGTGTTTGGCGATCATATCCTAACGCGTATTTAAAGTTGCGAGTTTCACTTTAAGGAAAGTCGCAACAGGATAGCGAGAAAACTCGGTGAAGATGATGGAGAGGAATTTAAGGGCCTGTGTGATGAAATGCTAGTATCTAGCCTAAAGGAGACTTACCTAAATACCAAAGCGAAATTGGAACACTTTATCCAGGAAAAGGCCGAGAGACAATTTCTTGTTCCGTGGCTAAATTGGTGGGACAGTCGGAGGTCCTTTATTTTTAATGCGTTTTGGCCTAAGAATGCACCGAAAATGAACCTAGCGGAAATTGTTCACGCATGATGGAGTAATCGAGACTCCTCAAACCTTTCGCTGCTCGATGCAGCGCAGATCGATGCAAAAGACAGTATTTTCTTGGCAGCTGTCGAAAAAGGCAGTTTGAGAGCTGTTGCCGGACGCGGTCCCTCCTTTAGCAAACTAAAAAAGCGCATGCACCATCGAGAACTGCACCAGGCTGTTCAGCTGGGGAAGGATATCTTTACCGTAAGTGGTTTTCATGTTGATCCCGACTCGAGCCATCGTCCTCCAAGTGAAGACAAACAGAAAAAAAGGGGATGCGAAAAAAACGTCTGAGAAAAATTCAAATCAGCAACAAACAAAAATAAATGCCTGATAGTCAACCTCAACAATCAAATGATCGGAGAGATCGCCAAGGTGACTTCATGGGCCCGAACCTCGAACACACACACATCGTGCAAAGTTCGGCAACACCCGCTGATCACTTGCCGCACCCATCTGGTGATGGAGCCAACCATTACCTCATCTCCTCTGTTGCGCGTGACGTCCAACCGTTTCTTGGTATATTAGATGGACAAGACCACTCAGCTCTCTCAAGTGCCCTGCAGTCGTCACTCTGGCCTAGTCAATTTCCCTCTGTACAGCAGCTATCCTTTTCCGTCGCCAGCAATCTACAACACCCTGCTAGAGTAACTGTTCCTAAATATGGCTTTCCTCCAGCACAGTCAACAGCTGGAATAGCTATGTACCGAACATCGGCGGCTCGTCAGGCTGATAGCATGATAACTGCATGATATCTTTGTCAAGTTCAAGATCATTTGTACGTTTGACAATGGTCTTCAAATAATAAGTAAACCTAAATATTACGTTTACTTCTCTGTCTGTTGTTTTTTTCTGGCTTAGACTTATATTTAAAGTCAGCAAGATGTTTTTCGGAGTAAATTGTTTTGTTCACTGTTATTTCTTCGAGCAGACCCTGCTCGAAATTGAGGACACCAATTCTACAATACACCAAATCAATCCCACTAAATGTTGACATTTAAAAACCATTCTGAATAAGGGCTCAATACTGTAAGGAGGAGGTTGAGGCGAGTATTGGTTAATTCCCTAGGGTAGGTAGAGTACGTGTTCTAAGACTACTGTCAGTAGTCTGCATCACGTGCCATATCAATATATTACTCACATGAGTGAAAAATGCAACACAAGTACATTGGTACAGCTCTTGTCTAAGGGTAGATTTCAACTGTTGCGTAAATTTTACATGTGTATGGGCATGAATTTAACTGGCTTTACGTGCGTCAATAAAATTAAAGACGATGTATGAACGGCTTACGTAAATGTAAAAAAGTCGACAGCTTTTCGACTTTTTACGTTTACGTACGCCGCTCATACATCGTCTCTATTACATATAATTTTATTTACGTACGTATACCCAGTTAAATTCACGCCCGTACGCACCTAAAATTTACGGAACAGTGGAAATCCACCCTAAAACTGTATAAAATTATGTGTACGTTGCAGGTCGTTCATGTGGTGAGCAGAAGACAATTCTTCGTGCTGCCTACATCACTTTTATCATTTTACTTGTGATAGTTATACTAATATCATGGGTGACAAATTACTCCTTAATTTTGGCGCGAAATTTCAGCGTTAATTTATAATTTCACATGTGAAATTACAAAATTGCTATGGCAACGGGTCTATAGCTCAGCACCACGATGGCGTCGAGGTTGATGAAGATGTTTTGTGCAGAACTAAAGCTATTCTGGAAATATTCAATGAGGACTCAATCGGTAATCTGTAAAAATTTTGACTTTTAATTGACTGAACTTCTCATAAATCAACTGCGAGTCAAAAAGAAGAGATTATTTGTGATAGTGTGACAGCGAAAATTTTTGAACGGCGAGCCAGTTGCTGATCGAGTGATTGACCGCGAACTCAGAGAAGTAATTCAGTGGATTTGGGCGCTCCTTCGAATGAAATAAAGGTCCGGTTTTAAATACAACTTTGCTTCCGAAGTTTACTTTCGTTAAAACAAGTTTTCTGTGCGTATTTTGAATGCATTTGTGAAGCCTTCTGAGCCTTGCTCGATGAAGCAACGTGGTGCTTGATTCAGTGAATTTGCCGGATACAACGCAGATAACCTTTCCCAAGCGATTTTCTAGTAAAAATTCAGAGTCTGGTGTATTTTGCTGCCGGTTACAAATACACGAAATCGTCAAAGCGTGGTAAAAACTTCCCACAAGTTTTTTTTCATTATTTCACCAAGAAAATTGTGAACTTTAGCCAATCTGTGTGCTTTAAACTTTTCAATGATTGGAGTTCTCGACGAGATAAACAAGTCAAAATTCTGACGATTGTGAGCGTAATTTGTCACCCATGTTATTAATAGGTAACAAATGGTATACTCGTGAAATTAGGAAATAATTTCACTTGTGTTTTGTCAAAATTCTAATTAAAATTATTAAATTATTAATTTTGACAAAACACGCGTGAAATTATTTCCTAATTTCACTCGTCACCATTTGATTACGCGTGCTTATTCTACTTGTCCTGCTTCGGAAAACGCGGAGTTGTCTTGGTAAGTGGGTCCTGCTTATTTGAATCAACAATCCCTTTCAGAAAAAAAAAATGTTTTTTAGATGGACTAATACCAGTTGCAAATTGCTCAGTTACTAATGTTAGTGTGTTTTTGTTATTACAGAGAACCCTAAAACAAACAAGCAAGTGCATTTCTTGTTAATTAATTAGTAAAGGAGGTCAAAACGGACATTCCCACTTAACACAAAGTTAAGATCAGTTTAGATCACAATTAGGCGCCATGCATCACGTTATAAATCTTTTAAATTCTAATATACTACGACAAATAGTAAGTTCTGAGGAGTTTGTAATTCTTCATTTGCGTACTCTGAAAATAGTCTAATGTATCATATATACAAAGATTTTTTAATGGAAAATAGTCCACTCGTAAGGTTCATAGGAAACTACATCCGGGGCTCAAGTGGCGTATTTTCTATATCCTCACTAGTGAGGATATCGATGAAGTCATTTCTCGCTTTTACACTGTTATTTGTGCGAAAATACTCTTGTCTTTGTAATAAAAAAGAAAATTTCAAGGGGGCACGAAGATATGAATTTTATTCTCGAGGGGTAAAAACAATATGTTAAGAAGGAGATCAGTGAGTAAGTAAAATGTTATTGAGAAAATGAAATTGATATCTTTAAGCCGCCGTGTAATATCCTCTATGTATTACTTATTATGTATTAATTACGTTTCTGTTGCAATGTAATGTAACAACTGAAAAACTTTCTTTCAGTAACAGGTTGAGGTTTTGTTCCTAGGACCGCAGCTCGAAGATGAAAATACAAATCTTGAAAATAAAAATTTCAAGTCCTGAGGTGTTTTATGTTTGTTTGTCTTCCTTCTATTTTAACAGCTATTTATCATAGCACGCCGGGCCAGCAGAGGGCACGATAGAGGGTCTTTTATCCGATAGAGCTCAAACTTTGCACAATGATAGAACTTTTTATTCCAAACAATCATATCGTTTTTGTTTTTTGATTTTAACGGTTTTTGGCGGGAAAATGACATCACAGTGCTAAAGGCAAATTTTCATTTCCCTGTTATGGCACAAAAAGTACATGATTCTGAAAGAACTTGTTGGGATAAAGTGAAATGCGAAAAAATCATTGAAAAACCTCAATCCGTCTTGAAGATATAAAGATCTGAATTTTATAAATGTTCTAAAAATAGTAACAAAATGGCGGAAAATTCAAACTTCCGAACTTTACCCTTGTTGTCACCGTCACTTTATGATAGCCCAAGCAGAAGCTTGTGCATTATTTCTTATGTAAAAACCCCTTTCATTCGAACACCACTTAAATACACCAAAGTTTCTCGTGGCCTGTTCGAGGTATATTAGTTTTTCAAATATCTGCATTTCTTTCTAGAATCCCATAGCTGTTCATGTAGAGGACTCAACACAGCCCTCAAGAGTGGTACATTCGGATGACGCTCCAACCTATGCAACCCCAGCAGGAGGAGACTACATGCCACTTCATCCCTCAACTAGAAGCTGGGAAATCAGTCGGGAACATGTCAACATTATTAAAGTCATCGGTAAAGGAGCCTTCTCTCAAGTTGCCCAGGCAACGGTGCGAAATTTGCGTGGTAGCAAGGAAGGTATCACAGTGGCGGTGAAGATGCTGAAAGGTAGGATTCTAATTTGTGTCTTTCTAGATTCTTTATATGCTCGCATTACGTGCTTTCCTCCTCAAACCGTTTAGGTTGTTTACCATTGTTATCAATTCTGTGTGACATTTGTCATTATGAACAGAAGAAAAGTCAGGTTAAGAAGAAAAGGAATTATAAAATTTTCAGGAATTTTGGTCTAACGGCGTTCGGACTATCGTTTTCAAATGCAAGCCTGTACACTAACTGAAAATCTCGCCCCAAAATTTTCTTCCAAGGTAAAAACATCGTTCAGTAGACATGATCGCCCTACTAAATAAGGAAATAAGGAAAGACATGAAAGTGTATTACAAGTATTACGTACTTCAGCTGTATATACAGTGTAGATTAATAAAGCAATAACATTGAACCAGTGTGAAATTAAACGCCATTAAACTCCTTTACTCCGCGTAAGAGTACGTTACTTACTTAAACGTTTTAACCGCAGCAAACGCCCCGGCCTCGGATAGAAAGGACTTGCTGTCAGAACTTGAGTTAATGAAAAAACTGAAACCACATCTTCACGTGATCAAGCTGATTGGATGCGTCACAGAGGGCGGTAATGCAAGATGTTTTTATTTTAAATGTCTTCTACTATGCTTGTATGGACACGTGATGCAGTTGTAAAGTTCGAAGTGTTCGAAAGCATTGTTGTAACAGACAATACGGGTCAGGGTCATAGGAGATCGATTTTAAGCGTCTGGGTGTCTAACAGTGAGAAAAAAAGAATTGCATATTTTCACCGACCATGCGGCTTTACTTTTGTTTTCCTAGCGCTCTAGCCCCGACCATTTTGGAAAGTTTGTTTGACGGCCATGTTAATTTTTCCGATATTATGATAAACATCATGATAGAGTAACGTGATTTGCGCACATTGCTGAAGAACATCGATCAGATAATGTCTCAACAGCTTAGGCCCGGGTCAAACACCGTAGGTATCATAACCCGAACTAACTCACAGCTTTGGACGACCCACATTAATCAAATTGGTCTGTAGATTTAATTTGAACTGAATTCCGTCAACCTTAATAACAACGAAATAAATAGCAAAGGCAATCACCTTAGTCAGAAAGCATTGGAAGACAACTTCAATCTGGCGCGAAGAGAAGAAAACGGTATTGGCTGTGCGAGTTCAACGCCAAAGATTATTCAGATCAAGGCTGAAGAGTAGTCATTTTGAAAAGTAGAACGTCTGACTCAGAGTGGAATTTCAACCGTTATTTACCACTCCCCTAGTCGGGAAGAATGCACAAACCGATTTAAGAGTCAACAAAGCTGAAAGAAAGGTCGAACTTTTCGTGTGCTTCATTCGTTTGGCTCATGAAAAGCACCATATTACCTCGCATACTAAATAAATCATACTCTCTTACTCACCGGACCAATGCAATATCTTGTTTCATTGGCCATAGAGCCTCTTCTGGCCCTTATTAAGTACGTACTATTTGGCGACCTACTTGGCTACTTGAAGAAGAGTCGAGGGTTACACGATACATGCTATAAGGACCCGGATTTGAAACCGCAGACCAATCTGACTTCAGAGCAGTTAATGAGGTTCGCTTGGCAGATCGCTGATGGCATGTGTTATCTGTCTTCGAAAAAGGCAAGTTAGCACCTCAACCCTAACCTCCCCCCGTCCCCCTCCCTCCAAAAAATGAACTTCTTTTTTCATGAATGATCGGCATCTGGCGTCTTTGTTTTGAAAGTATTTTTTCTCTAGATTATACATCGTGATTTGGCAGCGAGAAATGTTCTCGTTGGCGAAGGAGAGAAGTGTAAGGTGACAGATTTTGGAATGGCAAGGAATGTGCATCAGGATGATATTTACTCCAGAAAAAGTCGGGTGAGTATTAAACATGGTTTTAAATTGAAAGTATGGTTGAAAAAAAAATCGCAGTTACATTACATTTTCATTCAACGTTCGTGCGGTTTTCCGACGCAGAAGTAGAACGTTAGAACTAGGTTTAAAAGTAAAAAGAGCCATAAACCGTGCGATAGGCAATTGGCACCCTGGCAACTAGAAATCTTCATCTTTGAAATATTCTTCTTAAATTCATGTAGAGAGCCCAAGCAAGTTACAGAGGGCAGTTATTTTCAAACCCTTGACGTAATATTGGAAAATGAGTAATGAATCTGTAAACTATGATTTGAGTTCTGTTCTAGATTCAATCCCCTGCTCCTTAAATTGTACGATGTTCCACGTTGTGCGAAAAAGTCAGCAACACATAATCGCCCTTGCATTTTCATACTCTTGAAAAATAATACTAAAGATTGCTCAATTCGTCTTTACTCAAGCGAACCCACACCAGTCAATTTTATAACAATATTGTAATCCGCATTATAATGTGCGTAAAGCAAACTATAAGAGCGAACTGATTTGCCCCCTCCCCCCCCCACCTCCAAGTCACTGTTTCATGTCCTACTAATTCCTGGTAGTGAAGAACTACAGTATTTAAGGTGAGACAGCACGAACGCCTTGTGGCAGGAGCCTGACTAATGTATTTAAAGGCACCAGGCACTTGAGACGTCGCAAAGCAGATATTTTCCCATACGCCTTTCGAAGCATTTCTTTTAAAGTTCCTGTCTAATAAAACGCTAAGGGCAGGTTAAGTGTCACTGACGTCGATGACATAGTTACACACTTTAAGATCATGACATAGACATACTGTGATCTGGCCAAATCATTGCCTGGGCCTAGGAGCCATTGACTTGAAGAAAACTCTCAAAGAACCATCGAGATAGGCTCTCAATATCTTTTTGGAGAGTACTCCAAAACACATTCAGTATACTGTGTGGTCACTTGGGTCATCTGAAGACAAGCCTAGAGAAGGATACTAACCACCTGAGTTGAATCGCAGTTAAATCTCTTTTCTGTTCGTGTTCATAGGGTCGTCTGCCTGTTAAATGGACTGCTTATGAAGCTCTGATGTACGGAACTTACACAACACAGAGTGATGTGTAGGTGCTTCATTTTGTTTAAAGAACTGTTGCTTTTTGAATTAGTCTTTTCACGTATCATTTCCTTGGGCACTTTTGGACTATTTTGATAACATTCGTCAACTTCATAGTTAAATTACGACGTTAACGAAGGCTACTACTGGAACTAAAAGTGTTTATTGGGATCCTTGACCATTTGCATATAATTAAAGACTTGCATTACCTAATTGGAGGTTTAATGCGAGTATAAGCGACATTTAGCTACAGCGCTGGAAAATTGTCTAGCAATCCAGGAACGTTTGCATAAACTATCACTCATGTTTCGGGTGATTTTTACAACCAGACGCTCACGGATGTTCAATGTTCTTAGAACAAGTCACAAGTTGAGTTTTTGAGAAAGGTCAGAAAGGTGCGATTGATAAATAGATATAATTGCTTCACTTAACATGAACACGCTTTGTATTGATCATTGAAACCGGAAAAAACGCACTTTAGTCTCAGGTGAATAATGTAAAGGCCTCGTTGAGCACATACTTTTTGATCGTTGCTTTTTCAAAAAGTCAGTTTTTCAGGTACTTTTATTTACCGTTCTGGTCTGGATTCGGACTGCAATGTCAGACATGCTATATGAATGGGAAATTGAAACGGACTGGAATGAACTGGTATTTGCTGTGCCATTTTTTAAGTCTCCGCTGTTGCGCTGGCCTATCGACATACACGACGGTGTTGTCTCTCAACTGGCAGTGTCATTGAAACAGAGATGTAAAGCGACTTTCTTCTATCGACCCTGTTTACCTGAGAGTCATCCTATTTATCACTTTTGTTTGCAGTTGGAGTTACGGCATCCTGCTGTACGAGTTTCTCACTGTAGGTAAGTTGTAACTGCGTTTATGTCTTCGTTGTTTTTCTTCCGATCCGCCTTACAGGCGATTTATAGACAAAACTGCCATGTTGGTAAACATACAACAAAAACAAATAAATGTTTAGGAAATATCGAACTGGCTACGTGTGATCAGGCAGCACGTTCAGTGTTTGTCTTATGAACGCTAAATTTATACCAGCATGCTTAATGGAAGAAAAATTCGTGCCATCTAGGTGGATCTCCGTATCCGGACATAAATGCTCGACAAATCGCCGGGAAACTTCAAGAAGGGTACTGAATGCCGAAACCAAGACACGTTGATGAAAAACTGTAAGTAAATTTCTATCTGTTTGTTCTTTGAAACTCATGCCGGCTCGTGAGCGTGTAGTTGCTCCTCAAGATATTTTTGGTACGTTCCTACCCTTCTGAATTAAAAGGAAGACCATCTATCCTTTTGCGTGCTCTCAGCTCCACCAGTTCCTTAAGGTACGCGAATTTCGTTACTGCAGGCAAATCCAACTAGCCGATTTCCGCCTCAAATTTGTTTGAGAATGCCAGCCAGTTTTCAAGCGCCCCATTGTATTTGGTTATTACAAAGTTTCGACAACTTTTAAACGCTCTGTTTATTCGATCACGACTCTGGCGTGGAATTTTGCGACTTCGAAAACTCTGCTTTCTGCTCCAACTGTTGCCTTTCGAATGTAAGTTGCTCTTTGCGCTGGCAGGCCAGCAGGTTTCTCTTGAATTTCCCTCTTTTTGGTCTAAGCTTCAGAGATCGCTTCTTTCACACCTGTCTCGAGCAATATAAGAACAAAACTTTGAAGCTTGCTTTGTGTATAGACTATAAACATTAGTATAAAGACTACAGTAGGTTGCCCAGTTTTCGTACGGGCCCAGTTTTCGTACAAAAAGAACTTTATTTGATTATTTTCGTCGGTCATTTAAATCTTCGTCAACTGAAGAATTCCAAAAGTAAAAGGAACATCTCAGCTATAAATAGCCGGTTTTGCCGGGCTTTTTGACGAAGAAGCAGGTCAGTGCGGACAATTTCTTTCGAGGTGAGTAAAAGTTTAGCGGCTAATATTTGCACTTTTCTCTGCACAGTAAAGGTATTGTAGATGAACAAATAGCCCGTTTTGCTGGTAATTTTGCAAGGAACTTCATGATTTTTAGACAGATGATAGACAAAAGATGGAAGTGAATGGAAAAACTTTCAACGCCAGCTTAAATTTAACTGCTCCTGAATTTTAGTGGTGAGAATCTTCGCATACATTTTGACCTACTGTGCCAGTTTTCGTACACTTAGCTGCGCCTTTCTCAAAACCTATTTTTAAATAAGTTAAAGAACTGAATTTTAAACTTTACTGTTCGAAAACTAATAGGTCGCAAGTGCAGCAAAGATTACACAACAATCCTTGCAAAGTACGATACACCACATGTATTTGTTGTGGTATAACAGCGACGCTTTACATCCAGGTCACGCAAAGGTCACGAATATTTAATAAACGTAATCCCACGCAAACAATCTAAATCGTCAAATAATTAACTAAGGTAGATGTCTATGCATAGAATGTTGACATACACCGTGAAATATCGTCAGCTTACCGGTTTTACTGATTTTTTCACTCCGTTGCGATTCTAATAAACATTTACAAAAGTAGGTAAGAAAAGGAAGCGTAAGCGGAAACGGAAGTAAAGAGTTTGCTATTCTAAAGGCGTAAGCAGAAACGGAAGGAAAACGTCGAATTTTATACAGGCCTTTTCTTAAGAGTTGTAATACGCAGAATAGTAACCTGTCAACTATCTTTACCAAGGCAGTAAGTGATGTACGAGACAGTGGATTGAGCGTAAGAAAAGCCGCCCAAAAGTGAGGGACCAAAAAATCAACACTGCAGGATCGATTAAACATCCACCCCCCGAATAACCATTTGCTTTGTACACCAAGTTTTGGTCGCTAAGCCGATATTTTTTCAGAAACTGAAGAGAAAACACGATAAGCACTCAGCAGGGTGGCTGACACATAAGTTTGCGTCGAGCGTTTTCGTGGAGAAACTGGGCTAGGTGTACGAAGACTGGGCAACTTAGGAGTTTTGGGAAAAATGGCATAATTTTGAACGTACGTCGATCAAGCGGCCAATCGTTTCATATATTGAAGGTAAGAAAATTGAGAAATTTTCGTCTCACAGACGAAAAGATATAGCGATTACAAACTAAAGTGTACGAAAACTGGGCAACACACTGTAATTATCACTTCTTGTTTCATCTCAGTGGTGTGCAATGCTCAATAATTCCATCGGACCGGGAAAAATTGAAGAAGATTTGCTTTATTAAATTTCCCCCACGTCAGTAATCTTGTGTGTAAAACTGATATCACATTTGACATTATTATATTGAACTTGAGAACGAAATCATTAGAGCGTCGACAGATTTCCAACGTTTCGGACAATAATGGTCATTAAGTCAGCTGATTACTCATCGATGACTCATTTATGTCACTGATTATTGAATAGTTGTGCCTGGTTATTGATATTTTCATCACAATTATTCACAATTATTCTATCCTTTAAAGCTTCGACGCAGCCACTTTGCTATTGAAAATTACAATGTCGAATTCGGGAACCTCGAAAGGTTTTTCGCTTTCATCGATCATTTCCGCATTAAATTTAGCAAGTTCATCCGAGTAGGTTATATTTTGCAGATGAATAGTGGCCAATTTTAAAATCGTTTTTTTCCTAGTTTTTTGTCGTAATTTACTGTTTTTCTTGTAATCGTACTGGCATGAAACACGATCAGTTGGATGCCTTGGCGTGACTAAGTGAAACTTCCGCTCAAGCTGTTCGTCACGTGATACGGGGAAAAAATAACAAAGTCTGCGTTCGACTACTGCATCAGGCATTCAGGCTATTATTTTCTCCAGGGTATAACCTTGAAAACTTCATTGGCCGACAAGACATTGGGGCTAGCTGTCCACTACCGAAAAGATGCGCTTTGCAAAGGCAGCTTCAGTATGTATGCAACATTGTATTCTCCTTGCACTGTTGCTTCTTCCGTATGCTGCAGGTATGTATATTTTTCCTTGTTGCTACTTGTTCATGGAGAGAATGTTCGTTACATGGGAGCTATACACCAGCATTTGCACAACCCTAATTCCAGTGCGTTCCTCCGAGTTTCTTGGTTTGATCACGCAGTGATGATGTTGTTCACAAAATCTCGATATCCGTCGACCGTAAGCGATGGCGTTTCCACGTCAGTCTATGAGATAATTGAGCGAAATCCCCGACCACGAGTCGCTAGAATTGCGTTTTCCAACTTGTGATATGAATTCTCGTTAATCGTACTGACGGAGACGAGAAAACACATCAAAATAAATAAAAATAGTGAACAAGAGTATCGTTTGGGATTACTTTTGGCAGATATGTACTGAAGTCACAACATTCAATGAACAAGTAAATTGAACCCTATGCATACATACATGTACGCATTTTAGCCACATCCTAGATGTCACGCAGACTTCTTGCCTAAGGCAGTAAGTAAAGTAAAGCAAAGTAAAGTAAAGTAAAGTAAAGTAAAGTAAAGTAAAGTAAAGTAAAGTAAAGTTAAGCGAAAGTAATTAAAACTGTACAACATTGATACGGATATCTAAATAAAAACGTTATGTGCCACGCGACGTCCAGTTACAATAGCTTATCCTGACAGCTGAATAGGACAATGGTTTTATTATAATGCAAGTTCAAGTAGCGGAGCTCCAGCGCTCCAGAGGAGCAACGTGGTTAATGCCATGTTTTCTTGGCGGGAAATCGCATGACCATCGTCACTTTTGAAAAAGAGGTTTCTTCAAAAGCTTAAGCATATTTAGCAAAACGATTGTTCGGCAGTGTCGAAGTTTTAAAGTTAAGAAAAATATTTAATATCTGTAAACAGGGTGGTAAAGGGGTTATGTGTGACACGTGATTTGAGCAAAAAATAGCGCGTGACACGTGAAAGCAGCTCAAATATTGCCGTGATCCGTGAATCTGCGATCCAGCCTGACGCGTGATCTTCTCATTTGAAAGACCGTGATTAGTGATTCCGTCCAAAATGTTCGTGAAACCAGAAACTAAGTTAGAAAACACCGAAATTACTGAGCAAGGATCTGAATACGACTCTGCATCAGACAAAGAAGGTGACCAACTAGTAGATGAACAGCCTGCGAAAGAAGCAAAAACGAATGCAGTTGCAGTAAACTTTCTTTCAAAAACATTTTGCACTTGATCAGGGAGGGCAATCTCCTTGTCAAATAGAACATTGTCGTCCTACTAATGAAGCTAAGAACAGTTCAGTTACTAATAAAAGAGTCTACGACAATTAAGCCTAGGAGAGATACCTCGCCCCCTTTTCTTAAGCGACACTTAAAAAAGACTGATTTTGTGTGAAGAACACGTTTTCTTGACTCATTTCATGAGTTTGAGGACATTTTTTCCACACTCGAAGCTCCCCTAAAAAGACTGTGTACTGAAAACTAAACACAAAGGAAACTAATTAACCAATTAGGGACAATTTGCAATGGTGTATGTTAAAAACGTTGTTCGTGAAATGTTTCAGAAAACGTACGTGATTCGTGATTTGAACGAAAATGGGCTCGTGAATCGTGATCGGGACCCCCCCCCCCCCCCCCCCCACTTTACCACCCTGTATAAATGGAACGGAAAAGTTCCAAAGAACACTTGTCTTTTTCGTGGAAGGAGAAAAGTTTGAGTTACGAAATTTGCCTTTGCTACAAACTCGGTCGGCACATCGCTCGAGTTTCCAAAAAAACACAGCGGTCCCTATGCGAAATATAGCAGAGCTAGTTCCTTCAGTTTTTTTTTCTGTCCACAACTATGGTTTTTTCGGCACTCCGAACAAATTTTCTCCCGAAAAACAGCCGGAAAAACGCGAGATAAGTTAAAAAATGATCACAAATTTTTTAAATGTCGTTAGGGTAGCCTGGTGATCATCGGGCTACTGCCAAGTGCGTGGACGCGTAGTCTGGGGTTCTATTCTCAGAGGAGAAAATAATTTTGCCTTTTTTTCAAATAATAATAATAATAATAATAATAATTATTATTATTATTATTATTATTATTAATGTTTTTTTTCAATTTAACGATTTTAATGAAAGTATTTTCAGAAATTCGTAAGTGCCAGCGGGAAAAAAAATATACATTTTGCGACTTTCTAGTGAGTTTAAGGATAATAAAACGTGGTTAACAATTTCAAATTCGTTCACTACCCGAACGTTGACGGAAAGTTCATCATTTGCATCAGTTTCAGCAAGTAGCTGTTTGAACTGAGTCAATGTAGAATACGCTTACCCGAGCATGAAGCGTGAATAATAAGCGAAGCATTCTTGACTTCAGTGTGATCGCTCAATCATTATGCACATAATGACTCTTAAGAGCGAATGTTGCCAAAATCAAACTTTTTCAAAATATTGTGGCAACAGCTCAAAAATCAATTCCGCTCATATTCTTATGTTAGGTAGACCTTAATGTGAAACAAATCACTGCATAGTTCGTTTGGCTGAATATCGATTTATTTTCAAGAAAATCGATATTAACGGAATTCGCTAAAAATACCGCTTTTGAAGCTCAAAATTTAAGGCAAATCTCGAAGCTTCGCGTGACAAAATGAAGCACTCCAGAGCAATAAAAAGTTACCAAACCTGTAGAACGATGTTTAAATATATGTCAAAAGCAATTTCAGCAATTTCTGCTCGTTTATTTACGAGCTCTAATTAAATTTATCCGACATACTTTTGACTAGATAAAAAGTATGTCACGTTTAACCCCTAAAAAAAGTATGTGGTACCGAATATTATTCGTCAAGAGTTTTGATTTCAAGAGGAGAAGGGATGTTCTTTTCCCTCCTAAAAGGATTTTTTGGGGAAATTTATTGACGCGATGTTATAGAATTTTAAAGTTGGATAAATTGCGTTGATTTAAGCGATCAGAAAAGTCAGCCTAATTAACTCAGTGTACACATACACAAACAACTTTACGTTTATCGCAGGTTTTGATCAGCCAACAACCGATTTTAACACAAAATCCTCTAACCTTCATGTTGCTGTATCACAGATGAGAGCTGTGGACCTTGTTCATGAGAAAATTCAAGCAAACTGCAAGGAAACTTGACAGGATATCGCAACTAATGCCATGCCGTTTCACCGAACATCCACCGTTTTTGATGTGAGGATTCCCTTTTCCTATTTTCGTTGGAAAGCAGGCTTAAGGTGTTATACATAAGATGACTTTCCTTTCAAACTAGCTCTGAACTGAACAGCGACACAAGAAGTCGTTATTACAAAAACATCTGTTACGTGCTTTGGGTGATGCCGCTAATTAATTTAGAACGAGTTTTAGTGAAATCGACTACTGCATGTACCGCGGTAACGAAATTTTGGGTGCATCGGGTGACTTTAGGGAATTAGGTTTAAATTTTTTTTCAAATAAGCTATTTCTGTCTTCCTACGTTTACTACTCTAAGGACTGAGCGAAGATTCTCAGTAGATTGGGTTCGATGAGTACTTTGAAATCTGTGCAACTTAAAAAAGCGCACGTTGGTTGCGTGACATACCCGAGACTGAGCTTTTACCTGATGGGCTGGGCAAAGCCGCAAAGGGGGTTTTAAAAATATATTCTCTGTTAATTTTCAAAGAAGTAGCACAGGTAATGAACGTTATTTTATATACTTTGGCTAGATTAAAATACAAAGTCAGGCATGAAAATTTCCTGTTCGGTCTTAAAATTCTTTTTTTCGTTTTGTTGGGGTGAGCGAACGAGGGAAGGTATAAAGAATATTTATCTGTCAGTTTTTCCCGAGGTTTTGGAATTATTTAGTTTCTGTTAATAAAATTAACCAAAACTATTGATTTGCAGGTAATGAGAGAGGCGATAATGTTAAGGATCACGAGGTTATCGTTATCGACAGGTTGGTACAAAAAGATTCGTATCACTTTGAGTACGAGTTCATCGGTTGACCGAGTCAAGTCCGAGTCCGAGTCAAATCCGAGTCCGAGTCAAATTGACCGAGTCATCGGTCAGCGGTTTGTAAATGACGAAAATACTGGGAACCATAGAGCCATCTTGCTGATCGCCATTTTGGATACATGTTTGTCTGTCGGATCTGTCTGAGGACCAGGAGGCCTTACAAGTGGGAATACGGCAGTAATGCAAAGATATGTTGCGAAAATTGTTTTTAGACAGCTGAAGTGTGAAAAGCCATCGATCGTCCAAGAATGTGAGGCCTCAATACCAGCTGATTTACACCTGGTTTGCAGGGATTCCTGCACGAAAGCAGATTCTTTTTAATTCCTTTCTCATTGATTCCTAGCAGGCATGATTTAGCTTTTTTGCAGCATCCAACAGGTTATAAATTAGAATGACGTTTTGATTTCGCAGTGTCCCACATGATGGATTTCTAGTTCGCGCAATCACAAGTTTTAAATCGCTGGCACACGAGCTGTTGTTTTTAAAATACCAAGTTTGAAAATCACATCAATTGCCTTCTGTCCTCCTCGTACTGCCAAGGGAATTAGACTTTTTAATCTTCTTGTAACTGATCTTTTTAGCTGGGCTAAATGGTCTATGTATGTTGTGTTTGATTTGTCTCTCAAACATACTACAACTCAAGGTATAATTTTGATAAATATTTGTTTGTCTCAGGTGTGTGTGTCACAAATTTTGATCCCTGATCCCTCTAAAATGGTACAGCCTGATCCTCGAGAAACTATGCAATCTCAGTTTGCGTTGGTAGTTATACCCTGGGGATTATGCAAATGAGACTGGATTTGTTTCACGGCAGCCCCGAGTTATAAATCCTTCGGCTGCGCTTGTAAATAGCCAACTGGTTTGCCTCCTGCCAGTTGGGAGTCTTAAAACATGTTATGTTTCATTTGCAATATTTGTTTCAGTTGTTTGAGTGGCACGCCTGTGAAATAGCTGGTCTGTCGTAAGGCAGTACCGAGGATAGCTAAGCGCGCTGACCACTATAATCATCAATTTACGATTACAATTTACAGTAAAAGAATATAAATGTGTTCCACCGCATCACTCTCCCAGGCCACGAAAGTGAATAGGTTGGCGACCCACCATCCCACTCAACGAGTAAGTCGGGCTTGATCCTGTCCGCTTCTACTTTTGCCTGGTCTTAGGCTTGTCCCAGGCCAGAGCGATTCCCCATACCTTATTACCATATCACGAAGAACAATATCCAAGGTAGAATATTATAGTGCTAATTCTGATCCCATGGCCTCTACCTTGGAACCAATGAATTTGAGTGAAAACAAAAGATTCAGTTTGCCTTGCCACATAGAGCACGAGCTTAGCCGGGCAAAACAAAGCTTTTTGTTTTACTGGGGTTCCAAATAGAAGAAGAGTCTATTACACCCCTATTATCCTTGATCCCACCTACTGGTCATAACCCTGAAAATGGAGAAGCTTTCCATATCTCAATGTGGAGATTGATTGTCGAACGGTCAATGATTGCTGTAACATTTTATTTTTAGTTGGTCAGTGTAGGTCGTGGTACAATGCATGTTATTTTACAAGCTTATCAAATAATTAATGAAACTGATGAAAAACAAGTTTTATTTTCTTCATAGTATTATTTTTACATATATACAGCCATTCTCTTTCTTTTCCCTTTCTCCTTTTCTCCTTTCTCTTTCTTTGTCCACTGTATATGGCCTCTTTGTACCCTTCGAGAGTTGGTTGCATGACTTGTCTGCTATGAAATTAAAATTAAAATTTATTTTAATATAATTTGTTATTATTTCAGCAATAAAATAAAACAATTGCAGCAACTATTAAAGTTATTGATAGATGAAATTTAAAGCATACATCTTGCATGGACTGTGGCTGCCAATGGTGGAAAGAAAACAAAACATGGAAGCAGAATCCGGTATGCGAATATGTTCTTTGGCCCAGATAGAAGGACTAAATTATCTTTTCTATAATTAAATGGGCTTTTGACCCATGAAGATACCATTTTACTGTGTACCACTGTCAACAAACTACACAATTTTCAGATTACAACTTAAATATTCTACAAATATTTTCTTAATTTATTTCATTCAAGATACATAAATTTGTTAGTTATTCATTTATTTATCGTCTTCGGAGATACTAGCACATGTATTGTGAGATACCCCAAAATTGAAAGAGAAATAGAGTTTACAGTATGTGTGCAATCTCTCGCTGCTTACCGTTGGGGCATCTTTGGCCACATTTTGTTGTAACCATGAAAATTGACTCCAGTAAATCCTCATCACTACCGTCACTACAAACAAAAATTATTTGAGTTAAACATCATGCACTCCAAGAGAGTGACACAACGTTGGATGACCTCATAAACCAGTGCCCTCATATTAATACATACATCTTGGACAGAACTGTTAGGATTCTTCTAATGAATGAAAATTCTTTAAGGAACAATTCTACCGTGTACCCCCTCTGCCCTAAAAAGAAGTCTGATGATATCGTCTGACCTTCTATTTAAACTTGTTTCGGGGGAAGGAGAGGGAAAAAGGAAAATCATGTGCTCGTTCTGCATATGTCTCGACTTCTTTTAAATTAAAAAAAACGTAGAGCCAATGTCATTAACAACGTATCAATCCTGTTGATAGTCAAATCCCCAGGGAGCCCCAGGATCAAATCTATCACGTCTATCACTGAATTTGAGCTGTTAAATCTGTGAAAAGTCAAGGATCAAGGGCAAATATTATTTTGCTGGTTACAACAGGAAAAAGAATAAAAAAAAACTATCCTGTCTTTCCATGACTTTACCTCGAGATTTGATCACGTCTCTGTCCTTGAAATCTGTCCAGAAATAAAAATAAAAGACCGTCAGTTCTGCTGTCAATTGATGTTTACATGCAACACAAAATAAATGCAAAGAAAAGTCCTTCAGCCTTTTGTAAACTAATTTAATACCACATTCATAAATTAAAGAACAAGATTTCAATAAACGCACTTAGCTTACCACTCGCGATCGACTCGCCATCTTTGTTCGACGTTGGGGAGCTATACTGCTGACGACCAGTGACTCGGTCTGCTGACTCGGACTCGGATTTGACTCGGGCTCGGTTGTGACTCGGTAAATGGATTTACTCCTTTGAGTACAGTCGCTTCGAGTGTTAATATAAAAACAACGAGTAAATGTTCTCTGTATTTTGACGTTTTAGCGACGAACCAGTGACAGAAGATGATTCTATGTTTGCAACTGGCCAGAATGAATCTTTGTTCAAGGTATGAAAACGTAGAATACGGCTTAAAAATGTAAACCGACCGCTGTTGAATTATTAGAGCACTTGCCATCGAATTTTGAATTGATGTTAATGGCGTTCATATTTGAGTTACAATCTAGATTCATTTACGGTTTACTCGTTGGTTTAAATTTTCAAGCCGTATCCTACACTCGAAGCGACTGTACTCAAAGTGATACGGATCTTTTTGTACCAACCTGTCGATAACGATAACCTCGTGATCCTTAACATTATCGTCTCTCTCATTACCTGCAAATCAATAGTTTTGGTTAATTTTTATAAAAAAACCAAAAACTCGGGAAAAACTGACAAAAATATTCTTACCTTCTTCATCTTTCGCTTACCACGTGCAATCCTTGTCTCTTTGCCTACTGTGCAGACTCCAACTTAATTTTTTTGGTATTACCGCTGACCCCCATTCCCCATTCCCCATTCCCCATTCCCCATTCCCCATTCCCCATTCCCCATTCCCCATTCTTCGTTTTAGTAACATCCATAAGAAATCAAATTTCGTACTGGTTCTCAGGGAATAAATTTAATGATCTGCAAGATTGTTAAGACCTTCGTCCTGTGGCAAAAAATACAACCCACTACGGGCTTAACTTGGATGACTTTTTATGAGTCTTGGGTTTTCCGCTTTCGATGCTCAATAGGCACCAACGATAAACGACTCTACTCGACTGACACTGTAGTGCGTGCAGTCTTTTTTTCAAGCTTCCAACAGTGGACAAAACTACAAAACGGTTAACTGGGGGATTCAACGTTCTATTCAACACCAATCAACGCTGTTGAATTTTTAAAACAAATTTGGCCTTCCAGCTTAATGATGTTTCACAATTTTGCCGACTTTTCTTTTGTTCTCAGGTGTGCCACTCTGTGCAATGATGTTCTGTAATATTGATTCAACTTTTTCTATGTTCTCAGGTGTGATCAAAAGTATTGAATTCGTTTGCCCACCTTGTTCAACATCGTACAACAAAGTTGTGTTGAAGATTGTTGAATAATGTTGAATGAGTTTGACCGAGTCATAAACTTTGCAAACGAAAAACGCAAAGAGCGTGAGTGAACAAAATGAGGGCGCAGCCGGGGTTGAAGGCTAAGAGAAGGGGGAAGTTTGAACCCTTAATCTCCCAACATGAAAAGGTCTCCCCTTAAGTAGGTTTCCAACTCCCCCCCCCCCTACCCACCCATCGCCCCCATCCTCGCAAAAGTGGGTCGGTTAAACAAAAGGGAAAGTCATTTTACAGCGACCCGCTATCACTCTTAAAGGTGTTCGAAGACCTTGATATGAGGATGACTGAGATGTCCAAGTCACCTCAAGATGCCTTTAAAGAATATTAAAACACACGAGGAAAGGTTGCAGGCACGGACTAAGTAATTCTAATCGGAGCCTTTTGGGTCTGTGAAATCCAGTTTTCGGAAAATCGAGAACCTGCAAATTCCTTTCCGATCCTCTTTTATAATTGCTGAACAAAGCTTTATTACATGCAGGTGGCTGGCGTGAATGTTGTGTGATGTTGTAAAGCAAAAGGTTTCACTTCTGCGTAATTGATACATTAAAGGCGGGGTTAGGTGAGTTCTGAAACAAGAGATGGAAAAGCTCCGCTTTATTTGAAAATCCTTTAAAGCCAAGAATCATTTACTTATACTATCACTTTCACCCGGGCACTCATCTCTTGTTTCAGAACTCAAAGGAATTCAAAGAACACAAAGGAATTCAAAGCCACAAGAAATGGTTTCTGTTCGGTCGCTGTCAGTACGATTCCTAATAGAAAGGCGCACTGATCGCAGTCAGTCTATAAACTAACAAATGTTTGTAATAGATGCAATCACGGAACCGCTTGTGTGTCGCATATCCTAATGTTCGCTACAATCGCTGACCACGATCAAGTTTTAGATTTTTGGCTCTGTTAGGGAATGTAAACTTACTTACCCAGAAACAAAACATTACAGTGTCTGCCGCTTGCGCACTTAAACCACAAACCCCGCCACAAACAAGCGAAATGCTCCATTTATTTACGACACAATCATCTCGCTCTCGCAATGACGATTCGACATAACTTTTTTTCTGTGTTGTAACTTTTGCCCAGACGAAACCGCTCTAAAATGTCCATGCAATACCGGATCAAATGGAAAACCGTTTCCTGAAATGTTCTACGCGAAATATGCGCATATGTCAATGATATGTTCGATTTTACGAAACAAAAGGTTAAACAATAGCGCGCTCCATTCATTGTTTAGTTTGCCGGCTACTTCAAGATAATGAGTATCGCCGTGCGTTTATGGCAACCAATGAACTAAGCTCTTTCTAAGCGTTTATGAATAATAACGCGCGATATGACAGATCTACAAACTTTCTTGAACTGGAAGTAAATGTCCCGAGAGCAATAGGCATTCTGCGCGATGCTGGGGCGAGTGGCGCAGGCGTATCGTTTTCAAGATGGTGGACAAAACGGTCGTTTTCAAGATGTCTGAGACGGTCGATTTTGTCATGTGAATGCAGTGCGAACTTCGTTCTGGAACGAAACTAATTCCGGAATGAAACTCATTCTGGTATCATGTGAACAGCCCCTAAATTAATTAGCGGCATCACCCAAAGCACGTAACAGATGTTTTTGTATTAACGACTTCTTGTTTCCCTGTTCAGTTCAGAGCTAATTTGAAAGGAAAGTCATCTTATGTACAACACCTTAAGCCTGCTTTCCCACGAAAATAGGAAAAGAGAATCCTCACATCAAAAACGGCGGATGTTCGGTGAAACGGCATGGCAAGTTGCGATATCCTGTCAAGTTTCCTTACAGTTTGCTTGAATTTTATCATGAGCAAGGACCACAGCTCTCATCTGTGATACAGCAACATGAAGGTTAGAGGATTTTGTGTTAAAATCGGTTGTTGGCTGATCAAAACCCGCGGTAAACGTGAAGTTGTTTGTGTTTGTGTACACTGAGTTAATTAGGCTGACTTTTCTGATCGCTTAAATCAACGCAATTTGTCCAACTTTAAAATTCTATAACATCGCGTCAATAAATTTCCCCAAAAAATCCTTTTAGGAGGGAAAAGAACATCCCTTCTCCTCTTGAAAGCAAAACTCTTGACGAATAATATTCGGTACCACATACTTTTTTTAGGGTTTTAACGTGATATACTGTTTATCTAGTCAAAAGTATGTCGGATAAATTTAATTAGAACTGGTAAATAAACGAGCAGAAATTGCTGAAATTGCTTTTGACATATATTTAAACATCGTCCTACAAGTCTGGTTACTTTTTATTGCTCTGGAATGCTTCATTTTGTCACGCGGAGCTTCGAGATTTGCCTTAAATTTTGAGATTCAAAAGTGGTATTTTTAGCGAATTCCGTTAATATCGATTTTCTTGAAAATAAATCAATATTTAGCCAAACAAACTATGCAGTGATTTGTTTCACATTAAGGTCTGCCTAACATAAGAATATGAGCGGAATTGATTTTTGAGCTGTTGCCACCAAATGTTTGACCGTTGGTGACATTCGCTCTTAAAGGTTGCATTTGCCCCTTAACTCTTTGCCGTCAAGAGTTGTATTTTCCCGACGTTGAAGTCGGGAACCATTGAGCCACTTGTAACGTCATCATTTTTGACGTCACCAGATTGTTTTGATAAGCAGCTAGCACAGCAAGGACGGATCCATCCATACGTGTGTCCATTTTGAATATCGACCAAATTCTGGCAGAGCTGTACCAGAAAAACGTGTCCAGTTTTGGCTGCAAAGTTGGTGGTAAAATAGGCCAAGTCACCTAGTTGATCAATGTTCCATTTCCAGGTTTTTAGAAGGACTGAGGCCAAAACTTTTCCAGTGGATAGAAAGGTGATAAAGGGTAGAAGATAAAGAGAAAAGAAAGGGAGAGAAAAAGGAAAGCAAAAGAAGCGAGAAAAAATTAGAAATGAATCAGCAAAAAAAAAAAGAAAAAAACAATTTTGGCTTATGCGCATGCGTGAAAGCAAAATAATGTACAATTTACAACAGAAGCTGGCTCAAAATTGAGCTAAACTGTAAGAAAACGCTTTTGTAGCAAAGTTTAGTGGCATTTGGCATCATAGCACTTCAAAAACCGCTTTAGCGGTAAAAAATGCGTTTTTCTAAAGGAAAAACGCTGACGGTAAAGGGTTAATCATACCATTGATTCTTTAAGTATATTCTTTTGTATGATTTAAACCCCTGCATTTAATAGCATGGTGAGGTGTAGTGAAGGAAATGTATTAGACCATTTCCGAATTACTTCTAGCTATACTGCCTCTCTATCAAAGCGAGACCTGGTACACAAGCCTTTCGTATGAAAGTGAATTTCATTTGCATGTAAGTTGGAAACACACTTTCATGTGAAAAGATGAAAAAAGGGTGAAGGCATTTCTAAAGTAGATAAAAGCATTTGGAATTATTATTAAAGCGATTCCATCGTGAGACAAACGAATAAACGTTCATCTTGCCTATTATAATTATATATCCTGGGGACTAATAATAATATATACAGATAGGCTAGCCTAACAGCGGAGCTCATCAAAACCCCTGCTGTAAGGAATCCGGCATTGTTTTATAACATGATACATGATCTCTGAATAAAGTTCTAGATCAAATAATACCCATGTGGTCGCAAACCTAGTGCTATAAACTTGGATAAAATAATAAGCAAGTTATCACTGGCTTACTCTTAATTTGTATCGGTATGAATTGGCATAAAATCTGCTTTAAACGTAAAATATCAAAAGTCAATCGCTGGCATGAAAAACATGAATTTTGTCAGACGAGCTTATATTTTTGTCGTGGCGGTGCTAGCTTTCGCCCTTTTCAAAGGTATATAACCTGGCCAAAGAAATCTGCTGTTTGGGAGTTAAAACTTGGGATAAGTCCGTCTGCAAGGGAAAGATGATTGCAAAAGCGGGTAGTCAAAATTAAGGTTATTAAGGACCTTAGCGGGTGTCCTACGGGAAAAAATTTGTATGCGCGCTATTTTAAAGGAAAACATGGCAAGCTATATATCTTTGGAAAGCGTAATGAATTTAGATTTTGGAAAAAATATGAATTGCCGGTTTTATTTAATGACCTTATTGAATTATTTTAATGTCAAGTCTGCACATCACTTTGGGCACCACTTTTATGGAATAAAGTGTTGAGTGGTGACTCCTTAGTTTTTAAGTACATGTACAGTGAATGTGTACTGCAATATGTGGGTCTCTTGGTGCGTCATCAGTGCTGAGGTTTGATAACCTTCGTTTCAGGACGATAAATTACATATGACAGCTTTATTTAGTAACAATTTTTTACGACATCTGTTTTTTGAGTACTACTCTTTAATACATGACTGTATTATGTATCGTATTTCATAACCTCTTGCACTTATTAATGTCTAAGAAGAGTTGCTGTTTGTGTCAAATAACTGCCGAAGAGTAGTGATAAACAGTGTTAACATACATACGGTTATGAAGACAACGCCAATTAAAACTTGCTTGTGAATATCACGTCCATTAAGTCTAAAATATCTAGTGGCAGATCAATGGCAGCCACGTGTCTGACCTATATTGCTGTGAAACATAAAAACTTAGATATAAATATTGTGCCCTTTGAAGACCCCAAATGTCTCCAAATGTAAATTGTCTAAATTGGGAGGTCATTGGCAGCCGCGTGTCTGACTTAAATCACTGCCAAATGCTAAAAGGGGAATGCGTTGCATCCCCATAAGCCTAAAACATATATTGACAGAGCCGGCGTCGTTTCATAAAATTACGGAAAATCAAACGATCAATTGACGACAGGAGGTCCGTATCTCCTGCTCCCCCCAAAAAAGAAAAAAAAACATGACAGTGATACCTAAGTTGAGGTGGTACGAACTGAGCCAGTTTTAATTTTAAAGGTCAAATAAACCCAAATTTTGATAATTCCGCTTTAGCCGTTTAAACGCGTCTTGACACAAAAAGAAATCATTATTAAGCCAAACTGGACTGAAATTTTCCTTCCTGAGACCTTAAAAGGAGTAATAAAGCCAAAAGTACGAAGATATCCGAAGGTTTCACGAAATCGTTTCTGAAATGACCGCGCGCTTAAATGGAAGGAATGGAAACGACCGCTGATTCTGTGACGTCACTGTTGATGAGCAAAGAAAGCTCAAGATCGAAAGGCGAGTTTTGAAGAGTATTGTTGTAATTTTTTGGAAAATTCCCTGTTTTCACCCGTTTTCTTTGCGTTGAAAATGGCCGAGGAGCTCAAACCTGTGGCATTTAACGTAGAGCCATACCAGTTTGAGCTAATTGCCACAGAATCGGACTGCAAAATCTCAGGTGATATTCGACCGACAGCAATGGCTTCGAAAGTAAACGACGGAATTGGTAAAGTTTAATGGTGAGCGTTTAAGCTTATTTGTTCATTACACTGTAAAAGTTCGCCGTATAATTGTTAATAAATGCGTTACCACTTTATCTGAGGCATTTTTGTTGTTCTTTGCAGCCCTTTTGTACACTTATCATGATCGATGTTTGTTGTTATGCCTTACTGACTAGACTGACTAGAGTAAAGCAAAGCTTCTTATACAGGTATCCATTATGGTTGCTGTGTGAGTACGGTTTTCATCCTCGCGGCAACAGCGGCAGGAAATCCAGCGCAAATTTTGAACATAGCCGAAAACAGGTTACAGTTCTTGTTTAATGTATCTGTCTACATCGCAAAGTGTTACTAGTGACTGTGTTTGTTTGTTGTTTTGCATGTATACAATCTTAGGCTCAAAATTTAGGTGCATTTAAATTTTTTGGCAACTGTGTACTACTGCCAGCTGGGCGAGAAAGTGTTTTGCTGTCGTGCAATTCCCAAATCCTGTGATAAGATACCACCTGCTATGTCCTAGAGACAGATGAAGAGAATTTTTTTTAAATCCAGCTGTCATTGACACAGATTATAATCAGTATTTTGAAAATGAAGGCCGGAGTACGTACATATTAACGTAATTTTGCTTTGGGCTCTTTTTCTTTGGGGGGGGGCGGGGGGCAGAGAACAAACTCCATGTACAGATTGGTGCAACCCACATGAGTATGGTTTTAAAGCCTTTTTAGTCTGAAAATGGTTGTCGACTTAAAAGTCAGGACTGAAAATGGTACAATAATTCGGGCGTGACAGTTATGTTTTGTCAGTTCTGAAAATGGGTGGGAAAAATTACACATCTGGTTCTCAAGATGGGTAAGGAAAATTACATGTTTGGTCTGACAGTGGGCACACTGAGAGCTGCTTTGTGGTTGAATTTTGTTTGGGAAAAGAGAAAGAAAAACCTCTAGGAGCAGGGGAGGAACCAGGGGACAAGTGGGGAGGGAAAATTACATATTTTGGTCCGAAAATGAATCACCTATAAATTGTGTTCATGAGAAAAGATCCTTCATTAATACATGATTAGATGTTGTAATGCTTATGAGGTTGTGTGCTAAATACTAAGATATTTGACAAAAGGTGACGTAAAAGTAGTAAAAGATCAAGGAACAATAATGAAATGACAATTACAAAAACCCTTATTACCTGAATGAACATGATTACATAAACAGTATACCTTTTTAAGTTCTTAGCAACTTTGTGCACTTTATGACTCCTTTAAATGTATATGGTTTAACAAGTATTGGGTTTACAATCAGTTGTACTACCAGTACAACATATAAGTAATATAATTGTTAGTTGAAAGCAAAAACAAACTCTCAAATTTTAGCTTAAATAAATCAAATGTGATTTCATTATTTCTAAGACTGTGAAATCGAGTCAATGATGTTTTTCTACTGTTGTTACTGGCTAGCCAACCTGTTTATTTATTTAATATAGATTTATTTTTGTAGTTGACATATTTATTTAATCCCTTTACTGATGAGTTACCTTTTACTCATCTGTGTATCTTTCTTACGAGTCTGTTGTTTCCTCTTTCGTTCTCAGAACATGTATACAGTAATGTTGCTTATAGGCAATACACTTACCGGATACGTATGAAGCTGAGACGACAAATCCCAATAGCCACTCGATCTTGTCCGGTTTTAAAAATTAGAGAGAGCTTCCCAAGTAAAAGTGGAAACTGAAAGATACTTTCTAGGGTTTTAAGGTACTATAATGTCAGAAATTCATGCTGGCAGGAACAACTTTTCAAGAGGTATTAGTACTTCTTGGAGTGACAAGGAACAAATGCAACACCCACAAAAGAAGTTTTTTTTGTTTCAAACAACAATCAATTCCTTCAGTTTTTATGGGTCAACCATTTCCCCCTCCTGAAAGTACTCAGATAGCAGTTGTACAAAGGGTGGACCCCATAATTATATTAAGTGATACACCTGTCATAAACTTGAAAGGGGCATGTTCGTCTTGATATAATGTCATTTCTGTCTCCCCTAAA
This sequence comes from Siderastrea siderea, assembly GCA_964030785.1. NCBI lineage: Eukaryota > Metazoa > Cnidaria > Anthozoa > Scleractinia > Rhizangiidae > Siderastrea > Siderastrea siderea. Next base: position 34,823,693 of record OZ034975.1, read on the forward strand.
AATCATGAACATGGAACAGCCTGCAACACCTGCTTCCCAGGGGGGTGCTCCGGATTTCACGTGACGGGGATGATCGAATGGGGGCAAAAATCAAAACCGAAAAAAAAACCCTAGGGCCTCCAAGGAACCCAAAAAATCCCTGGACCAGAAATTAACCCCCCAAAATCCCATGCCGAATTTTCGAGCCTCAAAAATTTCCAGAAAGGATTAACCCACAAGTCACAAGTGAAAGATATCAAGAATTCACTACAGCAAAAGGGAAGTACAGTGAGGATAAAGCCGGGTGATAAACACGGTCAGTTGAATGAATTGAAGCCTTGTGAAATACACCCGGGACACTTTGCGGACTATTGTATAACCGTTTATATGAAACAGATGCAATGTAATGTGACACCATCGTTCAATATAATTTAAAACAACCGCAAAACAAGTTTAGTTGTCAGTACTTAATATTCGCAGAACTACGCGGCCAGGATACACAGGCACTACCACAATTCTTCAGATTGTTTTGAATACCCAAAAAAATTCTACTTAAATCAAGCCACCCAAAAAAATACTTGCCAAATTTTCCTACCCAAAAACATCCCGGAATGGAAAGTTTCAACCCCCCCCCAAAAAAAAATCCTTCAATTATCACCGTCACTTGAAATCCGGAGTACCCCCCCCCCCCCCTGGGACCTGCTTGCAAATGAAAAGCCAACACTTAGAAACTAGGCCAGTTTATTAAATCTGGGTTTATGTTGTTGGTTGTCTTGAGTGTTAGCTTGTGAGAGGCTTAAGAAGGGCCTGCAGCCGCTGTATGAAAGCGATAAAACTGAAATATTTTAGTGTGTGAAAAATATTACATTCAGAGCTCGAAATTTACGTTTGTTTATAATTATTGAAGCCTAATTTATGCACCAAAAACCCGAGGTTATTGTTAATGCTTAGTAACTGCTATGACTTATAATTCTCAAGTAAACTAACTGAAAGAGTTAACAACCATCAGAAGATACAAGCTAGACATAGTTATTTTGAACAAAATGCAAAATTCTTACCTCTAAATTTCTACGTTGTGCAAATGCTGAACACGCAATTGGAATTCCCGTGTGAAGTTGCTCCGTTCTTGGGCGGACATGGATGGTTTATACCGCTGTAACTTACCGCTCAAAACAACCTCCGCAAGCTCGGAAAACCGGCAAAAACACAGCAAACACATAACAGGTAAGGTTCTTCAAACTTTATTTGGATTTTTAGCTATTTCCCATGGAAAACCGCCGATTATTTTCGATCGAGTCGCTTTGGTTACCTGTGGCGTAAACTGGTCTGCACAGACACGTGAATCAGTGTTTTGTGAGTTGAAACGATCATCCTTTCATCGTTTGAGCCATTCTTAAGGCAGTTCTGGATCTTCTGGAAATTACTTCCTTTACTCTCATAGCAGCACAAAACACCATGATTTTCCGCTGAAGTCCACACACTTCGAATCTCCGCAATTTTCCAGCTCGCCAACAGTGACGTCACTAGTGTTATTTCCGACAATTTACCGACAACTTTTCCGACCACTCTTACGATTATGAAGGCCAAAAAGTAGCACTATCTCGGCGATCCTAAGTCCAATTGACTTGAAACTTCAGAATATGTTTATTTGACACCAAATCAACACATAACAAGTAAATTGGATTGAAAGAATAAATGTCGAAATTTTGATTTATTTGACCTTTAAGTGGCACTGATACATTCGGAACGAATATAAAGTTGGGAGGCTTCAGATTTCCAGCGACCAAGAGTGGGAATTTGAAAAAAGGAATAGAGATAATCCGAGGATTACTCTAGTTAGACTACACTGACTTGCCTGAAAAGTTTTTCCCAGAGATGTAAACGCTGTGATGGCGAACAGAAAGGGGGAATTAACGTCAGAATGATGAGGAATTTATACTCGGGCGCGACCGCGACCGATGCTATGATTGGCTGTTATCTGACATGGGAATCCAGAATCGGAAGAGCAAACATGTATGAAGAGTACAATAGGCGTACTGTATCAGCATAAATAACATTATGCTTTGACATAACGTTTGGTTTTACACACAACGTAACCACTAGAACTATATAGTGCGGATTGATGTATGGGAAACAAGCTGTGATAGTCCAGCCATATGGTGCAAAAAAAATGGCGAATTGTGCACTTCGGGGTAAAAGCACCAAACTTGGCACAATGATAGTAATAGATGGACTGATCATTTTTAGCTATGGACCCCATCCAAATACACAAGGGGGGAGGCACAAAGTGCCCTTGGGGGAAGGGGTTTGGCCGTTTGCTCTATAGTCCATCTATATAGTGAAAAAATTGTGCACTTAGGGATAAAAGCACCAAATTTGGCATGGTAATAGTACTTACGTTGCTGAACAAAATTGACTGTGAACCCAGGCAGATTTCTGTTAGGGGAGAGAATTTTGCACTTAGGGGGGTGCAATTTTCAAAGAAATTGCTGCAATTTAGGAGAAAGCTGTAACGTTAACCCGAATTTGCCATATTAGTAGGGCGTGATGCGGGGTGCAATGGCGTGGAATGCACAGTCACGCTTCTTATAATATCTGAAAATCAATAATTGTATGGAATAATAACCTCTTACTAACTGAACGCGAGGGCCGTACTGGGGAATATTGGCCCGAGGTCGTGGCAGTACGGACCAAGCGCAGCGAGGTCCGTACAAAAACGACCGAGGGCCAATATTCCCCAGTACGGTCCCGAGCAAGTGAAGTTAGTAAGTGGTTTATTATATGGCATCATTTTTCGTACGAAACAACACTTCCGGTAGTTCATTCAAGTCAATTTCCGGCGCGGTGTCAAGGAAAGAAGCCAGCGATTTTAACAGGCTTTCGAATCAGTTTGATGATCGCTGCTGTCGATCGGCAGAAACTTGCGTGGCTCTTGAATGAAAACTGCTCTGCTTCTATTATATGTGTCAGTTTTTCGTCGTCCTGTACAACACAAGAAAGTTTTATTTGAAAATACTTCTTCGTTATGGGCAGAGACAATTCGGGAAAAAGAAGAATAATGAAAAGGCCGCGGTAAAACTGGCTCACACACGTGCTTCTCAAACTCTGGAAATTGTGGCAGCGTGTTAGTCATTGTGAACAAAGGAACACTCGAACCTAAAAAAAGACACTAAAAATTATCTCTCCATCAAATACTGCAAGTTGTTTGCTTCAGTGGCTTTAAAGAGAGCTTTGTGGATGCTGAGAGCAAATTTTCGTCGCACCTAACAAAGTTGTTTTAGCGCGAGCTACAGCAAGAGCGGACTTGTGAACACGCTAAAATTATTTTCAAGGATGTGCACTACAAGAGCAAAAATCTCGCTGAGGAATCAAGGTACACAGTTAGTTTAATGCATGTACGTGTAGCTTTAATTTGTTCTTGTGGAAAGCGCTGACTGAAGCGATGGCGAATATTAAACTAGACAAGAACGTGATCGTTTGCTTTCGATTTATAGTTGCCGGTGAAAGCCGTTTGCTACTGAGTTGTTTTGCAGTTTTCATTCTTTTTCTCCGTGAGGTTTTCTTGTGAGAAACGTACTCTTTTGTTAATGCTGAATTTTAATAATTATTGTTTAAGTCTTGGCCGATTTACTTGGGTCTTTACAGCTTACAGTCTATAGCCGTACAAAAAAACAATAAACAAACACAGTCACCGAAGAACGTTGGCCCAGTCGGTAAACTTTAATAATTGAAGATCGCTTTTTCTAAGCAGACGTGTTTACCTCGTTCATTTGTTTTGTACCAGCTCCAAACTTTTTCTTTTTTTTATCTTCTTGCGTTTTCACAGTTTGAATTTTGCTGTAGCGTTAGCACGAAAAAAAAAATATCCAAAAAGGACCGTTTCCATGGTAATGGTCCGTACTGTAAAATCCCGACCGAAGACTAACCAATCAGAACACTCGATTTAGACTGAAGAATTGCTTGCCATATAATAAAACTACATAATTATACAACGTTAATGTTATTTAATCTAATGTTAACTTTTAAACCATGTACAAAAATTAACCTTTTAGGGGATGCATCTGCAACACTGTCAAGTGCTACAAGTGTTAGTTTAAGTGCAATGATGTAGTCAACCATGTAAGTTCACGAGGGATGTCCAATACACCCGCACCGTAACGGACCGTGAGTCTAAGCTTTCGGTCTGTATAGATCATTCGGACCGTGAACCTCACATACTCAGGCCCGTAGCCAATGAGAGGCAACCAAGGCAGTTGCCTCGGTAAAAGATTTTCCTTATGGTCAAAAACTTAAATGGAAAAATAAACTATTTAATAAAATAACATGTTTCTGGTTTGTAAACCACGCCACCGGTACAGTAAAGTACGATAACCTCAGTTAATACTTAAGACGTTGCTTTACTACCAGATGCTATTTCCTTTCGCAAAAATTGGACGTCAGTGGTCATAGGAGAATTTCTTTAGCTTTCTCCAAATAAAAGTGAGTCCTTAAGTAGAGAGTACAACCTCAGTACTAGTACACTTGAACTGGTGTACTTGAACGAGATTGATATTTTCTTCGTCGCGAATGCTGAAATAACAATTCAGAGCTTCTAAAATTTCAATTCTGAATGAAACCGTTCAAATTTTAAAGAGAAGAACTGATAACAAACATAAATGCTGTTAAATTTAGTTGGATTTTGATTATGTTTGGAGGAAAATACCACCAGGAAAACGCTAAGAATGGCATTTTTGAGCGTCTAGGAGCATGCGCCTCAGCGCTTCGCAATTGCCTCAGTTTTCGGAAAAGTGTGGCTACGGTCCTGCACACGGTCCGTTTTGAAGAGTTGACTTTCTCTTTCGTGTGACTTGATCGCTTTGTCTTGCCTTGGATAGTCTGCCAATACAAGCCTGCTATCACTTCCACAACGCTTATAGAACGAGTAATCGACATATTACCGTTTTCTCTTTGGTGTATATCGATCGCTTTTTTTGTCTCTTGGCGAGTCCTCTTTATCACTTTACGTAACGCGTAAAGTGTAACAGAACGAGTAATAGAATATTACTGTCTTCCCAATCGCTTCGTACGTACGCTTAAATAACGAGGCATAATCATACTTGCATTGGATATGTGCACCTCTACATGCGGACTGTGAACCGCAAATAATGGTCCGTAATCAAGGATGACGGTCCATGCGTAACGTACGGACCATCAATCGCAAAAATGGTCCGTCAACAGTTGGCCCTGGTGTCATAATGAGATGTACGCTCTGTATTCAGACCGTAAGCAAGAATGACGGCCCGTGCGAAACGTACGGATCCGTAAGCAAGGATGACGTTCCGTGCGAAATGGGCGGACCGTCAATCGCAAATAACGGTGTATCTTGTAAAGTCGTTGAGCTCAATCCTCTCCCTCGCATTCCCCACCGCATTTGCAAAGTGCAGTGCAAGACAGTCCAGCTTTTTCACATTTGGAACGTCCCTTACAACCTCTCTCAGCTCTGCACCCACAATTTCCATTTCACAAGCTCCTTGCGTACTTTTGATGCTTCAGATAAGCCTAAAGCCTACTTACTATCCAGATGCTATGCATGTGCTTGAGAGATTTGTAGTTCTGATATATGACCGGACCAGCCAGTGCCAAAGAGTCAATGATGCCAGAAAAGTTCCATTTGCACAGAAGGGAAGAACCCTTGAGATCATTCCCTACTGCTGATGCATTATTACAGCACAACGAGGGAGTGGCATACCAAGCTTAACAATGTTGGGGGCACCTAGTGAATGGGGATGGACAAAATCCGATTTAGATGCATGGCAGCCTTGGTGGACCACCTTACCTGAAGCATCAAAAGTATGCCAAGAGCTTCTGAAATGTGGGTGCAGAGCTGAGAGAGGTTGCAAAGGACGATACAAATGTGCAAAAGTTGGAATGTCTTGCACTGCCCTTTGGAAGTGCGGTGCGGAATTCGAGAGGGAGAATTAAGCTCAACGACTTTACAAGATGAAGCTGACTGACCTTACATGGCTGTCACTTAAACTAACACTTGTAGCATTTGAAATATTCGAACATGACTCAAAATGCTGCTAAGATCCTTGACAGTGTTGCGGATTCATCCCCTAATTAATTTTTTTACATGGTTTAACGGTTAACATGAGATTAAATAACATAAACGTTGTATAATTATTTAGTTTTATTCCATACAATTGTTAATATTATATTATATTATACGAAAGGTGATTGTGCATTCTACGCCGAAGTGCACAGCCCCACCCCCCACCCACCCCCCACTCCACCATGGAGGATACTCTCACATTAGGCCACAGGTGAAACTATTCGCTAAATCTGAATTGTAATTCTGCTGGTTTTCAAGGCAGATTATTGTTTTTCCTTTCACAAGAGAAACTAAACCGAAAATACAAAGATACATACTACCACACCCCCTAAGTTTCCCCCCCCTAAGTTCCCCCCCTTTTGTGAAAAAAATCTACGTAGAGTCATAGACGAAATTTCTTAGGACATCACGCCTTACTAATATGGCAAATTCGGGTTACCTTTACAGCTTTCTCTTAAATTGCAGCAATTTCTTTGAAAATTGCAACTAGCCCACCCCACTAAGTGCAAAATTCCTCCCCCCAGCAGAAATTCGCCCGGGTCTATAGCCAATTTTGTTCAGCAACGTAAGTTCTATTACCATGCCAGATTTGGTGCTTTTACCCCCAATATAGTCCAGGAGCAATTTCTCAAAAAGGCCTTATTTTAGGAGTTGGCACAACCCAGATCACAGAAAAGGTTTGACAGCGGATTCTGGTAGAACAATATCTCCTCTTTAATGTCTATGTAGAGTGAGATTGTGGTATCACTCGTGAGATACGGAGTGATATTTACCTCGACCTTGAATACAACATGGAAGCGAGGCAAAACTTATTAGTCACCTGAAACTTTTTTTCTCTTTCAGAAATGACGGGAAAACGTACCAAAACAGAAAGAGAACAAAAACAAAAACATTTTGAATTAGGTATGACGACTCTGAGTTGGTCACGTGACCGATCATGTGACTGTTAGCATGAACAAGTACTGCCTACTCGCAATATATCAACTTTCTCTTTTTTGTAAAACCTAAAATAACTTCTCTTTTGCTATTATTACTGATTCCTATTGCTGTCTTAGCCACAACGAATCACGGAAACTCAATTAAATGATCTAAGAAGAAATGGCTTAAACATGGCCCTAACAATGACTTTGCCAACAGCATGTAAACGAGGCTAACTGCATTTTTGGCTAAAACTGCAGCACAACGGATATATTTAGGGATAAATCGGCCCGTTATAATAGAGAACAACGCATTCTAACAACCATTAGGTATAAAGAGTTTGTCAGGTGACAGGTCACGTAACCGTTAATGTGCAGAGGTGCCTGGTATCTACAATAAATCCTATTCACAACTTTCGCTTTGTGTGAAATCTGAAAAAACTTTTCCTTTGCTTCTTTTACAGTATTTAGTTAGCGTCCTAGCTATTCCAATCTTCAAAACTTCAAAAATGGTGTTTTGAAATTACATATCTGAAGACAAAATGGCTAAAACAGTTGCGCACGAAAACGAGGCTTAACTTGTGCGTTTTCTGAATTCATTAAATGGAAAACATTTGAAGAGGAATCGATAAAACGTCATTTAATACTACGTTTTATCAAGTAATGGAAGTTTTTCAAGAATGATTCTGTCCATTCAGGTAGCACTTTAGTTCGTGTGAACCATATGAAATAGAAATGTTTGACCATAACTTAGCAGATTTGACAAACTGGTCACCGTTCGCATTCTGAGGCACTTAAGGAGGCTCGCAACAGTTTTTTTGGCCTTGGAGTGTATCTTTTGAAGTCAAAACTTCGCATAGAAGATAAACTTCGATTTCCTTGATACTACACCACCTTTTCAAAATATGATCAAAGTTTATTTTCTCACTGGTTAACTAACAACAGCTGTCACCATAGCAACGGTAATGGACAACCCCTCATTTTAAATAATGCCGAATATCTCGAAAACTAGTCAGACACTTTACGACGAAACTTGAACTATTTAAATTACTTAACCTACACAACTTGTATGCGAAATTAGGGTAAAATCTGTAAGAGCGTTTTCACGTAAATCATGATTCATTTTTTACGGACTGATTTTGGTCATTCCTGCAATTTTCTCCAATATTTCAAGAAAGATAAAACTTAACACTTTACCTTTTCAGTTGAAGGATCTTTTATGATATCAAAACATTCTTAATGTACATTGAGCTTCCTAGATGGCTGCGATTTTAAGATATTTATATTTAAAAACTGCTAAAATACAGTACAAATCAGCCAAAAAGTCCGTAATTTGCATAAATAGAAATATTTCTAAACTGCCCTTACAGATTTTTCTCTTAAATTGATTGACGTTAGAATGATAACTCTTTTTGATGTTCCAGCAAGTTTTAGGCTGAATAAACATTTCGTTTATTAGATAAGAAGGCTGAATCTCGGTCAGGTTTCAGTCGTTTTTAACTTTCAACGAGCAACGTAACGATAGCCTTTTCAAAGGCTAGATAGAACAACCTTCTGATAGGGATAAAGGTTCTCCTGGGAATGCCGGCATATTTCATTTGACAAGTAAACTTTCAAGTTTTCTTTATTTCTTGGATTCAAAATGTACTTTCCCTACTGCTTTGGGATTGGAGTGGATTGACTGTGAATCGTAACCTATGAGGAACTTGATTCACCTCTGTTAAACCGTTCTCCTCCCTTGATGGATTGTTGAAGATACTAGTCAAAAACCAAGTCCAACTTGGTACAGTTGTTTTGCCTCAAAGTGGAGGTGATGATACCATAGTACCTACCATTCATTTTTCCAAAGGTTGCTGCATCCCCTGGAATCACCGTCTGAATTAAAGCCATGCTATCTACAATAAAGGCCCCAGGAGCAGAGGCTGGTGAGAGACTAGGAACTACGTTAATCTCTTTCTGTAGAATGGTCATCAGTTACAATTGGCTCTTTGCGGTTTTTCGAAGGCTACCATCCGGGTGTGCAAGGGCCATCCGATCAGTTGAAAGCTCGTAGCGAAGAACTTCCTTTAGGTTGACTTCTCTATTTTTGGCAATCACGAGAAGTCATCCAAATAGCTGGCAGTCTGCATCAACGACCTTGGCATTAGATCTTTTCGTCGAGACTTTTTTAGCCAATGTCGTCACGTTAGTGACGTCATATGGCTACTGTCAGAGCCTAAAAATGAACGATGTACGTCTGTCTTCAGTCACGGTCTGTGAGGCTGGGGGGGGGGATATTCTGTGAGACGATGGGTGGGGGTGTGCACCGGGACAAAGAAACCTTTACCTTATCAGCGGCACGTACCCTTACAGCTAATACTGTGGGAGTACCCCCAGGCTTTGAAGTGTTTTGCATTGGCGAGTCTCGATCAACAGGAACTATTTAATTTTCCTTCGAATGCGCTGTTTTGTATACTTGAGGTCTGGCAGGATTTTATTCGCACTGTAGTCCTGCGTTTACTTAGCCGTGGTACAAACTTCCACAGCAACAAAAACATCAGAAATTATACACAAGACGCGTACGGACTCGTCAATTTCAGATTTCATACTTAAAAGTATGAACGTCATGGTCGCAACGAACCAACTCGACTTATTTCGCAAATTTCTATGCACTTGCCAAAGCGTCCATATCTAGATGAACCGTGGGAACAAAAGCTCGTGACCAAGAAATCTGAATAAATGTTTCGTCCACTGCTCGCAGCAGTTCCGTGGTCGCGTCGCTTGAAATGTGATCAAAGCGCCGAGCTGACATTTTATACATGTGATCAAAGCGCCGAACTGACATCTTATACGAAACGACTTTCTGTTGTTCTTGAGACTTGCGAAAAGAAAAATACCCCTTGAACTGTCGAATGAGTCGAACTTCAGTGTCATTTTTGCGTGCGTGTTATAAAACATGAAACCATTTCAAACTAAAATCGGAAATTCCCGGCTTGTTGCTAGCTATTCTTAAAACTAAAAAACTTGAATGAAACTATAATTAAAATCCAAGTTACAGTGGTGATCAAGGAATTAGAGTAAAATCTTTACAAGACACCAAACGTTATTTCAGGGTTATTCATGGCTCAAAGTGTGAAGCGTATGTTGAGCAAATTTGCATAGTTGACAGCTGTAATTTGACCCTTAGGAATGTAACACAACACTTAAAACATCTCGAACCGACCGAACGATTAACAACAACAGATATGTGACAACGCATTGTAATAGAGACCTGTTGGATCTAGTGGAAAGCAAGCAGGTTTTGTAAAAGCGAGCTGAATTTGAACATTTTCGTACTGTTCGAAGGCAAAGCAAACGAAATTTATTCGGCTGTAGGTTGAGACCCAAAATAAACGCGTGAGCTAAAAATAACTTTGCATCGTGGGAAATTCACAAATGCATAATTTTGATGTCAAGCTTTAATTAACTGTTACGTAGTCACACGCTGCTCGATCATTACCAGGTTTTATAGTGGATAACCAAAATTTTTTTTGAGTGGGGAGGGGGGGGGGGGGGCGGGGGGGCTGAGGGATTATGGTGGGACCGGAGGTGTAAAAACCCATAGGTTGTAAGGATAAATTTCACCGTATTGTGAAAAAAAAAACCGTGATCGGCTCTGCGCGCATTGCGTGCCTATGTTTCTTTGTAAGGGTGTACGTCTTAACATTTAACTTTGAGAATGCCTCCCAGAAATGGACCTGGTCAGTATCAATTCTGGCAGCTCTCCATGTTACGTCTTCCGGCAGTAGTTGCATATAAAAGGCTGTCTGCCACTTCATCAGGAGGAACGATAACTACTGCGATGTTATAAAGAGAAATTTCTCGGCAGCATATCGGTCTTCAAGAATCATGAATAGATGGGTCGTAAGGCCAGATATGAAGCTGGAATCCAGTTTTTCCACATTTTCATCTAGTTTGACTCGAGTAGCACTTGCTTCTTTGTGTGCTGCAATGCGTTCACCATATTCAACTCCACACATTTCCTTTACTGACTTTGTGATGGCAGCACGCTCGTGGCTCGTCAGAAACCACCGTTCCACAGCATCTTATCTTCGACTGATACAAGTTATGCCTCCCTTACCTTTGAATCTAGGTCAAAGATTGTTCTAAGGCTATGACTGTTATGGCTTGAGCAAAAGGCTGCTGCGAATGACTTACACTATGGTTTCCGGCAGTAAACTCCTGATACACTTCAGGATGCCTCTCTTCTAGCTTGTACATGTCAACAAGGTAATTGGGATGCCAGCGGGCATAACTAGATCTCTCCATGGCAAAGAAATGAGGAACAATTGCTGCTGTAGCAGACAAACTGGAGATTCCAGTTGCCAGCTGTACTTTCTGCTTTGTTAAACTGTAGTTAGATCATTACCGTGGCTATGCGTTCGTCCCAGAAGAAGAACAACTTGACTTCGATTTTGTTTTAGCCTTGAACATAGTTAGCAAAGACATCATGGCACCCATGCCATTAACCACCTCATGGCAGCTTTGCTGAATGAACGTCCTCTGCTTTAAAGAGCGTTGGCATTCTTGTAGCTTAGCAATGAAATTGTGCTACCTGTTGATTGACTTTTAAGCTACTTTGCAAACACCTGCCACAAGGGACTGGAAAGTGCTTCCATGGTCAGTTTGTGTACACGAATTCCGCGGTTGTAAGACCTGCCAAGCATCAACATAGCGGTAGTACCAGCTGCATATAAACCAGACTTGATCAAAAGATCTTCAAGTGAATTCGAAAACCTCTTCCCAAGGAGGGATAGGTGGTTGAGGGCTATGTGGAACCCCCCATGCGAACTACGGTGTGTTCTTTAATTGCTCTGGAAATTTCCAATGAAGCAACTATGCATTAGCATAAATGGCCAGGTCGAACGTGATGACAGTGTTATTCTCATGTAACCATTTTGCCACCTGCTGCTGCTCTGGAACCTTTCCAATTTCATTTGGTCATAGAAGCATGTTAGAGGTGGCCCTCTACCACATAAGTTGACTTCTTCGATGGTCAGGGTTGTTGAGCTGATTCCAACGATCGTCTTTTCGTAGAATGGTCAGCAGGGATTTGACCTGGAGGCTATGGGCCGAATTTCGTACGCTGAAAGGCCACCATTGTGGTTGCATGAGTGGTATTCTTTCCGTCAATAGTTTGTTCGTTTTAGCTTGTTATTGTTACCAGCCATTTGCACGAAGATGCCTGGGAATATATTAGACGGAATAGTTACCCATATTTCCTCTGAATTTGCAAGTATCTCCTTTGCAAGACGGGTGTCCAAGATCTCAACTTATTCGTACGACGAACAATGGTCCATCTTATTCAGCACAGTGATGAGCTGTTTGAGCCGGTTAGGTGTTTGACGGATATAGCGAGGCTGATATGTTTGGGAAGTTTTTACTCTAGCATGAGATGCGCACCGTACAAGGTCTTGTCCAGTCATGATGATCTTTCCGTCATCAGAGATGTTTGAACAGCCAGTATAGGCTTGGTGGAAGAAGAAATCTTGCAGTGGAAAAGTTCAATTCGTCCACATTTAAAGGTTGAAGGTTGATGCCTTCACAATGAGCAATTTCATTCCCTATAGCTTTCGAAACGAAATATATCATCCTAGCCATCTCATTTGCGTCGTGATGAACTGTAGGGTCAGTAGTTTGCATGATTGGTGTTTTGGTGCCTGGTCAGCTGCTGGCAGCATTGGCAACATTTAGCAAAGGTATTGCGCTTGAATAAACTAGCTCTGGCTATGTAAGGACAGACGGCTGGGGGAGAACTAGGCTTTCCTTGAAGTGGGTTATCAATCTTCATTTCAGTTTCTGTCTAGTGTAACCTTCGCAGTCAACACTTTTCCTCTTCAACGATTCTTTGTAAATGCCAAAGAGAATATTCATGTCGTAAGCTTTAACTGCCCTGATTTCTGGTGTAAAGAGTTCCAGTAGCTCATTGAAAGCTAGCCGAATGGGCAGAATTATTCTTGATGAAACGTAGTATCAAATGACGTTTTATCAATTCCTCTTCAAATGTTTTCCATTTGACGAATTCAGAAAAGGCATAAGTTAAGCCTCGTTTCGTGCGCAACTGTTTTAGCCATTCTGTCTTCAGATATGTAATTCAAAATACCATTTTTGAAGTTTTGAAGATTGGAATAGCTAGGACGCTAACTAAATATTGTAAAAGAAGCAAAGGAAAAGTTTTTTTTTCAGATTTTACACAAAGCAAAAGTTGTGAATAGGATTTATTGTAGATACCAGGCACTTCTGCACATTAACGGTTACGTGACCTGTCACCTGACAAACTCTTTATACCTAATGGATGTTAGAATGCGCTGTTATCTATTTTAATGGCCGATTTTTCCCTAAATATATCCTTTGTGCTGCATTTTTAGCCAAAAATGCAGTTAGCCTCATTTTCATGCTGTTGGCATGTTTAAGCCAGTTCTTCTTAGATTATTTGAATGAAATCTCATTTAATTGAGTTTCCGTGATTCGTTGTGGCTAAGACAGTAATAGGAATAAGTAATAATAGCAAAAGAGAAGTTATTTAAGGTTTCACAAAAAAGAGAAAGTTGATATATTGCGGGTAGGCAGTACTTATTCATGCTAACAATCACATGATCAGTCACGTGACTAACTCAGTGTCCTCATACCTAATTCAAAATGTTTTTGTTTGTGTTCTCTTTCTGTGTTGGTATGTTTTACCGTCATTTCTGAGAGAGAAATAAAGTTTCAGGTGACTAATTGGTTTTGTCTCGCTTCCATGTTGTATTCAAGGTCGAGGTAAATACCGCTCCGTATCTCACAAGTGTTACCACAATCTCACTCTCACTCACTCTCACTCTCACTCACTCTGCCACACAAACAAAGTACACCACATGGCTAAAACTGAGTGAATTGAAAAGGAAAAAGATATGTTTCCTTTAAATGGGATTTAAGTGATGTCACTTAGATATTGTCTTTTAATTCCTTGCCTTTAAGTGGAAACTTAAAGGATTATTAAATAGATTTACAAGGGAAAATATAATAACATGTTTCTTTAAGGAATTTAAGTGCTGGCTCTTAATTCTGGTAAGACATTTACCCAGCTTTAATATCCAAAGTAAAGGTTATTAATGGTTTTGATCGATTTTTTAAATAACTTTACTGGAAGACTTAAATAGACAGTTTTTCAAGTAAGGTGGTAAACTAAATTTAAGTTATCTTAAATGCTCTTAAAGACATATTAAAGCATGATACTAACTTTAAGTAATGTAAGAGTCTTTAATTGTAAAATTAAAGATTTTTTGATTCTTTAAGTGATCTTTGATTTTTTCATAAAGACAAGTAAATCTACCATTTCGTCCTGTGGTACCTGACATTAAAGAGGAGATATTGTTCTACCAGATCCGCTGTCAAACCTTTTCTGTAGTCTGGGTTGTACAAATCGAATTTTTGAGGAGCTTAGCTCCTGGACTATAAGTGCACATTTTTTTCACCAAATAGAGGACTGTAGAACAAAACGGCCAAACCCCTCCCCCCAAGGGCACATTGTGCCTCCCCCCGAGTGTATTTTGATTGGGTCCATAGCTAAAAATGATCAGTCCATCTAGTGCGATCATTGTGCCGAGTGTGATGCTTTTACCCCTAAGTACACAATTTTTTCACCATATGGCTGGACTAGTATTTGTTTCGCAAGGCGTGACTAAGGTGTAGCATGTGTGTGTAACGAACCCGCGTAAGATATAGATTTAGCCAAGCCTAAAAGCGGAGCCCTCCCTTTTTGTTTTTGTTTTTCGTTTTGTTTTGTTTTTTCTTCCCATCTGGATCTCAGAGTTTCCTCTCTCTCCACACATCATTCTATTTCCATTTTTTTTTTGCTGGCAGTTATAAATTTGTGGAAATACTCTCATTCAAGTCGTTAAATTAAAAAAAAAAGGAAAAGAAAAAAAGAAGAAGAATTTCCTGCCCTCGCCGAGAGCCGAGCCTGGCTCGTCGGCTTGAGAAGCCGGAGATTAGTCCACTAGGCCATGAGCGTTTACTGTCAATTTGGAAGTTAATTTTAATACTTATTTATTTCTTCGTGACAAGGTGCCTATCAGCATGAAAATGCTGGTGTTTTTCCTGGCAAAATGTGTTCGGAACGCCGTAAAAACCATGGCTGTGGACAGAAAAAACCAAAAAGCACTAGCTCTGCTATATTTGGCGTCGAAACCACTGCGAAAAGCTGCGAACTCAAGCGGTGTGCCGACTTAGTTCGAACAGAATTGAATTTTTCGCCTGAACTTTATCGCATAATTTTTTTCGCCTAAATTGAACTCTTCCCCTTCCATCAAAAAGACAACTGAGTATTCTTTTGAACTTTTCTTTTCCCATTAACAAATTTGTTTTTGACTTTTGTTGTCTTTGCTTGTTTTGCTACAACGCAGGTCAACATGCGATTTGGCGGCAAAAACACACTGGATATCAGCGCAGGGTTATATCCAGTGTATGAAGTGTATTGGTCACCCTATGTTGCGGACGGACGGACGTACGGACAGACGGTCATGTGACCATTACGTCATTACCAAAATGTCTTGGCTTGATAGGTTACCAAATTTCCTTAGCAATGGAGCTCCGCTGACGCGCTAGCGCGCTGGCTCCGCTATAAAGCTATTACATATGCGTGAAATATTTATTTTGTGGGGCCACAGATTTAGTACTAAATAGAACAAACACAACGGTTCTCTAAGAAGTGTTCAAGCCAGACTACATATCTACAACTAGAAGCTAGAAGGTTCTGCAACTCAATATTGTTCAATCGGCAAGAGTACTTGTTGTGTTATAATTTATTTTACCACAGATGCCATACAAATGCTTAATTTTTACTTGGAATTTGATCATTCTGGTGATGTTCTGTTTTTGTAATTAGTGGGTACACAAATGCTCCGAGAATTCAGGAAATAGCATCTCTGGGAACACAAAATTTCAAACAAAATTTCAAATTTTCTTGGGGGGGAGCATACCCTCACCCCCCCCCCCCCCAGGGTGTGCGCATGATACTGGAAACAGGTCATACAGAATTCCTGGATCCACCCCTGATTAGAAGCTGTGTTTTTAAAAAGCTTTGGGGAACTACAGCTGTAACATTTTTTATCGTATTTTTTCTATCTAGGATTTTTTTAAATATCCTGCAAGTTTCTTAATATATCAACAAATCAGGTGATATTTTTTATCTAAGCCTACAACAACCAAAATGCCGACATACAGTTTACTAAGGAGGGCGCCGAGTAAAATGGCAAGATACCTTTTCTAGGCTGCTTAGCTACCCTTGACGGTAACATTCTACGGACAACAATTTACAGAAAACCGACGTGTACGTACCGTTAGACTACTTGACTAATCATCTTACATCCCTACTACCCACAAAGCCACGACAATACGGACCTTGATAAGACGCGTGCAACTGGTTTGCCACTCACCTGCCAGCTTGACGGACGAAATAAATACTTAGACAACGCCTTTTCACAAGAACCATTACAGCCGGGACTTTATTAGACACAACACTTACAGAAAACTCTTAGCCGAACGCTACGAACAAAATTATCATAGTGAGCTTGGGCTACCAGGTGTATATATGCAGTGACAGGCATTGCATTGTGGGGCAGCAGTAGCAAAATGTGCTTGAATTAAAAATGGCTGCCAGTACAACATGTAGGTGGGTGACTGCAAATTAAATACCTTTAGTTCATACTGACTTTACCTTATTTGAATACCAAGATACAAATATTTTAAAATTTCCACTTGAGAATTTTCCCCTCTGAAACAGTGGGCGATGTTTTTAAATCCCGCCTCATTGAGAAAACACTGAACTTTTGAGTTTCCTTTTGTGTTCTCTTTAATAAACAAACATTGAGGAAAATCACTACTCCATTAGGCTTAGAGTGACATTTCAGAATTCAGAGAAATCTGAAAATGAAATTAAAACGAAAAAAAAAACATCCAATTTTCTGTTCCCCTCTGCAATGGCCCGCTTTTGAAGCTCTGTGATCTAAGACAGTAGCAAACTTAAGATAGTTTTCTTGAAGTCCTAAGGGCTCACTTGCTAGTCAGAAGTGAAGGACAAATACCTATTAAACTCTAACAAGACAACTGTCTCTAAATTTCCCCTCCACAACGGACGGAATACTGTGGAATGACCTCATATTTAATTGAATAAGCACCTCTCCTCGAATAATTGCCCCCCTAGAATAAGCCCCCCCCCCCCTCCTTCCCATAGGCACCCTTGAACATGAAATTTGAAATAAGCGCCCGCGGGTGCTTATTGGATTAAATACGGTATCTACAAAAACTAAGACAGGTATACAAGGGAAAATGTCCCCAGCAAATCCTCCATGACTGCAGCAGCTTATGAAAAAATGTTTTTATTAATAATGAAATAAAAATTGCAAGTGAAACAAAATGATAAAATGTCGATCTCTTATTAAATGTAATCTGTCAGCATTAGTTAATGTTCAACCCATTGTTCTCCACAAGATTTGTGTGTACAATGGGATTGTGTATGTTTTTCGTTTTAATTTTTTGGTTCTGGATGCCAGTAATCATTTGCAGGGAAAAGAGAGATTTGGTTAACATTGCAAAACTTTGTCGAAGATGAAAATACAAAGCACCTTCTTGACATACATGTGTATGCGACCTACACAGCACAGAAAGTAAAGACTTTCATCGTGGTTTGTTATTTATACAAACAAAACCAAGCCATGTGGCAGCATTTCCATCAGATTTTTTTAATTCCGCCACACATTCATAAACTGTGAGTAGCACCACATAAACACATTTGATGAGCACTTCCGAGTTCCTAGAAGATGTTGATTTCAGCCTTGAGAATAAATCGTGCACAGTTCCTATTCTTGTGCATGAAATCAAGACAGCTGGAAGTGGTAACTCTGTTTGACTCTTATGGCTTGGCATGCCATTGCATGAATTCTGTTACTGCTGAAATAAATGATATAGCCTGCGTACATGTAGCTGGCGAGATTATTTGCATAAAATCACACCGTAGAGTGGGGGAGCCGCAACAACTGGGGGTGCGAAGCCACAAAGGAAATTGGGAGAAACAGTTTGAAACTATTTGCCTAACTTGTATTATGCATTATGTTCATTAACCTTATTCATTTAATTGTTAAAGGGGCATTGAGGTTTACATCACCTTACAATGGGACGACTGTGAGAAGTTCAGCTGGTTCTTCTGTGAACTTCACCTGGGGCTTCTCTGCTAATGTTGGTATTGTAAAGTGGGGACTAAAGAAAAGTGGTGTCAGTGACTTTATAACTAATGGCGTACTGGTATCAATAAATAGTGCTGGGGTTGTGACATTATCAGGTCCACCAGCATACACTGGACGCGTGAGTGGAAGTCGGAGATCTAGCCAGGCCATCTTTACTCTTACTTCAATCACAAGAACTGATGAGCAACTTTATGGCTGTCAAATAAACCCAGCAACTGGATTTGATCTTTCAAAATTTGACTTTGTGCAACTGAAAGTTGAAGGTGGGTGAGTTAATGATATGTAAGCTAGTTTCGTGCTGCAATGCGGATCAATGTCATTGTTTAAAAAAATAATAGTCCACGCTGTATTTCAGGTAAATCATCAGAGGCTTAAGGGTTGTGAAACTGGTTGAGTACAGTTTGTGCAAATTGTAAGCAAAACGATGTAAATGGGGATGTTTGAGATTACATACCATTTGGGGGCGGGGGGGATTGTGCAATCCACACTAATTTACAGAGAGAGTCTGGAACTATCTGTTGTTTGACTATTGGTGCAGGACCTGGAACTGATAGGAACAAAGTGATAAAAGTGGAACAGTTTTCCGTTTGGACGCTCTGAACGCGTTCCAAACTAAAATGCGTTTTTCCAAACTTCAAAATTCCGTCATAAAGCCCAATTTCGCACGGAATAAAACGCGATTTCCGCCAGAAATGTACGATACTCGACTGCAAACAAACCGTTAGTTCGAGTAATACCCTGCTAACACGACGAAATGACATGTTTTAACTGTTGTTGTAGTTAACCACGTTTATTCTGAACACAATTTTACAGTAAAAATCCACAGTTAAAATTGAGCGAAATGGATGGAGACAAAAAATGACCTGTAAAATTGCAGCATAGCAAAGGTATTCTCATCCAAAGGCCTTACAGCTGCAAATAAACTCTAGAAGAGTAACTCTAAAGCAAATGAATGATGCAGAAATTCTGCATCTTCGCTGGGTGGCTTGAAGACGTTGGATGCAGAAATTCTGCACAACGTTATTTTTGGCGTTATTCATTACTGTACCGACAACAAATGGATGATGCAGAAATTCTGCATCTCAATTCGGTGGCTTGAAAACTGTGGATGCAGAAATTCTGCATGACCTTTTTTTGCGCTTAATTCTACAACAAATGAATGATGCAGAAATTCTGCATCTCAAATCGGTGGCTTGAAAACTGTGGATGCAGAAATTCTGCAAGACCTTATTTTCCGCTTAATTCACTACCTCATCTACAACAAATGAATGATGCAGAAATTCTGCATCTCAAATCCGTATCGGTGGCTTGAAAACTGTGGATGCAGAAATTCTGCATAACCTTTTTAATTCACTACTTTATTAACAACAAATGAATGATGCAGAAATTCTGCATCTCAAATCGGTGGCTTGCCAACTGTGGATGCAGAAATTCTGCATGACCTTATTTTCCGCTTAATTCACTACCTCATCTACAACAAATGAATGATGCAGAAATTCTGCATCTCAAATCCGTATCGGTGGCTTGAAAACTGTGGATGCAGAAATTCTGCATAACCTTTTTTCGCTTAATTCACTACCTTATCTACAACAAATGAATGATGCAGAAATTCTGCATCTCAAATCAGCGGCTTGAAAAATGTGGATGCAGAAATTCTGCATGACCTTATTTTCCGCTTAATTTACTACCTTATCTACAACAAATGAATGATGCAGAAATTCTGCATCTCAAATCCGTATCAGTGGCTTGAAAACTGTGGATGCAGAAATTCTGCATGACCTTTATCCCACTTAATTCACTACGATTTCTGCAACAAATGAATAATACAGAAATTCTGCATCTCAAATCAGTGGCTTCAAAAATTTGGATGCAGAAAATCTGTACAACCTTTTTTCCGCTTACAGCTGTAATCTAGTACTGTCCCGACAACAAATGAATGATGCAGAAATTCTGCATCTCAACTAATATACTCATAACTGTACATGGCTTGCAAAATTTTGATCCAAAAAATTCTACACAATCTTATCTCCTGCTTAATTCACTATTGTACATGTATCCACAACAAATCAGTGAAACAGAAATTCTGCAACTTAACCTAGTGGCTTGAAAAAATGGATGCAAAATATTTTGGCACCTACACTGTAGGTAGACAAGTTACTTGGGCAGAAAAATGCAAAAGTGCTGCCTTTCATACACGTAGAAACATGATTCGAGCTAGAGAAAGAAGTCAAAACAATGAAAATTTACATGTATAGATTATTAATCTTGAAGTAATTTCTGGAAAAATTTTACACCCTTTACTTCATAAAATCCAACAATAAAATTATTATAAGGGACCGTTCATTTTTTATGGGGTAGGGAGGGCTGGTGGGATTTCTGATGGGTAGTACCTGTAAAATATAATGACCCCCCTATACATCAGAAAGTTTTTACCTGGCCCCCCCTTGTAGTCCTAAATATTTGAGATGACCCCCCCCCCCGAAAAAAAAAAAAAGGAAAGAAAAAGGGATCAAGTAAATCTAAAACTTATCAAGCTGAAAATAAATTTAACAGTCAATTTTAACACTCAAGTCCTGCAGGAGTAAATGTCTTTATTCAGACAAGCACTAAAGGTAATTTTCTGGCAGGGGTTCCAGAGGTATCTTCCCCTGGAAAATCTTGAAAATTTAGAGATGCCCTAATGCAATTTGCTGCATTCTGAAGTACATAAACAGACAATTCATATCGGTTTGAAGCATTATTTTGGACATTGTTATCAGTTGTTCAGTTGTTTAAGAATCAGATTAGCAGAGGGCAAAAAAGAGCTGACATTCCCCTGGCTGTATTTTATAATGAAACAGTTCGTGGGGTAGAGTAGCTGTTGGGTGTATAACGGAGTAGGGGGGTCCGGGGCCATCCCCCCCCCGGGAAAATTTGAATTTTCAGAACCTTAGAAACGCTATTTTTGGTCTTCTGGCACTAATGTTTGCATTATTACAGAAGTTGTCACTACTAAACTTACAGGCAATTTTTTGGTGACCCCCCCCCCTTTACACACCATATTTTTTCAGCTGGCTTCCCCTATGAAGCCATATTTTTTTACGTGGCCCCCCCTCAAATCCC
Source organism: Siderastrea siderea (assembly GCA_964030785.1). Taxonomy (NCBI): domain Eukaryota; kingdom Metazoa; phylum Cnidaria; class Anthozoa; order Scleractinia; family Rhizangiidae; genus Siderastrea; species Siderastrea siderea. The sequence goes on from OZ034975.1 coordinate 34,845,022, forward strand.
ACCAGCCCCCCCTACCTCATAAAAAATGAACGGTCCCTAAGGAAAAAAAATACTATTTGCTGCTTAATTATTGCTGATACAGGGTGTATGTATCTATTTGAGCCCTGATCAGCTAGGTGTATATTCATACAGCAGTAATGATTTTTGAAATAAAATGGAAGAAATCTGCTAAGTTCAGCAAATAGGTGACTTACACCCTGTATGGAAGTAGGCCTTACTGCATACATTTCATGTCTGTGTCACACAAATTCCCTTATCAGATCTAACTGTTTCACCATGGTCTGGCACAAATCATGAAGTAAAAGCAAATCCTTTCGCTGATTTATTTGTATTTCTTAGAATACACTGACGTAGTTCATATCTACCTCGCCACTGATCAAACCAAACGAGACTGTGCCCACACACCAGGAAGCACTGCGTTAAGCCTCAGTAACATTTTTGGCCCAAAATGTACAGTTTCAGGAGCCCGATAGTATACGCTGTGACAGAAGAAAGAAAAGAGACAGACAATTAATGTATTATAATGAGGAGGTGGAGGAGAGGGCCAACCTTGGCCATTATGATACTTACAGGCTGTAAGCCATTTTTGCTTATAGTAGTTAGCTATTTCATGTGTTGTGGATTCGTAACCCCTTAAAGCCATTTAACTTGTCATCAAAGCACAAGATGACCAGGGAATGCATTGTAGCTAAATTTTCCTCACTGTTAACTTTATCCTGAGTCAAAGCATTACACCCCTACGTAGGGGATTGTTTGCCAGTGTATTTTTGTTTTGTTTTTGTCTGTTTGTTTTTTATTTATTGTTATTATTTTTTTCCCGGCTTTGAAACTGATGCTCAAGCTGCTTTTATTTTTTAATATTGTCAATATAGATATCATAAGCAATGAACATATCCCATTCTGTAACACGGTGCCCTTGTATGACAACTATATGTGATGCAGTTGCACTGTTCACTAGGAATTTTACCCTTGGGTAATTTACAATGTATCAGTGAGTAACTGCAACAGGGAAGTGAATCAAAACCCAAAGTAAACCCAACCCAAAGCATTTCCTCAAGGATGCCACAGCGGAAAAGGGCTAGTGTAATGTGCTGAACAATTCAGAACTTTAACATCCATCCCTCCTGACTCTTAAGCATTTATTTGAACTTTTGATGCTCAGGGCTTGCATAAAATTCCTGCCCCCTCCTCCCCCTTTGCCAAAAAAGTGCTCAAATGCCCCTCCCAAAGAACTATTAATTTTTTTTCAGTGGGAATTATTCATATTATTCTCAGGGTCTGCGAGTAAAAATGTTGCTCGCCTGTTCTGGATGTTCTAGACATCAGAGAGTCAATCAGAGTTGTATCTCGCAAAACAAAAGGAGTAAGGCATGGTTTGGTGGCGTGTTTCTTCACTCTTTATGTGACAAGGCCTTTCAAACCTGACCACCACTATAAACTGTAGCATGCTAATCAGTAAATAAATATATAAAAGCAATGAATAAAAATTATTGAATGAGGTTTTTGTGATCATACAGTGGAATAATCAAGGTCTCTGTAAGTGTTTTCAGCCAAGGCCAAAACCGAGTATCACAATAACTAAATCTAATAACTGAAGGGGTGCCTGGAATAAAGTCCCAAGTGACTTCTGATTAACTGATAAATTCTCCTTTCAACCCTTTCCTTGCGTCTGTTTGTAAAATTAATCAAAGGGAGAATTTGACATTAGATTAGAGGTCACTTTGGGCCTTACTCCACACACCCCTTCAATGTTTTAATATGCACTGTTTTTTTTTTGTTTTTTTTGCTGGGTGTAAATTTGGCACTCACCACCCATGTACTTGATATGGGCACAGGGAAAGGGAGGGAGGGGGGATGGTATTCCAAGAGACCTCTGTACACTGAAGGTCATGTGATATTAACTTTCTCAATCTAGCAATCTACAGACTAGGGCAATTGCTCTTTGTCTTTCCATAAACCATGTATACATATACCTATGAAGAAGACGAAATTAGAAAGAAACAGTTCTTGAGTAATATCACATGACCTACATGTACATTGGAAAAAACAAACAAACAAACAAACAAACATTCCAGCTACAAAATACAGGACGTCCATTGATCGGCGCATAATTATTAATATTAAACAGAGTAAGTTAAATCTTCATTTAAATAGATTGAAAGCAGACTCTTACCTTTCATTTACCATATTAGCATTTGAACAGGCCACACTCCTGTGCCTGAGCTACAAAAACTCAACTGGACGCTGACAACGAAGTCGATGTCTGCAATTCATGTAGACAACGTTTGTGGAACGAACTCATCATAAGTTTGTCCTTGAATAAGACAAGCCAAAGTTGAATATTCGCTTCATATCTAATTGATACGAGCAGTGTCTTCGTCGAAATCCTCCTCCTCAGGATTGCTACCGTTGAAAATACGAATTTGGTAGAATTTCCGTGCGCGATTTCCACTCAGGCCGCCGAAATGGAAAGATTCCTAACGAATTTCCTCCCAACCTCAAGGGGCAGCCTCGTTCCCAGGTTGCTCTCAGGTTTACAGGAAAGGTGATTGGACGTTTTGAATATCAGAAGATGATTTGATTGGTTCAAGTATTTTATGGATGACACATTAATTTCCGTTTGAGAAGACGCGCCATTCGATTTTCTGTTGCCTCGTTCAATGTTGGTTCCTCGATTCGCTCACATTTTGTCCTCTCGTTTAATTTGTCAAGAACATGGTGTTTTACATCGTTTTTCTTTTCTCTCGACGTACACGAGCGCGATTAGATTTACCATAAAGGTCACTGCGTTAATCTGAGGGACGCTTCTTCATGGATGCCATGATTTGAATTTTTCAAACCAGCAGAACTCGTGAGAAGAACTGGCCCAATGGAGTGTTCTAAATGGTAGGTGTTTAAGTGTTTGATTCTTACTGCAGTATTTATACAACAGCGACATATTACAAACAGTTCAGCGGCGGTGTTTGCGTCTTCTCTGTTAGAATCGGTTAAATGAAATGTTCCCAAAGATCCCAGCGTAAATATGCATGAACATAAGCTTGAGCTTATGTAGCTGGGTTGATTGATTAGCCATACGCTACAAGTAGTCCCTGAAAATCGCCGCCTGCGAGGAGACACAAGACACTGAAGGGAAGAGAGAAAATAAACTTTTTTTTAAATATTTGATTCACTTGGAATATTTACTGCCTACTCAAAACTAAACCTTAACAATATTAAAATCACAGAAAAACAACCCTGTGTTGACTGCTACTCCAGTCACAGCCTGCCTACAGCTCTATAAGAGTGTGACTGGGCTGACACAGACAGCCAGTACTGTTTCAATGGTTTGTTTGACAGAATTCTATTCCAAGTGAATTTTGTATTGGACATAGCAGTGAAAATAGGAAGCTTGCACAATGACAGCATCAAAAAATACGAGCTTTAATGAGCAAAAAAACAACTCTGCATGTGCATCACACTTTAAGGTACATTTCCTTCCTATCCTCTGCATAACTACATGTACAAAAACACGAAATTACCTAATGTGACCCTTTATGGAGGACTTGAATTCACAAGCAATTTAAATGCCACCCCTACAATTCCACTCCAGGAAAAGACACCTACATTTGACAAGTGTAGCAAGTTAGAATCACTGCAATAATGTTTAAAAGATCACACAAACTCTTTATAACTGGTAACGTCTCCAGTGCTGCTGCTGTTGTGGTTGTGTAAACTCCCCAATAATGGTAAAGATGCACTGGCTATCAAATTACCTTGGAGGTGTGGTGTGCATGTAAGATTTTTGTCTTCTTTATTTTATCGTGGATGAAATGAAACAATCTGTAGTTATGTTTTTCTGTTTTAACTTCAGATCAAGATACAATAAATTATTGAGATATTTAAATTTCAAGTACTGAATATAACTTAGAAAATGAATTAATAATGTCTCTCTTATATAGTTAACCTAAAACAGGCTAGAGAAGCATGCAAGATTACAATGTATACCAGTCTCTCTGCACCTCTGATGTGACAACAGATTTTACGAGGCCAGCATATACCAGTACATAGTACATAGTATAAGTATAAATAATATATTTAAAAACCCTCAGCACTTTTATTTAGTTACATGTACAAAACTCACAGTGTATTATACTGATCGGGGGCCAGTTGCATAAAACCTAATGTCTGGCATTAAAATAAAGAGTTTGAGTTTAAAAGTCAGCACACACGAGGGGACTAGTCCCTGCGAGTAGTCCGGGGGAACAAAATTTGGTCCTTGCGACTAGTCCCACGAATTCAAACTGGTTTGAATTCATGGGACCAGTCCCGGGGACTAGTCCCACAAACTACGGTATGCTTGGTCTCTTTGTGTGAACTCTTCATGGGAAAAGTCCCTGCGACTGAATGAAAATATTTAGTTGGATCTTTTAATTTTGTTTTTTCCAGTTGGTCTGGAGAATAATTTTTCCTCTGTATTGGGAGTCTTGATCAAACAGTCGCCTTTTTACTTCTGTATCAGCAATATAGGATACTAGAGAAAAAACTTTATTGAAATTACAAATGACAATCACACATAGACTTATAGATGAACAGTGTACAGTTTTATTGAGCCGAATTACTTTGATGTTTTGTGGTTAATTTACTAAATTTGGTTTTACTGTTGAGGACCGCTCCATTTTTCGTCTTCACATTTTGGCGAATTTCAGTAAGAGCGCCCTGAATTTTACCCTTTTGCTGTTAACAGGTCCCCACATGTAAACCCTTCAAGGGACTTGTCCCTGCAACTAGTCCCATCGTGTAAACATTACAGGAGACTAGTTGCTGCAACAAGTCCCTGTGACTAGTCCCGTCGTGTGTGCTGACCTTAAGTTTTATGCAACTGGCCCCTGTATGTTACACTGTACATGTATCTTGGACTTTGAACTTAAATGGATATTCAGAGAGTAGTACATGTTTCATACATGTAAATCTTGTCAGTAAGATTAATGCTATTCCAGTTTCACCTTGTTTCATGGGGCTAGTTGCACAGATTTTGGCCACATTTGAATTTCTCTTATGGTTTGGGCGACCATAAAAAATATTGTTATAACCACAGTTTGATATTTTCCTTAGAGCGGTTTACATTGATTTTCTTTATCTTTATTATTATTGCAAAAGGCAGGGTGCATAATTTTTTCGCATCTCTTTTCAACCTGCATAACATGTTGTTGCTAAGTTAGACTGTTTTATATCCATGTAAGCAGGTACAATCTTGTTTGCATGTTCTATTGTTTCCAAACTCCATGGATTTTGCCCCCTTTTACATGTTATGTAGAATAGTTTCAATCAAAGACAAAAAATTGGTTTTATCAACTGCATGTCATTTGATAATTAAATATAAATTATACTGTAGGTGACATTTTGAACACTATCCCTTTTATTCATTTTATTCACGGGCACAGATCAACCTCATTCCCAAGGTCTCTCTTCTCCACCCTGGGAACAAGGTTGGGCCAGGGGCACAGTTTTTTGCAACTTACATGTATCTGAGTTCAGTGAATCTAAGTATTTTAAGCCATTTAACAAATTGCAGAATTTTGCATCCTGTATTCACTGCTTAATAACTTTTTGCTGAATTTTACTCGTATAACCAAATGCAGAATTTCTGCATCTTAGCTCAGTGTAGTGAAATCGTATTTATTTTGCTGATTTTTGTTCATTTTAGCAGGTGCAGAATTTCTGCATCTTAGCTCAGTGCAGTGAATTTGAGTGTATTAAGCCACTGAACAAGATGCCGAATTTCTGCATCCACTTCTTAATAAGTATAGTTATTGCTGAGTTGTATTCATTTTATCAAGCGCAGTATTTCTGCATCTTAGTTCAGTGCAGTGAATTTGTATAGTTTTTTGCTGATTTTTGTTCATTTTAGCAGGCGCAGAATTTCTGCGTCATAGCTCAGTGCAGTGAATTTGAGTGTATTAAGCCACTGAACAAAATGCAGAATTTCTGCATCCTGTTGGTATTCACCGCTTAATAAGTATAGTTTTTGCTGAGTTGTATTCATTTTGTCAAGCGCAGTATTTCTGCATCTTAGTTCAGTGCAGTGAATTTGTATAGTTTTTGCTGATTTTTGTTCATTTTAGCAGGTGCAGAATTTCTGCATCTTAGCTCAGTGCAGTGAATTTGTATAGTTTGCAGAATTTCTGCAGCCATTGGTATTCAGTGCTTAATAAGTATAGTTTCTGATTGTGATTCATTTTACCAAATGCAGAATTTCTGCATCTCAGCTCAGTGCAGTGGATTTGAGTATTTTGTTTAGCCACTGAGCAAGATGCAGAATTTCTGCATCCTATTGGTATTCACTACTTATTAAGTGTCGTTTTTACTTATTTTTATTCATTTTATCAAATGCAGAATTTCTGCATCTCAACTCAGTGCAGTGTATTATCTAGCCACTGAACAAGATGCAGAATTTCTGCATCCCATTTGTAAGAGCAGAACTGTAAGGCACACTTTATACTGAATGGAAAATTGTGTTGTTCAATTATCAGCATTCTTTACTGAGCCAGTTTGGTTGTTGTTGAGAATATACGATTTACAATGAATACGGTAGAGGCGTCGAGGAATATCCCCATTCTCAACGGAAAATAGTAAGAAAATCGTAAGTTTGGAAAAACGCATTTTTGTTTGGAACGCGTTTCTGGCTGGGAATTTCAGACTACCTCTCAAATTGTTCCATTTATTTTGGAAATTTTCTGGTGGAGCCAGCCAAAATTTCTGATTTTTTTTTGTAGCTGGTAAAAACTCTTATTGTATCTAATTTACATGTAACAATAGTTAAATGGTAAGTAACTGCAAAATTTCCCCACTTGCCTGCATATTCACAATGGCCGTTTAATTTGGTGCCCAAGATATCCACGGGCCTCCACTGTGGTCATCTGGCCTCCAGATGTAATACTCCAACCCATTGATGGCATTAATCTGCTCAATCCATTCACTGATCGAGCCCCACATGCACAATCCCGCAATCCTCGCACTTGGTCAGTGGAGAGTAAAAAAAATTGATAATAAGTTTTAAAATAGGCCAAGAAAGAGGGTACAGTAAAAACCCGCGTATAAGAACCTAGATTTTTCCAACTTAGCCTAAATAGGTTCTTATAGAAATGGTATTTAGTGGAATTTTAGGCTACTTAGGTTCTTAAATAGGTTCTTAATTTGATAGGGGCACTAGGGATCAGCACACATAACTGCAGGGCATATGTGACATGGAATATATTGCTGTATTAAATAATTATCTAGAGTACAGTTTAGATGATAACCATACAGTAAATTTATCTTTCCAAAGTACTAGCATGCATGTCTTTCATGCTGCAGTGTCCATAAAATGCTGTGGTTCTTATGAAAAGGGGGTTTAAAATGAAAATTTTAGCCTAACAGGTTCTTAAATTTTACGTTATTATACGCGGGTTTTTACTGTAGAAGAATCCTGCAGAATACCACAAAGATAACTCGGGAATACAAGCTAAGCAGTCCATGGCATGCCCTGTGTAGTAAAATTACACATACTGAGCCTGACAGCAACCTAGCTAACAATCGCTGACCACATGCTCATTATTCGGTTGGCTATATTTCATTTATTTAATAACCTCATTGAATTCTTTTTATGTCAAGTCTGCACATCACTGACGGCACCACTTGTATGGAATAATGTTGAGTGGTGACTCCTCAGCCTTTAAGTACATGTACAGTGTATACAGACTGCAATGTGTGCATACAAGTGCTGAGGTTTAATGACCTTAGTTTCAGGACTATAAATTACAAATTGTAGCTTTATTTAGTAACAATGATATTACGACATCTGCATTTTGAGTACTACATGTAATCTTTAATACATGACTGTATTGCGTATCGTATTTCATAACCACTTGCACTTATTCATGTCTAAGATGAGTTGCTGTTTGTGTCAACATACAAGACAACGTACGCAATACAATATTTTTTCAAAACTCACACATTCAATTTATGCGTGGTTCAATTCTACCTGTAACCATCTCCCCCCTCGGGCATAGCCCCGGGGATTTGCAATTTTGTTCTCGCTTGGCGGTCTATTCCCCACCCCCGGGCACGCAAAAAGAGACAATTCCCCACCCCCGGGTCTGCTCATCGACCACAAATACGTTGTTTTGTGTACAAAACATAGATTACGATATTGATTTCCGTGCAAAAACCAGACATTTTGACAAGAACTTAAACGCTTTTCTAGAGTTTCTTGAACGAAGGACACTACATGTATAATGTAATAAGAACATGCACACTATATTTGAAAAAAAAAACTGAAGAAAAACCCTTAACCGCATACGGCTAGCGAGTAAAGAATTTTCGCCAAGTGATTTATTCTAAATATAGCACATACGCACAAGAGGCCCGTGAACAAGTGGATGGTAGCATTTTAAAGGAGGTTTTCTTAGCTTGTTTCATAAGAATGAACACTGGACTGAGACCTCTGTTAAATACAAAGCAGTGCATCCGTTTTCATATAGAGTCTGTTTAAGTCGTCTTAGTATATACATAAATACGCTCACAGAAGAAATATATCTTTGTTTGTGATGAACGCCAACTATTCGAGTACGCATCAAACGCACATTCGTTTAACAATTTAAAACAAAAGTACCTTCGAATACAGATTTTAATTTTGAGAGGTTATCTTCTCTAACCAGTCTGCTACAAATTCTAGAAATTCTCCCTGGAAATAGGCAGTCTTCTCCACGCGGTCCGGCGTCAACCGAGAAGTGACGTACTGCACAAGAATGAGGGAACAACAAGAAGTTATTTTCGATTTGCCCCGCCCCCCTCCCCCCGGGACAAGACGGCTTCAAACAATTCCCCACCCCCGGGACCGAAGGGCTGGACTTGTCCCCGGGGTTGCCCGGGGGGGGATGGTAACAGGTAAAATTGAACCATGCATTAGCACTGCCCTGGTGGGAATGTTGAACCTCAGAACTTCGTAAACTTCTAAAACCGAGGGAGCTAAAACTCGCAAAAATCGCCACAAATCGGGAAAGTAAGGGCACAGACAGTAAGTAAGACACCATGGAAGTACATACATAAGGTATTTTTCTTGAGAATTTTGTAGTATTTGTGTTTTCTAAAGGATATCGTAAATATCTCCATACAAACTCTTATAATTTCGCTATGACCGCTATTTCGCAATCATATGACACACAACTTGAGCTTGGGCTGTGTTTTGTGGCAACGGTTTGAATTATAAACGGTTGTATCAGACAACGGATTTGTTTTAAATAGTAGAAATTATTGTTGTTTGACAATAAATGTAACTAATCCCGTTGCCTTGTTATATTCTTTGTCATTTGCCAGCTTCTCAGGCCGATTTGAAGCCATTTCGGCGTTTTAGCGATTCTCGAAGTTTCCACTGCTATATGTGCGTTCAGAATGAAGTTATCGTTTTCACGGTCCACACAAAGACAAAACACTTTAAATGAAAATAAGTGGCGTTGTTGAAATACGCGAGAGCGAAAAAAATTACGGTTAGTTGGAGTTTGCCAGGTCCATATGATTTTGCCAGTTTCTTGATAGTCGGCGGCTACACAGCCTTGGAGTCTTGGGCCGCCTGTGTTTTCGCAAGTACGATTACAGCCGGGACTTTATTAGACAGAACACTTACAGAAACGCTGAACCGAACGCTACGAACAAAAATAATAGCTCGACACTGTCACTACTGCAGCCGTGCCTTACATGAAACAGACTTCTAGCCTGAAACTATCCGCGCGTGGATCCTACAACCTTACAACAGCCGCGTTGCTCACAAACCCCGGGGGGGGGGGGAGAGGCTACTCCCTATAATGGCCTATGTACGGGAGGCTCCGCCCGAAAGGGGTACCTTTTTCAGGCTTCAGGTATATGAAAGGGTAAGGATTTCACGAGCTGAAGTATATGAAAGGGTAGGGAAATCTGTCATTAAGGTATCTAAAAGGGCCTTTAATTAAAATATTTCGAGTAGACGCACCTTATGACTGTATCTTTTTAATTTATTAAACGCTACATGAAAACGACAAGGAGGCTTCTTCCAAGGGTTTAGAAAAGGGATTCAGTGTTCTTAAGTAGGTATGTGAAAGGGGTACCATTTCTCAATGGAAGGTATACGAAAGGGGTACCTTCTCTGTAAAAAATGGTATATAAAAGGGTAAGGGGTTGGACCTCGGGGCGGAGCCTCCCCGTATAAAGCTTTGTTGAGTGCCCTCCCCCCCCCCCCCCACTACGTTACGATAATTACTTGTGAGCGTTATAAGGACAAAGACGAACCGATCGACAGACAGGAAGCAGTTTATAAGATCAAATGCTGCGACTACCAGGCCACTTATATTAGTGAGACCGACGGAAGTTTCAACATCTGACTGACTGAACACAAACGAGCGACTAGAAATGGTGATATCAACAATCACATTGCTGACCAATGAATGTCAAGAACAAACCACAGCATCAAATGTAACAAACCACAAAATCGACTAGGACTCTGCTAAATGCGTTACCTACAGTACGGACTTAGTACTATCAACGAATCACTTTGAAAAGCTGGTTTACCAACAAACATCACTGAATCGTTGCCAACAACTACCTACACCTTAGAAACGGCTTACCGTATTTACTCGATTAAGCGCCGCGGCGCTCTTTAAATTTTAAGTGTTTCAGATGCGGCGCTTATTCGGGGGCGGCGCTTATTTAAGGGCGGCGCTCTTAAAAAGAAACATTTCATTTGTAAACGATAACAAGCAAATGTTAACAAACAGAAAAAGAAATGTACCCACTTTGAACTGAAAACATGATAATACAGGAGAATACATTTCCGAGGCTGGTTTAGATTGAGTTGTAGCGTACTTGTTTATTATTTTGGCTCCTCCAGCACTGATTCAGTCTGATGATGCTTCGATTCGGAGCGCCGTATTGTTGTGAATAAATGCAGCGTTATTTGAGGGCGGCGCTCTTAATATTTTTACTCTCAGATGCGGCGCTTAATCGAGTAAATACGGTACTGACGAGACAAACAAACAGACAATAGACAAATTGACTACCGTAAAGAGATTGAAAGCTGGCGTTTCGAGCGTTAGCCCTTCGTCAAAGCAATCAAGAATTGTAGGTTGCACTTGGTGGAGCTACGCTATTGGTAGGAACCTGGAAACGTGAAAAATTCGTTGAGACCGTTTGGATTAAGTGTGCCGATTTGAAAAATGATTTCTCACCTGGGCGATCATACTTCACCGTCTTATAAAACATAGAAGTGTGGGAATTCATGGGTGTTTTCATGTGAACTGGATGTACATCTAGGGGTCAATTTAATAAAGAAAAGTATTACACTTGTAATGTTTACACATGTAATTTACACGTGTGAAGTCTAACTTGTAAATACAAGAATATAATAAAAGAATTTTCTACTCTGGAACTTACACGTGTAGCACGAGCCAGATACAAGAGTAAATTACAATTGTAGCCCTAAAATTGTAAACTCCACTGGAACGCACTTGTAGATTACAAGTGTACAATCCAATCTCTCTTCTTTAATCTATGCTAATGTCTACTCTAATCGCAGGTTTATTAATTCTCAAACTCATTAATAATTCATAAAGAGAAAACAAAGCAAATCACTACCGTGACGGTGGTTTGGATACCGGATCTTAATTGGCATAACATTTTGCGAACTTTAGCTTTGAATTTCTCCAAGAATTATGAATGATTTGAGAAGTCATATCAAAAACTCGAAAGAGTGTTTCATCAGGTATCCAAACACCTCGAAGTCGGTCAAAAACACTCGGCTGCGCCTCGTTTTTTCAACCCACTTCTCAGGGTTTGGATATCCTGATGAAACACTCTTTCTCGTGTTTGATATATTACTTCCAAAAGATGAGCGAAATGGTCCTAAAGGCCCGTTTACACAGGCGATTTTTGTCGCGCTGAAGCTGCAACTTCAATGTCGCACGTGTAAACCAGCTGCGATTTCAGCGCGATTTTAGGGCGATTTATCGTGCGATCGCGTGCGATTTATCGCCACGATTTACAAAAAAACGATAACTTTGAGCAGCAGTTTCCCTATAGCGCAGGCGCACACCTTTTGTTTTGGCTTGATTTGTGTCATTTTGTTTCGTTTTGCTTCAATCTCGTTTTCCTTCCATAGCTGCCGCTTTCTGGTCGCTCCTCTTCCTCTGGGTAACTCCATACTCGGTTTTTAGTGCGTTTTTTGTCCTTGTTTACGCTCATGGCTGTACAAATTGCGAGCGGCAAAACCTCCCGGGGGGTCCCTTCTGATTCATGATTGTCACATTGTAATCAAAAATCGCGGCGAAATTGCATCAAGTTTCGAACAGGTTCGAAACTCCTGCGATATCGCGGCAAGAAAATCGCAGCTGGTTTACACGTGCGATCTTGAAGTTGCAACTTCGACGCGACAAAAATTGCATTGAGTTGCGCGACAAAAATCGTCTGTGTAAACGGGCCTTCAGACAGACGAAAATTCACCCGAAATTCCCTTGGATTTTCCTTGTCTAACAGTCGCCTTTCCTCGAAATTCCTAGGTTGCCGGATATTAGATGCCTCAGCAGCTCGTCGAGTTTTTCTTTGCTAGAGGAAAGCATATTTTGTCACAAAAATACGCTTTTTACAAGACGTACCCAATGTTTACAAGTGACATGCGACTTGTAATTTGCACTTGTGATTTACAAGTTGGACTCTTGTAAAAATACAAGTCGGACTCTTGTAAAGGTTTTCTTAAATTTACCATATTTTACACGTGTAGCGCTACACCTGTAATTACAAGTCGGGCACTTGTAACTTGGACTGTGTAACGATGTTTACTTAACTTGTTTTCGTCTGCGCTTGTAAATACAATGGTCCGACTTGTAAATTACAAGTGTAAAAGTTTTATTAAAGGCCCACCTTCACCCAAAAGGCCTTGCGCGCCGCGCTTGCTGTTTTACGAATTTCGTGTAACACGAAATTGTTTCTGAGCGGGGTTTCTTTCAAAATCCGTTTCCTCCGGAGCCATCTTGTCGAAAATTGTCCACAAGCATGCAGAATTTATTCTTCAATTATCAGGCTGTTGTTTCCTGGAATTATTTTGTGATTGAGACGGCCAAACGTATTTTTTTTCGCTCTTTCTTCGTCCAATATGTTTCCTGCCAAATGATACCTCGCAGTTGAAGATGCTGCACGGTTATGCTGAAGGAACACATTGTCAGTATTCGTCTCAGAGGAGCTTGTGTTACGAAGAACAGAAACAGATATTTTGTGAAGCTCTTGTAGTGATGTTGTTTGAATTCCTGATTGTATTGGATGAGGGACCTTGGCAAGTAAGTTTGATTCGTTTGATCTGATTTTATTTGCGCGATGGTAAACAGAGCGGCTCGCGAGTGTGTAATAAATGAATGGTTTTGCAGGACTGTTTTCTTTTTCTTCCTCTGTATCTATTGTCGTACGATTAAATTAAAATAGTTAGTTTCTCAGTTAACCATAGGTTCAAGGAGATTTGATCGATTAGTACACACGTACGGCTGGCTTTTAAAGGTTAAAATTGTAATGCGGGAGTCACCGGACAAGTGCCATTTTGCGAGCGATAATCAGTGAGTTGCTATTTAGTCGTATACGCTGTTTATTTCCCTTCAGACCAACCTCTGTAATGACTAGGAGGGGCCTTTAAAATCACTGTTACCTTACAAGACAATGAGAATGCAATCTGCAAACTAAAACAATCGAATGTCCAAGTAACTGTTTGAGTCTTCTACCGAGATCGCTTGCTTGCGCTTAGAAATGCGAACATAACAAACTGACTTCTCGCTTTTTTTGTCATTGAAACTTTCACATGGCGAACATCAGATAATTCCAACATTTTGGGGGAGTAAATGCCTTTCATAAAAGCCTAAAGATTTGAATTGAGGCCGTAGATTGGGGTAACTTCGCAAAGTAAATCGATGCGACATGGCTCCTCCGATTTGTTTTGAGTTTACGTGACAATTTTCTCGCTCGCAGGAATATTCTGGCAACCAATCAGATCGCGAGAAAAACATTACAACCATCTGAAAACAATAACAAACGGTCGCAAGGCCGTTTGGGTGAAGGTGGGCCTTTTAATTGACCCCAGTACTGCTAATTTGAAGAAAAAATAATTATCAAAAGCGACTTGTGTTGTTAATTAATGAAGTGACAAAGAGTATTTTTCCTTCGCAAGCAGTGTTGATTAATGAATACAAGATAACGTCTGACTTCGGTGTAAGTCGAGCCCGTGGCCTTCCCAAAACGAATCAGATACTCTATTACCACTGCTCATTGGCTACAAAGATGTCTTGCAGTAAATTCACTGTAATACGTTCCTGTCTTTCGTACTACCTATAGTCGAACGTGCCTAGAACAATAACAAGAAAAAAGAACATACCAGCATACGTTTAAAAAAATAAAAATTCGTTACTTTACACCTTATTTTTATATTGTTCCAATAAGCTGTCCTTTAATTTGCAGAAAAGCCGACGATCACTCGTCCAGTTAATGCAAATGCAAGTTACGACGAGGAAAGTCCTGTTGATATAATTTGTGAGGCCACAGGAACACCAGACCCAAGTGTAGAGTGGATCCATAAAGGACAAGTCAAGAGTTCTGGGTCGAAAACAGCTAGCCTCACTTTTGGAAAGGTCACAAGGGATAATGCTGGAGAGTACATCTGCAGGGCCACCAACCCTGTTGGAAAAGCAGAGAAACAACTAAATCTTGTCGTCAACTGTAAGTATATTGCAAGTCAGTAAGGTCGTTATTATAGTGTATTGTGATATCTCCGTTAATGCTTCAGTTGAGAAACTAATGGGCTAATAATGTAAAAAAAGGATTAACAAGTATGGGAATCTGCACAAAGAGCTTGACGATTTCTCAGGCCAAATGTCAGGATAGAGCATAAAATCAATGAGATATTCAAAGTTTTGTGATTGAGTTAAGGGGGCAGTTGAGTGTAAATTAAGTTGAAAGCTTACGTGCGTGTGCGCCAGTGGGCAATAATACAGAGTAATCTACAGTGAGCTTGCAGGCCATCTTTTCTACCCTGTGGATCTCCTTAGTTACATTCGTGAACATCTGGTGTAGTTTTAAGTAGACCTCGCTCAGTAGCATCATCCCTGCGGGTGTGAGCCACTAATCGACTTGAGCAAAAATGTTTGTAAAAACCTTTTTTAACCAAAAGAAGGCCCTAATTTTATCTTGCCCGGAGAAGCGACAACGTTGAAAAATGACCCTAAGAGAGGTTAAAGTTAACCAATATTTTTTGTTCTTCTTGGCCATTTGCTCAGATATTATGTTCCTTAAAGTGTTTAGAGCAATTAATTCTGTCCACGTGTTAACTATTATGGGTCCGCGTGTTCATACTAGACTATCCGTTAAGGGGAAAGGGACTGTCCGTAGGGTTATAAAATTATGTAATCTAGGAACAGAAGCAGAATAGAGAAACGTGACTGTCACATTCCAGTTTTATTGTCTATCTTACATGGCTTCATTCAAGAAGGTAGCTGCACTGTCAACTGGAAGCAACAAAGGGTGCGGTGAATAACGGTGCTCCAGACTGCATGCATGGGTCATTATAAAGTGGAGTTCAATACCGTCACGTGCCTATCGCTTACTAGCGCTATCATTCGCCCATTTTTGAGTCATATCTCACAAATAGATTTTACGTTCTAATTCGCTACGCTCAAACGAACGTAAAGTATTTTCCGTTTAAATACTGTAGAAAACATAATCACAACAGCTTGATGGGTGGATGGTCAGGCAATCCAAACTGACGTTTATTCGACAAACAACAATATTTAACAGACACAGTTATAGCTTATTACAGGCTGATGAGCACGTTAGAGAAGGTTTCTCTGAATGTCTATAAACCGAACTGGCTAGTTATTTGCAAACGTTTGGAAATGCCCTCTAAGACGTACATATCCTTCGTGCTATCCGACTTCCAACGTCCGTGGAGTTAAAGTACTCTTTTCTGAAAGGTTAGAACTATTTCTAACAGCAGAGGTAGCTCCTCCAGACCTAAGACTGTGAAGGCCGTACAGCCTATGATCTAAGCCGAGTTCTTTAGACAATCCTTTAAGATTTCCCTACACCTATTATATGATAACTTCCCTCCATACAACTTATAAGTATTACAGGATTTAAACAGCCTTACTGACCTAAAGAGTGCAACATTACTAGAAAAATTAACATCCCCCATGTACATATACCTTTCTAAAAGCGCGACGGGACAATATTTATTGCCTAATCTCTTGATGTACACGTAATTCCCTTCTCTGTAAACATCATTCTTTGCACGAGGAACAAACTCCTTTAAGTAGTCAGGAAAAAACTCCAAATGCGCGGGAACAATGCTGCTCAGCTCATCATAGCGAAAAAATCTAGCAAATCCCAATGAGCAAATACAAGCTACACGTAAATCCTTCAGGTTCGTTGACGGACTAGCATACTTATCAATAATACTTCTAATTAGGTCAGCAGAGATAGGAGCCTTCTTAACAGTAACTGGTTTACAACGCTAAGCAGCTTCCAGCAAGTTATGACAAATAGAACTATCTAGTGGATTGCTGCCGTTACTAGGAATGAAAGAATGAAACCACTTAAGGGCGGCATGAGCCACCACTAATGCAGCATAAGAATTTGAACTCTTGTAAACCTTATGAAGATAGGCGACTGCGAGAGAGACAGGGAAAGGAGGCACCGGCCGAACATTGGACAAATTACACCACTCAATAAACTTAAAAATCTCTTTCTTATATTTCTTCACTGTGGAGTCAGCTTTAGATCTGAATAACTTCGAGAGAAAGTCCTTCAAGTCTGGCTTGACCCTAGTGGATAGGTGATTCCAATGACTATCAGCATCAAACATCTGTAACGAGAAAAGGATAACGATAATAGAAGAACTTGCACCCTATAAAGTAGCACAATAGTAGAAAAACCCTAGAGTCCAAGAGTGGTGCCCTCCTGCCAGGGCCATGATGGCAAGCGCCCATAACTTTCTGTCCAATATCAACTCGGGCCAGTGCCCCCTCTCGCTGTTAACTTTCAAGGACAAGCGTCCCGTATTTCCATGTTCCACTAAAGAAAAAAGAAGGCACGCAAAACGATGATCAAAAACGGAAAACAAAAAGCTCAAATTCTTGCTATGAAAACGAAGCAAGACTAGGAGACTAGGGCCATGATGGCAAGCGCCCACAACTTTCTGTCCAATATCAACTCGGGCCAGTGCCCCCTCTCGCTGTTAACTTTCGATGACAAGCGTCCCGCATTTCTGAGTTCCACTAAAGAAAAAAGAAGGCACGTAAAACGATGAACAAAAACGGAAAACAAAAACTCAAATTCTTGCTATGAAAACGAAACAAGAATAGGAAACAACCATAAGCAAAGCTAAAACCAATCCACCGAATCTACTACTACCCGATAAAGAATTAGTTTTCCTCCCATTCTTCAACGCATTTGCGTTGAAATACTTATAGTCCACTATGAAACTGCAGTCCTTAGCCCAATGTCCTGAGCGATTGCACCGGTAGCAACGGTTGGGATTTGCAGCGTATTCTGGACGGCCTAAAACAGGCACACACACAAAATAAACAAACAAACAAGCATAAGCATGAAGAAAATTTCTGGAAATAAACTCTGAACGGGCGGGTGGGCGGGATATCAAAAGCAAAGGCCAGACTGGAAAGCGAGAGCGAGAGGAATTGATTAACTCTTGCAGAACCTTAAATGCCAGAACTATCCAATCACAGACTCCCTGGAGACAGGCCTTAAGGCGTGTACTACAATAGCACAAACATAAACTGCTAATGAACTGTATCAACACAATACCAGCGGAAAATACATATCATATTACTGAACCGAGTCATTCGTAAAGTTGAAAAGTACTCTATAGTAAGACTAATTACACCTACATGTATGGGGGGGGGGGTCATTTTTATGCAGGAGACCAAGAAGGTGATAACTTGTGTGCGTTATTAAACACGTGAAGCAACGGTATTTGCTCCTAGCTGCAGGCATTCGATTTCCTAAGTCTTGTCCATAAGTTTCTCATTAGGGATTAGCTTCTCGTAGGAAACAAGGCGGGTTGATGAGAAGAGAAGAAGTACGTGTACACTCTCATCTACAAAAGACATTCAAGAAGTGGAGGGACTTCCATTTAGCAGGCTACCAGTCCCAGTGCCATAAGAATAATGATTCTATTTAGTTCTCTCCCCACCCCCACCCCGCAAACAATAGGAAAAAACATTTGAAACACAATTCAAAAACTGAAGACAACAACAGCAGAGTAGCCCCAAGTTGATTAGCAGGTATGGAAAGACGATGTGTACTACAACGGAGAAACAAAGGTCCCGGATTAGCTGTGTAAGGTTCAGAAAGTACATATTCAACCACTTGTCTTTATAGAGAGAGAAAGTGCATGTTAAGTATGACCAATTACTGTGAAGAGATGCCAGCTGGTGGAGACTTGCTACCCGTACAGGGTGGAACTGTGGAAACCGCAGTAATTTACAAAGCCTTTAAAGGATTTTCAACCCATGGGGGCTTCCTTCAATGAATCCCTTAGGATTTAATGACTTTAGTGAAATACTAACCACTAGTATGGATTATACTAACTGGTATTTGCGCACTCTTTTTTTTGTCACTCATCCCGTTAGAACCAAAAATTCTGAGTTATTATGTTGTTATCTCTGCATAATCATACAACAAAGGCACGTTAGTGTGGATAGCTAGATGGCCACTTACTTGTAAACAGTAAATCAAATTTTCGGTGACTTTATAAATTTTTAATGCTACACCGTATTGAAACAAAAATTCTAAGCTTTCGACTCTGCTAAAGTCAACCGAAATTGTACATCCCTACACAATTAACTACTCTGCTAATTGATTAGTAAATCAAATGTCTGGCCGAAGAAGCGTCAACGATCTTTTGTTTTGCTCTTGGACAATTTAACACCTCCGTCAAGTTGCTTTCTTCAACCCAGCTGGTTAAGTTTCCTGTTTTCTGCTGAGTTGCGTAAATAATTACTCTAACAAGAGTTGATGAAGGTTGATGAATATGGAGTTTTTTTGAAGAACCTTTCTGCGCTAACAGACATGTGCAGTAGGCTCCCGCTAGTCCGAACACGCAAAGGTTGAAAATTGTTCAAGATAATGCGAATAATTGTGCAACTTTAAGGGGAAACAAGTTCCAGTTCGAAGGGTTGGAGATTTAATAGAACGGAGGTTCTAGATTGCTGAGATCTACTGTTGCTGCAGCGCATTTCTCGTTTTGTTACTCACTTTAAATATCAGAGGCTGCACTAGGAGTTCGTCAGATGTATCTTAACCATGGTCACTAAACCCCAGTTTTTTCTAGACAAACCAGAAGGAGTAACTATAACCACAAGTGTCGCTCAAAATATTGCTATACAAGGACAGAATGTGACTCTTACATGCCATGTAGGAGCAGCCAACCCGCCGGTGTCTGAGTACAGGTTCTACCTCAATAACAGTAACATGGCTCTTAACACATTAACGGACATCAATCAACATACCATCAAGGGGGTTCAACGAACTCGGGACTACGGTAAATACAAGTGTGTGGCAAAAAATGCTGCTGGAGAAGAGCAGAGTAACGCGGTTGCTCTCGATATAAATGGTAAGTCATTTTTGAGAGAGGACAGAACAAAAAAAAAAACCTTGCGGTAAAATTTGATACCATTCTTACGGGGTAGTGTTTCGCTACTTGATCTAGCTTTGAAGATTAAATTTTGTTGGTTACCAGTGTTTTCACAAGCGTGCCACTTATACAATCCTTAGTCAACTATTAAACAGTCATCAAACACCTTTCTGAGAATGAGTTGTTATTCTAACTTAAACAGCAGTCTACGAAATGACTTTTGAAACAAGCAATTCATCCACAGTATTTGAAAATGACGAATGTTTTGATACTGAGAATTGCCACGCCGTTCTTGATGATTTGTTGTTGTTGTTGTTCTTGTTTTGGAAACAGAACTGAAGTCAATTTTAAGTTGTTTATTTTTCAGTCCCTGCAAAGATTCCGTCAAAAATAGCAAACGTGACAGTTAGTGAAAAAGATCCCATCGATCTGAAATGTGAGGCATCTGGTTACCCTGCACCCACCGTCACGTGGACTAAAGATGGAGCACCTGTGCAATCTGCAGTGGCTGGTGTGATTCACATAAACAGCAGTACGAAAAGCGACAGTGGAGCGTATGTCTGTAAAGCAGATAACAACGTGGGAGAAGCAGATCAGAGTGATGTAGCAGCTCTCGCAAGGTCTCACATGAATGGCTCGCTACCCTTCGAGAAAACAATAGAACAAACAATATGAACAATACCCCTAGCCCCAAACACAATAGCAGCTGCTACACTAGAGGACCACTAGAATTACAAGCTTACGAGAGCTGCTACACTACTGGATCAGATGAGAGTATTTGTTACGGTGAATTGTAAGTACAAAGAAGCAAAACAAGAGGACGCTGTTATTGATTCCCAACATAAGCAGCCCATAAAACGTTGAAATTAAGCCGAAGTACTAATAAGTGCAATTTTCAAATTAATTAACCTGTCAGACATAACAGCTGGCCTTTCCGTGTTGCCACTCTGTCAGGAGATTTTAAAAATGGCACAAATAATGATGAGGACATAACAGAAATCCCCAACTAGCTTTGAGTCGCGTGATAATCAGGTGCCAAACGTTTTTTAACTTTGTTAAACCTCAAAATGAAAAACTGTGCTCAGATCTGAGACTGGCTAAGACCGGTTTCAGTTCATGCAAATTTATTTTAGCCAGTCATTCAAGAGAAGGGCTCACATACATCGGGACACTCTTGTACTTTGTAAGTGAGTTTGGCCATTCCTAGTTCACAGAAGAACGTTTCCCCGAGCAACTCAAATAGGGGCTGCTGTAATGTGCTGTAATGTGCTGTAATGCGGTAAAGCTTTTTTATGCAATTTTAAATACAGACAGCTTGTATTTTTGTCGTTTAAGCCGTATCGTTGCTTTAACAGCCACTAAGCATGATTAATTTGTAAATATCTGCTGGAATTCCTTGTAACACATCGTAATCAATAAAATATCATTAAAACGTCTGGTGTGAAGTTCATTTAATTTGTGAACGTCTTAAGCTAACGGTTATTGTCACCACCACATTCGTATATAACTGCATGGCTGCTATCAAACCTTGTGCAAGGAGGTGCGATATGTACTTGCCACATCTTCGATGAACTCGAATTTATTCTGCTAAATTTAGTTGGTGTTAGGGGTTTAATTTAAATGCTCAATCAATTAAAAGCCGAACTTAAAAGTCGTCTCTACAGAACATGGGATACGGATGCCACATAGCGGAAAACAGAGTTGCAAACCAACAACATTGAGCACCTATGATTTATTATTAATTTTCTTCAACAAAGACAAGCTGCACCTGTAATTTTTGGTTTCGTGCATACTTAGTTAATCCTGAGCGCATTTGTTCATATGTACATTGTGCAATAGTGCTATCAAAACTTTACCTAACGTAAAGCACAGGATTGTACTTTTGAGGGAATAATCTCTCCTTCTGCCTTCTCAACAGACGCCGCTACCATTAAGACCATTTCCTCCTCTGTATCCAAGTCATGGATTGGTCAGAAAGTGACGTTAAACTGTGTATCAGATGGTGTTCCTACACCAACCTTGTCCTGGTACACACCTGGGGGAACTAAAATTAATCCAGTCAAAGCTAAAGAAAACACAGTGGATGTAACAATGAAATCTGGTCAAGATTTTGGACTTTATAACTGCACAGCTGACAATGGTTTTGACCCTGCCTCTTTGACAGTTCGTGTCCAGCAAATAAGTGAGTAGACAGTGATTGTGCTTTTTGATTCTTTGTCTCTAAGGGTCTCTTCACTAGGAAGTGTAAATGCAGTAAGAATGCGAATAAAACTAGCTACGTTATAAAACAGCAAGAGTTTTCTGTTGTTTTTACAGTACCGCTGATAAGGAGATAAGCATTTGCTTTTTCTTTCTAAATTTACAATTTCGGGAAAATGGTCGCAAGTTTAAACACAAGTCTTATTCGCAAGGTTCAGTTGCTCGAAGCAAAATCTGGCTAATAAAGGATTGCATGTAGCAGCAATGGCTTGTGTTTACTTATTTCTAATGAAACAAGTGAAATGTACTATGGTCAGGGATATTTTCCTCATATTAGTGACAACTGGCTTTTGAACAGCCAGGCACACTCTTTTAATGAGAAGAAAGATACTTCGCTTGTCGTTCTTGTTGTTGTACTTTTTTTCCCTCCGAGGGAATTTTAGCACTTGAACTATTTTCTGATTGCCTTTTGTGTCACTTCCCAGACTGAGCTATAGTTACACCTTAGATGTGATTTTGTCAAACAACGTACATCTGGCTGCATATCTGTCTTTTTGCGAGGAGACCATTTCCGTAGGAATCTAGATCAACCTTGAATATTTGCGATTAGTGTTTCATCGTCTTCCCTGGTTGCATTTTTCTATGTTAGTTGAAAAGCAGATTTCATTGCGAGGGAAACGTTTTACGCCAAGAACCTGCATGATAATGAGTATACACTTCTTTATTCCTTCAGAGGCACCAGGTCCACCGAGCATCACCTCAACAGCAGCAGACATTCAAGCCACTTCACTGACAGTAAAATGGACTACACCAACCGACGATGGAGGGAGTCCTATCACAGCATACCGGGTGGTCATAGTGAAGGGTGGAAATGAGACAAAGAATGAAAACGTCACTAACCACTCTTTAAGGGAGAAGTTCATTGGAGGCCTAGAGAAAAACACGAACTACACTATCAAGGTCTACGCAAGAAATTACGTGTTTGAAGGAAATGCTGGTCAAAAGATTATCAAAACAAATTATGAAGGTAAGTTATCTCGTGAGTAAGGATATCCGTTACGTATTTGTGCTCAAGGGAAATTTTTTGCTTCATCATATCGGTATTGTTGTGGTAGAAAAGCATGTTGGTGCTTGGTTGGCGAAAGTAACAGAATGTTGACAGCTGGTTCAGAGTGGTGGAAGCAATGTTCAGAAAATCGCTTGCATCGTAGGCTGATCTTGTTCGTCCCCCTTAGCAAACCATTTCGTGTAGCGTCGTTTGTCATTTGCTGGACCAACTGTTTTGATAAGTAGAAATAAATGTGTATTGGCAGCCCTAAAGACTGTAGCCTGAGTAGCAGGCGAAAAGGGGGAGGGGAAAGGAAGCGAGAACGTGGGAGAAAAATTGGGGTCTGGGGCCATTTTGTTATTTCTGCGACAGCCAGCGGCCGCAAAATTCTGATTGGTTAATTTAGACAGTTCTGACATAATTTGACAAGGCCGTGCTGTTAGAAGAATGAATTTGGTTGCAGCAGGGGCAGGTTGCGAAATTGTCATAAAACCAGAGCGAGAAAAAGCAGTTAGAGCTCTTCTAAAGGGTACAGTGTGTTGCCCAGTTTTCGTACACTTTAGTCTGGAATCGCTATTTCTTTAATTTTCGTCTGTGAGACGAAAATTTCTGAAATTTCTGTTTCTGATAGCCCATTTACGTACCTTTAATATATAAAACGATTGGCCCCTTGATCGACATCTGTTCAGAATTATGCCATTTTTCCCAAAACTCCTAAGTTGCCCAGTCTTCGTACACCTGGCCCAGTTTTCGTACAGCGATAAAACAACATTTCTCCACGAAAACGCTCGACGCAAACTGATGTGTCAGCCACCCTGCTGAGTGCTTATCGTGTTTGCTTCGATTTGTGAATAAATATCGGCTTGGCGACCAATGTTTGGTGTACAAAGCAAATGGTTATTCGGGGCGTGGATGTTTAATCGATCCTGCAGTGTTGATTTTTTTGTCCCTCGCTTTTGGGCGGCTTTTCTTACGCTCAATCCACTGGCTCGTACGTCATTTACTGCCTTGGTAAAGGTGGTTGACAGGTTTACTATTCTGCGTATTACAACTGTTAAGAAAAGGCCTGTATAAGATTCGACGTTTTCCTTCCGTTTCCGCTTACGCCTTTAGAATAGCAAACGCTTTACTTCCGTTTCCGCTTACGCTTGCGTTTCTTACCTACTTTTGAAAATATTTATTAGAATCGCAACGGAGTGAAAAAAAATCGGTAAAACCAGTAAACTAACGATATTTCAAGGTGTATGTCAACATTTTATGCATAGACATCTACCTTAGTTGATTATTTGACGCTTTAGATTGCGTGGGATTAAGTTTATTAAATATCCGTGACCTTTGCATGACCTGGATGTAAAGCGTCGCTGTTATACCACGACAAATACATGTAGTGTATCGTACTTTGCAAGGATTGTTGTGTAATCTTTGCTGCACTTGCGACTTATTAGTTTTCGAACAGTAAAGTTTAAAATTCAGTTCATTAACTTATTTAAAAATAGGTTTTTTAGAAAGGCGCAGCTAAGTGTACGAAAACTGGCACAGTAGGACGAAATGTATGCGAAGATTCTCACCGCTAAAATTCAGGAGCAGTTAAATTTAAGCTGGCGTTGAAAGTTTTTCCATTCACTTTCATCTTTTATCTATCATCTGCCCAAAACTCATGAAGTTCCTTGCAAAATTACCAACAAAACAGGCTATTTGTTCATCTACAATACCTTTACTATGCAGTGAAAAGTGCAAATATTAGCTGCTAAACTTTTACTCACATCGAGAGAAATTGTCCTCACTGACCTGCTTAAAGGTGGGATAATCTCATGGTCGGCCTAGTTGTTTACATTTGTCATTCTACCAGTATGTGTTTAGCGTCCTGCGGGATTTGCGCGACTTGCAAACGATTTGGACGCACTCGCAGCTACATTATTGCCTGTGAAAAGTTATTAATAATATTCAAAGAAATCTAAGATAAATAATTACTTTGATTTCCTCTTTGTATACTGTTGTAGTTAACAAAGTGGTTTGATTGTATTGTTTTGCTGATATGAGAAATTTATAGCGTAAACCACTATAATCGTTTAACACTTAAATATTTCCTTAAATCACGTACTTTCACAGAAAACCTTTTTGTTAATTTTTATATTTGTAATTTTCACTTTCTTTTTTTTTCACCCTTGGTCACTGGTAGCCTTCGAGGGCGGGGGGGGGGGGTAGGGATGGAGGTGGACAGAATTTGGGACTCCGGGCAGAAAAGAGGGAGGGAGGTGTTCCGGAGGCGGAAAAAAGGGTGGGAAGGAAAAGTTAAGAAAAGTGGCCGGAACCGAGATTAAAGGGTGAGGGTGGCGGGAAGTTTGTACCCCCCCCATGCCCCCTCCCTGTCCGTCCCCTAGCCCCTCCCCCATTCAGCCAGAAATGGTGAAAATGTCGAATCCAGGTATAAAGGTCTCAAGAAACGGCCAGTTTGCCGTGAAATAGTGATTATTTGATAAAATGATGTAATGATGACGTCATCATGACATCAGCCAAATATTTTGATGCAATCTCACTCGTGGTCACTCATAGTCACTCGTGGTCACTCGTGGTCACTCGTGGTCACTCGTGGTCTACTCGTGGTCACTCGTGGTCTACTCGTGGTCAGTCGTGGTCACTCGTGGTCATTCGTGGTCACTCGTGGTCACTCGTGTGTACTTTTAGACACGATCGACTTTGTGGGGAATCCATGGCAATAAAAGTCAATTACTTTTTTGATTGTAAATTTGTACCGAAATATATATTTTTTTAAGGTGGCTGAACATAGTTTCGGAAGATTTGAGAACCTGTACTTCATCATGACGTCTCATTTAAATGCTTACAGCTAATGAACCCATACTTGGCATACATACTATACAATACTGCTGAAGTCAATTTTCGAAGTTGGTTTTTGTATAGTGGGCCGTTTCCATGGCAACGGAACAGGTCAACTAAGACTTAAAAAGAGAGTTTTTCCCTTTTGCGAAAAATCCACTCAGTAGATTTTTATTTAAAATTGCACACATGTAAATGGGCTCGAAACATCTTTATGGCAGAAACTACACGTGATTCTGACAGAGAGCTTTTTATTTATTTACAAAAATGATGTTCTACTTAATTCTGAGTCATATTGTTGATTTCCTCTGTCAGTTTTTCATTTTTTTGCTTTAAGTGTCTGATCCGTTACATTGTCTAAAAGCATGCAAAAATTTATCAATTTCTAGTCACGGGATTTTGAAAAAATTCAATTTGTTTACATAACGAAGCGCTCACAATTTTCGCACATAGTGCGCATGCGCAGCATTTGGTTGGTTCGAATGTTTATTTCGCCCAGCGCAGCGTGTTCACGGTAAAACTAGAGAGAAAACTAATTTAACTTTAAGGTTTAGCAGCCGAAACCGTAGGCAAACGAACTTTAAAATGATTAAGAAGTACAGTTAAGGTGACAACATCGGAAGTTCCACGAGGGCGGCAAGACGACCTGTTTGTCGAAGTTGGCGGATTTGCGAGTATCGCAAGAAGACCTTGCTCGCCATGTGCTTTCCACAAGTTGTCAAGGTCGTTCAGACCAAGTCCGGAATCGGCCAGTTTTTTTTGCCAAAGACATTTTAAGGACTCCAGAACAGATGACATCGTCAAAGGACTTCAGCAAACTGTGGCTTTTGTCAAGGTATGCAAGATCTTTCATTGCTAAACTCAGCGTGGTCGTGTTGCTCTTGTTGATGATTTCGTCGGTGGTTGTGCCAATGGAAGAGTTGAACAGGATTTTGTCAGAGCTTTCACATCTTCAACTGCATCGTGGACGTCAAAATCACTGTTAAAAAGGTGTTTGTACACAGCTGCTTCGTTCAACTTGACATAGGAGCCGTCAGCTGTTTTCAGAGCTTCGCGTTTATCTTTGACAAGATTACGAAACAGGCTTAGAGTATCAGCAAAGCAAATATTTAGATCTTTCAATCTCTGAATGAGCTCTGGACAGTAGTGAAGGATTGTTCTCAGTAATACCGGTGTGTCAAAAGTGTTAGAGTTATGGCCAATGAGGACCATGTTCATTGAGCTACTGTGATCAGCCGGTACGTTTAGTGAACTGATTTCTTCGAGAAAAGCACCAAACGATTTCAGACATTCATTGTACGTTACAGTTTCCAAGAAGACACCGCCACGATGGAGAACTTTTCTACCACAATCCACGTTGTTTGCAATTTATTTACCCTCGTAGCATGAGGCGAAATGTTTTTTTTCTGGTAGTGTATATTTTACAAATGTTTGACCTTGTTTGGTTTCGGCTGCAAGTTGTAATATTTCGGCTGCCTTTCCACCACAGCTCGTTTCGATGTCGAAAACGACGAAAACAAAGTTTCTGCCACTAATCTCACCAGTTGGACATCTGACATATTTCTTGAGGGGTCGATGAGTAAAACAAGGTACAGTCTTTTCAATTTCTTTGAAAGTTTCTGGCGTGACGGTTGCTTGTTGTAGTATGTCAGGGTTCAAGTTTAAAGCAATTCCGCTTTCATAAGATATTTCCTCCCAGTTGAGCTCCGATTTATTTCTTGACTTTTTTTTCAAATAATTTTTTCTTCGCTGTTTTTTAAATTCAACAGTAGCCTTCCTTTTCTTGTGTTCTTCCCTCTCATTGTCCATCGATTTTATGTTTCACTCTAAAACCCGATTTCTTAATTTAAGGACAAAAAATTCTTATTTTTTTCCAGTAGTAAGGGCAAATTGTTTCTTATTTTTAAGTTCTTAATTTCCAAACTTTTCTTAATTTTAGCAAAATTTCTTAAAATAAGAATCCCCTAAAATAAGAAAAAACCTACAAATTTTCTTGTTTTAAACTCAGCGAAAGAGTCATGTTTACTTGATTTCAGGTCAATTCTGTTCTCAATTCAAGAAACAAAAATGTCCGCTACGATCGTGCGCTACTAGTTCTTCGATCTCAATAAAGATGTTTGGGTTCAAAAAAGATTTCACATTTAAGAACGGAAAGAAAACAAATAATAAAAGTCGCTCAAATTACAAAAAAAAAAAGAAAAGAAAAGAAAAATAAGACCTACCGACCTGACTCGAACCTGGCTCTTCAGATTTGAAGTCGCCCGTGTTAACCACTCGACAAACATGCACTCGCATGCTGATTTCATTTAAAAATTGGTATAGATACGAACTAATATCGATCTTTAATGCCGGAAACAACACGGCAAATGACTTCTGTTTGTTCATGTTTGTAACCATTCTTGGTTTGGAGGGAGTATTGCCTTCTTTGCTGTTCGTGTTCCATCGCCAAGTCGAGCGAAGTGCGTGTCGAGAAAGCCAGCACGTTGTTATTTTAAGACGACGATTAAGACACGATCATACTAATTCTTATAATAAGAATGTTTTCTTCTTTTTGTGCCTTAGATTTAAGATCAAATTTGTTCTTTAAATGAAGTTTAAAGTCAAGATCACATTTCTTAATTTCGTGTCATAGTTTTGAGAAAAAAAATTATTCTTAAAATGAGGTTTAAAATCAAGATCACATTTCTTCATTATGTGCCATAGTTTTGAGAAAAAAAATATTCTTAAATTAAAGTTTAAAATCAAGCTAGGTTACATTTCCTAATTTGAGAATGTGAGAACTAAAAACAAGGAATGGTTATCTTAATTCAAAAATCCTAGTTTTAGAGTGTTTTTCTCGGTGACTGTTCCAGGTTCAATGTTTGCACATCGCAAAGTATCTGCTAAATATTGTTTACCAAGGTTAGTTTGTGTGACGGCAGCAGCAACTCTTTGATCTGAACTCTCGCTTCCTCCGTGAAAACGAACCTTGGGTACCTTGGAACCCACAGTGCTATGGAAACTTTCATTGGTTTGGGAAGACGCATTTTCCACTATTTTGTTAATGACAAGATCACTGGTATAGATTTCGAATAAATCAGTTAGAAGCTTTTTTAAGTTTTCACCTTTCAAGGCAGTGCCATTAGGGAGATCTTTGTGTTTGTAGTTTTCTGGATTTTTTGCCACAGACACCAGCTTAAATTGTTGTCTTGACAGTGTTTGTGGTCCCCAAAAGCATGGGGAACAATTGCAGCAAGAGAAATTTTTAGTTTTTGGGGATCTCCTTTGTTTTGATTTAAGGAGTAGCTAAAACATTTCTTGAAATATTCAATTACTTTTGGTGATAGTGTAGACTCTCCAGGGCAACTTTTTTGCTCCTTGCTTATTTTGTGTAAATGATTTACAGGTGTTCTTGTTGCATGGGTAGTGTCTGACCACTTTTCAACATTATAATCCACCTCTTCTCGAATTTTTGCTATCGTAGAACTATCATCATCTCCAATAAACACTGAGTATTTCACTCCGTAATTTGGTGCTTTACTGAACAGCTTTACTCCAACTTGGGCTTCCATAGATTTTGAAGAACCCTTGTGGCTTACACGACAGTCATGTTTCGCAGGTTGTACACCTTTTGACTTGGCGTTGTCACAAATTCTGCAAAATTTATTAGCAGATGCAGAACTAATAATCTGTTTAGTTTTTGAGCCCATTATAGCTCCATGTCCAGTCAAAGAATCGTTTGCCCTTCCCCTTTTTAGCCATTGCATGTCATATGACACGGCCAAAGGTAACAGACCATCCTCATCAGGAACCTTCCCAGTTGCTTTTTCTATTTCAATTTCATTTTCCAATACCAGGTCGCAGGAATTTGCTGCGACAGCTTCTACGGCAACACCTATTTCCCGTTCACGACGTTTGTAGGCACTTTTGTTTATTGAGGGTATGTCAAGTGATGTTAAGAAACTTTTAATGTGGCTGTACCCTATGCCATTGTCAATTGCTCCAAGAGCAATTCTAGAATTGACGTCGTATGGCTGAGGCCCACGCTTGCCAAATTGATGCTGTCTTGAGGTTTTAATTTTGTTGATATTTTTACAGGTTTGACAAACCACTGAGAAAATACTTGCACAGCCTTCTTTTTTCTCTTCCACTGAATTTGAAATACAAAGAGGTCCTAAAAAGGAATTAAGGGTAAAAAATTGTAACATTTGATAATTGTTAAATTAAAATATGTTGACAAGCCAGTATTTCAATTGTCTATCAGTTGTACATGTATGTACCCTTGGGGCCCCTGTTGTGCAGTCATGCCAATGGGACAAGTTGCACACAAAGGGACTGGTCCCTTCAGAGTTTGATAAGTGGCATGGATATATATCTTTTGTCTTGGGGACTAGTGGCACGAACAGTGCACATGAGTTAGGACAGAATCAAAACCATAATAAATTGTTTCTTAACAATAAATAGGGCTTCTTGAATCCTTCCCTGGTACTGTGAAATTAAATTGAAAATACTTTTTTCAATGAGTTTATGACTGAGAGTATATAAGAAATAATTTTAGTAGTGTTAGCCACTTTAGTAGGAAATAAATAAATAAAATAATAAAAATCAGTGTGCATTTGTTACTTTACTTGCACAAGTTTGATTGATTGATTATGTATTTTGATAACTAGTTTTATTGAGGCATGGACTGAGGGTAGACATTCTAGGAATTGATAATGAAAATTTGTAGGCTCTTTACCAGATTTGCAGTGTTGACAACTTTGTAAAGACTGTTGTAGTAGACCCATATCGACAATTCTGTAGCCTAATAGTTCGACTGGAGCTTTACATTCCTGATTATTTTCAGTACTACAAGGCTGTAAATGAAAACAAAGGGCCGGGTCGCACTACATTCAAAAACAAAAATTGGCCCACGCGAAAACTTCTAAAAATTTGAAACCGCAAACGGAAGTGCCAAAATTTGAGAACATTTTCAGGTTCGCACTGCAATTTACATATCATTGATCAGATTTCAGATCGACCAGCCAACTGCGAGGTAAATGTGTGGTGATTTTAGTAAACATGAATGCGAATCAGGCGTTTTGCGTGGCTATTGCTGTTTTACTTCTTCAAATGATTTTCTCTGAGATGCATCTTCCCCCGGCGCTTCCACATCCAGCGCATCGCTGACTACTTCGTCGGTCGAACAACTCGGACTATTGTTGGATGTTGATGTCGGACTGATGGATCGGTCAGCACTCGCCAAAATACCGCTAGGCCCTGGTAAGTCCAAGTCCGGTCGAACCTGAGGAGGGTTATAGTATCTAAAGTCCTGATAACTCATTGAGAAAGATCCCGGCGCGTAATAATAAGGATATCGTCCGTCCATGCTAAATGCACGGGCGTAATAATTTCCCGCCGATACAGGTAGGATCGACCTGCAATGGGTCAAATCGATTAGCGATGACAGCTCCGGAAGCGGCTTCCGTTGTTTTCCTCGATTTTTTCAAAATCAGCCTGCCCCACCCATGCACTACGGCGTCTTTGAAGTTTGGTCGGTTTTTCAAATTTTTTTTAAACTGGCGAAAAGCCGGTCGAATTAGGAAACGTGACATGATGACAGATTTTTAGTCTAAAACAAACACAAAATTGAACGAAATTTCACAAGTGCGACCCGGGCCAAAGATAAATATTTTCACTGAGTGAAAAAAAAAATTAAAGCGCCGGTAATAAATATGTAATCAATGCCATATGTTGTTATTTCTCTTTACCGTGGATTGCTGTGCTTGTTTGTCTCTTTCTCGAAGAACTGGTGGGTCAAGCACGAGAGGTGAAGGGTCGTTTTCATCGCCCTCTTCTGAAAACAGGCGGCGTTTGCACCTTTCTGCTCGAGCGGCTTCAGTTCTTGCTCTTTTTTTAGCTTTTTTCGCTGTCCGTGACAGATAAAACGGCTGTTTTCCAGGCGTTGAAAATTCGTCACTTTCCCCACAGTAAGTGGTAGATCCAAACACCAAGGTAAGCAGGACACTAGCGAGGGCTCCACTGAAAAAACGTGTGAATTTGGGCTTATTATTTTCGCAACATTTAGTCACACAAAGATCGCGACTCGTATCACGATTATCGCACGGAAAGCTGAAGTCAGCTGTTAGAAATGGCCACTTTCCAAATAATAGCCGGACAGAACTATCAACTGGCCGTAGATTCCCTCTTTTTGGGAAAACACAAAACTTTAAATCACATTTTACGAGCTGGCGAGACAGAGAGAAAAATATTTTTGCTGCCGACTTGGCCGCCATGTTTGTTTTTATTTTTAAAAAGCCGCGCCATGTTGCGTAATACCGCTGGCCACCCAGAAAAACTGTGTTCAGCCACCTTAATTGACCGATTCTTTATATTCCTTATGGCTTTTTGAAAAATGTTGAGTCCGGCCAATAAATGCCGCTCAAAATGTATCGTGATTCTTCGCTTGCATGTTAAGCTTCACCTTTCCTAGAAGCGAAAATTGAACGTGTTTGGTTTTCAGAAGCAAAGAGGGGTTTATCTTAATAAATCTTTTTGTTTAGAAAGGCTTCGTGTCTCTTATATTCAAATATAAACGCAACTGATTGTTGTTCGGTATAAGTTGTTCTTTGGTTCGAAAAAATTTCTCATCCTAACTTTAATTTTTACGCTTCATTGACAAACACTGAATAGGCCAGTAAATTCCTAAGTGAGGTCAGTCATGCAGAAAAGCGCGCGCCTGTTTCTGATTGGTGGTTGCATTGACAGTCAACTTGTTTGGATTACTTAAAAATCGGTGGGCGGAGATAAGAAAATGGGGGTCTTTGTAGCAGGCGTTCCCTCGTCCCTATCCCCCATTCCCCCCCCCCGCGTTCTCGCTCCCCTTCCCTTCCCCTTCCCCCGTTACGCCTGTTACGCAGGCTATAAAGACTGAGGAAAGTGCGTCTTTTACTTCCTGGATCGTCTGGTCAGAGGGAAACCAGCAAAGTATCTGATCATTGATTTTCTACATTTTTTTTATCTTTTCAACTAAAATGACAATTGAGCCTTTCTATATTTGCAACGCAGGCTGCAATGTGCTACACCGTGTTGTTATTGTCTTACCCTTTATCTAGCTATAATAGATACGTTTATCCCCTTCGTTAGTCGCACAGCGATCATTATGTAGCTGAGTGTTTTGCAGTTGATTCTGCCCGCCTCCTTTAGGACAGGAAAGGCTTTTGCTTACAGAAGATTCTACATTTAAATGTAGCATTTGACTGAAAACTGTTTCAAACGGGATGCCATGCTTGCGAGAGATCCTACATGCAGCGTTTTGATTCGGAACTGCTTTCTTAAAGATCAAAGAAATCAATACGGGGAGTAATTCTTGGAGATTCAACAACATCTTTGTCCAGCTACGTTTGATAGTTCTTGTTATCATTTTTTGTGTATTTATAAGGAGTCCCTGCTGCCGCAGAAATAGTAGGCTTGCCTGCAGAAACGAAGGATGTGGAAACAACCATAAAATGGCGTGAACCACCAAACAATGGCGCATCCATCAGTACCTACACTGTGTACCAAAGAACGGTGAGTGATGATGGTACACCACGTGAATGGAACACAATAAAAGTAATTAAAGAAGAGCCACTGAAGCTACAAGTTGCTGTAAAACTGGAGAAAGGCAAGAATTATCAATTTGTTGTCACTGCCACAAATAGATTTGGCGAGAGTTTGAAAGAAGAGGGAAGAATCAAGACAATCGTAGTCTTAGGAGGTAAGTGGATGCCGTGTAATGTAAGGAAACCAATATACACTACAAAGACTAATTTAAAAATTACAATAATAAGTAGACTATTCTGTGATAAATAAAAGTCCTACTACAGTACTGATATACTTGGCTAGCTCGTACAAGCTCACTTTTACCCTATGTCACCAATTCACTTTATAAAAGCATTAATTGCGAAAGACCTTCGCATGCTATATGACAGATAGTTCCACAAAGCAGCTCCACTTGATGTGCTGCGTTTTTAAACGCAGTTTTTGCCTTGGGTAACGCCATATTGTGACTTAAGTCTCTAAAAACATATTCGTGTCTGTCGGATGTTTAAGGAAAAAGTTTGACAAATAATTTGGTGTTAGCTCGCTGATAATTTTGTACATATGAATAAACTCAAAATGTAGCATCCTTTCCTCTAGAGTGTCCCATGTATACCAACAGAGGGTGTATCGTAACTCGAGCAGGTGATTATTCGAGCGAGCACGTTTGTGTATTTACGTACTGCGGAAGCTACTACTCTCGGGTTTAATTACCTGGCATCTTGTTTATAGTTATATATTTCGAGTTTTGCTACTTTAAAGGGTATGTTACTTTAGGAATATGAGAACATTTTGTTTCTTTTAATACATTACGTTAGGGTGGACGTTTAGGTCATCTCTTTACAGATTAACTAGATAGATAAGAAACATTTCGATATCTGCGTAGGTGTTCCGGCAGCTGTTCAATTTACAACTGAGGAAAAGGATGGTTTTATTACATTGAAATGGACAAAACCAGAAACCAATGGAGCATCCATTATAAAGTATTCTGTCTATCAAAGATTCGTGAATTATAAGGAGTGGAAGAAGCTTGTGGACATATCCGACACCTCCAAACTTGACTATTATCTTAAAGAAGATGAAGGAATGGAGTATGAATTTGTGGTGACTGCTACAAACAAATATGGCGAGAGTTCAAAGACAGCCAACATTCAGAAGGTTAAAGTGTTAAAAGGTAGGGTCAAGGTTACTGAAAGTGACGTATAGTTTACGACTCGCCTGATAGCCCAGCGGACGGAGCGAAGTGTCCAGATAAGTTTTTGGGTAAGAAAAACTACAACGCATACTTTTCAATTGCAAATTTACAGGAACACTATCCCGAAATATGTTATGACAGCGACTTTATATCTCATGTAAGGAACATCTGAAACCAAAGCACGGATTCTTTAACTTTACAACGCCAAAGTCTGGTTTCCGGCTGAGTTCAAACTATTTACCATGGTATATCATAGGTTATTTAATTTCTAATACATCAATATATCTTCTTTCCAAGCTTCCGCAAAGCCTCCGGATACTCAATCAGGTAAAAAATGAACGTCAATATAGTTGATACTTCAATTTCTACACTTAAATTATTCGAAAGGGTAGTTATCTGTCCAGGATTTCCTTAAGTATTGTACACCATTAGGCAACAAGATCAACTGCAAAGATGCAGCAAATAAATATTAAATAAATTTTAAAATAACCACTTGACCTTCCTGGAAGCTTCTCTCGAGGTTTTCTCTCAAAAAATAAAACAAAACTTGCAATAAGGCCCTGCTTGAAATTAAGGACACTCAACTTTTCTGAATGTGAATCCCGGTGAGCTCCCCTCCAACTCCTTTTCTCCACCAAATCAATCCGGCTTAATGTTGACATGTAAGAAGCATATTTGAAAACGGCTCAATACTGTAAGGAGGAGGGTGAGGGGTTGCTTGGTTGATTCCCTAGGGTAGGTAGAGTACTTGTTCTAAGACTATTGTCGGTATTCTGCATCACGTGCCATGTCTATTACTCAGCTGAGTGAAAAATACAACACGAGTATATTGGCACAGCTTATCTTTAAAACTGTATATATGTACATTCTAGGCCGTTCATGTGATGAGCAGAAGACAGTTCTCCATGCTGCCTACATCACTGCCATCATGTTACTTGTGATAGTTATACTTATTCTACTTGTCATGCTTCGGAAAACGCGGAGGAGTCTTGGTAAGTGAGACCTGCTGTTTTGAATCAACAACTTCTCCAGAGAAAATAATGTGTTTTTGATGTATTAATACTAGTTGCACATTGTTCAGTTAAAAAAAAAATAATGCCAGCGTGTTCTTGTGATTGCAGGAAACCCTAAAACAAACAGGTAAGTATATTTCTTGTTAATTAATCGGTAAAGGAGGTCAAAACGGACACTTACACACACAGAACATTTTAGACCACAATAAGACATCATAAATCTTTTTAATTCTAGGTTAAATACTAAAACGAATATTTAGTTGTAATCTTTGAAAATAATGAAACATATTAGAGCATATTACTTTTCTGTGGCAAAGTAAGGTAACAAAACACTTTCTTCCAGTAATACCTTGAGGTTTTTGTTCCTAGGAACGCAGTTCGAAGATAAAAATTGAAATCTCGGACATAAAAAGCTCGTCCTGAAGTGTTTAATATTTGTTTGTTTTCCTTCTATTTTAATAGCGATTTATCATAGGTGAGTCCTAAGCTTAAAGTTGATTTCCAGTCCGTACTGCGCAGGCTCAACGGTTTGTTTTGGTTTTTTGTTTTGAAAAACTACTTAAGTCATGTACGACTTTATGAAATGTACCAATTCGTGACGTCTTACATGAGGTGAAATTACAGTTTTTGTCTCCCGCCATCATGGATGTGAGCTTTACTCTCGATGAAATTGAAGAAAGAGACATTGAGGTGACCACGCGACCAGAACAAGATAACATCTCGGTGTGTACATGTACTAGGTTTTGTTTACACGAAACAGGAAGAAATGCCTACCCGTGCCGTAGTGCCCAGCAGTTGCCATCGAGCACGAGGAACTGCAAGCTTGTGCATGAACACACGGTGTGTGTTGCAGGAAGATTCTTCAGAAAATGACGAGGTATTTAAGTCTACTTTATTTTTTTTACAGCTTCAAAAATGCACTCTATTTCATAAATTATCTATGTTTTTTCCTTACATTCCATCGTGTGAGGCTTACGAACAATTCGGGGCTGAGCCTGCGCAGTACGGACTGGAAGTCAACTTTAGAAAAGAAAACGATTTAACAAGAAACCGGCAAAATAGATATTATTCCTCTTACGTTTTAGAAGAAACAAATGCCCAAGATGCGGGAATCTGGTGGCTATGGTAAGTGATTTGTCATCTGCGGGACTTGATCTTGAGTAGCGAAGTCATTGGATTGAAATAAACGATGAACCCTTCAGCTTATACGCTTGAGACCCACCTGCACTAGGAAGGATGCAGCAATGACCACTTTAGCACACCACCTTGTTATTGCATGTGATTTCACCAGTTAGTATTGTCATTTAGATTGACGCACTTGTAATATACTGCAAGGAATTTCTACTAAACTGCCATAGCTCTACAAAATATCGTTTTACGAAGAGAAATAATTAACAATTATCCTGCGAAATCGCGCGGAATATCACGTGATACTTAGCCGACAAGGCCGTAGGCCGAGTGGGCTAAATCAGGGGATATTCCGCAAGATTGAGCAGGATAATTGTTTTATTATTCAACAAATTCCCATCGCCTACCATTTTCAGAACGAGAAAAACTACGGCTCTATGATAAAAACACTAAAAGCTAGCAACACATAAGCTTAATAAAAATCAAAACAGAACTTCAAGAAATCGAAGTTTACTACCGTTTACTTAAAAAAACTTATTTACAAACTCATGTTTGGAAATGACAAGACAAAGGAAAAAAAATATTGCTACCTTACCGAGAATAAGTCCTCTTTCTGTGAATTAAAATCTTTTCAACTTTAGTCTTTACGACTTTCCGTGAGTAAGTGTGCTGCTTCGTTCGCAATAACATTTTCTTGGTTGAGTTCTCACTATGAAAATTCCAAGTCAACCTCTGGATATCTTTGTGAGCTGAAGCAAATACTTGTTGACTTTTTGAGAGCATTTAATCGTGGAAAGTTTCTTCCAGAGAGTTAAAATTTACGGAGAACACTGCTAAAACTGCCTCGCTTTTCAAAATGGCCGCCAAACAAGCAATGAAAGAAAATCTGCAGTGCACTTCCAAATATGGTCATTTACGTATATCGCAGGATATCTGTCATGTAGGATGACAGATATTGAGGGCTTCCTTACCATATATGGGCATAGTGACAATTTGTTGAATAATAATAGTATCTATGCGGTGGAATCCCGTTACCCTTGTTATGGTCACTTTATTTTAGCCCAAGCAGAGGCTTGTGCATTATTTTCTTATGTAAAAACCCCTTTTCTTCGAGCACTACAAAAATACACAAACGTCTCTGGTGGCCTGTTGGAGGTATAGGTTTTTTTTTCAAACATTGAGATTTCGCTCTAGAATCGCATAGTTGTCCAGGAGGACTCAACACAGCCCTTAAGAGTGCCAGATTCGGATGACGCTCCAACCTATGCAACCCCAGCAGGAGGAGTCTACATGCCACTTCATCCCTCAGCAAGAAGCTGGGAAATCAGTCGGGAACATGTCAACATTATAAAAGTCATCGGTAAAGGAGCTTTCTCTCAAGTTGCCCAGGCAACGGTACAAAATTTGCGTGGTAGCCAGGGAAACATCACAGTTGCAGTGAAAATGCTAAAAGGTATTATGTTAATTTTTAAATCTTGTAGATTTTTTGACGTACTCACATGACGTACATCTACGCTCAAAGCGTTGAGATTGTTTACCACTCCTATCACTCTGATGTAACGTTATGACAAGAAGACAGGTTAAAAGAAAGGAAATGGAATTTAAGGTCGCGGGTGAGAGACTAGATCATCAGTATTCATTTATTTAAAGCGTATGCACGAAGTGCAACGAATGATAGCGACATTGCGCGAAATATTCATGAAAAGCTTTGCAGTAGAAAATCTTTGGTTTATGCATCAATGATTGCTCGTGCGTTTAATCGTGTGGCAGGAAATATTGTGCATTTTAAGTATTGTTAAATAAAAATTTTCATAATAATAACAATAATAATAAATGCGTTGAGTACTCGCTTGTTGTATCTGTACCGTTCTTTTTATTCTTTATCTGTTAGTTGAAACGTTAATTGCAACTTTTCAGAATTTTTCCAGCAAAACAAAACGAAAATAAAATACTGTTTCTATTTCTATCTCGAATATTTATCAACATCACCAATTTTGTGTCCAATATTTATCAACATCTGGGTCTTTCGTAAGTGGAACTCCGTGAAGTTTTTTTGTGTGTATATATACACTGCTCCACAGACTGGAAAATAATAAAAGAGTTCGAATTCGTTGTTCTTTTTGGTTTTAGTGTTTAATTCTACGTTTAAGCGGAAAAATCCGCTTTGAAAATTTCGATAGTAAAATTCTCTTTCTATTTTGTGTGTGGTATAAATATTAATTGGTTCAGCACCAATGCTTTTTTCTTTCGTTTATTTTCGACGGAAAACAAACGATTTTTTAGATTGCATGCAACCTATCGTTTGTTTCTGGAGTGTTAACAATAGCTAGCTTCTTAATTTTTATATCCATAATTTGCATAATAAAATATTCTTGGCTCAAACACTTGTGTTTCTTCGAAAAGCCTTCGGAAGCCCTAAAACCACCAATTTTGTGTCCAAGAATACAGCGCGGATATAAAATTTCCTGGACTGACACAGCAGACAGGTAAAATAGGTGTGTTGTAGGTTGTCACAACAGAAGCCCTTTTTTTCAAACAGGCTTTTTAACAGAAGTTTTAAGAGGCATTCCGTGTAAAAACCGACCGGTCGATTTTCGATGGAAAATAGATTTCTTGCATTTTCTGTGCAGAAGTACAACATTATAAGTAAAGTACAAAAATCGCATTTGTTTGGCTTCATTTGATTTTCTACCTGTTTTAGGCCGATAGTTCCGATGCGACCTCTGAACAAGGAAATCCTTCGACTGGAACCCCGATTTTAACACTAAACTCGAGATAGCATAAAACAACACAGAGTTGCCAAAAGCAGCTTATATTTACTCCATACCTTAAATAGGCCATGTTTATTATTTTCACTACCAAAATCTTTTGTTCTGTCTTATAGGAATTTTGTTAGGATTTTTTTAGTACATTGACCTAGAGACATCACGAACGCCATTGATAAGGTGCCTCCATTAAAATCAAGATTTCTTAAAAGTGGGACCTGACCTACAGCTCATTTACTAATCAGACAATAGATCAAGGTCTGGTTTAAAAGTAACTATAATAAAATTTGTCGGCACTCATCATATGGTTATGGAAAAACCTAAACAAAATTAACAAAAACTGCAACATTCACAACTTGACTTAATATGACTCGATCAATTCAACGACATTTTGATTTACCTACATTACAACTGAAAGCATTTTAAACCCAAGGCGTATTCAAAAATAGACCATAGAACAGTTTTCGAGTATAACTGGATCAATTTTACCTGAATTACCTCGGAATTCTTCCGAGCTTTTCGAAGTTCACATCGATGAGCGTTAACGGCCAGTTTGTTGTCACGCAATATTCTACATGTGGTACAGCAGCATACGGATTGCCGCTTAAACAGGCCAAAAGTTCATTGACATGGAGTCATGGAAGACATAAATACAATAACCTTGTCTGCACCAGCTTTTTTTTCCAGATTACTGCGTTCAGTAAGTGAGGTCCAAGATGACTGCTGTGTACAGAAGCCAAAGTACTCCTCGAGTGTTGATGGTTGTTTCGACACTTAAAGCAAAACACCAAACGCTATTCTTCCTTCAGTGGCTGTTACAACGATCTACAAAAAAAGAAAACCATTCTAACAATACAAACAGTTAAGTACTTTGAACAAATTGGCCACTTTACCTTCGTGCTGTTGGTGAAAATCCCTCACGTGCAACGACTGTTTCAAGTGAGAAAAGCAAGTATGTTCATGTTATGTCTAGACCACTGACCATAAGTACTGAGATAAAATTGGCAGCCGCATTTTGGGCGGGATTTGGACGCAGTAAAATCATACTTTTGGCCTGTTGTCCAAAGTTAAACATGTTAACAAGGTTATTCCATTTCTTATTGCTGCAAAACCAGTCCGGCCTTTCGAATTTCTTCGGGGATAAAGACGTAAAACGTTTATAATAGTCACGCAGGGAAACAAAAGTTTTGTAAATATGATGTATACTCTTCCCTACTGTGAACCACTAAACCTCAGCGGTGTTTCTCGCAAAGCGGCGTGCTCCAACTTACCTTACACGTAGACATCTGCTCCCCAAACTGTAATGAGCCTACTGTAAAAATTCCCTACCTACTTCATCCTATCTGAGGAAAACTCTTGTTTCTTGGGTTTCTGGTAGATACCACGCAGCTCTTAACAACCTCTAATTTCAATGGACCTTGGTATCACGCAGCTCTATTGTTTTCAAGGCTAGGGTCCATTGTTGTTTCTGTTGAAGCCTAAGAGAAAAACCAGGGAAGAACTGCTACTCGGACAGGAACGTAGTGGATAGGGATGGGGGGGGGGGGGGGCTGCCACAAAACGTGGCCTCAAGGGGGATGGTCACATCACAAACAAGTGAACACAGCTATGGACATCTGCAATACTTGAATAAAGCAGTTTGATGGACAAATGGTCTTTCCGAAAAAATGGCAGCCATCCTGCTAGCCTGCAAGCAAGTTCTCGCAGGCTATCATCCCGCTTATGCAAATTTGTTTATTAAAAAGGGGGCTGGGGCTGACCAAAATAATTCTGTTTCCCCACTTCCTCTTTAAGATATAAAATGTCCCCTGAATTTTATTAGGGGTAAATACGTCCGCGCGCCCTACTAATGTGTGGACAGCGGACTTAACAATAACATTACTCGCTTGAGTATCTACAGTCGTTCGTTGCACGTGAGGGATTTTCACCGACAGCACGAAGGTAAAGTGGCCAATTTGTTCAAAGTACTTGACTGTTTGTATTGTTAGAATGGTTTTCTTTTTTTGTAGACCGTTGTAACAGCCACTGAAGGAAGAATAGCGTTTGGTGTTTTGCTTTAAGTGTCGAAACAACCATCAACACTCGAGGAGTACTTTGGCTTCCGTACACAGCAGTCATCTTGGACCTCACTTACTGAACGCAGTGATCTGGAAAAAAAAGCTTGTGAAGACAAGTTTTTTGTATTTATGTCTTCCATGACTCCATGTCAATGAACTTTTGGCCTGTTTAAGCGGCAATCCGTATGCTGCTGTACCACATGTAGAGTATTGCGTGACAACAAACTGGCCGTTAACGCTCATCGATGTGAACTTCGAAAAGCTCGGAAGAATTCCGAGGTAATTCTGGTAAAATTGATCCAGTTATGCTCGAAAACTGTTCTATGGTCTATTTTTGAATACGGCTTGGGTTTAAAATGCTTTCAGTTGTAGTGTAGGTAAATCAAAATGTCGTTGAATTGATCGAGTCATATTAAGTCAAGTTGTGAATGTTGCAGTTTTTGTTAATTTTGTTTAGGTTTTTCCATAACCATATGATGAGTTCCGACAAATTTTATTATAGTTACTTTTAAACCAGACCTTGATCTATTGTCTGATCAGAGAACGAGCTGTAGGTCAGGTCCCACTTTTAAGAAATCTTGATTTTAATGGAGGCACCTTATCAATGGCGTTCGTGATGTCTCTAGGTCGGTGTACTAAAAAAATTCTTACAAAATTCCTATAGGACAGAACAAGTTATTTTGGTAGTGAAAATAATAAACATGGCCTATTTAAGTTATGGAGTAAATATAAGCTGCTTTTGGCAATTCTGTGTTGTTTTATGCTATCTCGAGTTTAGTGTTAAAATCGGGGTTCCGGTCGAAGGATTTCCTTGTTCAGAGGTCGCATCGGAACTATCGGCCTAAAACAGGTAGAAAATCAAATGAAGCCAAACAAATGCGATTTTTGTACTTTACTTATAATGTTGTACTTCTGCACAGAAAATGAAAGAAATCTATTTTCCATCGAAAATCGACCGGTCGGTTTTTACACGGAATGCCTCTTAAGTCTTCAAATTTAAACAAGGACGATTTTACTAATTTAAAGGCTTATAACTTTCAGTGGAACTTGAAATCACAAAATCGGCTTCTGTTGTGACACAATAGAGGTTTTAACTGATCAATTAGTGGCAAAATCAAGAAGCGTTGTCTTCTCCACGAGGAGAAAACTTGGACACGGAGTCGCGTTTTACCAAATCTTAACTTTGGAAGCTCCAAGCATCGCAAAGAAACGCAATTTATCAAAGGAAAAACAATCTTGTTGCACTTCCAACATTCCCCAAGCCCTCTATTAAGTTTCAACGAAATCGGCTCCCAAACGATCAAGATCTAAAGTTTTTTAACGTAAGACCTCCACCAAAATTTTGCCTTATAAATTTATTCATGAGCAGCTTGTCACCCGCGGTCTTAACTAATTTTACATCTAAGTGTTAAGAGAATACTGTTTTACATATATTGCAGCAAAGTTCGCTTTCCTTTGCCAAGGTATTTAACTTAAGCTCGTACATTTAGAAAACTAAGCTGTAAGTATTTGCTTTCAAGGTAAGATAATTTCGCTCACCTAAGATGGATGTGCAAGTGTACATGTATTACGTGTATTGCGTTGTTCAGCACTGTATATTAAAGAAGCATTAATCTTACAATAACCTGTCTTACGTTGTTGCTGACGTAGTGAATATATGAAAGACATGTATATGAACTGCGGTATTATTATATTTATATATATGTCTTTCATATATTCACTACGTCATCCATTCCACATGCGGGATATAAGAACCCAAAATTGACCTGCTCCCAACATCTCAAGGCTTCATAGCTCAGTTGGTAGAGCAACGCACCGGTATCGCGGAGGTCATGGGTTCGAATGCCTTTGTAAATTGCTACGCACTGCGAAGAACATTCCACTCATTTTACGTTGTTGTTGTTGTTGTTGTCTGCAGCAAACGCCCCGGCTTCAGACAGAAAAGACTTACTGTCAGAACTTGAGTTGATGAAAAACCTGAAACCTCATCCTCACGTGATCAAGCTGATGGGATGCGTCACTGAGAATGGTAATGGAAAAAGTGTTTCAGTTTATAGGATAGTCTTTTTCAGATAATTATCTTCGTAGGAATATTATCTTCGCAGGAATATTTAAAGGAAACAAAAAGATATAGTAAATTGAAAGAAGCTGTTCCAACTTCCTCAGACTTGAAAATAGTATTAGATAATTGCAAAGTTTACGATTACGATGCTTATTTGGACACGTGAAACAGCCATGTAAAGTTCGAGGTGTTTGAACACATTGTTCTAATAAACGATATAAGATAGGGTCATGGAGATCGACTTTAAACGTCTGAGTGTTTCACAGTGAGGAAAGAGAATTGCATGTTTTCACCAGACATGCATCTTTACTTTTGTTCAGAAAGCGGACTAATCCCGACCATTCTGTTTGACGGTCATGCTAGTGTTTTCAATGGTGTGCTAAAGATCTTGAGAGAGTAACATGGTCTCCGGATATTGCTGAACAGCATCAGATAATGTTCAACCGCTTTTAGAGGACAGGATCAAATGCCCTACGTTTCACCAGCCGAACTAAATCACATTTTTGGTCGATCCAGATTAATCAAGTTCGCGTGTTGACTCAAAATTAGAACTTA
Organism: Siderastrea siderea; assembly: GCA_964030785.1. NCBI lineage: Eukaryota > Metazoa > Cnidaria > Anthozoa > Scleractinia > Rhizangiidae > Siderastrea > Siderastrea siderea. The sequence continues at coordinate 34,889,078 of OZ034975.1, forward strand.
AATCAGTCAACCTAAAGTACACACGAAAAATAAAATGAAAGAAAATAAAATAGAAAAACCAGTCTTGTTGGTCAATAGGCAGTGGAAGACAACTTTAAAGTGGTGCAAAGTGTGCCAAACCTTTCTGTTGGTTTTGAGGGAAAGGTACCCGCTATGCACGCTCAATGCCAACGCTCAAAGATTGTTCAGGTCGAGGCTGAAGATTACATTTTCATAATTATGAAAAGTGCGACGTTTGACCCAGAGCGTAAATTCACTGGTATTTACTCGTGAAGTACGCACGAAAGTCATACCCAATGCAACCAGTCGACCTTAACTGGGACAAACATCGAACTTTCCTTGTGCTTTATTCGTTCGATTTATGAAAAACACCGCGACCTTGCATTCTAAATAAGTTAAACTCTCTTACTCATCGACCATTACCTGTTTCATTGGTCACAGACCCTCTTTTGGTCCTTATTGAGTACGTACCATTTGGCGACCTGCTGGGCTACTTGAGGAAGAGTCGAGGGTTGCACGACACATACTATAAGGATCCGGATGTGAAGCCGCAGACCAATCTGACCGCGGAACAATTGATGAGGTTCGCTTGGCAAATTGCTGATGGCATGTGTTATTTGTCTTCAAAAAAGGTTAGCTCAACCCCGAAACCCGCCCTCTCCCCTACCGCCACCCCCTGCGGCTCCCAAAGATTATCAAAAACGTTTTTAAAAAATGCAACGTGAGATAATTTTTTTCTAGATTATACATCGTGATTTGGCGGCAAGAAATGTTCTTGTTGGTGAAGGAGAGAAGTCTAAGGTGACAGATTTTGGGATGGCCAGGAATGTGCATCAGGATGATATTTACTCCAGAAAAAGTCGGGTGAGTATTAAATATGGTATTAAATTGAAAGTATGGTCGAAAAAAAGCTCAGTCACAGTACATTTACATCTAAGCTTCTCCACGACTTTCCGTTGTTTAAGCATTACACTGAAAGTATTGTCGAAGAAAAAAGTTGGCATTACGTTTAAGGTTCTCGCGACTCTCCGATGCATAAGAAAAACGTTAAAATGGTTAAAAGGAAAAAAGGAGAGCTATGAACCATATGGTAGGCAATAGGTCATTTTTAATTGAATATTCTTGTTAAATCACAGGTAGCCAAAGCTTGAGTTATGACTGCAAATTAATAAAATGTTATGAAATAAACAGTGTTTATTTGTTTATATCTTACGTACTTGCTATATAGGGCAAAAATTCGCTCTCCGAGCGAGAATAACCGTCTTTCTTATTTTTGCTCCTAATTAGTATTATAATTATGAAAGGTGATACACAATTCACCCGCACCAAGCATTTAAGGAGGCTCGCAACAGTTTTTTTGGCCTTGGAGTGTATCTTTTGAAGTCAAAATTTCGCATAGAAGATAAACTTCGATTTCCTTGATACTACACCACCTTTTCAACAAATGATCAAAGTTTATTTTCTCACTGGTTTCCTAGCAACAGCTGTCACCATCGCAACGGTAATGGACAACCCCTCATTGTAAATAATGTCGAATATCTCGAAAACTAGTCAGACACTTTATGACGAAACTTGAACTATTTGAACTACTCAACCAACACAACTTGTATGCGAAATTAGGGAAAAATCTGTAAGAGCGTTTTCACGTAAATCATGATTCATTTTTTAAGGGCTGATTTTGGTCATTCTTGCAATTTTCTCCAATATTTCAAGAAAGTTAAAACTTAACACTTTCTCTTTTCAGTTGAAGGATCTTTTATGATATCAAAACATTCTTAATGTACATTGAGCTTTCTAGGTGGCTGCGATTTTAAGATATTTATATTTAAAAACTGCTAAAATGCAGCACAAATCAGCCAAAAAGTCCGTAATTTGCATAAATAGAAATATTTCTGAGCTGCCCTTACAGATTTTTCTCTTAAATTGATTGACGTTAGAATAAAAATTCTTTTTGATGTTCCAGCAAGTTTTAGGCTGAATAAACATTTCTGTTATTAGATAAGAAGGCTGGATGTTGGTCAAGTTTCAGTCGTTATTCCCTTTCAACGAGCAACAGTATTATTTCGTTTTTTCTGGTCTATTTCTCGGTTATTCACGTGCAATGAATATTAATACACGCTGCGCTTGTGTCCTCTCGTGCGTTTATAATTCCTTCTCACAATAAAAAAAAATATGAGAAGGAATTATAAATGCACGAGAGGACACAAGCGCAGCGTGTATAAATATTCATTGCACGTGAATAACCGAGAAATAGACCAGGAAAAACAAAATAATACTGTTGCTCGTTGAAAGTTAATAACGACTGAAACCTGACCGAGATTCAGCCTTCTTATCTAATAAATGAAGTGTTTATTCAGCCAAAACTTGCTGGAACATCAAAAAGAATTATTATTCTAACGTCAATCAATTTAAGAGAAAAATCTGTAAGGGCAGCTCAGAAATATTTCTGTTTATGCAAATTACGGACTTTTTGGCTGATTTGTGCTGCATTTTAGCAGTTTTTAAATATAAATAACTTAAAATCGCAGCCACCTAGGAAGCTCAATGTACATTAAGAATGTTTTGATATCATAAAAGATCCTTCAGCTGAAAAGAGAAAGTGTTAAGTGTTATCTTTCTTGAAATATTGGAGAAAACTGCAGGAATGACCAAAATCAGCCCGTAAAAAATGAATCATGATTTACGTGAAAACGCTCTTACAGATTTTTCCCTAATTTCGCATACAAGTTGTGTAGGTTGGGTAGTTCAAATAGTTCAAGTTTCGTCATTAAGTGTCTGACTAGTTTTCGAGATATTCGACATTATTTTAAATGAGGGGTTGTCCATTACCGTTGCTATGGTGACAGCTGTTGCTAGGAAACCAGTGAGAAAATAAACTTTGATCATTTGTTGAAAAGGTGGTGTAGTATCAAGGAAATCGAAGTTTATCTTCTATGCGAAATTTTGACTTCAAAACATACACTCCAAGGCCAAAAAAACTGTTGCGAGCCTCCTTAAATGATCTATATTTCTTGAAATGCGCCATTTCCACTCACAATTTCCTCAAACCTGAATGAATCAATAGTCGAAAAACAACTATACGCCGGAAAAGTTCCATCTTTCCCAACATTTGTCACCATAAACGGCAATATTTTGAGCTTCTTGCACCTGAAATCAAATGTCGGTATTCGACCGCCGACCTCTGCGCGCAAATATATGCAAATATGCTAAATAAATCGTACAAGACATAATCTACAGTGTCGGGGAGGCGTGCATGGTAAGCAAGAACAACTAGCCACGCTTCAAACATTTGCCATGTTCGTGTTATTGTGCGAATTATCCAATGAGACGAGAACAACGGAATGAAATTAGCATATTTGAATATATTTGCGCGCAAAGGTCGGCGGTCGAATACCGACATTTGATTTCAGGTACAAGAAGCTCAAAATATTGCCGTTTATGGTGACAAACGTGGGGAAAGATGGAACTTTTCGGGCGTATAGTTGTTTTTTGACTATGGATTCATTCAGGTTTGAAGAAATTGTGAGTGGAAATGGCGCATTTCAAGAAATATAGATCATTCAAATGCTTGGTACGGGTGAATCGTGTATCACCTTTCATAATTATAATACTAATTAGGAGCAAAAATTAGAAAGACCGTTATTCTCGCTCGGAAAGCGAATTTTTGCCCTAGTTAGCAAGTACGTAAGATACAAACAAAGAAACACTCTTTATTTCATAAAATTTTATTAATTTTCAGTCATAACTCAAGCTTTCGCTACCTGTGGTTAAATTAATGTACAGAGCCCATGAAAGTTACAGATGGCAATTGTTTCCTGACCCTTGAAGAAATGTAGGAAAATGATGTACACTATGATTTGACATTTGTTCTAATTCAATTCACTGCTCCTTGAATAGTAAGATGTTTCACATTGTGCGAAAAAGTCAGCAATACATGAATGCCCTTACATTTTCAAACTCTTCTTTACTCAGCGAACCCATCACCAGTCAACTTTTTAACAGTATAATTGTAATCTTGTAAGCAAGGTTTTAAGAGCGAAATGACTTGCACCCTTCAGTAGATTGTTTAATGTCCTACTAATTGCCAGTAAATGTGAGGGACTACAGCATTCACGGTGAGGCAGCACAAACGCCTTGTATAGGGCCTGACGTATGTATTCATAGGCAACAGGCGTCTAAGACGTCGCAACGTGGATATTTTCCCATACGCCTTTCGAAGTGTTTCCATAAAATACAGCTTCGTAGTTACGTTCTTGTGTAATAAAACTCCACTAGGGTCGATTAAGTGTCGATGACGTTGATGACACTGTCACAAACTTTAAGATCATGAACATAGACATACTGTGACCTACCGAAAATCATTGCCTGGGTCTTGGAGCCGCTGACTTGAAGAAAATATCACTGAAAACCATTAAGATAGGCTTTCAATACCATTGTTGCGTAAGTACTTAAAAACTGCAAGCACTCCCTCGAGTTATACTGCGTGGTGTCATCTGCAGACAAGCGCAGAGCAGAGATACTAACCACGTACATGATTAAAATCATTTTTCTGTTTGTATTTACCGACAGGGTCGTCTGCCTGTTAAATGGACTGCTTATGAAGCTCTGATGTATGGAACATACACAACACAGAGTGATGTGTAAGTGCCCCACTTTGAAGAATCAAATGGAAGAATTCGAAATTTTGCTTTTTGAATTAGTCTATCCACGTATCATTTCTTTGGGCACTTTTGGACCATTTTGATAACCTTCGTCCCCTTCATAGTTAAGTTACGAATTAAACGAAAGTTAATACTAGAATGTGAAGTATTTAGTGTTTGCTTTCTCGTCCGAATTGGGACTGGTATTTACTCTTCTAGTTTTCAATTCTCTGCTGTTGCACCAGCCTATCTACCTACATGACGGTGTTGGCTGGTAACTGACGGTGTCATTGAAATATTTATAGAAAAGCACTTTTCTTGTGTCTACCCTATTTAACTGGGATAATCATCCTATCCTTCCCATTTGTTTGTAGTTGGAGTTATGGCATTCTGCTGTACGAGATTCTCACTGTAGGTAAGTTGCAATTGAGTTTCATGTGATCGTTGTTTTACTCCAGCATTTATTTTAAACTTATTTTTTGTCACGAATAAATAATATCAATATAATAATATATTGTTTTGGGAAAGATCAAGCCGGCTACGTGTGACCAGGCAGCAGGTTTAGTGCGAGACGTATTTATACCAACATACTTAATAAAAGCAAAATTCATGTCGTCTAGGTGGATCTCCATATCCGGACATAAATGCTCGACAAATCGCCGAGAAACTTCAAGAAGGGTATAGAATGCCAAAACCAAGACACGTTGATGAAAAACTGTGAGTAAATTTCTACTCGTTTGTCTATCTAGCTGTCGTGTTAGCGACATGGCGTCGTCTTTTTAACAGTGTATTAAATAACTGATCTGACTTGATTGGTATCCTATCGGTATCGCGTTCGTTAGAAAATTGGAGTGGCAATTACAAGAAAGAAAATGCGCTAATTAGCTTAACTTAGGAAAAATTACGTTTTACCCGAGGTAGGTAATCTTCCTGCACGGACTTTGGACGTTTATTACTTTTTTCTTTTAATATGCATGTTAAAACCACCAAACCTGGTGACGTTTCCTAAAGTTTATCTGGGAGCAATTTGAAGCAACATGTTAAGTTAATCAAATTTGAAATTGCCTTAAGAATCATATTTCATAGTTTTTTGTTCAGAAATTTAAAATTCCTCTTTTATGATTAATGTTATTTTAGATCATTTACGAAGTGCTTTTTTTAATTAATTTTATTACTTTTCTGTCAATTTTTGTACTTTTCGAAGGTTTGGAAAAATGAAGAATTCTAAGATGGCGGATCCAAGATGGCCTACGTTTGAGAACGTGACGTAATTCTTACATCGTGTTGGGCCATTAGCTGAAATTGCGCACTTCAAAGAAAACACACTTCGACGTGTGATGCACCCTCTGAGTTTCATTGCCGTAGCTTTCATATTTTCCGAGTTAATGGGGTTGACAGAGTTCTTCCCTTGGTCCCAGAAGACCAAAAAGAAAAGAACTTAAAACGGTCTGAATGTGGTTAACTGTTTGCCTTTGGCGAAATTATGACTGATGTGAAAACTTGAATGTTACTAAACAGACGTCAGTGTAATCATGTTGTCTCATTTTTGTTTCGTTTAACTTCATGTTCTCCTTCTGATCTCAAAAGTCAATTCTTGCCCACAACTGACAGCAGTTACAAGAAATGTCTCCTCTGCAGCGGCTTAAGAGATGACTGAAAGTATTGTTAATCAAAGAACCTGATAAATGTTGTAATCCAATGTCGTTTTGCCGATTTTTTTAAAATTATCTCTACCACAAACAGTAACGCCACAATCGAACATGTTCGAATTCTTCTTATTAACGACGACTTTTTAATGCATTAGATATCAGATCATGATGAAATGTTGGGAAGAAAACCCAAATGATCGCCCCACTTTTGAGAAACTAAGGAAGACGATGAAAGATATGGAGAGAAACCGCAAGGTAAATATAAGGAAAGAATGTGTTTATTTCAGGGAAAGCAGTATCATATAACGCATTCTCGTGTAACATGAATTAAAAAAAAGAATGAATAAAAAATAAGAAAAAGATTTGTAGGTGTCGAATGGTTAAGGACAACGTTTCTGCCACTTTTGATTTCAAAAAGCCGCATTTAATTTTACGTCAATGATAAGACATAATTTTTCATATTCAATAAACTTGTAACTTATTTTACCTTCATTCTTTTTCTTTAATTTAATTGGAAGATAAGGTAGCTCCTTGATGCTGTGGTGAAACGACATTTTCTGCAGTGATGCCTTCATTGTTTTTGCACAATAATCGACAAGAGATGCAACTGGAGTTAGAGAAAAGCCCCCCAAACAAATACACTGTTCTTGTCAGCTCAACCCCTTGAAGTATCGGAAACGTCAGTTGTAGAGTATAAACTTTTCACGAGCACAGATCCCAGTTGACGTGTGGTCTTTTTTTTTTCTTACAGACGTATGTCAACCTCAACAAGTACGACAACAGCCTGTACGCTAACATCAACGATCTGACAGCAGAGTAGCTGTTCATTTGTATTTGTATCAACCAGTATTTTCCTCAACAGCATCTTTTTATAGTCTGCAATGTACTAGCCATTCGAATCCAACATTTTTATTTAGCTTGGGAACGTTAATGGCCATTCGCATTAATTTTTGACAATTTCAGTAGAAAATTAGGCGGCGATTTTAATTAGAACGAGCATTAGTTGTCCATTTTATTTTCGGGGAAACCATTGTAGACATCGACGCTTTTTATTGTTTAACATACGGACTATACAGCCTTAGTTCGAAAAATATACCATGCTGCTTTGCACTTTAAGAATCCGCTGTATAATATTAGAAATATTTCCTCTAAGTACTGAAAACTGACTATCACTGTCGTCCAACTTCACCTGATTCGACCCTTTTCTCTAAAATTGAGGCGCTTTTATTGAACGCTTACGCTTGAGTGGTACGCCGCCGCGTAAATGTCCGGCCATGCTGCGCCATGAGCGCAGATAGTACTTCAGTCTATGAAAGTTTTACATTACATCATTTATCTTTAGTTTTGGAGAATTCATTAAACGTAGCGAAAGCTAAATTCGAACTGAACGCAAGTGCCTCTTATTTCACGCATTGATATTCTGTCTGATTGTGTTTTAGAGCGGAGGAGAGTTGTTGTTTGACTTTGATTAAGTAACAAAAACAGGGCGTTGTTTCTTTTGGAGAACATTACTGAACCTTTATTTATGAACTAAGATGAATATGTGTTATATGACACAAATTCAGGTCTTTCCCAATATTGGTTACAACTGATTTTTCTAAACGAGGTCAAATACTATTTAAATTAAAAAACTGTCCCCATACTGTCTACAAGATATTTGAGAAATTACGTGACCTGACAAACTGAGGATGTTTCTTTACACAATCTAACTCCGATTCGTTTAATCCGGCTTTAGGCTTAGATTTGTCTTTTCTTTACAAAAATCCTAAAGCAGATTATGAATCCATATAATGCACGCTAGAGAAAGAATATTAGAATATTGTTCAGAACCGGATAGGTCGGATTCATAATTCAGAGTTTTTAGTTACTACAGCTCCAAAAAGAAGAGCTCCCCCTCCCCCCTCCACCTCCCTGTAACTGGAAACAAATAGAATATTCTTACATGGCGTACTAGTGTGCGAGGTCTATTATTACAGTCGATTGTTTAGATCATCGGTATGTTTGTAAACAAAAGAGTCCAATGATCCAGATATTTTTAATATGAGTTATGATTTAGGGGCCTCATCCCCAGGTTTAATTACAATCATAATTGATAAAAACCATCCTAGACAAATACAATCAAAATACCAACAGCTGCTTAGTGGCAACTGAAACGTTGTTTTGTGTACTTTATAATTTTTGTATTTAATATTTTATGTATTTTTGTGAATTGTGTGAATAAACGTAAAAGAATTGGTAATTACTGGGACATTTCTCATTTTGCTTTGGCAAACAACCATAACAGTCAGGTCACGTGTCTTTAAGGTTACGCAATTCCATGCTAAGGTATAAAAAAAAATGCTAACAAGTACTTCATGCTGGGTAATGTTCAGTAAAGAACTATAAACGTTAAAATTAATTATTGAATTATTAAAACTGCAAGCCTACGTATTTTCTAAAATACTAGGTTTCTGTCCAGTTATCTTCATTACCAAGGGGACGAAAGAAGTTTTTGGTCTTCTGATAAAATCATGCCATTTAGTATATCTTTCCCTTTTACTTCCACCCCATACTACCAGCTTGTGATGACTATTCTAACATGCTAGGTTTAATTTTGCTTGTTCCATCCTTGTGCTTATACTACAAGGAGATCAATTATTTAAAAAACCAAGGAAAATATCATTATTCGGTGAAGTATAATCTTCTGGGTGGGTGTGGTCCTGACGTTTCGACAACCTGAACGGAAGTCGTCATCCGAGTCTTCAAACCATTTACAGATTGAAAACATGCAAATGTATGGTCTCATAATGCTAGGAACAGTCTCTTTTCTAAGGAATACTTGTGTAAGAACTGAAGGAGAGGTATTTTCACACGCTTGCGGGTCTTGCATTTCGATCTACTTTTTAATCGCTGAGAAAAAAAAAATTGACGTTTGCCTTGTGTGGAGGCTATAAACATTAATAATAATCACTTGCTGTTCCATCTCGCTGTGCAGTGATAAACAATTCCACCGGATTAGGAAGGACACTGCCAATGCTAGCACCAGATAATTGATTATCTGAAGAAGATTTGCTTCATTAACTTCCCACCACGCCAATAATTTTACTTTTCGAAGGCTACGGATGATTAATTGATATGTTCAGGCCCGTAACCAGAGGGAGTGCACGGGGTGCGTTCGCCCCCCCCCCCCCCCACAGTCCCGAAAGGCCCACATTTTGATACTCGATGTCCAAGCTAAGGAGTACAGTCGGTTAAAGTGAAGAGATACTTGTAAATCTTCAAAACTTAACAGTGATAGTTCAACAAAATCAAACAGTGGTATGAGCAGTAACGTATTCACTGGCAAAATAGAACCAGCTGCACTCTAGTAGCTCGAGCCACTCAGAACATTTCAATGAACGCAATGATGTCCGAGCTTATCAAATGGTTAATGAAATTAACGTGCTGCACGCTTCACACGGGAGTTAGCCGAGCGAGCCCATGACAAGGGAGCGATCTCACGATTTTTGTCAGACGCGTCTGCTAACTCGTCGGGTAGTATTCTCTAATTGAACGAGCATATGAACGCCCGAAGATGCAAAATCAGTTTTTTTGTGTAATTCCTTATGGGTGGAGAGAACGGGAAAATAGAAAGAGAAAGGCTGCAACTAAATCTTGCCAGTCTCTCGATACAGTGCCCCTTCAAGAGCCATCAGACAATGACAGCAGTCTACGACGACAGCCGGCTGAGACCACGACTTCAGATGATTGTCTACCTCAGTTAACTGCAGTTTTACAGTGAGATATAGAAGGAAAATCACGCTTTTTTCGCGATGCCCACCAGTGTTGATCCCAGTATTACGTTCTGAGATTAACTTGCTATTCCTCAATATGAACCAAAATTACATCGCTAATAAAGAGCCCGTAAGTGAACACAGAGTAACAGTTCGGAGAGAGACTGGGGGAGGGTTAATCTAAACCAGTACCTTCTGGAAATCCACAGGCATCCCAAACCACCAAAATAGAAGTTTTCGTGTCACAAAGAGGAAAAATACATTTTATGTTCCTACTGGTCTCTCATCGTCATTTCCTGGTGTCAATATTCTATGAGAAGCCGCTGTGTACTTTCTTAACAATTGCTCACTGTTAATAAAATCTTAGAGACTGCACAAGGTCCAGTACCTGAGAATACTGATGGCAGTCGGCTAACGCAGCATAACTCACAAGAAATAAATGACATCGGTAAGATGTTGGTCAGAAATATCACTTGATATTTCCGAAATATCACTTGATTAAAAGTCATTTTGTGCCATCGATTAACTAACCAAACTGGCATAAGCTTCAAGAAGAGGCAAAAAGACATGAGCAAATTAAGTACCATCACGACGCAATGATCGCACCGAATCCTTCCTTTATTCTGTTGAAACCCAGGGCAAAACGTGAACAACCGATTAGATGACGAGAAGGGGAAGAATTTTATCAGAAAAAGGCACATTGTTAAGGACGGTGGCCCCTAATAGGAAGGTTTTTTTTCCTGTTTGTGGCCATGCGGGATTTGTTACTCGTACCTAGGGCTGTTAAAATCCAAAAAGAAAATGGCGGGTCACCGTGCATTTTTCAGAGATAACTAGGCCCAAATATGGTAAAAAAAGTGCTGATTGAGCATTTTTTAAAAATTAGGAAAAAAACTTTTTAAAATAAAAGATAGCCATTATTTAACTTAAGTAGGAGATGAAGATGTCTAAACTGATAGGCGCTTTGTAATGAATAACAAAGATACAATTCTCAACATGCTGCCGAATTCTCTATGCCAATTTCCTCTTCTTAGGGCCATTATTTGATCCAATAGATTGGAACGTTTTGTAAAATAACTTTTGACAGACGGTTTTTCTTCTGAAAAAAATATTTCACAATACCTCAAAGTTGCCCTGCTTTTGATTGATTACATAAAAACTAGGGGTAACCGTGCATTTTAGAAAGTTAACTTCACTTTTTCCTAACTCACGCACGACATGTTTTCCATCAGAGACGATTTTCTTGACGCTCTCCTCCCCGGTGGGGAATAAAATGTAAGTCGAAGTGATGGATGCTGGGAATCGAAGATGGCGGGGAGGACTCATGGTGACAGGACGCAGCAAAGCAAAATCCCTGTAAAACGTCGATTGATTTTATCTCTGCCATCTGCATCAGGATTTTACAATTGCCTTATCAAAGAACAAACTATAACGGAGTGCCGTTAGGCGATTTCATTGTTCAATGAATGTTGTGCAGCGAGAATCTTGATTATTGTTTACATGCTTGGAAGTTCTAGAAGGCTACTGCAAATTGTCAGTGGGTCAGACCGAAGCCTGTAATATATATATATATAGCTAGGCTAGCTAGCCTAACCCCGGAGTTCTCATAAATAAGCTGGTGTTCGTTTCTCAAAAAACCCGAAAACTCTTCTGGCCCAAAAATTTTGCGGGGCTAGTTTCGGGCGCGATGTTCTTTCGAAAGTGTTTGCACAGCGCCGCAAATTTTAGCAACATTTTCCCGCGAATTGCTCCACAACAATCCGAACTCGAAAGTCGCACTACTGTTGTTATTAATTTTTTTCGAGCTTCAAACTGTCTGCATGAAATATTTTCTTCTTCTTGCGCCGCGTTCCTTGGTTTTTACAATGTTTCAATATCCTGTCATTTAACTGTCAAGGCGTGTCAAATCATCTCAGACTTTTTGGCTGTTTGTTTGAATGTACTGGAAATGCCGCTTATCTACAGCAGCTAAATATAACTTATTGTTTTGAGGTTTCATCGTGTTCGGATCTTGACAAATAACACGAAATGCCACTAAATCGGAGTCTGTAGCTCTGAAGCGAACTTGCTTAGCTGTAATCGAAAGCTGAAATTTCTCGTCAAGTTTTCGATTTGTTACTTCTCATTCGGCTAGTTTGCTCAGTGGAGTTATCAAAATCGGCTACTCGTCTACTTCAGCAGATCAACCCGATTTCATCCCTGTCATTCCATCGGTCGTTGCAGTTAATAACAGCTATCGACATTTTTCCAGAGCGAGAGGAGGTAGGTTTTCTTTTAATATTTCATAGACTATCGGGCGGGTCAGCTAGGTGCCGTTTTTGTTTTTCTTTCAAGAAGTTGCTTCACAATTTGTTTACGCTTTTGACTCTTTCTAATCCCTTACGAATAACTTACAAATGGAAAGATTTTTCATCAGATGTAAGCCTTAGATACGTTTCCTTTCCCTCTGCTAAGAAAATGCCACACGTGGATTAATGACAACATGTTAGTACCTTTAAATTAGGAGTGATTATTTCACTGCAAAAGATCTGAAATACAATACTGCTCAAGTGTCTGAAACTTTCGGTTTTCGCGTCAGGTGAGACACAGTTTCAATCTAAACAAGTAGTTTGCTTCAACTTTGTCCTCTAGACAGTGTCTTTTTACGACTTTCATTTTGAAACACTGTTTTAAAAGCATTCTAAAAGAGAGAGAGGAAGGCCATGCCATCATAAAACTTCGTACTTTTCTACTAATTGTTCTGCGTTTTTATCCTGATCACGCTGAACACTCATACATTGGAGTGCATTTGTGGTTTGTAAAGATTCTTCTCAGCACATTGGCCCCTAAAATACAGTACATTTCAGTCGTTATTCGCCAAAAGATGAAAACCGACAATGGAAAAACATAAAAGCAAAAACAGAATGCGGACCGCTGAGGAAACAGTGAAGTTGACCTATTTTTCTTCAAAAACAAGACTTCAGCACAACTTTCACAGGCAGCTCTTCTTCCAGCATTCTTTGGAAAGCTAATTAACTTCAAGGAGAGTACTCGTGAAACTACAGTTGCTCTGATAATGCCATTTTAACTTGCTGCCGGTAGCGACTTCACAGATTTGTCAATGTAAAAACGAATTTCTTACTGATTCGCATGCATCCTGCTGGCTGTTAAGTTCTGCCAACCATCAAACAACTTTGCTAAAATAAATAGTATTGCTACCGGCGGCATCTGGCAGTTTACCGCCAAAAATTACCCAAAAAAGGTTTTTGGAAGCTTACAAGCACATGTAAATTATGGAGGAAAATGGCACAAGTTTTTTGCCTGCGAAGTGTTATTCGGCAAAGAGATTTAACTCGCGATCAGTTGCTGTATTATTTTGTTCCAAAGATTTAAAAAATTACTCGGAAGCAATTCCATTCGATCATTCACTTTAACATCTTAAGAATATCATTTTCAACATAGGAAGTCTCTCAATTAAACAATTGTTATAATATGTAAATCCACAATCAAGTTGGTAATTTTCTTTACCGTGGAACTGGAAGCGAAGTACTTGAGAATTTAACCGAAAGGTTGACGCTCTCGTGGTCTTTTCAGAAGTCGCTTTCCAGATATCCTCTGAGAAACAAGTCTGTTCAGCTAACATGCCGAGATCCACTGTTCGTCCACCTTCTCCCCAAGTCAACTTCGTCCCTCCCGCGCTACTTTCCTTGTTTCACTTGTTGTCAGAAGCCGGTGTCGATGTTTGTTTTTTGTCGTGCAAGCGCTGGCGCTTCGACGGCTAGGATTCTTTCATTAACCTACCATTTCGTTTTTGGTTTCACGTTCCCCATTTGCGGGTCAACACTCCCACAGCGGAAGCGAAATACAAAAACAACAACTCAATACACCTAAAATTTTATTTTCGCACCACTGCACATACAGGAATCGCGCGATCGCGCGGGATGAACGCGCGATGCGCAGATAATGTGCGCGTTAGCAATAGGGGCCACCGTCCTTAAATGTGTTTCAGAAGCCATCCTTTTCTGTGGTCGACAGTGCATTGCCCTGCGTGGAAATAACGAAGTCTTGAACGGCGAGAGTCGTGGGAATACAGGCAACTTCTTAGCGGCTCTGCAGATGATAGCTAACCACGACGACATTTACATGGGCGAAGAAAGGCTGTCGTCCCTTGCACTAATGCACATCCATTATCAAGTTAAAATTTATTTGGATGAGATAGTAAATTTGTGTCCCACCAAACACCCACGGAGGCTGGAGCTCGGGACTATCCTGAAAGATTAGCTGGATTGGTCCAGCAGTATTTTGATGTATCACAGTTTACATCGTAAAATTAGTCGTTTATAACTTCATTCAAACAATTTTATTCGAAAAATGTAACATTCAGTTCCTACCGAGTACTTAGCCGTTACATTTCTCATGTATTGCTACTTTCCTAAATAAACGGATCAGACAATAAAAAATACATTTCGGTACGTAGTTTGGTCCACTTTGGTCTCGTTAGCACTCCCCCACATAAAATCCTGGCTACGGGCCTGTATGTTAATGATATATTGGGGCGACAGGGGTGGATGTAGGTTGTATTTCGTACGTGTTGGTTTTTTTTACACTTCTGTTCAGTAGCAAATGGGACCCACAACCCTGGTGCAGATCTAGAATTTAAAGAAAAGGTTTCTAAAAAAAAAAAAACAACAAAAAAAAAAGCACGTCTGCCGAAGGCGGGACTGTCTAGGGGGCAGGGGGCACGCCCCTCGAAAATTTGGAACTTCACTCCTCGGAAATGCGATTTCCAGCAATTTGAGGAGCATATGAATTTTAGTTGCTGTAAATTCAACTCACTTTTTGCGCTAGCAATATATGCTAACTTCTACGTTAAAAAATCTTTCGTCAGTCTGTAACAAATAACGTTCCTTGTGTCAGCGGGTGTTGCACATGAATTTTTTCATTGTTAAACTCTGCCAGCAGGATATTTTTTGTTAAAAACACTCAACTCTCCTCCTTTCCAAGTAGTCCTTCCCTTAATAAAAATAATCAAATACTTATAAAAGACGCACCAATCATGAGAAAGTAGCCATGAAAGACCTCCTGGCCCCAGTGTCACTCGTCTATTTCACCCTCGCCCCAGACCTTTCACTCGTAGACCGCGCGCTTTTCACGGATCAACGCAAAAAATACGACTGCTTTAGTCTTAATTGAATACAGATCATCCAGAGTAACTATGAATAATAACAGACTACTGTTTTAGCCGGCCTTCACATAGTCGCAGACACCGACAAATATTTTACAGAGTCGAGTGCATACAACATGTGCGATTTCCATTATTCCTCTAAAGGGACTGAATTATTCATTATTCCGAATGTTCAAACTCTGAATATTCCTTATTCATTTACTTATTTAACTCGTTATTCATTATTCATTAATCCCCTTCCCTCCGAGAAAAGTTTTCCAACGTTTCGTCAATAATGATAATTGAATCAGGCCCCAGTTGTTCAAAGGCTGGATAACTTTATCCACTGGATAAATCACTATCCAGCGGTTGAAATGTATTAGATAGAGTGCATTTTATCCGCTGGACAGTGATTTATCCAATAATGGATAAAGTTAATCCAACCTTGAACAACTGGGGCCAGCTATTACTCACCGATGACTCATTTATGTCATTGATTATTGATTAGTTGTGTCTAGTTATTGATATTCGCCGTCACAATAATTAATTGTTCGACATAACTACTTTGAAACTGATGATGTCATAAGAACGTCGAAAGGGTTTTCGCTTTCATCGCTCATTTCTGCATTAACTGAATTTAGCGAGTTCATCTGATTAGGTTATATTTTGCAGTTGAATAGTAGGCAATTTTGAAAACTTATCCGATTTTTTCTTACTGTTTTTCTTGAAATCGTACTGGGATGATTGGGTGCTGTGGCGTGACTGTAAAACTTCCGCTCAGGCTGTTTATCACGTGATATGGGGAGAAAATGTTCGACAAATAACAAACCGTACGACTACTGCATCAACTAGAGTATTATTCTCTCCAGGGGATGGTTGTTCACTAACGAATAAAATGGGCTTTGCGAAAGCAGTTTCAGTATGTATGCAAAATTGTATTCTCCTTGCACTGTTGCTTCTTCCGTATGCAGGTATGTACAAAAATTCCTTGTTTCCCACTTATTCATGTACAGAATGTTCTATATATACGTTAGCGCTGTACACCAGCAGTATCATAGCCCTCCTTCCAGTGCGTTCCTCACAGTTTCTTTGTGTTTAATCACTCAGCTGTGTGATGATGTTGTTCTCATAATGTCGATAACCACGACCGTTGAGCGATGGCATTTCCACGTCAGTCTATATACGAGAACGGGAATACCTGAATCGCTAGAATCGTGCAGTCGTAACGCTAGAATCGTGTTTTGTAACTTATAGAATCGTGTTTTGTAACTTATGGTGTGGACAACATTCAATAAACAATTGAATTGAACCTCATGCGCACACAAGGACACAATTCAGCCACATCGCACATGGAGACTTCTTGTCCATGGCGGTTTAGTAAGGTGAAAGTAATTAAAACAACGACATTGATACGGATATCTAAATAAAACGCAATGTGTCACGCGACGTCCCCTCACATCCTGGTTAGCCTGCGAACGCGAGGTATTTCCGGCTCTCGTTTCTCTCCGTAGAAAATAACTCGGCGGAGAGAAACGACAGGCGGAAATATGTCTGCGTTCTCAAGCTACTCCTGTCAGCCGAGTAGGACAGTGTGTTCATAAATTCAAGCCCTAATATACATTATGTGACCTTCTATGAGTGGCGCCCAAGGAAACAAATTTAGCAAAATACTTTTCAGTACTTTTTAAGTATTTCAAAAAACATCATTTCCTGCTTTCGTAGATTATTTCAGAGCTTCGTAAACGCAGATTTGTGTGCGAGCTAACGCAGGTTGATCTCTTCGGCGTTTTCAGCTTAAACGTTAGGCAGCAGAACATTTTAGACTAGAAATACTGACATTTTGAACATTTTAGACTAGAAATACTGTACATCCTCTCTAGAGAGGATGTACAGTATTGATGTGGACCTGTTGTCCAAGACAATATGTGTGGTGTTTCTGTTTATTTTGGTTGGGTGAGAGTAGGTTATCAGAAATGCAGTTCAAATTCCAACTTGGAACTTGTTATCTCCAACATTAACCCAGCCATTTCCTTTCGATTCTGTTATACAGTTTTTGTTCTATTTACTGGGTATTGACAAGTGTCAATAGCTAAAACAATTAATTATTTCCCTTGAATGGATGAGATACTGTAGCAGGAGTCTACTACTGCTGAAGAGTGATGCAGCACATTAAAAAAATTATCCATTTTTACCCAAAAATTGAAATGAGAATAATACAGAATAATGGTAAGCAAAGCAAAGAGTTTCATATTGATGTTGTAGCATGTTTATTCACTCCCCCCAACATACTATAAAAATTGGATTAGATAATTGTCACAATAAAATAATACATTAACCCTTGAAGCACCAGTGACCAGCATCTCCGTACAATAGCAATACTTTAATTAGGTCATCAAAATTAAGGAACTGATCACCAAATATGAATAGTGTTAATGTCAGTAGAAAGAACTTCTCTGCACTAGTAGTACAAGAAGTGTATGAAGACCAGTAAGGTGGATTTGCAGGTTTACATTGGGGCTTAGGGAGGTCAATTGGTATGAAAAGCAAGAGTAGCTAATTAAGGGAAAGGGTGAGTGTAGATTATAGCATGTGAAACCTTCAGAAGTAAGTAAACTTTCACGTAGACAAATCATGTTGAAGGTGATCAGGATCTCAATTCCCATGATCTCGGTGCTTGCTTGTGCACTGCGAGGAGACCTGTGATGCTGGTCACTGTTTGTAGCATGAAATTATTATCAATAATTAATTTCAAGCAGTAATGTTTGTTTCACATCAAATACATGCATGTATGTACCTATCCCCGCTACACATTTTGAAGTTGTAATTGTTAGGCAGAGCGATACTTGTAAGTGCATTTCCAAACCAAATTGTGAACAGAAATTGTCCTTTCTCATCCATCTGAATATTATTTTTTTAACTATTAACAGGGTCAAATTATATCCATAAAGGAAAACATAAACTTTTATAAATTCCTACTGATCCAATATGAATTATTTATTTCAAATATTTTTTCGGGAACGTCCTAAACTTAAAATTTAAATTCTTTTTACTGCTCATACACAAATATGCAAGTTGTTTGGGGACCTGAAACCTATTGGGCTATTCCATTTAATATCCGCACCCCCCCGGTTGAGGACTGACCTTTCCATCTTACCCCTAGAGAATTCCTTTGAAAAGTGTTACCCCCCTG
Source organism: Siderastrea siderea (assembly GCA_964030785.1). NCBI lineage: Eukaryota > Metazoa > Cnidaria > Anthozoa > Scleractinia > Rhizangiidae > Siderastrea > Siderastrea siderea. The sequence goes on from OZ034975.1 coordinate 34,907,452, forward strand.
AAGACTTCCTTAAGAAATGGGTTTACCCCTGAAGAATTTCACAAAAAAAGCATTTGCCCTTGAAGAATTCCATGAAATCTCTGTTTACCCCTGAAGAATTCCACTTGTAACATGGGTTTTACCCCTAAAGAATTCCCCAGCTTCTGACCTTTACCCCTGAAGAATTCCACTACTTTTATCCCTTACCCCTGAAGAATTCCACTGTTCCTCAACCGGGGGTGTGTGGATATTAAATGGAATAGCCCATTTTGTGAAATAATTTCATTTCTCTTGTGTAATCTGTAATTTTGATCATACTTGGAAAAGTAATTATATGTTAATAATAATTACTGGTACATCAAGAGTAAAGATAATGGTAGAGAGAGGAAATAATTTTGAGCCAACCTGGTCAGTCCGATGGAAAGGCATATTTCTAGCAAAAGTATTTTGATGATCGTGTATTTTTTGTCGCCTCTGGTTGCTTCTATAACAAAATCATTTTGTCGAAGCACTTCTTGTCGGTGTCACCGGTCCTGATCGGTTTCAGCACACATTTTCTCGAAGAGTTTGTAGCCGCTGAGTGCATTCTTATTATTCAATTGGCGTGACTGAATTATAATTTCGAAGACCTGGCCTTGTATCGATTCTCGCGTTGTTGGGGAATTTCGTTTTGCCGCAACGCTGTGCTATCAAGCTAAATTTAAGCTACGTTGTTTATGTTCCAAGATTTCTCACCTTTGATATTCCAGTCTCCTGTTTGTGTCCTGCTGATGGCTTTAGTCTTCGCTAGGCTATTATCGGAAAACGATGTTGTCTACCCGTGCTTTCTTGTCGTCAACTCTTTCGCCTTCGTTGTTCGCGCTGAATTTCAAGTAGGCGTTCACGCTGAGTTTCAGTTGTAAAACTCCCCCGGAATGGATTTTCAGCCACTTGTTAAATCAGGCGTTCCTTGCTTGTTCACAGACGATGAATAAACATATCAGCACGCAAATGTACGCAGCGTAGCAAGCAACTGAAGCAAGAAATGAAGAATCACCGAACTTGAAACATGAGAGTGCGCAACTGTCAGCGGTCGCGATTTGGTTTTGTTGCTAGGCAACTGTGCGGACACCATCGAAATATATCTGGGCAGATCGCAGCTTTCACTGCAATTAAATCCGAATATCTCAGCCGATTTAAGCCTGCCAAACAGATATTCCGAACCGTTTATAATTAGTGCTCCTGTTGTATAAAGTCAAGGAGAATAATTAAACACATCTTTTGTTTATTTTATAGAGGGCCACAAGGTCATCAGCGTTCTCCACTGCCACGTGCTACCCTCGTGAAATACAGTCTTTTGATTTGATTTGGTTTGATTTGAATAAAAAATAAACATGGTTAACAATTGAAATTCGTTCACTACCCGAAAGTTGACCGAAAGCTGTTTAAACTGATATGATCTAGAGTACCATTACCTGAGCGTGAAGCGTGAAGTATAAGCGAAACATTCTTGACTTCAGACTGCTCGCTTAATTATCATGCAAATCCTGATTTCAAATTTGCATTTGCCCCTTAATCAAACCCGTGAGCCTTTAGGCATATTCTTTTGTATGATCTAAGCCCCTGCACGTAATAGTATGGAGAGGTGTGGTGGAGTCAATGTAATATACCAATTCCGAAATGCTTCTAGCTATAATGCTTCTCTATCAAAGCGGCACCTGGTACAAAACCTTCATATCAAAGTTAATTTCATTTGCAGGTAAGTGGAAAGAGGAGGATGAGGAAAAAGGAGGAGGAAAAAGGATGAGCACCAGGCCTCGCTTTGAAGAAGAGAGCTAAAGCATCTCTGAAGTGGCCTATTTGAAGTCAGTGAGAGTTTGGAAGTAGTTGCCGAAAGTTATTTCCTTTTTCATTTAGGTTTGTGTGGCGGTTGTTGGCGTCGGTTACATGTATTTGCTGGAGGTAATAAATAAAACAAAATAAAATAAACTAATAATACAACTTGTGAATCCCTTACCTTTTTACCTTTAGTTAATGGTCTGTTACAGTTCGCATCACTATATAATGGCACGACTGTGAGGGGTGCAGTTGGTTCTTCTGTAAACTTCACCTGGGGCTTCTCTGGTAATTTTCTCTACGCAATTTGGGGACTGAAAAAAACTGGTGCCAGTGACCTTGAAACTAATGGCGTACTAGTACAAATAGACAAAAATGGGCAAGTGGCATTATCAGGTCCATCAGCATACACTGGACGTGTGAGTGGAAGTCTTAGTCCTGGTCAGGCCGTCTACACTCTTAGTTCAATCACAAAAGCTGATGAGCGAGTTTATGGCTGCAGATTAGATCCAACTGGGTTTGATAGAACACAGTTCGACTATGTGCACTTACAAGTTGAAGGTGGGTGAGTTTTTTACTTGGCGTATGTACTTCAATTCATTCTTGTAGGTAATTACAATTATTAAACTCTTGACAGTGGTGATGCTGTAGCCACCCTTTTAACAGTTATGCATCAGTCAATTCCAGCGGTGCCCATCCCCCCCGGGCATTAGCCGGGCATTTGCTCATGTGTTAATCCCGGGGGTGGGGCATTTGAAATTTTATCACTGCCCGGGGGTCGGGCATTTGCCTACCCCCGGGACGACCCCGGAGCACTTGACATCTTTGTCAGGTTTTGGTCTCGCATGTAATATATGGATTTTAAAGCTATCCAAGATGATCACTTTCGTGAAAATGTTTTACGATTTTGGCCGTTTGATAAATACGGATAATGCGTTTTCAGTTCCTCGATAACTTAATATATTTAAGCATTTCTTAGTATATTTTAAAAATAAACATATGAATTGTGCAGGTCAAAATCACATAAATGAATGAATGATTAATTAAAAAATTGAACCAAATTAATAATTGAACCAAAAGGAACTGTCATGTACACATTTGGCGTGTTACTGATAAGTGGCATTAAAGCAAATGAACAACGGGATCGAAGATAGACGCACGGGTAAACAACCGAAAAGTATTGAAAATAAAGGCTGGTTTTCGTACGGTTGCTAAGATCTCTGTGATCGCAATCGTTGCAATCATATAGAAACCACTCTTCACGATCGTTGTGAAATGATGTGAGCGCTCCGATCGCTGAAGTGTGGTACCCATATGATCACAACGATTGCTGAACGTTTCTTCCAGCGATTGCAGCAATCGTAGCGATGATATGGAAACCAGCCTTAATGGTCTTAATGATGAGTGAAACTTTCTTGTTCGGATTTATTAAATCTTGAGCAGTGTTGCTTTCTAGATGATCCCAGGGGTGGGGCATTTGCCTTCTTTTTTGGTCCCAACCCGGGGCATTTGACGGACTTGTTTATCCCCACCCCCGGGAATTTGCCATTTAAAAAAAAAATGCTAATGCCCGGAGGTTGGCCCGGGGGGGGGGGGGATGGGCACTGCTGGAATTGACTGATGCATTATGGTAGACTACCAGTAGTCTCTCTTTCCGCTCAGAGATAGTCGAAGAAAACGAGCAAGCGATGAGTGCGAAATCGCCTGCCGCGTTGAAACGTGACGCGCGTGTCGAGCTAGTACACTAGCGGCACGACACACGGGAGTGGCGCGACACGCGCGTCACGTTTCAACGCGGCAGGCGATTTCGCGCTCGCTCGCTTGTTCGTTTTCCTCGACTATCTCTGAGCGGAAAGAGAGACTGCTCGTAGTCTACAGTTATGGTAATCATTGTTAAACTATTATGCTTTCACATACATTGTCATCCGTCTCTGTATTATATGTACGTACGTAGACTTAAAATTAAGTTCCTCGGGCCTAGGTTGTGTAAAGTGTGTGATTCAGACTTCGTAATGGCTGTTATGTAATGTGTTACATGACTCACATCCGGGATATTAAAGTTGTTGTTGTTGTTGACCATGCAGTCGGTACGAAACGTGGACTCACCTTTTGGACTCCCATCTGCACTCCTTGTGGACCCCATCTGGACCTCATCTGGACGCCCTTCTGGATTCCCATCTGGACCCTTTCTGGACCCCCATCTAAACCCCTCTGGAAGCCCTCTATCTAGAACCCTTTTTTTTCTGCGAAAAAGTAATAGTTTGGCAAATGCCCAGGACACTTTTTGTGAAAAATTGAGTACTTACCACTGTAGGGTTTAAAACCAGGGGAGGCTTAATTGCCGTCCCCCATGAATAAGAAGATTCACTCATTCACTGAACTTTATTTTAACACTTTTAACCCTATTTAGCCTTGGGGGGGGGGGGGGGCACATTGTGCCCGCGCTGAATTTAGCGAATTATAACTTTTAAACGGCTTGACAAATAATCACCAAATCTCGTGACTTTTCCCAAACTTTATCAGAGAAAATGTTCCTGTGTCGAAGACGTGTCTATGATGATTGACGTTTCCATAGCAACCGTCTTCTTATGAGGGCATTTTGACTATTGTCTGCCTTTTTCAGTCCTTTTTCTGTTTTTCCCCTTTGTTTGTAAGAAGAAGATAATCTTTTACTTTTGTGTGCTTGTTTTGATTAAGTATGTTTCTCAGAACAAATTCATATATTTTTTGATGTTGTCATTGTCAGTTGTATGACTGCAGGCTCGGGAGTCAAGATGGCGGCCTCAAAAGTCAAAATGGCTGGTTTGTGACGTCATTGTGTCGTCATGACACGTCATGATTGACACGTCATAAACCCAATCTGTTTAGCTAATGACGTGCCGAAAATTTGCCAAGTGGCAAGACTTTTGTTGCAATTGCCCCAAACGACGCTACGACAATCAAAGTGGGCGGGCTTAGTGCATTATAGACGCATGCGAACGTATCAAAAGGAGCAAAAGATAGGGGCCTATACCAACACATATCGTCAAAGATTGAATAGCTGAATACCATAATACATTCACCAATCTCGTACCTCGAGTCATCTTTCCTTACTGCGCTACAGGTATCGCACAAGTAGGCTGTGAAGACCTTGTTCATCGAACACTCATCGTTCAGCCGAAGTTTGACTCGCTTACCGAACCAGGCGTAAACGAAGCAGTGCATGATTCCTCCATCGCCTAAGATGGATGTTAGTGTACAACTGAGAGTTTTTGAAAGATAGTTAGACGAATTACGCTACCGCTACGAAACTGAGCCAGAAGGATAAAGAAACTCAAGGTGCCACGTTGTTATCGATTGTGGGCAAGGAATGTCTCCATGTATGCATAAAGATACCGATTTTATAATAATAATAATAATAATAATAATAATAATAATAATAATAATAATATTTAACCAGGGAGCCCACTCGCCTTGGCGGTTTTCAGTGGGGCCCTACAAATTATAATAAAAATAAAAAATTAAAAACTAAGAAAAGAGATAAAAATAGATATTACAATATAAAACTAACTTAAAATACTTTAACAATTAGCATAATTTAAAAAGTTTAAATTAGCGAGTAATTTGTGGCGAAGCGAAATACGATTTACAAACGGTATGTGTTTAACTCTAGTTCCCAGACTCGTTTATCAAGCTTAGCTATGCCTCACCGCTACACAAAATAAATCACATAGGCAGTTTCTTGTGGTACTTTCACTCATCCTATGGGAGTGACAACCGTGAAATTACAGCCGAATCGCAAACGTAAATACCAGTGCATCGCTAGAATCGTGTTTTGTAACCTATGGTATAGATTTTCATTAATCATACCGACGGAGAAGAGAAAAGACGGGATCTCTTTAGGCAGGTACAACATTCAATGAACAATTGAACTGAACCCCATGTACAAGTACACTTTTAAGCCACATGGTATATCATAGCATGGAGAAGTGTGGTGTAGGCAATGTAATTAGATGCTTCCAGCTATACTGCCTCTCTATCAAAGTGACACCTGGTACACAACCTTTCGTAAGAAAGTTAGTCTCATTTGCATCTAAGTGGAAAGTCATTTTCATTTTAAAGGATAAGCACCAGGCCTTACTCTGAAAAAGTGGCTCATTTGAACTCACCGAGCTTTATGAAGAGCTAGTCCACTAGAGGTTAAACGATTTTTGGAAATGGTGAGAAACAACCCTATCCCAAACTTTGCCTGCTGAAATGTAGTCATGAGGAAGTAATCAAATCTACATTATTTGCCTTTTTATACTTATGTGGTCACGTGACTGACAAGTTAAGTTTACCCCCCTCGCCAGGAAAAATTTTTACTCAAAAACATTTCTAAAATTTGCCAACTTTGCACGTCCCTTGTCAAAACAAACGTTAGCCAATTTCTTTATTAAAGTGACATTCATCTTCATAAAAATACAAATTTCTCTTTCAGGCTCTTCTTATCAGCTGAGCAATACGTTTTAAGAGAGAAGGTAGATTGGCAGAGTTCAAAAAAGGCCAATTTTACCAAATTTCAAAGGAATGTCTTTCTATGTAGTAGACAAAATCTATGGTATATCTGCATTTCCCTAACGAGCGAAAGAATTGTAGTTACTCGTTATGGAAAAATATTTGCGGTGTATATAGGTTATGCAGAATTGCGGGTAAGACGTGGGCTTTTCCTTCAGTGAACAGTACATGAGGATTGCTTCATTTATATTGCAGCTGATAGGCATCTGCAGTCCGCTTTCTTCAGTAGAGTCTCAGTAGTTACTTCAAGTATTTTCCCGTTGTATTTATTAAATAACTAAGATACTACGTGCGCTCTGATTGGCTAAGAGGTGTGTTTGCATGAGAGTATGTAAACACAGTTGTGACGTCACAGTTGTTCGTAGCATCTCGGTAGTAAGTAGACCTCAAGTACACTTGAGCCGTACTTCAGATGTGAACGGGTTTAATTACAGCTCACGTAGCCTACTTTGTGGCCACGGTAACGCATTTACTTCAAAGGAGCCGAAGTACACTCCCAAGTCTAGTTCAGACCATCCTTACGAGGCTACTTATGCACTATCAAAACACATTCCGGAAACCGACGTCAATCAAACACGTTCTCGGGTTCTGTTTTTGTGAGTTTACTCGTACAAGGTCACATAAGTATTCAAATGTTTCTCGGGTGACTCTGAAATGTTCCTTGCTCATAAAATTAAGCTCTGGACTTGCTATACGGTTTTGAAACCAGTTGTCTCTTCGTCAGATTCCTATGGGTCATACATTGTAATCAGCAAACAACAACATTTGTCTGTTTCTCCGCCTAATTCTAAATTCTTCCTCTGTAACGTAAAAGCGATAAAGTTGGAAAGCAAAGTTCTCTGGCGTTGCAGTAAAACCATTATCAACCCTGATAAAAGGCAAGCAATTCGATAGCTAAAATCCTATTCTCGCGCAATTCATGCAAAGAAGCGTGAGGAATACAAGTTGAAAATTTGCCGTTTGACTTGATTGACGACCCGATTACTTTGAAAGCATACTTTGAATTCTAATGTGAACGCTTATCATGGTAAGTAAACATGCATGATCCCAAGTGTACTTGAGCTCCGGTGATACTTAAGGTCTACTTATTCTGCTAGTATGAACCCACCTATTCTTTGTTCAGACTCGTAACAAGTCGCTTCTCTTGTCCTCGCTGTGGTTTATGGGTAGGTTTTGATAAGTCCGCGGTGCATCGACGGAAGGACGGAAGAAAAGGCTGATTTCCTGCACAATTCAAACAATCTTGCAAGCATCATTTTGTTAGCGTTTTATACCGTTTTTTTTAATTTCATTATCATTATTGATCATTTATACGGATATCCTGCAAGTCTAGACATATAATGTGACTTTCATTCGGGCTTTTTCTTGAAATCTGAAATCAAAATGATGGGCGACAAGGACGACTTGAACTTATCATTCCATGAACTAGATTTAGAGGGTAAGTAAGATACTTTGCGGGTCTTTTTTAATCGATTTCTTTGTTGGATACACTATGATGTCCAAAAAATTGAAAATTGGGTGTTGTTTTTACACAGACGACAGAGATGAAGCTACAGAGCTTACAGGAAACCTGATTTGCTTTTACGCTTGGCTTACACATGCCAGCTTTACGTAAGAATTTTATCTTTTCAATGTACTTAAGGTATCAGGGTACCCCAAATGACAACATTGTGTTTTCACCGTTTGAGCGTAAGGCGTTTCACAAGGACCCTAACAAACTATATATTTTCTGAAAGCTTAATAATTGAAGATTACGAAAACGTATTTAGTTAAAGAAAAAAGTCGAAAATAGAGGCTACGTTTTTAAAAAGTACATCGTTCACAAAATCGGTTCTGCTCCAGTCGAGAATGATCTGGAGAGAAAGACGAACATCGCGCGGAATTCTTCACACCTTTGTCTCAAAAACTGTGTCTCTGAATTTTTGTATCTTGCCTGGTTTATTTTCTACACTCAGTTAAACTTTGAAGTTCGAAGAAACACCTCTCCTCTTTCTTTTACGGCTCATAACTTTTGAATGAAAGCAAAAAATGAAATTCGGAGATATGGTTTTGGTGTCAAATTATGCGGCAACATTGTCGCCAAATTTGAGCTAAAATGGTTGAAAACTCGTTGAACGCGAACTTAAAATGTGCGCCCAATTTCTTGAAAAATTAGTTTTGAGGAAAAAGCCAAAATGTGATTTCGAAACTTTTTCCGGTCTGAGGAGATTAAAACACCTAGGTGTCAGGATAATTACCTGCGGTTGACAGAGGGGGGCTTAACTTACCGCCTTACAACAATAGCACAAAAATGCAGACAAGAATGGTGTCAAATTCTGCGTGTTTTTATGTTGGAAAGCGACTTACGTTGAGTGGGAGTGCCGTTCAAAGGGTCTTCAAACGCAATAAACGGAAATTTTAAAGTCATAATATCACGTAGGCTGTAAAATGCCGAAGGCATCATCATTTGATCTGGGTAAGACTACCCAAGCTGCCGAGACCTGAAAGGCGAAAGGAAAGGCGAAAGGAAAGCACACTGAAATCTGCGAAGAAGCCGCCACGTGTTCGGCTCAAGATCTAAGAGAGAACATCCTGTCAGAAATGCGAGCAATTGGGAAAAAAATTAACTTCTTTATTACTGGAGACAAATTCCGTACTTTCTCGGACATGCCGTCTTTTGCGCCAAGTTGATTCTTTGATACATCTGGCTTTGTAGAAATGTTATGGAATTTGAATGGATGGATTGTTTTTCGCCGTTCGCGTTACGAAAAGCGAGCTGGCAGTCGAAGCTTATCACACTGACCAGTGAGGAGGCAGGAAGCGCAAGTAATTCCTCAACGCTCGATCTTTTCTCTCTCTCTCTCTCTCTCTCTCTCTCTCTCTCTCTCTCTCTCTCTCTCTCTCTTTCACAGATATGATCGAAGCCACTTTGTAGACACACTCGAAATAAGCGGGAACTGCTATGCAATCGATCGCGTGTCAAAACATCGGGGCCTGTTATGTCACATGCTATTTTCAGCGTTGTTGACAGAGGACTGTCGACACAGGATTAGAGAAAAATAATGCCACAAAACTTTTTTCGTCCATAACTTTGCGTAGAAACAATCTTTTTTTCTGAAACTTTTTGTAAAAGAGAGGTTTGAATAATATCTATCTGAAAATTACAGAAGTGTATTTTTCGAAAACATGGTCAATTTTGGGGTACCATGATACCTTAAATCAGATTAATGGCACTGGAAAGCTGGACTTCAAAAGTATCTTTTAATATAAGATTTCAAACCGTTCAGAATTGAGAAGTTAACTGATATGTGAAACCTCTTGACCTACCAAATTATTTTTCGAGACAGAAAACCATGTACAGACCCTAGAACCAGTCAATGAACTTCATTTTTAATTTCTCCCGCAGTGATATAAAACAACATAACTTAGGTCATTCCATGGCCATACATGTGTTCTTCTAAATAAAGCAGTTTTTTATCATTTTGTTTTTGTTATTAAACATACCCTTCTCTTGGGTGGACTTCATCCCCCACCCCCCCCCCCCAAAAAAATATTTCAGCCTTACTAAAGCAAGGTATACCCACTGTTTGAACTTTTTCCCTTTGAGTTTGAGTTTTCTTATTCCAACCCTGCAGGCACTGTGTTTTTTAAAGCTATATCTCATACCATTGTAAATGCTTTGTTTATAGTGGTTGTCTAGCGTGATTGCATTTTGGATGAGAAATAAAAATGTTTTTACATATGTTTGAAAACTTCCTGAAAACTTTCATTTCAACTGACCAATCGAATCATGAAAGACCTGTGCTATTGTGAGCAACTTGCCTTCCCCAGATCTTGCATTTTTTAGCCACTTGAAACTGCACCGTAAAATATTAGCAAAAATATAAATGTAGAATATTAAGAAAATATAAGATCTGAACGTGCGCTTATTAATAAAAATGACAATTTCAACAAATGTGAAAATATTTAAAATATATCAGTTGATATCTTTAGGGAAGTGGTCAAGTGTGGCGGAATCAAGCACTTTTTTAGCCAATTCTATAACAGTGAGATGGTCTTTGAGTAGCCAGAAGCAGGGCTGGAAATTATTGACTTTATAACAGTGTTCACTGCTTTTCATTTGTAAACTGCAGCTAGCATAAAATAATTTACACATGAAAAGGAGAAACATTTGCAGTAAGACAAAGTCAAATCCAGCTTCCACAGGCTACATGCCTAAGCAAACACTCTTGCGTTGAAATTGTACACAAGAAAAGGGAACTCATTTAAAGACCTTAGAGTTGTGTACAACATACCACTTCTAATGCATAAATACCTTTCCGCCCTACAAAAGAAAATGAATAAAAAGGTCACTGATCACCTTGATAACACCACAGGACCCTCTGCAATATTCAATCTTAATATTCTTTAGAGTTAAAGTGCTCAAGATAAGAACAATATTATGTAATCATTTAATTGGTTACCACTCCAGAGATGGAATCAAAAGTCGTAGCTTCTAACTTCATCCAGGTTACAATGGGTACTATTGAATTGTTGTACTAGTGAATTCTGAGGAGTTGCCTCATCCCATCCAGGGATAAGAAATACTCCTAGTCCTGTTCTTAACCCTCAGACGTACAACGACGAGGGTTTTCGTTACATTACAATTTTTCGAAAAGATTTAACCCTTAGCAGAAAGCCTGTGATGTGCTCTACAAGATGAGGTACATATTATGGGTTGCCGCCCTGCTTGAGGGGAGGGGGCTGTGACGTCATCCTAGATGGCCACCATCTTGGGCGCCATCTCAGATTTTACCAAAAATTAGAAATTATCAAAAAACGTTTAAAATTGGACATTTTTGATGCTGGACGTGTAGAATATAACGTAATTAAACTTTTTTCTGCCTTTTGTGGACTTTTTCTGCATATTTCACCTAAAAAGGGTAAAAAACACGCATTTTCTGGCAAAAACGGGTCGCCCATCTGCTACTTATGATGTTATTTCTGATAACCATAGCAACCGATTCTCACCAATTTTGTGTCAAACTGTGTGGTATGCGCACAACTACCGAAAAAGGCAGGTCTAGATAGTAATTTGTCTTGGAAAAATTCAAGAAAAACCTCATGGGGGGGGGGGGGGGGGCTGTGGATGCCATCCCCGTTGTACGCGCGAGGGTTAACTTGTGTTCCTATTTAGTCACTCTGTAAGTAGTCTTAATGCAGGGAGGGACTTGTCCCACGAACACCTTACACAAAGGAACCAAGCATAGTGTGTGGTACAAGTATCAGGACAAGACATAAAATAATAACAGTAAGATGGGTAGACGTACTAGGCTGGCTGGACGGATCTCATTACCAGACAAGGTAACGCTGTTTTTCCTTTCCCGTGCTTCCCTATTCCCTCTTTTTTTTATCGCTATTCAGCCAGCAAATCTTGCCACCAACATTAAGACGGCAGGAAGATAGAATGTGTCCCATCTAATTTGTCTTGTCATATACCTGCTGCGGCAAAATATGGTCAATGAACACTCGACGAGTGAGCTGAAAGTTTTTTTTCCCTCGAACAACCCGGTGAGTAAAATTTTGGACGGGAAAAAGTCACTTTGCAACCACCTTAAGCTAAGCAGAAATTCCAACAGCGTCACTGAGACACAAATCAAAATTGTTCTGGAGTGCTTGATTTCGTAGGACGACAAGAAACGGTGTAGCGTTTAACGTTGCGTTTACATAAAATTTATTTCATCGTCACGTCGACCATTAAATTTTACTAACGGTAGGTTTTTTCAGGAAGACTTTCCTTTCCGAAATCTCAAAAAAAATACAGATAAAAAAATTAGGAAATGGGAGAGAAGTATTTAATTAAAACTCACACATTCATGGCGAGTCAATACGAAAATCATCGGAAGCAATCTAATTAAACAAGCATTAAACAAACTATCAAGAGGGAAGGAAGGGTTACATTTTTGGGTTAGAAGTAGTTATATAAGCATGGAGTTGACCCTGTTTTGGAGTTTCCTAGAAATCCTGGGTGAGTTTCACTGAGTTCCGACAAATTAATTATTAACTAAGTTCCCCCATATGAAATGAGCGTTGCTCTTACACAATAGGAAATATGCCTAGGTAAATCAATGATAATAATATTCAAATAACAAGGCAAATAACTGCGTTTTGCGTCGTTTTTCCCGCAGTAGGAACAAGAAACACAATAGACTTTACCAAACTTGCCCGCTCTCTATCAACACTGATTGGTTTTCAAGCGCTTTATTGTTTATTTGAGTATAATTGCAAAAAATTGAGTTAGACTGTATCGCTCAACTTGAGCAAGGAATATTTATTTTGCTCGAACGTTATCTGTGTTTTGCAAATATTCTCTCTTCTCAACGCTACCTCGACCTGAAATTAACTCAGCTTGTTGTGGCATGAGCTGTCTAGGAATCTGCTGTGAAAAAGCATGGAGCGATGTTGAAAGTGTTCTTCAAAAGTTACGTCGACTGGTACGGGAACCCCAGCGAAATTACAAACTCTTGCCGAATGCTTCAAGGAAGGGAAATACCATACGTTCTCTTTGAGTATTTATTTGCCCAGACACTCATTTCTATTCTGCATGAATCCCTTCACCATACGCGACTGAATGACGATTCTAACCACGTGGGTAACCCTTCGAGATCGCATGGATCAATGCGAGCAAGGTGAAAGTTAAGGAGAAAGAAAACTACTGGAAGCTTGGATTTGGTTGCAAATTCAAACTCTAACCAAGAAGCTCCAAATGTTGTGGCTACCAAATAGCAGGGGATCACAAAAGAAGGAATACTGTCGTAAACTAAACTCCTGAACGGAATTGCTGTTGCTGTCAAACGAAACTTCACCTCACCTCGGCAGGTGAATTCAACGTCAAGGATCAACACAATCCGAAGCGAAAAAGGCTGTCAACTTGAAAGACCGAGAGCCACGAGGACCATCGACCAGTGCTTCAAAGACAGCATAGAGTGGTAGAAACAGTTGCGAGAAAGATTATACTTTCCAATGAGTCTTAGACTCTCTGTGAACGAGGACTTAAATTGTGTTTGAGAAGTTTTAAATTTTGTTCAATTATGCAGGCTTTCTTCACAACTCTCGTTGCATAATTTATCTTTTGCAACATGCATCGTTACTTTTCTTTTTTTGTTTGATGAGTGCTGAGCGAATAGTTTATAATAGACTGTGTTACTTAAAGATATCGTTAACTCGATGCTTCGCTTGTTTGAAAAGCATGTTTCTGTGTTTTACATTCCACTTCTTTAAAAAGCACGTTTCCGCATTTCACTCAATTCGATTGGAACCTTTGTCTGGCGCAAAATGTTTTCATCGCTGAATTTAACGGTTATCGACTTATTCAAAACCACCAAGTACGCCAAAAATGCCCAAAACGCCATTATTTCAGTGTTGTGTTTTTTCCATTGGGGGTGCGCGGGTGGAGAATGCGTTACGCGCAACCAGGACGATTGGAGAAGCGTGACAATATATTAAGGAGGCAAATAAAGATGAAACTGAAGTTATTTACAAGGTTCTCTAAAATTAACAACTATTCGAAGCTTGGTTAAACATTAGCGTGCGGTACTTGCGGCGGATTTTCCCTCACCAGCACCACACGCAAGAAACTGAGTGTATTTAACACGATTCCAAGTAGAGTCCCTTTGGACAAAGGGGAAACGCGCGACAGACAGGAAGCAGTTTATAAGAACAACTCAGGGCGGGAAAGGTTGGGCGATGAAACGAGCAGTCCGCTCTTCAAGCGATGTGTGATGCGGAGAAGAACTGGCACGAGCGCTCTTTCCGCGCTTCCGGTGCGTTTGGTAGCCGGCAAAATTTACCTTTCAACAAACCGGAAATCTCATTTTCTTTCTTTATTTTTCAGCCAGCCGTGCACTATAATTAAAACGCTTTTTCACAGTCCTGGCTCACAGCTTAAAATGTTTATGTCTGCGTGCATATTAGTCAATCTTCTTTACCGTAATTTGGCTAAAAATGAGCTTAATTTGAGGGTGTCGAATGCTTGCTCTTGCCGCAAAACACGACATGGTTGTCTTTCATCGTCTCTTTTACAAAAGCTCCAAATTACTCCACGCTAAATATTACATATTTTAAAGGTCGATACATTTTACATAACATAATAAAAAATTAGCTGGAGATATTTGGAGATAGTGCCGTTTTGCAACTTTAAACTTTGCCTGCTTGCAATGCGCCACGGCGATGATTCCTCGCAACGCTGTCAACTGGATGTAAACAAATTAAAAGTGAAATTAAGTTTTGAAGATTTCTCCTCCCTTTATCTCACAAAAACATGGCAAAGAAAATCGTCTAAACTGAGGAACAATTCTATTTGTAGTTCCTAAAGAAACAGACAAGCATAGGAGGGATTTTGGGGAAAAAGAGGGAGAAGCGCGGTGTTGATGTTGATTTGATTTAATTAATTTACCAGGGTGTCCTGATTAACCTTGCGCGAGCTGCACGCATTATAAATACGCGTCATGCCACGCGTCATTCAAACGCCATTTTCCATCTTTTTACTTTACTCTGCTCGTTTTTAGACAGTTTTTAGGCAGTTTTTTAGCATCGATCAAGGCGGATAAGACAAAGAAAAGATAATCAAAAGTCGGCGTTTTTCGGGAACTTAATAGATTATCAGGATTACGGAGGAAACCCAAGGAGGCAACCATTTTGATCTAGCACCTAATTTGATCCCAGTCCACTGCATCACACCTTTTTGCTCGGACGCGCTCGTTTCATCGCCCAACCTTTTTCCGCCCTGGAACAAATGCTCCGACTGGCAGGCCACTTATGTTAGTAACACTGGCAGAAAGTTGAACATACGACTGACTGAACACAAACTAGCGACAACTAAGCAAAGATTCGACTGGATTATCAACAAATCACTTTGGAAATATGGTTTGGTATCTTACTAAACCGTTGGCAACAGCTGCCTACACCTTACAAACAACTTATTCATGAGAAAAACAAGACAGACAAACGACAGATAAACCAACTAATTTTACTAACAACAGACCAACGAACAATTGACTTACAAAAGATTGCTCAAAAAGCACCAATCACGTCTTACAGTCTTCAGAGCCGATAACATCACGGCTTAACTGACAGTAATACCAATAATATCGTGAGGTCGTCGACCAATCAGGACAACGACCTGAGACTGTGATCTGCTGACGATACATAATTCACTTGACTCTGATGATAACTTCTGCCCAGGTTGTCGAAACGCCCATGCCATCGTAAGCAGTCTTTCTCAGGACTACACTCACCCGGGCGATTATATTCACCAACTTATGAAACACACTTGTGTGGGAATTTATGTGTGTTTGCGTGTGAACTGCATCAACTTGGACAAAAAATTATTATTAGCGACTTGTACCATATTTTCAACTGAACTGCATGAACTGAACTGCATGAATTTGGAGAAAAAGTAGTTATTACTAGCGACTTGTACTATATTTTTCTACTGAGTTAAAGGGACATGGTCAAGAGGATTTCGCAGATTTTTGGTGAAACTATGCTAAACTGATCGGTAGCAGCTTTATCCATGCCCAACATTGTGTTTGAACATTTAAAGGAACATTTTAACTTAATTTCATCAATAGAAAACAAACCATGACCATTTAATATGGATTTAATGTCAACACGCTGAAAAAATTTGAAAAGTTTAGCCTCATTTTTCAAATTGCAATCCATTTCCATCCGTGCCATCCGTAGCAACAGACGACAGAAAATAGTTTCAGTGAAATAATATAGTCTTTGGTAACAAAACTAGACCATTGTTTGCGGGTGTTCATTGATGTGAGGATATATTTTTTTATTTTTAAAGTGAACTGAAATAGCGTGACTATGCCCCTTCAAGGGTTGCTAATAAAGTGTTTTTCCGTCACGAGAACTGTTGATTGAAGGATTCAAGATAACTTCTGACTCCGGGGAATGTCGGGCCCATGGCCGTCCCAAAACAAATCGGGTGCTCTATTACTACTGCTCGAGCTACAAAAGATATCTTGCAGTAAAGTCATTGTACTATCTTCGTGCGTTGCGTACTACCTACAATCGAAAGTACGATAACAAGAAGAAAGAACATACCAGCATACTTTTGACAAGTAAAAATTCCTCACTTTACACCTTATTTTTATATTGTTCCAATACGTTGTCCTTTAATTTGCAGTAAAGCCGACGATCACTCGTCCAGTTAATGCAAATGCAAGCTACGACGAGGAAAAACCTGTTGATATCATTTGTGAGGCCACAGGAACACCAGACCCAAATGTAGAGTGGGTCCATAAAGGACAGGTCAAGAGTTCTGGATCGAAAACAGCTAGCCTCACTTTTGGAAAGGTCACAAGGGATAATGCTGGAAAGTACACCTGCAGGGCCACCAACCCTGTTGGAAAAGCAGAGAAACAACTAAATCTTGTCGTCAACTGTAAGTATATTGCAAGTCAATAAGGTAGTTATCATAGTGTATTGTGATGTCTCCGTTAATGCTTCAGTTGAGGAACTAATGGGCTAATGATGTAAAAAAAAAGGATACAAGCATGGGAATCTGCACAAAGAGCTTAACGATTGCTCAGGCCAAAAGTCAGGATAGAGGATAAAATCAATGAGATACTCAAGGTTTTGTGATTAAGTTAAGTGGGCAGTTGAGTGTAAATTAAGTTGGAAGCGTACGTGCGTATGCGTCAGTGAGCAATAAATTACTTGAAGATTTTATCTTATTTAACAGAGCTGCCCCTTAATCGTCGTGGAAAGTATAATACAGAGTAATCTGCAGTGAGCTTGCAGGCCATCTTTACTACCCTCTGGGTCTCCTACGTTACATGCGTGATCGTCTTGTGTAGTAATAAGTAGAAAAATGGTAACTGTACACCTCGCTCGTTAAGCTCAGTAGCATCTTCCCTGCGGGTGTGAGCCACTAATCGGTTTGAGCTAAAATGTTTGAAAAGAACCTTTCTTTACCAAAAGAAGACCTTAATTTTATCTTGCCCGGAGAAGCCGGCTGCAACGGTGAAAAAATGACCCTAAGAAAGGTAAAAGTCAATCAGTATTTTTTGTTCTTCTTGGCCATTCGCTGAGATATTTGCATAAGATGTTTAGAACAATGAACACTGTCCACGTGTTAACTATTATGGGGCCGCGTGTTCTTACTAGACTATCCTTTAGGGGAATAGGGACTGTCTTTAGGGTTATAAAATTATGTAATCTAGGAACAGGAGCAGAATTGAGAAACATGCTTGTCACATTCCAGTTTTGTTGTCTATCTTACATGGCCTCATTCAAGAAGGTAGCTGCACTGTCAACTGGAAGCAACAAAGCATGCGTTGAATAACGGTGCTCCAGACTGCATGCATGGATCATTATAAAGCGGAGTTCTATACCGTCACGTGCCTATCGCTTACTAGCGCTGTTATTCCCCCATTTTTTGAGTTATATCTCAGAAATAAATTATCATATTACTGAACCGAGTCTTTCGGAAATTTGAAAAGTACTCTTTAGTAAGACTAACTACACCTACATGTATGAGGGGTCCATTTTAATCGAGGTGATCAAGAAGGTGATAACTTCTGCGAGTTATAAAACACGTGACATAATGGTATTTGCTCCTAACTGCAGGCATTCGATTTCCGTAGTCTTGTCCATAAGTTTCTCATGAGGGATTAGCTTCTCTTAGGAAACAAGGCGGGTTGATGAGAAGAGAAGAAGTATGTATACACTCTCATCTACAAACGACATTCAGGAACTGGAGAGACTTCCATTTAGCAGGCTACCAGTCCCGGTGCCGTAAGAATAATGATTCTATTTAGTTCTCCCCCACCCCCCCCCCCCCACAAACAAAAAAAAAACTATTTGAAACACAATCAAAAACTGAAGACAGCAACAGCAGACTAGCCCCAAGTTGATTAGCAGGTATAGAAAGACGATGTGCACTACTACGGAAAAACAAAGGTCCCGGATTAGCTGTGCAAGGTTCACAGAGTACAGATTCAACCACTTGAAGAGACCCATAACTGTGAAGAGATGCCAGCTGGTGGAGACTTGCTACCAGCACAGGGTGGAGCTGTGGAACCCGCAATTCAACTTGTGGGGGCTTTCTGCAATGAATGCTGCAGTATTTAATGACTTTAGTCAAATACTGACCCCCAGTATGGATTATACTAACTGGTTTTTGTACTCTCTCTTTGTTGTCACTTATCCCGTTAGAGCCAAAACTTCTGAGTTATTATGTTTCTTTTCTCTGCATAATCATGCAACAAAGGCACGTTAATGTGAATAGTTGGACAGCCACTCACTTGTTTGCAAGTAAACAGTAAATCAAATGTTTGGCCGACGAATCATCAACTATCTTTTGTTCTGTTCTTGGGCAATTTACTTTTTTCAACCCAGCTGGTTAAGTTTCTTGTTTTCTGCTGAGTTGAGTAAATAATTACTCTAATAAGAGTTGATGAATGTTCTGGAGTGTGTCGACAGAAGATTAAATATGGAGTTTTTTTGGAAGAACCTTTCTACACTAACAGACGTGCAATAGGCTCCCGCTAGTCCGAACACGCAAAGGTTGAAAATTGTACGAGATACCGCGAATAATTGTGCAACTATAAGGGGAAACAAGTTTCATTTCGAGGGGTTGGAGATTTAAGAGAACGGAGGTTCGAGATCGCTGAGATCTACTGTTGATGCAGCGCATTTCTCGTTTTATTACTCACTTTAAATATCAGAGGCTACACTAGGAGTTCATCAGATGTATCTTAACCATGGTCACTAAACCCCAATTTTTTCTAGACAAACCAGAAGGAGTAACTATAACCACAAATGCGGCTCAAAACACTGCTATACAAGGACAGAATGTGACTCTTACATGCCATGTAGGAGCAGCCAACCCGCCAGTGTCTGAGTACAGGTTCTACCTCAATAACAGTAACACGGCTCTTAACACATTAACGGACATCAATCAACATACCATCAAGGGGGTTCAACGAACTCGGGACTACGGTAATTACAAGTGTGTGGCAAAAAATGCTGCTGGAGAAGAGCAGAGTAACGCGGTTGCTCTCGATATAAATGGTAAGTCATTTTTGAGAGAGGACAGAACTAAAAAAACCTTGCGGTAAAATTCGATACCATTCTTACGGGGCAGTGTTTCGCTACTTGATCTAGCTTTGAAGTATAAATTTTGTTGGTTACCAGTGTTTTCACAACCTTGCCACTTATACAATCCTTAGTCAACTATTAAACAGTCATCAAACACCTTTCTGAGAATGAGTTGTTATTCTAACTTAAACAGCAGTCTACGAAATGACTTTTGAAACAAGCAATTCATCCACAGTATTTGAAAATGACGAATGCTTTGATACTGAGAATTGCCATGCCGTTCTTGATGATTTGTTGTTGTTGTTGTTGTTTTGGAAGCAGAAAGTCAATTTTAAGTTGTTTATTTTTCAGTCCCTGCAAAGATTCCGTCAAAAATAGCAAACGTGACAGTTAGTGAACAAGATCCCATCGATCTGAAATGTGAGGCATCTGGTTACCCTGCACCCACCGTCACGTGGACTAAAGATGGAGCACCTGTGCAATCTGCAGTGGCTGGTGTGATTCACATAAACAGCATTACGAAAAGTGACAGTGGAGCGTATGTCTGTAAAGCAGATAACAACGTGGGAGAAGCAGATCAGATGAGAGTATTTGTTACGGTGAATTGTAAGTACAAAGAAGCAAAACAAGAGGACACTGTTATTGATTCCCAACATAAGCAGCCCATAAAACGTTGAAATTGAGCCGAAGTACTAATAAGTGCAATATTCAAATTAATTAACCTGTGAGACGTAACAGCTGGTCTTTCCGTGTTGCCACTCTGTCACGAGATTTTAAAAATGGCACAAATAATAATGAGGACATAACGGAAATCCCCAACTAGCTTTGAGTTGCGTGATAATCAGGTGCCAAACGTTTTCTAACTTTCTTAAACCTCAAAATGAAAAACTGTGCTCAGATCTGAGACTGGTTGAGATCGGTTTCAGTTCATGCAAATTTAATTTAGCCAGTCATTCAAGAGAAGGGCTCACATACATCGGGACACTCTTGTACTTTGTAAGTGAGTTTGGCCATTCCTAATTCACACAAGAACGTTTCCCCGAGCAACTCATATAGGCAGCTGTAATGTGCTATAATGCGGTAAAGCTTTTTTATGCAATTTTATGTATAGAAAGCTTGTATTTTTGTGGTTTAAGCCGTATGGTTGCTTTAACAGCCACTAACACATCATAAACAATAAAATATCATTAAAACGCCTGGTGTGAAGTTAATTTAATTTGTGAACGTCTTAAACTAATGGTTATTGTCCCCACCACATTCGTATATAACTACATGGCTGCTATCAAACCTTCTGCAAGGAGATGCGATATGTACTTGCCACATCTTCGATGAACTCCAATTTATTCTGCTAAATTTAGTTGGTGTTAGGGGTTTAATGTAAATCCTCAATCAATTAAAGGCCGAAATTATAAGTCGTTTCTACAGAACATGGGATACGGATGCCACATAGCGGAAAACAGAGTTGCAAACCAACAACATTAAGTACCTATAATTTATTATTAATTTTCTTCAACAAAGACAAACTGCACATGTAATTTTTGGTTTCGCGCATACTTGAGTTAATCCTAAGCGCATTTGTTCATACGTACATTGTGCAATAGTGCTATTAAAACTTTACCTAACGTTAAGCACAGATTGTACTTTTGAGGGAATAATCTCTCCTTCTACCTTATCAACAGACGCCGCTACCATTAAGACCATTTCCTCCTCTGTATCCAAGTCATGGATTGGTCAGACAGTGACGTTAAAGTGTGTATCAGATGGTGTTCCTACACCAACCCTGTCCTGGTACACACCTGGGGGAACTAAATTTAATCCAGTCAAAGCTAAAGAAAACACAGTGGATGTAACAATGAAATCTGATCAAGATTTTGGACTTTATAACTGCACAGCTGACAATGGTTTTGATCGTGCCTCTTTGATGGTTCGTGTCCAGCAAATAAGTGAGTAGACAGTGATTGTGCTTTTTTGATTGTGCCTTTGCTTCTTTGTCTCTAAGGGTCTCTTCACTAGGAAGTGTAAATGCAGTAAGAATGCGAATAAAACTAGCTATGTTATAAAACAGCAAGAGTTTTCTGTTGTTTTTACAGTACCGCTGATAATGAGATAAGCATTTGGTTTTTCTTTCTAAGTTTACAATTTCGGGACAATGGTCGCAAGTTTAAACACAAGTCTTATTCGCAAGGTTCAGTTGCTCGAAGCAAACTCTGGCTAATAAAGGATTGCATGTAGCAGCAACTGATGGCTTGTGTTAACTTATTTCTAATGAAACAAGTGAAATGTACTATGGTCAGGGATATTTTCCTCATATTAGTGACAACTGGCTTTTGAACAGCCAGGCACACTCTTTTAATGACAAGAAAGATACTTCGCTTGTCGTTCTTGTTGTTGTACTTTTTTTCCCTCCGAGGGAATCTTAGCACGTGAACTATTTTCTGATTGCGTTTTGTGTCACTTCCCAGACTGAACTATAGTTACACCTTAGATGCGATTTTGTCAAACAACGTACATCTGGCTGCATATCTGTCTTTTTGCGAGGAGACCATTTCCGTAGGAATCTAGATCAACCTTGAATATTTGCGATTAGTGTTTCATCGTCTTCTCTGGTTGCACTTTTCTATGTTAATTGAAAAGCAGGTTTCATTGTGAGGAAAACATTTTACGCCAAGAACCTGCATGATAATGAGTATACACTTCTTTATTTCCTCAGAGGCACCAGGTCCACCGAGCATCACCTCAACAGCAGCAGACATTCAAGCCACTTCACTGACAGTAAAATGGACTACACCAACCGACGATGGAGGGAGTCCTATCACAGCATACCGAGTGGTCATAGTGAAGGGTGGAAATGAGACAAAGAATGAAAACGTCACTAACCACTCTTTAAGAGAGAAGTTCATTGGAGGCCTAGAGAAAAACACGAACTACACTGTAAAGGTCTACGCTAGAAATTACGTGTTTGAAGGAAATGCTGGTCGAAAGATAATCAAAACAAAGTCTGAAGGTAAGTAATCTCGTGAGTAAGGATTCACGTTACGTGTTGGTGCTCACGGGAAATTTTTTGCTTCATCATATCGGTATTGTTGTGGTAAAAAAACATGTTGGTGCTTGGTTGGCGAAAGTAACAGAATGTTGACAGCTAGTTCAGAGTGGTGAAGGCAATGTTCAGAAAATCGCTTGCATCGTTGGCTGATCTTGTTCGTTCCCCTTAGCAAACCATTTCGTCTAGCCTCGTTTGTCATTTGCTGGACCAACTGTTTTGATAAGTAGCTGTCAGCATTCAGTTATAGCTGCCATCTGCTATCAGCCGGTCAGGGAACCATGGCCAACCACAAGTTACCCAAGACCCACAAAATGCAAACGGTGATCTGACATAATGTTCAGCTAATCTTTAAGTAAATGAATAAAAATGTACCTTGAGGATTGTTTTGTCCTGCAAAAATGATGACCTATGGAGAAAGAAAAAAATGTGTATTTGCAGCCCTAAAGACTGTAGCCTGAGTAGCAGGCGGAAAGGGGGAGGGGAAAGGACGCGAGAACGTAGGAGAAAAATTGGGGTCTGGGGCTAAGGACGAGGGAACGCCTGCTACTAAGGCCCCATTTTGTGATTTCTGCAGCAGCCAGCGGCCGCAAAATTCTGATTGGTTAATTTTAGACAGGTTTGACATAATTTGACAAGGACGTGCTGTTAGGAGATTGAATTTGGTTGTAGCAGGGGCAGGTTGGGAAATTGTCATGAAACCAGAGCGAGAAACAGCAGTTAGAGCTCTTCTAAAGGGAAGAGTTGTTTTAGCTGTTTTGCCAACGGGATACGGTCCTAGAAAGAAGAGATTTTTTCATTGTCACAGACGATTTCAAACTAAGCATTGCACCGTTTTGTGCATGAGTTTTAAGGCGGTGTAAGTGAAATATCCCGTGAGCGGAATGAAGACTCGCCTTTTGAGAACTATAAATCAGAGGAAGAAGCCCTAAGAAACACTCGACAGCTTAAGCAGTGAACTACAAGCGAAGAAATTATTCTTTGAGGACAGACGGTTGTTTTAAAGAGAAATCTGCCGTTGCAAGACATCACTCAAGCTGTTGACTTTGTGGGGAATCCATGGCAATAAAAGTAAATTACTTTTTTGATTGTAAATTTGTACCGAAATATATATTTTTTTGATTGGCCGATTCTTTATATTCCTTATGGCTTTTTGAAAAATGTTGAGTTCGGTCAAAATGTATCGCGATTCTTCGCTTGCATGTTAAGCTTCACCTTTCCTAGAAGCGAAAATTGAACGTGTTTGGTTTTCAGAAGCAAAGAGGGGTTATCTAAATAAATCTTTTTGTTTAGGAAGGCTTCGTGTCTCTTATATTGAAATATAACCGCAACTGATTGTTGTTCAGCATAAGTTGTTCTTTGGTTCGAAAAAACTTCTCATCCTAACTTTAATTTTTACGCTTCATTGAGAAACACTGAATAGGCCAGTAAATTCCTACGTGAGGTCAGTCATGCAGAGAAGCGCGCGCCTGTTTCTGATTGGTGGTTGCATTGACAGTCAACTTGATTGGATTACATAAAAATCGGTGGGCGGAGATGAAAAAATGGGGGTCTTTGTAGCAGGCGTTCCCTCGTCCCTATCCCCCATTCCCCCCCCCCCCTCCCCCGCGTTCTCGCTTCCCTCTCCCTTCCCCCTGTACGCCTGTTACGCAGACTGGGGAAAGTGCGTCTTTTACTTCCTGGATCGTCTGGCTAGAGGGAAACCAGCAAAGTATCTGATCATTGATTTTCTACGTTTTTTTTATCTTTTCAACTAAAATGACAATTGAGTCTTTCTATATTTGCAACGCAGGCTGCAATGTGCAACACCGTGTTGTTATTGTTTTACCCTTTATCTAGCTATAGTAGATACGTTTATCCCCTTTGTTAGTCGCACAGCGATCGTTATGTAGCTGAGTGTTTTGCAGTTGATTCTGCCCGCCTCCTTTAGGACAGGAAAGGCTTTTGCTTACAGACGATTCTACATTTAAATACAGCATTTGACTGAAAACTGTTTCAAACGGGATGCCATGCTTGTGAGAGATCCTACATGCAACGTTTTGATTCGGAACTGCTTTCGTAAAGATCAAAGAAATCAATATGGGGAGTAATTTTTGGAGATTCAACAACATCTTTGTCCAATTGTGTTTGATAGTTCTTGTTATCATTTTTTGTGTATCTATAAGGAGTTCCTGCTGCCGCAGAAATAGTAGACTTGCCTGCAGAAACGAAGGATGTAGAAGTAACCATAAAATGGAGTGAGCCACCAGACAATGGCGCATCCATCTCTACCTACACTGTGTACCAAAGAACGGTGAGTGATGATGGTACACATGGTGAATGGAACGCAATAAACATAATTAAAGAAGAGCCACTGAAGCGACAAGTTGCTGTAAAACTGGAGAAAGGCAAGAATTATCAATTTTTGGTCACTGCCACAAATAGATTTGGCGAGAGCTTAAAAGAAGGGGAAAAAATCAAGACAATCGTAGTCTTAGGAGGTAAGCGGATGCCGTGTAATGTAAGGAAACCAATATACCCTACAAAGACTAATTGAAAAATTACAATAATAAGTAGATTATTCTGTGATAAATAAAACTCCTACTACATTACTAATCTACTAGGCTAGCTCGTACAAGCTCACTATTACCCTTTGTCACCAATTCCCTTTATAAAAGCGTTAATTGAGAAAGACCTTCGCATGCCATATGACAGATAGTTCCACGAAGCAGCTCCACTTGAAGATGTGCTGCGTTTTTAAACGCAGTTTTTGCCTTGGGTAACCCCATATTGTGACTTAACCCTCTAAAAGCATATTCATGTCTGTCGGATGTTTAAGGAAAAAGTTTGACAGATAATTTGGTGTCAGCTCCCTGATAATTTTGTACATATGAGTAAACTCAAAATGTAGCATCCTTTCCTCTAGAGTGTCCCATGTAAACCAACAGATGGTGTATCGTAACTCGAGCAGGTGATTATTCGAGCGAGCACGTGTGCGTATTTTCTGAAGGTTACTACGTACTGCAGAAGCTACTACTCTCGGGTTTAATTAGCTGGCATCTTGTTTATAGTTATATATTCCAATTTGTTACTTTAAAGGGTATGTTACTTTAGGAATATGAGAAAATTTTGTTTCTTTTAATCATTATGTTAGGGTGGACTTTTAGGTCATCCCTTTACAGATTAACTAGATAGATAAGATACATTTCGATATCTGCGTAGGTGTTCCGGCAGCCGTTCAATTTACAGCTGAGGAAAAGGATGGTTTTATTACATTGATATGGACAAAACCAGAAACCAATGGAGCATCCATTATAAAGTATTCTGTCTACCAAAGATTCGTGAATGATAAGGAGTGGAAGAAGCTTGAGGACATACCCGACACCTCCAAACTTGACTATTATCTTAAAAAAGATGAAGGAAAGGAGTATGAATTTGTGGTGACTGCTACAAACAAATATGGCGAGAGTTCAAAGACAGCCAACATTCAGAAGGTTAAAGTGTTATTTAAAGGTAGGTTACTGAAGGTGACATGTAGTTTACGACTCGCCTGATAGCCCAGCGGACGGAGCGAAGTGTCCAGATAAGTTTTTGGGCGAGAAAAACTACAAACGCATACTTTTCAATTGCCAATTTACAGGAACACTATCCCGAAATCTGTGATGACAGCGACTTTATATCTCATTTAAGGAACATCTGAAACCAAAGCACGGATTCTATAACTTTACAACGCACGCCAAAGTCTGGTTTCCGGCTGAGTTCAAACTATTTACCATGGTATATCATAGGTTATTTAATTTCTAATACATCAATATATTTTCTTTCCAAGCTTCCGCAAAGCCTCCGGATACTCAATCAGGTAAAAAATGAACGTCAATACAGTTGATACTTCAATTTCTAAACTTAAATTATTCGAAAGGGTAGCTATCTGTTCAGGATTTCCTCAAGTATTGTACACCATTAGGCAACAAGATCAACTGACAAAGATGCAGCAAATAAATATTAATTAAATTTTAAAATAACCACTTGTACTTACCGGAAGCTTCTCTTGAGGTTTTCTCTCAAAAGAAAAATCAAAACTTGCGATAAGGCCCTGCTTGAAATTAAGAACACTCAACTTTTTCTGAATGTGAATCCCGGCGAGCACCCCTCCAACTCCTTTTCTCCACCAAATCAATCCGGCTAAATGTTGACATGTAAGAAGCATTTTTGAAAACGGCCCAATACTGTAAGGAGGAGGGTGAGGGGTTGCTTGGTTGATTCCCTAGGGTAGGTACTTGTTCTAAGACTATTGTCGGTATTGTGCATCACGTGCCATATCTATTACTCACCTGAGTGAAAAATAAAACTTGAGTATATTGACACAGCTTATCTTTAAAACTGTATATATGTATATGTGCATTCTAGGCCATTCGTGTGACGAGCAGAAGACAGTTCTTCATGCTGCCTACATCACTGCCATCATTTTACTTGTCGTAGTTATAATTATTCTACTTGTCATGCTTCGCAGAACGCGGAGGTGTCTTGGTAAGTGAGACCTGATGTTTTGAATCAACAATTTCGTGGAGAAAAAACGAATGTGTTTTGATGAATTATTACTAGTTGCACATTGTTCGATTACTAATGCCAGCGTGTTCTTATTATTGCAGGGAACCCTAAGACAAACAAGTAAGTATATTTCTTGTTAAGGACGGTGCCTCCTAATAGAGATGTATTTTTGCAAAGGTTATTACTATGGGGAAAGAGCAGATCTTAGCAAGACCTATTGGAATGTAAAAAGAAAAATGTGGGTAGCCACGCATTTTTCAGAGATAATTAAGAAACCATAAAGCTAAAAAAGCGTTAAAATACAAAGAATGTATGGCAATTTCTTTCAAAATTTAAGCTCAATTATCTCTAAAAAATACGTGCTTACCCCCTATTTTCTTTTTGTATTCTGATAGCCCTCGCTAAGTTCTCCTTTTCCTACATAGTCATAATCCACGCAAAACTATTGTTGTATTAGGGGGCAAATTCCTTAAGAAACCCGAATATCCCGAGATGTGCAGTACGTATGCGCAGTAACAAAAGGAGGCACCGTCCATAATTAATTGGTAAAGGAGGTCCAAACGGACATTGACACTAAACACAAAGAACATTTTAGACCAGAATTAGGCAACATGCTATAAATCGTTTAAAAATTCTAGCTAAAATACTAAAACGAATATTTTAAAGTTGTGAAGAGTTAGCAATTCTCTCATTAGTTTACTCTTTGAAAATAATGTACTGTATATTATTAATGCGTATTACTCTTCTGTGGCAAAATAATGTAAGAAAACACTTTCTTCCAGTAACACCTTGAGGTTTTGTTCCTAGAAACACAGTTCGAAGATAAAAATACAAAACCCGAAAATCCTCAAGTTCTGAAGTGTTTTATCTTTGTTTGTTTGTTTTTCTTCTGTTTTAATAGCGATTTCTCACTGGTAAGTCCTAAGCTTAAAATGATAACGATATATTTGAAAACTGGACAACGTAGATATTCTTCTTCTTGCGTTTTAGGAGAAACAAATGCCCAAGATGCGGGGATGTGGTGGCTATGGTAAGTACATTTTGTCATCTGCAGAGTAGATGACAAAGAGTAGATGATGTGTAGCTAAGTCTTTGGACAGAAATAATTCACGGACCCTTCGGCTTAGACTCGTTCACTTAAGACCTACCTGCACTGAAAAGGACGTAGGTATGACCATTTGAGCACACCACCTTGTTTTTGCATTGTAGTCACCAGTTAGTATTTTTTCTTAGCATCTCTGGATTCTGGAAGATTTTACTTTGTGGCCACATGTTCGTGAATTGTCTGTGAATAGTCAGATATTATTGAGCCATTGAGATAGACGTACCTGTAATACACTACAGGGAATGTCTACTAAACTGCCATAGCTCACAAAATGTCGTTTTATGTACGTAAATAATGGTTTCTATGTGGCTCAATCCCATTAACATTGTTATAGTCACTTTATTTTAGCCCAAACAGAAGCTCGTGCATTATTGTCCTCTGTACAACCCTTTCCTTCGAAAACCAGGTAAATATATGCACTAAAGTTTCTCGTGGCCTGTTGGAGGTATAAGTTTTTTAAACATTGACATTTTTTCTCTAGAATCCGATAGCCGTCCATGTGGAGGACTCAACACAGCCCTCAAGAGTGGTACATTCGGATGATGCTCCAACCTATGCAACCCCAGCAGGGGGAGACTACATGTCACTTCATCCCTCAACTAGAAGCTGGGAAATCAGTCGGGAACATGTCAAAATTATCAAAGTCATTGGTAAAGGAGCCTTCTCTCAGGTTGCCCAGGCAACAGTGCGAAATTTGCGAGGGAGCAAGGAAGGTATCACAGTGGCGGTGAAGATGCTGAAAGGTAGGATTCTAATTTGTGTCCTTCTATATTCTTTATATGCTCGCATTACGTGCTTTCACGCTTAAGATTGTTTACCATTGTTATCAGTGTAACAATTAGTCATCATGAACAGAAGAAAAGTCAGGTTAAAAAGAAAAGGAATTATAAAATTTTCAGGAATTTTCTTCTAACCACGTATGGACTATCTTTTTTATTGCCGCTTTAGTTCACTTGGTTTTGAAAAATTTCAAATTTGAGCTCGCGCAAAAATTTGCTTCCAAGGTATGAAAAAAAAATCGTTCATTAGACACGATCGCTCAACTAAATAAGGAAACATATGAATGTGTATTACTGTATTTTCTCGATTAAACGCCGGACCCCGAATAAACACCGGATTCAAATAAACGCTGGGTCTACAGGGCCGAGTTTAAAATAAATGCCCCCGGCGTTTATTCGGGGTCCCGGCGTTTATTTGAGGTCCCGGCGTTTATTCGAGATGGGTATATTAAATCAGGATTACGTGTCGTGACTGCATACTAGTCCTCTTTCTACCATTATATTTAAACGAAACTACCTTTGACAAAAGTACTTCTATTAAAACAGATGAAACAAACGACGCATCTGAGGCATCGTATCAATCTCTTTAACTCGTGGTAACTTTTCTTCGGGCTTGTACATCAAGCAAGGATCACCTCTAGGGTCTCTCCAGCGTTTCTTCAGCAGTTTCTTGCAATTGAACCGTTCCATAATTTTGCCTTTCTCAGAACTGATGGAGATGGAACCTCGCCACCACCTTGTTCAAAATTTCTTTCACAGTACGTTTGCTGTCGAGCAGTTACAGGTACACTTCCTGCGTGTTTTATGCACGCCGAGAAACGTAACGTTGAGAAGAGTTCAATCAATGTTTCTGTCAGTGGTGTTTTTTTTATCTTTTTCTTTTTAAATAACTTACCAGATTCACTTAGATGAGACAAAGTTGATGACATTGTTCCACATTTTTTAAACGTTTTTGCTGAAATTTGGTTCTTGGTTAAAGCAACTTCCAATACTAAAAATAAACTTAATAAATAAACGCCGGGCCCCGAATAAACGTCGGGTTCGAATAAACGCCGGGTCTACGAGGCCGAGTCTTAAAAAAACGCCCCCGGCGTTTAATCGAGAAAATAGGGTACAAGTATTACGCTCTTCAGCTGTATACAGTGTACATTAAAGAAGCATATTAACATCGAACCAGTGTGGAATTAAACTGCGTTAAACTCCGTTAAATTCCTTTACTCGGCGTAAGAGTACATTACTTACTTAAACGTTTTATCTGCAGCGAACGCCCCGGCCTCGGATAGAAAGGACCTGCTGTCAGAACTTGAGTTGATGAAAAACCTGAAACCACATCCTCACGTGATCAAGCTGATGGGATGCGTCACAGAGGGCGGTAATGCAGATTGTTTTTTTCTTTAATATCATCTACGATGCTTGTATGGACACGTGATGCAGCCATGTCAACTTCGAAGTGTTCGAACGCATTGTTGTAACAGACAATACGAGACAGGGTCATAGAAGATCGACTTGAAGCGCTTTGGTGTCTCACAGTGAGCAAAGAGAATTGCATATTTTCACCAGCCATACAACTTTACTTTCATTTTCTTAGCGCTCCAGCCTCGACCATTTTGGAAAGATTGTTTCACGGTCATGTTAATTTTCGGATAATATGCTAAACATCGGGATAGAGTAACGTGATTTGCGCGCATGGCTGAAGAATATCAGATAACCCGAACTAAATCACAGCTTCGGACGAACCACATTAATCAAATTGGTCTGTAGATTTAATTTGAACTGAATTCCTTCAACCTTAATTAGAACGAAATAAATAGCAAAACCAATCGTGTTGGTCAAAAAGCAATGGAAGACAACTTCAAACTGGCACGAAGTGAAGAAAAGGTACTGGCTGTACGAGTTCAACGCCAAAGATTATTCAGATCGAGGCTGAAGAGTAGTCACTTTGAAAAGTACAACGTTTGACCCTGAGTGGTATTTCAGCCGTTATTAACCACTCACCTATTCGGGAAGAACGCACAAACCGATCCAAGTGTCGACAAAGCTGAAAGAAAAGTCGAACTTTTCGTGTGCTTCATTCGTTTGGGTTATGAAAAGCACCATAACCTCGCATACTAAACAAGTCATACTCACTTGCAAGTTATACTCTCTTGTTCATCGACCAATATCTTGTTTCATTGGCCATAGACTCTCTTCTGGTCCTTATTGAGTACGTACCATTTGGTGATCTGCTGGGCTACTTGAGGAAGAGTCGAGGGTTGCACGACACATACTATAAGGACCCGGATGTGAAGCCGCAGACCAACCTGACTGCAGAGCAGTTGATGAGGTTCGCTTGGCAAATTGCTGATGGCATGTGCTATCTGTCTTCAAACAAGGTTAGCTCAACCCCAAAACCCACCCTATCCCCTACCACCACCCCCTGCGGCTCCAAAGATGATCTAAAACGATTTGAAAAATGAAACGTGATGTAACTTTTTTTCCAGATTATACATCGTGATTTGGCGGCAAGAAATATTCTTGTTGGTGAAGGAGAGAAGTGTAAGGTGACAGATTTTGGGATGGCGAGGAATGTGCATCAGGATGATATTTACTCCAGAAAAAGTCGGGTGAGTGATAAAAATGGCATTGTATTAAAATTATGGGAGAGGAAATAATTTGCTATACAGCGGTACATTCACCATCAGGGTCTTTCGATTTTTGGGCTAAAAGATAAATAAATAAGTAAATTAATAAATAAAATAAATAAATAAATAAATAGATAAATAAATAATGATAATGATAATGATAATGATAGTTGAAATAATAATAGTAATAATAATAATAATAATAATAATAATAATAGTAATAATAATAATAATAATATTAATAATCCGTCCTTTCAATGACCATGGATGAAATCTTTTAAATTGTTACTTGTATCCATAAAAACGTATTAATTACCTAATCAATTAATCAATAACTTACTTAATTAGTTAATTTATCAAATAATATAAAACAGCCGTATAAGAATGGGAAGAATCGTGACAAAACGGATGTCTCGAATCGACCGTAGTAAATACAACTTGATTTCTATTACGTAAACTTGACAATACGATTTTCTCCGTTTGGTCGTTATGCTACTCCTAATTGCTGTTTGTATTCAAAGGGTCGCCTGCCTGTTAAATGGACTGCTTATGAGGCTTTGATGTATGGAACATACACAACACAAAGTGACGTGTAAGTACCTTTTTTTTGTGATCAAAGAAATAAAATTACTCTCTGGGCACTACAATTTAATATACTCTTACACCTTGAATAAGTCATCTACGTTTCAGTTCTTGGAAATTTTTGAAACATTTTCAGTACCTTAATCCCTTTTGTCTCTTGAAACGAAGTGAACGAAGATTATTCCTGGAAAAAAATTATTGGGATCTTTGTGCCTTGCATAAAACAACTGCTTTACTTAACTGAGGGTTTAATGAAAACGTCCCTGTCTACCAGAGGATTTTTGTTGTTGAGTGTCTCTATAAAGACGAAAATACGAGTTTAAGAGACACTAACCTACAGCTCTAGCAATCCAAGACTGTTTGTATAAAGCTTTTACTTATTCTACGGGTGATTTATACAACCGGACCCTCATAGTATTAAATGTTGTTACAAACTGGATCAAAAGTTGAGTTTTGAGAAAGGCTAGAACGGTTGACAATATTATTGCTTGTGACTTGAAACTCGCGTTGTATTGATCGTTCAAACAGGAGAAAACGTACGAGAGTCTCAGGCAACGCGCGCCTTAAGTCACAAGCATTAATATTGTCAACCTTTCTAGCCTTTCTGGCGTTCTGGTCTGGATTCCGACCGCAACGTCAGGCATGCTACAAGAACGAAAATGATG
Source organism: Siderastrea siderea (assembly GCA_964030785.1). NCBI lineage: Eukaryota > Metazoa > Cnidaria > Anthozoa > Scleractinia > Rhizangiidae > Siderastrea > Siderastrea siderea. The sequence goes on from OZ034975.1 coordinate 34,940,175, forward strand.
TTCTCGCAGATAAGCCCTACGTTCCTTATTTACCAGTTCTTTGGTACTTACTATGCTATTTTTTAAGTCGCCGCTATTACTGTAGGGTATCTATATGTATTACGGTATTATCTGGTCACTAACGGGTCACTGCAACAGAGATATAGAGGGCTACGTCCGTTTAATTATTCTTATTAATTGACCCAATCATACTACGTATCCCATTTGTTTGTAGCTGGAGTTATGGCATCCTGCTATACGAGATTCTAACTGTAGGTAAGAGTCAACTTAGTTTTGTGTCTTTGATGTCTTATTTCCGAGGTACTTTATAGTAAACGTGATTTATGGTGGAGTAACTTTACAGTGTCTGGAAACTTGCTGGCACTAGTCGACACAAACGTAAATGTTTTACGAGTGATGGTGAGCTATGGTCAATCCAGTTTTACACACACTAAATTGTCTAAATACGTGCATAATAAAAGCTGAACTTCATGTTGTGTAGGTGGATCTCCATATCCGGATATAAATGCTCGAAAAATCGCCGAGAAACTTCAAGAGGGGTACAGAATGCCAAAACCAAGACACGTTGATGAAAGACTGTGAGTAACGTTATGTTTATTTGTTTCTTTGTTTGTTTTCAATTAAAAGTACTTCGTAGGCAAGTCGATTTACACCAATTCTAAACGCCAACATTAATTTTGCCAGTGTCTGCTGGAGTGACAGATGAAAAATTGTTAATTCGGTTAACAGCTCAAAATCCAAGTCCTTTTATACTCAGTGTCGTGTAAAAAGGCATAAGAGTACTTACAAAACTCTAATCTAAAAACACTGACTAGACTTGCATTTGATTGTAATGGAGTGCATCGCCAAAGGCGTTGGAAGTTTCGGATGGACTACCAACAAGAAAGAAAGTAAATATCTAGCTGGCTCACTTTGTATTAAAAGTTTTTTTTTTTAAACTACACTTACTTCAAATAGTGGCATCATAATTGGATATATTTGAGTTGCTGCTAATGGCGACGATTTCTCCTCTGGTTTTTTCCTGCATTAGATATCAGATTATGGTGAAATGTTGGGAAGAAAACCCAAATGATCGACCAACGTTTGACAAACTGAGGAAGATTATGAAAGATATGGAAAAGAACCACAAGGTAAGAGAGTCAATTTGAAGGAAGATTATATATGATTTATTTATGGCCAAGCGGTGAGGAGTAGCACATAACTCAATCTCTTGATACGTGGAATATAAAAGTAAGACAAGGCACTTATTCTGCGTAACTATTTAAATCAATAACACATGCCAGCTTTAACCCTAGGACGTACAGGACAACTAACATCACACCCCTACCGTGGCACAAGTGTGTGTGTGTGTGGGGGGCGGGGACCATGGAGCCACTCCCCTGAGTTTTTGCTGTGTTTCAATATTTCGCAAAAATGTTTCCTTTGATAAAAACCCTTCGTTGTGCTCTACAAGATGAAGTATATATTTGGGTGTAGGTGCTGCTGGGGCCCTATGACGTTGTTCAAGATGGAGGCCAATTTGGCCGCCATTTTGGACTAAATCCAAAATTAGAAGTTACCAAAAACGGCCGAATCTGAAAATTTTTAATGCTTGACATGTCAAATATGACATACAATTTGCTGCTTTTTGTGACTAGTTGTGCTTTTTTCACTTACAAAAGGTTTTTACCCAAAAAATGGCTTCACCACTTGCTACTTATGACGTCATATCTAGTAACCATAGCAACCGCTTCATACCACACTTATGTTAAAATGTGTCTAAGGAATATGCGTACAGCTACTGGAAACGGAAGGTGCTGATGAAGAATCCTCTTAAAAAGAGTCAAGAAAAAAAAGTGGGGTGGGTTGGCGCCTTCCCCCCCCCCCCCCCTTCCCTCCCCTTTGCGCGTCCGAGGGTTAAGTCACTAAACCTCTGCTATGGATACAGTATAAACTCTTGAAAAGTCCCAGCTAACGTCCGGACTGGTTTTCTTGCAGACATATGTCAACCTCAACAAGTATGACAACAGCCTGTACGCCAACATCAACGATCTGGCAGCAGAGTAGTAAAATCATTTCCGCTCCTCGAGAAAGTTAACATTTCCTCGTCAAAACTGCCCACAGTGTTAGAAAGTAGTGGCAATGCAGCATCCATTTCAGTTGGCCGTTTGCGCCATCAGTCTTTTTGATTTACCAATGAGATTGCAAGTTTGGAACTGAAAACGAGGTTCCTCGCCTAGATGGAAAAAGCCTTTCCATATGACACGGAAAATGTCCGGAATTTCAAACCGAAAATTTTGCCTAAATGGAAAAGCCCCGCCCAAGCGAATTCAAATCCATTCAACAACCACTGTCTCGATTTAAGATGGGTTAACACTGCTAAATTCATTCAAAACGTGTTGAGCGAGTTTGCTATGTTATCGTTGTTGGATTGAATTTTTGACGGGAATTAACTTTTTTAACACTGCTCGATATCATTGACACAAGAATCATTTAACAAGAAAGCCAAAAGTCGTATTGACGTCAACATTAGGGACCTTTAGATTGGACTACAAATACGAGTGCGACTTTTGAATGTCAAACCAGTCACGTTTCCTCGACGCCACTTTTTCGTATTGTTTTCCAGTAAAAAAAAAGGAAGCTTCCGAAATAAGATTGGGATGTATCGTGATAAAATAAGGCCTGCAAACCGGAATTCAAAACTTGTACTCGTAGTCCACCACGTACTCGTGCTCAGATTTAAAGTTCCCTATGGTTCAAAAGTGTATTGAGTGTTGTTGAATGGAAATATTGATGCCGATTGGCCAGGCCTTTTCCTTACTTTTTAAAACTTTTCTGGAAACGAACAACTGTAAAGAAATGATACTTTCTTTAACTAAACTTCGTACAGTCCCACTTAATTATCTAATGGGCAGTCTAACCTAGAACAAATATTTGTTGCCGATTTTATCTGTAGAGGAACCTTATGCATCAGTGCTTTTTATTACTCAAACATAATGTACTGCCGTAGTTTAAAGTATACCACAGCGCAATCGCTTGTATAATCTCTTTTTTTTAGATTTCACTTTATTTGACAAACTTTAATATTGTCGGAGTTAAGGGTGGGGGGAGGGGTGGAGAGAATCCTCCCGGTGCCAGCCAACCAAAAAGGCGCTGTCTTAATAGGATTAAAGCCCGATTCACAGTTTTCTATAACCATTTCTATTTCAGTGCTCGTGTGCATGAGAAAGTTTCTCCGAATTATATGTAACAAATACACGTTTTGAAAAACTGGCTCGCCAGATCAGTCATGTGGCAAAGAATATCATACGTGAAATTTTCTCGTGCGGATAGGTCGTCAAAGAAAATTTGTCAAAGATTGGTGAAAAATTAGTTCTCAGACTTTTTGTTCATGTGTTTTTTTTATGAGCTTTTATGGCGCCTAGCTCAGTGGTTTAGCCATTTCAAGCAATTTTTGTCTAGAAGCATTTTAACTCTACGAACTCTACGAACCTCCATTTTCCATGGCCGCGAGAACCCAGTATCTGTTTATGCTCCACTGACATTTTCAGCTGCATGTGGCAATGAAAGTACTGCTACCGAGCCTCTTGATTTAATTAGACTGGCCTTTACTTGAAAACAAAAAGCAACTGAGTCTCCTCACTTACCGTTGTGTAACTTTCCAGATTTCCCCGTTTAGGGCCGATTTAGACGGTACAATTTTTGCTTACAACTGTTGTATGCGACTTCTCACCTCATGTCTGCAACACCAATCGTGTCGTCTTAATCAGGCGTGCAACATCCTCACGACAGTTGCGCAAAGCATGAAAAATGTCGTGGGATTTTGAAACATGTTTTCAAACCCAACGACAGTAGTATCCGCAATCAAAATGTTAGAATGACGAGTTGTTTACGATCTTTGCCTGACAAGAGTAGTGCGTGCTACAAAAGTCACATACGACAGTCGTAAGCAAAAATCGTACCGCCTAAATCGACCCTTAGGCCCTTGCTTCTCCGCTGTCCAAAAGCCATTGCAGGAACATATTCAATAAGAAAATAGAAAATTTGCTACCCGTATACACGGTCAAATCTTTTGTCAAAGACAAATTAGTCAGGGAATTTGGTCGAGAGGACCAGGCTTTAATGTACATGGCGTAAAAAAGCAATAGTTAAAGGCAGATATCCGGATGTCTGGATATCGTTTTTCGCTGATATCTGACTGCAGAGTACCTAGTATTGTAATTTAACTATTTTCCATTTTGAGCTTTATTGGCCAAACAACGTTAAGTTGAACCATTGCAATCAATGGTAAAGTAAACGATTAGAGATAATTATCAATTCTATTCAAGGTTTTTAAGACTCTTCAGCTTTCTTCATCAACAAGGTGTGGCAATGGAGCCCCTTAGAGGTTTCTGATCCAGTGCAATGCAATGATGTTGAAGTATATGTTTCCTGTTATTTAGCCTCCTGTTATGTAACCTCCAGCTTGCGGTACCCATTCGAACTTTTCTGGCCTTAGGTCTGTTCCAAGCGTGGAATTGAGAAGTGGTTCAGCTGGAAGAGATTGTTTTGAGACTTACTGTCAGTTGTAATTCTTGGCGTATAGAAGTCTAATTCCCAGTATTATCTCCTCCGGCTCTCTATGCTGGTCTTACCTGGTGGCTTGCCTGCAAAAGTCAGGGGCACCCAAAGGTTCGTTTCGGAGAATATCTGTTCGGAAGGCCTAAATCGCCTGAGATGTTCAGATTTAATTCCAGTGAAAACTAGCGACTTCTTTGGAGGAACATTAACTCGGACTAATGGGTAACAAGAGGAATTATAAATTCCTATTGTTTTCGGAGGAACAAATATGTCGTTCAGAGTGTAAAATAACGCCAGCTAGCATTTTGGGAGAGCCAACAGCAGCTTGGAAATTCGGCGGAAAGGATTCTGTTATCTAAAATATTCCGCCCAAGAGTAATGTACTGACAGAAAGGTGGACCCTCATTGGCAATTACTGGCAATCATTGATTACTCTCGATAGGACTGCACAATCCACGACTTTTCATCCATTTGCAAGGGGGGGGAGGGGGGATGGGTTGGCTGGAGGGGTGGTTTGAAACTCCAATTCAGATATGACAATTTTTTTTGAGTAGTTCTATTATTCTTACTGCCTGCAAATCCAATTGGTTGTTCGTTGATATAGAACAATAGGCAAAACAATACCTCTCTTTAATTTTTAAGTGACAGCAATTTTGTAACCAATAGTTTATACTATTTTTCTTTTTTGTTTTATTTTAAAACCCACGTAACACTTTCCCAAAGCAGCAATAAACTCCTGCAACATTAGCGATCTTAATCTTACCAACTTTTGGCAATTAGTTAGTTGTTAAACAGTGCTTGTCATTCCCGAAAGGAAGGCCATTTTTCCCCTGTTGTTCACTTAAAACAAGGCACTAGTCTATCTCAGTTGATTTCAGTTGAAGAACATGTGAGAACGAACGCCTCCAGACTACAGCTAGGCATGACCTGCCAAAGAGCTTGAAGGGGTAGTACAGCCAAACAACCTAGGCTCATAATTGCACCCTAACCCAACCTGACCAAATGACCATGTGTGTGAATGGACAGCAGGAAATTGAACGGAAAATTTGCGATACTTATGGTTGCGTGACTTGGTGTCCCTTGTTCTTGTGGGATTTGGACTAGAGCGTTAGGTCATCAATAGCGTATTATGGAGCTGGTAGAATACCCTTTCGAATTTCTCTCTTGAATCTCCCTCCCTTGAAGCCTTTCCCTCTCGTTACCGCCAATTTAACTACTGTGTGCAGACTTTTCTGTTTGCTGCAAAGTCAGCAAGTCCAGTGGAGTGGATTTGGGGGATGTTAAGTAAACCATGCGTACCATTGTAGGAACCACTCATTGCGAATAATGTTAATTTAGGTGCACCCTCTTGATTTTGTAAGATCACACCACCCAACATTTGAATAAATACGTCAAAAACGAGTGCGAGTGTTGGGCATGGGCTCTCAGAGCGACAGAAGAAACCTCTACCGTGAGGATAAAGGTGTACCCCCTTGATTTTGTAACAGGATTACACCACCCAACATTTGAATATATGAAAAACGAGAGGGAGTGTTTTAACATGGCTTCTCAGAACGACAAAGGAAGCCTCTACCATGACGGTGATTTCGAAGTCGGTTAAAAACTCGGCTGTGCCACGTTTATTCAATCTACTCGGTGTTTCGATATCCTGATGAAACATGCTTTCTCGTGTTTGACATATTACTTCAAAACACCAAGAAACTGATGAGACCGAGTGCCTTTATCGCCACGAGATGTTTTGAAACCTCGCTGAAACACGAAGCACGAGTTTTATGTCTTCTCAACCGGGCATTATAATGAACAAAAGAGTTTTCCACATTAGCAATCCCCTTTTGTTTTCAATTGTACAATTAGCACGCAGTTTCAGAATCAAGTTACAGTCGGATCAGTGGTGAACCATCGGCTAGTCGCCGATCCCCGACCACCCAAAAGTGGAAAAACAATAAACAGGCTGGTAAAGGAGCAGTCATTCCATGTTCATGGATATTACACATGCCCAGGGGAATGACAGAGAGGGTAAAGGAGGTTCTGCTATGTCGACTCCCAGATATCGATGGTCATGAAAGCATGGAAGTTAAGGTTTGTGGATATCATAAGAGATCAGTTTTGTCTTTGAAATTTCTGAAAACTACTATCATCACTAAGTTTCTTCCAGGAATTGCTCCAGGTATCTGTGTGTATCTATGGCACAAAATGGTTAATTAATTTTTAGTATTTCCCACATTACCAGTTAGTTCAGACTGTGCCAATAAGTAATCAGGTGATATGAAATCCACCAGTGTTCTTGTGTACCTGTGCATGCTTTCAAAGCTAGGGGCATAGAATGGTAATTCTTCAACTCGCTGAGATAGAAAGTTCCTTCTTCAAACCCTGAACCCAAGTCTTCAATTATTTCTTTCCCTAAGTTTGACAAGCCTAAGATTCCAAAATGTATTTGAGACTTGGGTGACATTTGACAAATGCATGACCCCCGAGGTTATCTAAAAACGTTTATGTTTATTTTTACATAAAAGTGTTGACACTACTAATGAAAATAAGAGAGTTTTCTATGTTTTGCAAGAGAGTAATGTGGTCTAGAAAGAGAACTAGGGATGCACAAGTGTTAGCAAGAGCACTCAAGGGCTTGGCTAGATCTCATGCATGCATTACTGTCTGAAAGGACGTCACAAGACTGATTTCTTTTCAATTTAGCTGCTTTTCAGTTGTGAATACAGCATAAAAAATGCATTCTTACACAGCTACATTAGGATCATCATGACTACAGTGCTCTGTCATGATCATTTAAAGTAAAGCGCACTCAGATTCCATAAGACAAATATGTAGCACTCGTGTTTTGAAATGTTATCTAATGATGTGAACAGACACATGTACTTGACATTTATGGTCAATGCAAAAATAGATTGTAGTGAACATGGTCAAATCTGTCATTTGTTTCAGGTCCAGCATTCTGCAAAAAAAGAAAACAAAAGAAAAGAAAACAAAAAAAAAACAATGCTGAAAGTGAAGAGTCAGTCAAAAGAGGACCAACGCCATGTGATAATGAAGAAAGAAAGATGGTACATTTTAAGCTCGGAAAGAAATGAGAAAGATGGAATATTCAGTTTGTCACGAGCGTGGGGCAAAGAAAAAATCTGAGTCGTCGGGGACTCAGATTTTTTTCTTTGTCCCACGCTCGTGACAAACTGAATATTCCATCTTTCTCAGGACCAATGTTGTGGGAAAATTAGATGAAAAATAAATAAACTGACCTTTAATTACAATGATGCATTTGTCTTGTATGCTTTAGTTACTTTTAAGTTGATGTTAAGTAAATTAAAGGGTTGTCCATTAGCTAGAATTCTACCCCTTGCCAAAACTGCCAAAGTTATGTTTTAGAACATGTTTGTGAAAATAACTGAATTTTTCTGATTGGTGTTGCTGGCTTCCTTTATCAAAACAGATTAGATCAAGTACAGATTAGATTTGAGATAAACACCGAAACTGAATTTCTGTTTTGCAATGAAAGTACATGACCAGATGAAAGCTTCACGTCTTTGGACACAGCACCTTTTTTGTTCTTGTTAGGGTATTTTCTACTTTTGCTAAAGAACTCATGCACACTAAAAGATGAAAACCAATTGAACCAAAGCTTAAATTTGAATACTGTGCTTCCCAATCGAATCCCTTAAAGGCATTGGACTGTAACGAGCGTCGCAAACACAGTAACGAAGAGTAAAATCTTGAAGTCAACTTGAAGAAGAATGACCCGAGGAAACCGCAATGTCAGTCCGCTCGATTATAGACCAGACACATTACTCCAGACGTCTAAACTAAATGATTAAGAAACAGAGACACAGCAAAAGTTCAAAATACAGAATAAATAGAGAATAAATACGCTCACAAATTCTTTCTCCCGACAGAAAGATAAAAGGCTGTTCGAGATATAGTTCGAACCGGCCGCAAAGATTCTTCTTTTCCGAGGCCTAACGGTAACAAAGGACTTTTATCGCCATTATTGAATGTCAATACAACGACTTCCTACTCTTCACGATGTTATTTCAGAAAAAAGTGATGCCGTGATCAGTGGGTTCTGAACAAATAGTAGGTAAACTCGCACTAATGACTCTCTCGTCGTCCGCCATCTTGAAAATTCTGGTTTATTTTGAAACGTGATATGAGAATCACAGCGCAGGTTCTCATTGGTTGAAACGCAAATCGCGGCTGTCGTAAGATCCTAGCCTGGGAAAATAGCCGACGTTTCGCGAGGTCGCCACTTGAGCCCTCGCAAAACGACGTCTGAGTAACGAACGCAGAAATTTCATACTGATGACGTGCACTACCCAGACCTTGGTAGTGCTTCTGATTGGTTGTGTCGCGAGGGAATTTTCTTTTAACCAATCGGAAGCACTACCAAGATCTAAGTAGTGCATGTCATCACTATGGAATTTCTGCGCTCGTTACTCAGACGTCGTTTTGCGAGGGCTCAATTGCAAGTGGCGACCTCGCGAAATGTCGGCTGTTTTCTCAGGCTAGGATAATCCGGACTGTTCACGTTTAGTAATATTCAATATATTGCGGTTAAATTTAAGATAAATAGCGCTAGATCACAGCGAACAGCGGTATATTCTTCGTATAGGTTTTTGGTCAGGAGCATATCGTGATTATACTTGTTTTGATTGTGAAGCATACACATTCGATACGAAGTGTCGATTTCTAGTTTTGATTACATAATACTCTTGTATGGTGCAATGTTTGATTTTGCTGATGTGACTGAATTCAGTGGAATTCTGTGCGCTTGTTAGAGCATTCTAGACATGACAAATCGATGATCAATGACATCAATGAGTAGTCAATATATTAGGCATTGATTATAGTCGATGATCAATGAGCAATCGATGACTAACTCGAAACTAAGCGAAGAAAAAAAATTGCAAATTGTAGCCTATTGATTACTTATCGATGTCACCGATTACTCGTCCTGTCGTTGATTGATCATTGGTTGTTGTTACTGATTTCTCATTGATTGACTATTGATTACTCATTGATTAATTATTTTCTGTTATTGAGCCGACTAATACGAATTTACCGCCCTCTTGTACCAATGTATATATATATATATATATATATTTTTATGAAATACACTTCCGTTGAGTGAAATGCTGTTTTTTTTTGTTACAAATGGCTTGTTCTACTATTGAATACCGAAAGGTTTGTGACGAAATTAGAGGCAGAGTCTAATTGAAAAGCAAGAAAACCGGTGGCGTTAAAATAGCAGGTGAGTCTGACTTGTCTAAGAAGAAAAGCCATTTGGCGGAAATTCTTTATTGATTTCCAGTTCGATTTGTTACATCGGGAATATCTAATTCACCTTTCGTGTCTTCTGTCCATTGGCGCTGATTGTTATTCAAGAGATACACAGAGAGGATTGTTTTAAAACTGAAGAGAAAACAGGAAACACGAATAGAGTAATTTGTTCTTTTAAGAAGAGACGAAAAGGGACATTTGTGCCGTTCTATTTTGATGCAATACGAAGACGCTTGCTGAGTGTGCTAATGGAAGGTTAACGGTCTCGGAAACCTATAGACCGGCTGAAATATGCAGCTGAGACGGTCAAGAAACACAAGGACAATATATGATCTGGTATGTACAATTAATTGGCTATTAATATAAAAAAAATGTCATTTTTACTTTCCTGACTAAACTAGCGATCAACTTTTATACAAATCTTTATATTTTACCACTTAAATGGTCTGCTCGTGAGCCTGGGATCTCTGTAAAACAACCATGAGATCTCTCCGTGGGTCGGTTATTCTTTTATCACAGAAACTGAACCTCACTCGCAACAAATGTTTGCGTTTATCGCTATAGATTACACTAACATTTTTCGCTATTATACAGACCTCGACTTTTTTATGACGGTGATGATAAATGGGCCAACTGTGTGTATACCATCTGAAGCAGTGCAAGTGTAAGTTCCCAAGACTTTGCCTTTCGCAGGAGTGATAATCAACTTGTTTTTTATTGAAATTATGAAAAAATCAGGCTTGCCGGGATTCGAACCCTGACCTCTGCGATACCGGTGCAGCGCTCTAACCAATTGAGCTATCAAGCCAACTGGGAGCTGGTCATTAAATTGGTTCATAATTTCATCTTCATTTTTATTCCTGTCTGCAGCCGAATTCCATTTTTCTTCCATGTAATAATCGGAGGTGGATATCTGCTGACAGGGAAACATATGGATAACCTTTTACTGACACGAAAAGCTTCATAGTAGTAACTTATGGGGCAAGACTTGGTATCCTGTTTGGGAGGGTCTTCAAAAGAAAAGAAGAAAAACAAAGATGATGACGATGATGATCATTAGCTTCAGCGTTCGACTTTATTCCGCGCAGTTCGATAATATTTAACATGTTTAATGTCCCCTCCCCGCATTCAACATGGAATACACACTGATCAAACTTGCTGAAGGCAGACGCAACAATTGTAGATCGAAAAATGTTAGACCAGGGATCACTGACCTTCGCAACTACTAAATGCCACTACATTTGTCTTAATTTGTCAGCATAGGAATGAAAGGTGTATTCCCTGCCGAAGGGTGCTGCCTTTCCTCCATATGGGCGAATAAAAGTATGTTTTCCCCAAGATATGCACTTTTTTGAGCTATGCAGGATAAAAGCACTTTTATAACTGTTAAAACCAGGTTATTCTAACTTGGCATTTTGTGGGAAAAAAAAGATAAGTTCACGCGAGGGACAATCTGCCTAAAGGCTTCACGCACTAAGGAACTGCATTGTATCTGTTCTATCATTGATTCTGTTGGCAATTGTCCATGTAAAACTTTCCAAAGAAAAGGCAAAATATTTTATTGTAGTTTACTTATTTGTCAACGCAACCATAACGGTGCAACCTGGTTATTGCATCCAGATAAGTAAGTTCTAGGTCTTACTTCAGTAGCAAGTTCTCGTAGATTTTTTTCATGTGCGTGTTGCAACCGTCCTTGCCAGATTAGTTTGCTAGAGGCACTTATGTCAATTAAGGATTTAAAATATTAACTTTCGGACGTACAAGCAAAGTGATACCCCCACCGTGATACAAAGGGGGTGGGAGGTGATGGACCCCCTTAGGTTTTCGTTACGTTACAATATGTCGAAAAGATCTCACCTTTAGTAGAATGCCTGTGATGTGCTCTACAAGATGGGGTATATATAATGGTTTGCCCCGCTGCTGGGAGCCTGTGACGTCATCCAAGATGGTTGCCATTCTAAGCGCCATCTTCGACCTTACCGAAAATTAGAAATTGTCAAAAAACGTTAAAAATTGGAAAATAGTGATGCTGGGCTTGATAACATTTTGGGCATTTTTCACCTAAAAAGGGTAAAAAACGGTGGCATCCCCCCCCCCCCCTGCCACCCCCATTGTACGCCTGAAGGTTAACAAGGAAGTTATCTTCATTGGAACTTTTCAAAATGAGGTCATTTGGGGAAATAGTGACGAGCACTTAGGACGTATGCGTTGGAGGCTATTGGGGTTATGGCTGTGAAAGCAGCAGCAACTCTAAGAAAATTGTTAACATGCATACAGCAATCGTAATACAATTAGAGTGATCGCACTTTGCAAAAATCATTTTTGCTGTTCTCGCAATTATTTAACAAACTTTACGTAATACTTCCAGGAAGCCTCTAGCTGTATTTGGCTGGTCAACGTTGGCGGTAGCGTTACAGACGTAATACCCACGATTATTAGGGGAGACGCTTTTTATGGTGAGCTCAGAGGATCCACTGCCAGAGGAATTGATCAAGAGTTCATTTTGACCATAAAAGTTAGTATACCACGTGAATGACTGACTTGAAACTTTAATGGCACTGCATGTAAATTATGTAGATGTGCCCACTTCAGCCACTTGAACAGCAGGATGTACAAAAGCTGGGCCTAAAGAACGAAACCAAATTACCGCCATTAGTCAACTTAATTTTAATTAATTTTATTATTATTATTATTATTATTATTATTATTATTATTTCAATTTGACTTTGATTTCATTCAGTGTGGCCTATTGTAAGGCGACTGAACCTTTTTATGGATGTCATGCAACTTGGAATTTTCAGTGCTTTTCATTAAAACAAACATACAAACAAATCCAAAAACCTTAGAACATTGCATGATTTATTATACAAAAATCATGAGGTTGCGAAGCTAGAAAAAAAGTCGGCTGCTATCTTGTGGGAATATAAGGACTGGTTTTCACTAGTAACGAAGTCGGAGTCAGAGTCGGAGTCGTAATCGGAGTCGTAAGAGCGGTTACGTTCTAGTGAAAATCAAGCAAAGGAGTCGTCAGGGGAGTCTAATTCAGGGCTCGTTAATCGGAGTCCCAAGAATCATAACGTTTCCATTTTCTTATAATTGCTGTTATGGCTCAGTCGCTTATGACTTAGTGAAAACCAGGTTGTCGGCGTCGTAAGCAGAAGAGGAATAAAAAACCAATCACAGGGCTTGTCCTCAGGCGCACCGGGTACAAAATTGTGCTTACGAGTCGGAAAATCTGGTTTTCACTAGTTCATAAGCGACGGAATCGTAAGCGCAAACGGAAACTCTGCTTACGACTCCATTGTTTGATTTTTACTAGATCGTAACGTATTACGCTTCTGATTATGACTCCGATTCTGTGGCTAGTGAAAACCAGGCTTTAAGAACTAAGCTTATTCAATTTTAACAAAGAGTACTTGTAATTAACTTGTAATTAACCCTACTCAATCCTGGAGGGGGAGGGGGGCACAAAGTAACCGCGCTGTATTTGAACGTGTAACTGTTTTAATATGCAAGCAAAAGCCACCAAACCTTAACCAATTTGGTATGACATTCCATTGTTAAGCAAATCTGTTGCCATGGCAACCTTATTTGACAAGTAGATTTCTCAAAATTTTTAATTATACTGCTTGAAGTGAAAAAAAAATACCTCTCTAACTTTTACATTTTAGATCATTTCAGTGTTCCTTTCTTGGTTTTTATTACTTTGTCGACAATTTTTGTGTTTTTTTTAAGGTTATGGAGAAAGGAAGAAATTCAAGCCGGCGTATAAAAGATGGCTGTCGTTTGAAAATTATGACGAAATATACTATTAATATCTAATTATTATTACGATACCTTTAGAAATGTAATCTGGTTTATTAAATAGCATAATTATCTTTTTTTTAAGTTACTGTATAAAACAAAGAACGACGATTCCATGCAAGTGACCTTTTAACTTGTATGAGGGGTAATTCCAGAACATGTTGCTACTAGGTCAATATATAATACATTCTCCGTCTTGCCACTAATTTTAACAAGGCAGTTAAATTTAAGGCCAAATTACCGTAAAGGGGACTTCCAAGCTTGATCGTTAAGTACTAGAAAGTCGATCAAATTTCTTTGGGAGTGGGAGTCTTCTTCAATTTTTATTTTTGCTGATTATACCTTTCAATGTAGCCATCGCTCAAATGGCTCTACTCACACACTAGATGAAGAAACTGAAGAAGATCAAAAAAGGTTTTTTTTTCACATAGAGCTGTCAAGACGTTTGTCAATTCGTGGCACGATAAGCAGACACTTCCTCAAGAGTATCCAAAGGGACCTGGACCCTTCTTTTTGGTACCTTGGCAGAATGTGTAGCTGTTGTAGACACATTCAAGGCCATCAGACAAGCCCCACATAGCGGTTTTAATTTAACAAGAGATCTCGACATTTTCAAAATGACAAATCGTTGCTAGAAAAAAATTGTAGAGTTGACTCTTTTTTTACGACTAACTTTTAAAATTTTTCATTTGTCACGCCTAACGACTAAATTTCTGACCGTTTTACGGCTAACGGTTAACCCTATTGAGACCCTCTTGTTGTGCAATTCTTTGTCAGACGTTGGATATCTAGGGACAAGTTACTTTATAAAGATGACGGGATGGCAGGGAGGAGGTGTTGCAATCACTGTCTCAAAATAACAAAATAATGTTCGCACACTTGCGTGAAAAGAGGCCTGTCTTTGTCTGATTATTTTCATTTTCATTACTTCCTTACATCACATCTTTTGTTCATTAAAAAAAGAACCCTCTCCCTTACGTGTGCATTCCATATGAATGAAATAGGAAATATGAAATAGGATGTGGCTCAAAAGAGAATGAATAAAGAGGCAAAACGTTTTCTATATATGCACCAACAAATAACTTTGGGTTACTAGTGGATTGTTTTGGCGGCCATATATTAATAGTTAACATCCAATTATAATTTTAAGTGTCCTTTAAACAACATTTTTCTCAACTTCCTTGAAGTTCACCCATTGTCTACTTTCTTCTATTTGATAAACACTATAAAAATGGCCAAAACGTTTAAACTGTTTCTGGAGTGTTGCGCTATTTAAATATTTCTGGAGTGTTGTTGTGTTGCGGGTGGGCGGGCGCGTACGCTGACGTCACAACGAAAATTTCTCGGATCGATAGGTTACCAAATTTCCCTTAGCAATGGTGCTCCGAAAGCGCGCTGCCCGCACTTTTCCGCTAAAAATGGCCAAAACATTTGAAATATTTTTGGCGTGTTGCACTACAAAAATGTGGTGGCATCTTTGGATTGCATGAAATCTCAGAGGCGTAATTAAGGGAAAAGGCTGAAACTTAAAAAGAAGATAGGGAAAGGAAAAGGCATTAATCTGAGCATGGTAATATACAGTTACGAATGTAATCATACCTGTGACAACAAGGCTAATGATACTATCTTCTGTATTCCTACTTTTGTCTTCTAGTTTACATCTCACATTAATAGTGTCCTCAAAGGTGACATTCTTCAATCTGAGCATGGTAATATACAGTTACGAATGTAATCATACCTGTGACAACAAGGCTAATGATACTATCTTCTGTATTCCTACTTTTGTCTTCTAGTTTACATCTCACATTAATAGTGTCCTCAAAGGTGACATTCTTCAAGACAGACGTTGCTTTTCCTTTCTTAAACACTCTCTCCCTGAACTCTGTTGGCATGGCTGGATTGTATTAAGAATGCCATCACCTGATTAAAGCATCAGCTTTACAGTTTTGGCCGCTGTCCTGCTGTAAGCCCACCAACTAGTTTCACCAAGTTCAGCGGGTTTTATTGTCAACTGAGTGATCCCATTCCAAGATCGCGTCTGTACCTGCCATAAAGTAGACTGGGTTTAATGGTAGTTTAGTAAATGTCAGGACTCCTTCTGTAGAGAAAAATAATGAAGTGGAAAAGTCTATCTATCGTGCTTTCTTTAGAAGGACTAGAAACTTACTTGTTTTACGTGTTTTACTACGTTGAAATGTTAACTGCCAATCAGTTTAGTTTTTATGGAGTATTTTGTTGCTGGTTTTCACGCGACGTCATAAACTTCTAAAATCATAAATGGCGAGGTCTTCTGATGTTATATCCACACTAGGTTGAAGAAGACTTAAAAATATATATTTTTTCACAAGTCTCCAGTCCGGTAGCGTCTTGAATTTCTGCCTTTAACCCTACGTGACACCAACATGGCGTTCATAACAAACCTTTTTCTTATGCAAGAAAGGGCTCTCCATGTGATTTTTAGCAGTTTGGACTGTTAGAGCATTAGTAGGGAAATTAATGTGAATTTATAGTAGTTCACAAGAGAAAAGTAATCTCTTGAAGAGTAGAAGTGAATTCCAGATGTTTTCATTGATTTCCAACCGCCATGTTGGTGTCCCTCTAACATGGCGTTTCCATACTTAGGTCTATAAATTACAGTCGAACGTTTCGGCAAATAACCCAGCAACGGAATATTGTACAGATCTGAGACTTGGCGAAATTGTTTATTTGTTGATCTTTTACAACGTTACAAATTCTTGGCTTCTTTCGTTGAATGGTTTTGATTCTAATGTTGTATGGAGTGACATTGAAACCCTATGAATGGTTCACAAGGGTCTAGTCGCTTCTTCTCATGTCGCAAGGACCAGGAAAGAAAAACAACTGCATGTCACATAAGTTAATAAACTAAAGGGAGTATTATAAGACAAGCAAGAAGGTCCACAATAGGTGAATGAATAACCTTTATTTAAACACGATAGAAAGTTAAAGCACAATGCTTGTGGGGTCGTGTATTAACTAAATATTACTAAATACTAATAAACTAATATATTTCTAAATTACTACTAAATACTTATATACTAAATTGGATCGTAACAACTATAAAAATAATTAATTATACAACAATCAGTAACATTTAAAGTCATTGCAATGCCTAGGGAGCGACGGTTTTTCGGAATACGGAATTCAGGCTTTTTAAGGGCGAAATTCGGGAATAAGTAATAAATATTGAGTGAGGTTCAGGATTTAAAATATGAACGAGATACGCGATGTAGCAATTGGTCATGCCCTTGTCCAAGAGGTTTTTCTCTCTTTTTTTTTCCAAACGAACTTTTACGCAGACGCCATGGTCTGGATCTGACCTCGCAGACGCTGATTGGTGGATATTTTAACGACCACGCAACTTAATGTGATTGGCCCGCTTAATTGAACCTATCGAGAAGTGGACGAGTGTATTTGTCACATTACCGAGATATGACACCATCTGATTCAGTGCTAACCGCTAGTGTAAAAAAATATATATATTTTGTTCAGTATTGCTCAGTCGATTTGTACGGAAGACACCATTAGAAAACCAAGGGAATTTGAATTTGTTAGTACCCAGGGCTTGGAGATGAAGCAGAATTAGTCAAATGACACAAACATTTCTCTCAGCGTGATCCAGACTTTACCGGTCGTTGACTCTGTCTGCGACACAGGCTATCACTTACTCTCATTAAGAGCAAAGTAAATTTATTTCTCTAAAAAGCCGCGAGCCTGCTTCATACTAGTGACATAATGACACGATGGCATAACGACATAATGATGTCGACAATTATGACCACCAGCATAACGACACATGGTTTTTTTTATATTTTATTTATTTATTTATTTAATATTATTTAATTCCAAATTACACAAATTGCACAAGAAAATCCAACGATTCTGAGGTCAGCCTAAAACAGAATACGAGATTTCTTGGAATAAGCCGCCTAATTACCATAGATAGTCTCCCTCTAGACTCAACCACGTGGAGATGACATTTCTTGTTGCTGTCGACGACGCCGTCGTTGAAGGCTTCAGATCACAAAATCTGCTGCAAGAGGAGAATAGGTGCCTCCTATCTTTCAAGACGAAGCGAGACGGGCACACGGCCAGCACCAAAAACTTGTCAGATAGCTTAGTTTAGTTTTACTTTTTTTGAGTTTTTTTTTCTAAAGTACAGAGTACCAGTGGACTATTCCCGTTAGAAGTTCATCGGACACTTACTTCTGGCACCTCTTCCAAGAAGCTGCTATGTTGTCATGCCTGGGGTGGATTTACGGTTCAATAATTGTTTCGAGCCTCTGATTCCACACTTTTTATGTCGTTATGTCAACTAAGTTGTTCACACTTGTTTGGCAGAGACATAACTTCACAATGACAAAAACATAAAGACATAAGGGAAATAGATCAGTTTTTTCCTTATGTAGTTATGCTGCTAATATGGCGTCATGTCTGCATGTTCACAGTGCTCACATATAAACGACATAACTACCCTGTTATGTAGTTATGTGTATGTCGTTATGACGCTAGTGTGAACCAGACTTAGCTGCTTTTGGAATTTTGGATTTGAATACAATTTGGAAGCTAAAAGTTTGTAGATTCCTCAGTACATAATGACTTGGAGATCAACATACTTTAAATAGCCCAACGTGCTCGGAGTTGACTCAATTATCGTCTGGCGCGACGTAATTGATATTCAAACAATTTGTAACCACACAACACTAACCGCTTGCATAAATACTTTTTTCTCCAACAAGCGTTCATACATCCCTGATTTTCAATCAATTATCGTCGAGAGCAACGTATTTCCAACGACTTCTTCTGATTTTGTAAAGTTTGGCTATAGTATGGTTTCAGACGACTTCCCTGTAGTAACAATCAACGGCCTAAAAAATTAAATGATCACAAAGTCGCCTCATTGACAGCTTGATCGACCACTCAGTAAACAAAAACGTTTAAACTTTAGTTGAACAAGATTCAGCGCAAAATATTGACATGTTCAGAGTCGTTTGAACTGAAAGTCGTTACAAGGCAACATAGCAAAACACATTCCAAACGAAACAAAATGCTTTTTGCCATTAAGATTCCATGGGCCATTTATGAATGGTCGTCTAGCGTCTTTCAATAAGTCGGTCTGTAAACACAACTCGCTTAGAAAACATGTCAATAATCGGCCTCTAGGAACGGGAAAAAAGTGAACTTACCGGCATGTGAAATAAGGTAAAAAACAAGAGCCCAATAAACACACGGCAAACTGTGTGTATTCTAACAGAATTCGCGAAACCCATATTCTCCAGGTAAGAAACACTCAGTTATTTTTGGAATATGATACGCAGATTCAAATTAAAGTGACCCTATAGAGTCCAGCTTTTCTTTCATTTATTTATTGACCGGCCGTCACTATAGCGACCGCCGGTTTATAAAATGGGCACGGTTTTGTCTTGATGGTCAGTTGGCTTAACATACGAACAAAGTGCTGTAAAGCTTGTGGCACGGGTACTCAAGAGCGGTACTGTCTTATATAAGACGCATGCGCATATTAGTCTGCTGAATGTTACCTTCGTGTGTTCTTGTGTTTTAATTTACAGTATTTAAGATATGAACGGCGAAGGGTTGTTAAGTTTGGGGTTTTTTGTATTTGTCTTGTATAACGCATGCGCAATTGAGTAAAGCAGCTAATAGGATTCAATGCGAAATTGGCTGTGTTGTCTGATCTAGTTAGTGGTTATGGTGAAATTTTTTTATCGCAGGAGTTTTTTTTATTGGGATTGACATTTTGAGGGATGTAAAAATGTGGGAGTCAGAAGGATTTGTGAATGTCCGGAGCATATCACGCTTCTGTGAATGTGATTTGCTTTGAAAGTTGCGTTTTGTATAGGAGCGGTGTAATATTGTGCTACGTGAGAGGCGGTTTCCCTTGGCGTTTTATGGGGGGGGGGGGGTGGGTGGTTTGCGAGGGGGATTGTAAGGTTTCTGATTGGCTAACTTGTATTTCGCAGCGGACAAAAAGGACAGTTGCGTTTTGCCGGCGTGGGCTAGGAAGAGAAGGAATTGGTACCAGTATGATGATGCAATGTTAGTGGATTGCACCATCAATACATGATAGTTCTTGTGAACGGAGAGAGATGAGTGTTTATTGGAGGCGAGAAGTTGATACGAAGGAATCGTCATTAATAAGGAGATCAATTAATAAGGTAGGTATTACGAGTCTTTTTGCATTGAAAGAACGAAAATATCTGAATATTATCGACGGATTTGTGTGGTTTGCGTGTGGTGTTCGCTAAAGGCTACGAGCAGTCTCTCTTTGCGTTCAGAGATAGTGAAGGAAAAGAAAAACAAGTGAGTGTGAGCGAAATCAATTGTGGCTCGACAGGCGACTTTCGTCCCCGCTCGCTTGTTTACCTTTGTAAGGGGATTCCCGGGTTAGCAAACCGGATTTAAACATCACGTCATGAGATATGCCTTGACGTGCCCCATACTCTGACGATCTGCTTGAGCTCGTGTTTATCAAGCGTTATATTTTGATTCTACTGCTATGTTCACTGTTTGTATTTAAGGTCTAGGCAAAACAGTAAATACTTCGTCGTCCCTGTGTGAGCATTCTCAGTTGTGGACGAATTTATATCGACATTCAACGTTTGAGTGAATTTGCGTTTTTCCGCACAAATAAAAGCGATAAGAAAGATAAGCTGAGTCATCAGAGTTTAAACATTACGTCATCCAGTAACGCTATAGTCAAAATATTGTGTCACACAATCACACTTTTCGTCATGCCGGTTCGTATAAATAGAGGGTCGCGCTAACATTTGTGAAACCTAGGGGTGGGGAGGGTCAGAATGGCCGGTTAAAATGCCCAATAGGCTTTCTTGTTTATTTAAAAACCAATGTCTATCGCTGTCTCCGAGTCAGCAATATACAGTCTGAGTGTACGGTTGCAGTATTTTATGAACATAGGCCTATACTTTCATTGACATACTAAACTTTCTTACCAAAGAAAAAATTTGGAGGAAAAAAGGCACCAACACATTTCACACCCAAGTGTAGTTTTAGGAGGATCATAACCCAAAATTTCCGTATCAAAATATTTACTTCCTTGCTACAGCACTAAGGCTTATGCTAACTTCCTGATGTGACAAATCTGAAATGCTAAAAAAATATATAGGTATTATAAATGGAGCAATTTCTTGAAGGGGAATTAGCTCTTCTTTTCACTTACAATGTTCTAGACAAAGAAGACATTTACATTTGGTTGTCTATTCAATGCCTTAGACGATGTATTCTATTTCAGCTGCTTCTCGGGCTCAGTTATCCGATGAACATTGTCGAATACGCCAATACGCCAATTGATGCGTACGAAACATAACCATATGACCATTCGGATAACCATATGACCTAATTTTCGGCTTCCCAAGTCGAACATATACCTAAGTACATGGGAAAACAGGGAACAGGGTAAAAACTGTGCCCTCAGATTTCAGTACGACGTTGAGCACAGTTTATGTCTCGTGGATAAGGCACTTCAGCACCGTTCCTGCATGTGGCTTCGCGTAGACGATCTTCAGATCATCAGTATTCCCAGGAGAGGAACTTCGTTGCAACATTGGGCGAAGTCGTTTCAGAGGCTAAGTAAAATGGAGACAGCACTTAGTAAACCAACCCTTGAGAGAAGCAATTTTTCTCCTTAACTGGATTGAGAAAGCAAGGGAAAGGAAAAGCCAGATGCTTTGAATAAAAATTTCGGCACTGTAATGTTTAACTGGGGAAAAATAGTGTGTGTATAGCTAAATAAGGTTTTGAATATTTAAAGTGAAGGCGAATCTGTTGGCGAACGCCAGACTATTCAGTCAAGTAAAAGTTCCATTATCTGGGCAACTCAGAGCCCTTCTGCAGCACCACCAAGGGACTGCATAGTAGACCGTTTGCTGAGTTGTGCTTACCTGTTAACAAGCTCCTTCACCAGGGAAGTGTACGGGAAGCCGGGGATCCCCAAGGTGGCAAGAAGAGGGAGAAATAGGGAAACAGATATTATTGTGCAATATTTCGGGGGCCGGAAACTCTATAAAAGGCTACGGGAAACAGGAAGTTTTAGACCCAGTGCCCTACCCCCTCCCCCCAACCCACATACGTTCAACAATACAATATACATATGTTTATTTGGCCCTGGCCTCATTTGAACATTAAAAGTTCTGAATGAGAAGGATGCTTTGGCGTGACTTTCTGGATCTTTCTACAGCTTCATACAGTGTGGAGCACCGAAAGGATCAAAGCAACAAACCTTGCCACGACTGAATCAGGAAAGAAATATTCTTTTCGGGTTAAACCTTGACATATTTCATTTGTCGACAACATCATACTGTTGGCCGTTCAAGATCGATAAGATGCACTGTGTAAACGCAGTTCCAGCATTTACGGAATGCTGTGTAATCCTGGCACTGCTGGTTTTTCCGCATGGAAGTATGTGTAACTTCCCTATTTCCTACTTTAGAATATATGATGGCAATGATATTGAATGAACTCGACTTTTAGTTGATTGCATTTCAGCGCTTACTAAATAGCCAGTCAATCTCATGAACTCTGTAGGAAAAATCCCGAAATTCGCTAAAATCACGTTAGGGTGTAAAGAGATAGCGCAAATCAGGGATAGAAGTTTGGGGTTGCTTAGGGCAGCTAAACAACACATATGTTCACGTGATGCTATTGCACACTTCATGCCAAAGGAGATTTAATATAGCAAAAGTAGTGCCCATACAAACCACATAGACGCTTTCTCAGAGACTCGTCGCGATGTCGGCTGTCTCACACTGAATTTAAATGCATCGAAATTGAGCTTTTGAAGCTAAACGTCACTGTTACGGGTGTTAAAATAAATATTTTTTGTACTAAAACGTGTTACGCGACATTCCAAGGCCCCCGAATAGGCGAAAGTGTAAGCTTTTTTTTAAACTCTACATATTTGTGAACAATTTTAATTTCAATTTCATTTGTTCGCCCTATGCATGTCTTACATATTATTCATATTATCTTCTCCCGACATGTTTTCTAAATTCTTCTAAGGAAGTTTGAAGCTAGAAAAAAAAATAGATTCCTTTACTCACAGACTTGATCATGATGGTTATGCCTCTGAGTAAATCGGTCTAAGGAAAGATTACCCGAGCTTGAATTGTGACTAATAGCGAAACATTCTTGACTTCAGACTCCTCGCTTCCGGAGTCTTCAGTTTTAGTTGCCTGTTGATAATACAATTCAACTTCAACTTCAACTTTATTGCTTCCATCACCTAATACATTGTAATATATTTATACTGACTCTTGCAATAAAAGCGATGAGGGATTCTATAGAAAAGCACAAAAATGCTTGAATTTTTAGATCCCTTTGAAAATTAGAAATGTGGTCAACTGGAACTTACAGAGCTATATTATCATTACTTACTACTTACTACTTACATACTTAGCAATGAAAAATATAGTTAATTTTTTTTTGGAAGTTTCTCATGAAAATAATCAAAGAAGCAAGAAAGTAAATTTTATTATATATATTATAACTTTTATTATATATTATAAGAGGGATACTTTGCCACTGCTATTTTATCAATTATATTCCTTTTTATGTTTTTCTTAAATACATAAAATGATTCGGTTTTTCGCGTTTTGTTTTCTATACTATTCCATATTTTTGGACCTTGATAGGCCAAAGAGTACTGGTCAAGTCTGGATGATTTGCGTGGAAGATGACAGTCATCTGCATGCCGTGTAAACTATGTATCTGGGAATTAACTGAGAAAACACCTGTCAAATTTATTGGAATCTGGTTATTATATAATTTAAACATAAAAAGAGACATTTCTAGCTCATTTATTTCCTTTATTTTACAATATTTTTAACTCCTTGAAGAAATTAACTGTACTGTCTCTATATTGAATTTTAGCTATAATTCTAACTGCTCTTTTTTGTAGTATTTCAATTCTAGTAAGTCTTGAAGGATAATTGTTGGCCCATATAATATTACAATAGTGGAAGTAAGGGTAAACAAGAGTGTAGTATAAGGTTTTCATTGCTTCCTTAGTCAAAAATTATCCCACTTTAAACATGATTCCAAAATTTTTTGATATTTTGCTTGTTATCAAATTGATGTGTGGCTTCCATGTTAGGTTTTCATCGATTACTGTACCCAAAAACTTGCATTCTCTAACTCTGTTAATAGTGCTTCCATCTATCTTTAAATCAATGGCCTCATTCATAATATTTTTTCTGTTCGAAAATAACATATAATTTGTTTTAGAAATATTTAATGATAATTTATTTGCTTTGAACCATACTCAAAGCTTTTTTAGTTCATTATTTGTTATTGTGAGTAACTGATTTAGACTTGTATTCTTGTAAAATATGTTTGTGTCATCAGCAAATAATGTGAAGGAAAACACTTTGGATGAAGCATGTATATCATTTAGGTAAATCAAAAATAGAAGTGGACCAAGAGCAGATCCCTGTGGAACCCCACACGTTATGTCTGCCATTTTTGAGTCTATCCCTTTGTATTGTACATACTGTTTTCTGTTAGATAAGTAATTCTTAAACAAATTAATTAAGGAAGATTGTTCACTATCCGGTCTGAATCTTCTGATATGCTACCGTGAATCCCCGATATAACGAAGTGTAAGGGACTGTGATAGTGTGTTCGTTATCACGAGAGTTCCGTTATATTGCGGTTCTTTTTATACATGTTAGTATTGCTGGATTAAAAAAATATCGTTCCTTATACCGGAGTCTTCGATATATAGGGTTTCGTTATATCGGGGTTCCACAGCACTGTAGTAAAGTAGTAAAGTAACTGACGAAAGTTTGAGCTCGAATTCGGGTACTCGTGTTTTTGTTTCCAGGTTTGACCTTTTTTTGCTGGTCAAACTGACAAGTTGCGCCACTTTTCAACCACTGAGAGTTAATCCAAAACAAATCGTTTCATCGTCGCACATGTACACTTTCCTTGGCTCTTGGCAGAGTTGCTTGTGTCTGTTGCGCATAATTATCGAATGGAAATGCCTTTGGTTTTGATTTACCATAATAATTTGAAAATTGCTCAATCAGTTCACCTTTACTTCTGGATTTATAGCAAAGTGTTGTCCTTGGAATATCAAGGCTGTCAAGCAAAAAAAAAATAATAATAATAATAATAAAATAAAGGTTTAAAAAGTCTTTTGTTTGTTCAGTTGAAGGTCGTTTACAGTTTACGTCACCATACAATGGCAGGACTGTGAGAGGTTTAGCTGGGTCTTCTGTGAACTTCACTTGGGATTTCTCTGGTAACGTTGGTGATATACAATGGGGACTAAAGGAAAGTGGTATCAATGACTTTAAAACTAATGGAATACTAGTTAAGTTACAAGGCAATAATAAAGTGTTATTATCAGGTCCACCAGAATACAATGGACGTGTGAGTGGAAGTCGTAGTTCTGACCAGGCCGTTTTCACTCTCAGTTCCATCACGAAAGTTGATGAGCGATTTTATGGTTGCATATTAGAACCAGCTCGTGGATCATTTAATTCTTCACGATTTGACATTGTGCACTTGGTTGTTGAAGGTGGGTGAGTTTGAAGAACTGGTACTATACAATAACTGAGAAATTAGACCCAGGACAGACTCTGACTTAGGGGACGGTCGTAGAATGGTATTTTTACTATTACCATTGTACAGTAAACCCCAACAAGGAAGCCCTAGGACTACTTGTTGGCAGAGCGAAAATAATAATAATAATAATTAAAAACAATATTATAATTATAATAAGAACCTTCCCAGAATGCTTTGCACCACAAAAATTTCAATGCAAAATAACTTAGTTAATTTGTGGTCGAAGAGAATGCTGTACCATGTGTTATTTAAGACTTTTTGAAAGTTATCCCTCATATTAACGTTAGGGTGATGACGTCATTATTCACGTGACTATGGCAAAAAATATGTTTTCGCTCACTGCAAGAACAGGCCTCCATCAATTCAAAAGCAGATAACGTGCCCTGATAGTCATTGGAATGGGCAATATGGAAATTGCCAGTTGACATCTGGCATTTGAAAGTTTAAGGTGGCTCTGTACAGGAGCATTTCCCAGGGGACTGTTAAGGAGTCAGTAACTATGGTAGTTTAAGGCGGAGAGAAACAAAGCTTGGCTGGTTAATAGAACTTCGCATGAAAGTAACGACCATGATATGCTCACTGTTGTGACGTCATTGGTCACCTGACCAGAGCGCACAGAAAATTCAAATCACTTTAAAACAGCTTTAAGCTCAATAAATTCGTAATTTCTCACAGCAATATTGCAGAAAAAATTGCAAGTTATTCATAAACGTCCATTATTATTTTTCCTTTTGAAAAAAACACGATGAAAAATGAACCTTAAACTTTTGATAATCCCCTGTTTTGTGAGGTTTTAATATAAATGTAAAAACGAATCAGCATATTTGGTTTCAAACTATGCTCTTTCTAACTACGTTAACAGTTTTTTTTTAAAAATTCGTTTTCATATAGCTCAGGGATGTGAATTTGCAGGCACGCGGAGTACTGGGCACCAATGTCACGGATTGCTCAGGAAGACTGGTGCACTTTTTAGGCGCGGCGCCATAGCTAGCGACAAAAGCTGAAAAATGGGGTGAAAAGGTGTTTTACATGTAGCTTTCTGTGGTCCATTTCTGCTAAAGAATTGTTAATGGTTTCTCGGAAAGAGGACAGCACTTCATTTTTCGCTGCATTGCCCATGTCAGGTACGTGTAATTATAGCTTTTTATTGTCTGCGGTAAACAGCTTAATATATTAGCAGGGCTTTATCGATCGATCATTATAGTTTAATGTTCTTATTTAAGTCTTATCGTTAGTCCAGTGCTTAAATAATTTGCCATTTTCGTTCCGGTAGCAAAAAGCCGAAAGATAGACACTTAGGTTGGTAACTAAAGTTTAGTAAGTTTCGTAAGTCTTAAAATAAACGTTATATGAAGTGATTTAAGTTTTGTACACTCGTCTGTGAATCGTATGTTATTTTTTGGCCAAGTAAAAGTGTAGCATCGCATCCTTTATGTTTTCAGTAACTTTAATTACAGCGTTGCTGTTAAAAATAATGTTTCAAACAGCTATTGCTTAAAGCAAGAAGGTCAGGCTATTCTGCTAATGTTGATACTGGCAGATAAGCTTAAATTCTTTTGTGTAGCATCATTTAAGCTTACGTGTTGTAAACATCTCATAACAACATAACATAACACATAACATACTTTATTTTATCTCCACCTCCATTTGTTTATTAGCTGGGCTTTTCTTCACTGCTTGCAAATTATTTATATACATCTAATGACTCACGAATGTTTCTTAGAGTAAGTAAGGTTCAAAGCTATAGTTGGCATGATTTGATGACAAACAACAAATTTAAATTTCGAATTAGGTACATGTAAAACTTTTATTAAAAGTTATGTGTTGATCACTTTTGGGAAAATATGCTTAAGATAATCGAGTTCAAAGCAGGTGGATGTAATTTTTATGTACATCTCATTCTCTACTTTTACTGATTAAGTTATTCCATAATTTGCAGGGTAAAAAATTAACTTCAGTGCTTGAATCAATGAATTGCAACTTGGGCCAGTATCCTTGAATTCCAACCTCGTCCCCAGGGTCTTTTCACTTGCTCGCTTAGTATAGTGGACCAGGCCATTTAGATAAAGTGGCTTTCAAAATCCTCTAGTCTAAATAAAAAAAATTAAAACGATATTTACTTGAATAGACCCCTCCCAACCCGGGTGAGAAGTAAGTCTTTTATCCAGGGATTTCGCCTATAATCATGTGGAAAAAGTACCACATACTGTAGAACTCTAAGTAAGATTGGAGTCACATGTCAATGAAAACAAACCTCAACTTTCAGTGGCCCTGGTCAGTTTTAAATTGCTACTGGCAACCAGGAGACTGTCAATTTTTAGCCCTGAAGTTGTTGTTTCCACTAATCCTTTTTTATCTATACTAGGCATGTATATGTCAGCAGTGATCAGTGATGTAGCTTTTCTTACATTGAAGGTATGCACATGGAAGATATCAATCATATAATTATCTCAGCTTACGTACTATCTCACTGTTCAGTAAAATGAACTGGGTCAAATGCAATGATCGGTTTAATTTGGGTTCGGTAGTTGAACACAATTAAACCAATAATATGCATACAGCAGTGTTTGCTTCCAATTTCTGAACCCAGTCAAACATAATTAAGCACAGTTAAACAGTTTTAAAATCATTCAAATATACCAGATATTTAAACCATCTGCCTTTAAGGACGTTCGCGCTAATTGTTTCTGCGCATCCTTACTGCGCACGCAATTCACTGCTACGTCATGCATTGAGCGCGGGCACTGTTGGAGAAATGTGGAGATATATAGCGCAATTGGGCACTTTAGTATCTATGCACGGTTTTAACTCTCTTAAATGTTCGGTGACCCCATATTTTCTTTTGATAAATCACTTTCTCTGTCAATTATCTACGTTTTGAGAAAAATTAAAGAAAATCTGTATTGTGGAAGTTTTATTTTTTTCAACTTTTCTGCCCTCGCATCATCAAATTATGCTATTATTGTAGCTGCACGGTGTTCGCAAAAGTCCATCTTAGAGGACGAGTTTAACTAAAAGGATGACACCAGCTCACATTGTTTACTTGACAGACCCACTTAAATAAAATTTGACTAAGAAAGTGGGTCTACAGCGAATCATTTTAAATATTTTTCAACTAACAGGCACTGAGGCCATGTCCAGTTGCGAGGGCCGATTTGTCAAAATTGGGGTAGTTTTCCACGCGCTTTAGTTTGAAAACGAAGTCGGTGACCCCCCAGTTTTTTTGCATTTCTGACATAGGTAACTCATTACCTGACTGTAGCCAAAGTATGAAAAAAATCTGTATTGTAGAAGTTTTTCGCGCGAACGTCCTTAAGTGTGTGAGAACAAGCACAAATTTCTGTAGTGTGGAATTTGAGCATGATCTGTTTTATATTGTTGTGTAAACACATAGAAGACTGGGTGGCTAAAACAGCCTTTTTGGAAAAAGAAAATTTGGCAATCCTAATACTCACAAAGGAAAATAAAAGTTGAACCAAGGATAAAATTAAATCACAACATTTACATGAGTGTTTCATCAAGACTTCCATTGGGGTAGGTGATGAAAACCTTATACCCACTTAAGTTACAAAATCCATTTTTCACGGTGATGTAAGATTTTTTCTTGATCGTTAAAGGGTTAAAACTTAATGCAGAAGGAATCAAACAGTTATACCATGTATGGGTTTCCGTACCACAGTGATTATTGTGACCCAGTACCACTACTGGGGCAAGCTCACACGGGGACATTTGTATGACTTGTACAGTTATGAGATTTTGTGCTGTAATCATTAAACAAATACAGAGAAACAAGAGGATATCAATAGGAACTTGTACCAGAATGAAAATCATGCTGGTATTATGTAAACACCCCCTTAGCCTAAAGTCGAGCAGCTCTCAATAATGTTTAACAACATCCTCAGAGACCCAGGGGCAGTAACGCCCTGATTTCATGAGACTGGTGCAAACTCAGACTGGTACGATTTTGTTTACATGAGACCGGTCTGAAAGTCAGACTGGCATGAAGTGTTTACCTGAGACCAATCTAAACTCTGTTTGTGTTAATACTGTCCGCAACCATCCCATCCTTAAGAATCCAGTTTATCTATTATCCAACAGCTTGGAATGCTCCAATGCCACTTATTAAACGTGCATACCCAAAACAAATATCTCAGACCAATTGGAACCCTGTTCATGCTTAAGTGGCACCCCAGTCTGATTTCAAACCGTTCTGAGTCATTCATATTGGTTCAGCAGCAGTGATGAGTTAAACCAGCCTAAGGCCCTGTTTACATGAGTGACTTTATCCCGGGATGACTTTTATCTCATCCCAGGGTGACTTTCATTGCAGTGTGTGGTCGTTTACCTGTAAATGTTTACATGATTTGCAGCTGACATGTGTTCACCCTGGGACAATTTCATCCCGGTCTTCAGCACAGGGATGAAATCGTCCCAGGGTAAACACCATTTCAGCTCCAAACCATGTAAAAACTTACAGGTAAATGACCAGACCCGATATGAAAGTCATCTTGGGATGAAATCACTCATGTAAACACAGCCTAAGATGATAATTATTTTATACTAGCTTCATGTTTCGTACGTTTCGTGTAAACAGAGGTAAGCATTTAGAGTCGATCTGAAGTCGTACCGGCCCAAGTTGGTACCATTCTCATAGACTACGAGCAGTCTCTCATTTTTCTCTGGCGCGTGCACACTGACTGTCCTACTATTGGTAATTGCGATAATTAAAATCTGCTTTGTTTTTCTTACAGGTTTTTATTCCATCAACCTGATGTCAGGAAAATATGGCAGTTTATTATTAAGGGTTTGGTTAAGAAATTTGTACTTTTAGCTATATTCCCAGACACACTTTATCAATTCAAATAAAAAATTTGAAGAGCAGTTTTGAAATAAGGTTATATATTTTTTTTGTCTTTTTCTGCTTAACATTTTGATGTTGTTGATTAGTTTGACTGACCCGTCAGTACTACTAAGTGGATGATGTATGAAAATGGAATGAATCCTGAAGTACACCTTTTAGGGCTCTACTTCAGAATATCTGATGAGCACACCCTGCCCCACATCTTTTTTGGGGGGAGTATCCCCCCCCCACTACTATCCCAGGAATGAAGAGTCAGACCTATTTGATTGAATTCTCTTTATGGATTCAACTATATTGATTGACTGATGCACCACAGTCTGATCCCTTTTTGTCAGTTCATTGCCTGTTAGGTTTCAGACTATTCTGAAATGATTTAGGAAGAGGCTATCCCTTTTGTTTTTCTTTGGTACCAGATTATGGCAATCAGTTACAATGCTTAGTGATGACAAATTATCAAACCAAAAAGAACTAAAGTCTCGAGATCTACTGCCATCACGGTCTGGGGTAGTAAGAGAGTGAGTCATAATCTGTGCATCAAATAAAGTCACTAGTCATTACTGGACCATTTCTTATTCGCATTGGCAACACTGAAGTCACAGATTGATTTATTTATTGATTTATTGATTGACTGATTGATTGATTGATTGATTGTTTGATTGATTTTTTAATTGGCTGATTGACTGATTTCTCAGCCGTTGGTTGAGTGGTTGATTGATTGACTGATTGGTACTTAAAATAGATGAATAAATTGATTCACCTGAATTACATGTAAGTAATTACATGCATAATGCTGCATTTCTTCGCATCTTCCTCTGGCAGTAAAATAATACCCGGCATCAGTCGAAACAAATAATTTTCAAGCCCCAATGTCATGACATAATTGTAAGCAAATAATTTATTTGTAATTAGCAAGTAGTAGGTAACAAGGCGTATTAGAGAGCAGGACTATTAGAGCTTTTACAGTAATTTAAATTATATTTCATATTAACTCCAGTAAGCTACTCCTTCTGAGTAACTACCACTATTGGACAGTCAAGAAAGAAAAATCAAGCAAATCATCATCATTTGGCTATAGCGTCATTTTACCATTATAAGGAGAAAAATATGAGTATGAGAGCATCTTACACTGTAGAAAACGTATTGCACTATAGTATCCCGGTTTCAAATCACTTATTGAATAAAGGATTTAAATTGCTTAGATATTTAAGTTTATTACCTACAACAGAGGCTTATTTAAAATTTATGAAACACTGGTTCTAATTTGAGAGGTGTATTACTAATGATTAACTAATAATTATAATATTGTTTTCCGGTCTCACTTGTAATAATAATAATAATAATAATAATAATAATAATAATAAAAACTTTATTTAACGAGGGTAGCACGAAATAGTGCGAAGCACTAATAAACTTGTAGCCCTCCTAACTTTCTAAGATATTTACAATGAATTATCAAAAAAATATTTACAATGAGTTATATAAAAATCTAAAACCTACTATATAAATATAAATATATACATGTAATGAAAAACAAAAAGAAAGAAAAAAATTTAATTAATAAAAACTGAGATAAAAATTGAAATGAAATAATATAAGAAACTAAAAATGAGGTAAAAATTGCTGATTTATCAAAAATTTCTGGTGCAAAGTACGCCTGAACGATTTAACGGTGACTTCCTTTTTTAGGTCTGCTCCTAACATATTCCATTGTTCTATGGCGGTTACTAAAAACGTACTTCCTCCTTCAGTCTTTAATCTGTAACGTGGTGTTAAAAATAAATCGAGGGTAACTAACCGACAAAACAACGAAGAAGAGAAGAACAGGAAAGAACGGGGCAAAATGGGTGCTACTAGGTCCGGTCGTCGCCGGCTAACAAAATTTTGGCCTGTTGGCCGCGCGAAAATTGGACAAATCGACAAAACATCGACAATTTCACCAGCTGGAGAGGAACTTAATGTAAAAATAGTGGTGGTGAAATTCACCGATCCGCGAGACGAGGAAAGTATTAAAAATGTTAGTTGTGTTCATGTCTCCACCGCGGTCAAACGTCTGAGGTAGTTTTTTCGTTTTAATTTGTAAGATTTATTCACGATGCATGCGAAACATGAGCAAGGATATATAAACGGCCCGCGCATTGCGGGCATGTGCGGACGTCTAAAACAGATAAATTTTTTGAATCGGTGTTTAACCGACTGTTACCGCAATGTTCACATGAGTGTTTTTAAAACTTGATTGGGGAAATGCGATTTGCTTATCTTGATTTGACTCAATGGAAAGTGGAAACTCAATGGAAAGTGAAACTCGCTTTTGAAATGAGTTTAAGAGGGTGCCTCTTAGTCAATTCAAGTTAGTTAAAAAAAGGCATTACGTAATAAAAGATAAAGTTCGAAATGAGTTGTCCATGTAAAAAATTAATGAAGCAAATTTCAAATGAAAATAATTCCGACCATACTAAACGGAAAGGAAACCTGAGTCAATGCTTTGTGGGACTCTTGGCTGTAACGTGACAGACTGTTAGATCTGTCAAAATGATTGCGTGATTTCATTCACGCAAAAGTGCTGTAGGTAATTAATTTTTGCTTCTTCGTCGTTAGTTAAAATGTTGAGCTCCCGAACAGCATATTTTTTGTTTCTTCATAAATAGTTAGAGTACATTCTTAATTAACATTAGTCGGATTACTGAACATAAGAGGAAAACCGAAGTTTCTTACGAAGTGCACGAATCATCACCACATCATAGCATTGTGCCAATCTTGACATTTCCGATATGCAAAAGTAAATGAGTTTATTGCTGTTTCCAAAAATCAAAGCTGCCTTTGTTTCATCTTTGTTGGTGAATTATTTGGTGCTTTCGGAAATTAATCACCTTTCCAATAAACGATGAACATGAAGCGTGCCATACAAGTTTTTGAAACTGTATTAAATACGGGCCAATACAATCGCAACAACAACCAGCGAAACGTGTCATAATTAGAACTTAGGACGACACACTCGTATGATGAAACAAAGACCACGCAATCTTACGCTCACACAACCCAGTCGACCAGCAGTTTTAAAATCAAAAAACAAAAAACATCAGGTGAAACACGTTTATCTGGGTTTTAGCTGTTTGATAAACAAAGAGCATTTTCTTTATTTCACGGTGTGCACAAATGAAGTACGTACAATAAGTCAATAAGCATCCCCCAACGTTGATTTGTAAACATCTCGGAAATCAAACTAGAATAGCGAGCAAACAAAAATAAAATAAGAAGGCCATTATTTCATTTATTTATTATTAATATTTCAGTGTAAACATGAAGCAGAAACAGGTGAACGCAAAATCGTACTCACGTGGGTGCACAACGTACGCAGGAATCAAGATTTCAAGAATTCTTTGATCAGCAGTTTGGTGACCACACAGTAATTTTCAGAGTTATTTTAACTCCTGTAGTGGAGTTAAACTAACTCCTTAAGGTGGAGTTATTTTTTGGGAGTTATTTTAACTCCAAAAGGAGTTACTTTAACTCCGAAAAGGAGTTACTGTATTGTTTAGGGGAGATAAGTTAACCCCTAAATTGGAGTTACGCTGGTGGGAGTTATTATAACTCCAATCTGGAGTTAAATTGTACTCCTCTGGAGTTAAATTTAACTCTTTTTTTGGAGTTAAATTTCAGTTTAACTATGCAAGGAGAGTTAAAATAGCTCCTTTTTGCGGTCATTTTGGAGGAGTTACTTCAACTCCCCTTAGGGAGTAATTGTGGAGTGATTTTAACTCTCTAACAAGGGTTAAAATAACTATCTGTTGGGAGTTATTTTCGTGGACTTATTTAACTCCTTTTAGAGAGTAATTCTGGAGTGACTTTGACGGAGTCGTTTTGGAGGAGTTGGGATAACTCTCTATCAGAGTCGTTACTTTATTATTGTATTTTTACTCTACTACAAGAGGTACATCTTATTTTGGGGGGTTAGGGTTGAAGGGGGAGTGCAGGGACTCGCGTATCATGTCTATGATAAACTTTGATCTCAATTTAATTATGAACGCATTTTTTGGAAATAAAGCAAAAGATGCTGTGGTAATTCGTCCAAGTGAAATCAAAAGTTTGGTGAGTTCCTGTCTAAAATGGCGTGAATTAAAATATTTCAATTCAAGAGCCCGAAATCAGTGCGCTTGCATTCACTGGTCAGCAGTTGTCAATATTGACATTGAGTCATGTGTTCTTTGTAACAGGGCTGAAAAACGACTGCGCAAGTCAATGTCCTGCGGTAACGATTGTGGGCCCAGGCGCGGGCTCGTTCAAAATGGAGGCCTCTTCGCGGGAAAAAAACAGCCCGAGTTTACAGTGAAACCCATAAAACCATGAACGCCTAAAATTATTTCTGGAATGTTTATTGTTCTGCGACCAATCAGATTCGAGACGTAACCGCAACAAACCGCAAGAGTAATTAGCTGAGAGGTTTCGATCACGAAACGAGTCGGTGGCTTTTGCGTCCACAATAAATTCTCAGTTTCACCGCCGATTATTGCAGTAGAGCAATAATTACTGTAGTTTCTGTTAGACCCGAGTTTTCACAGCAAACACAAACACGCCTGCCGTTGCAGATACAAACGTACATGCGTGCAATTTGCGTACCGTTGCAAAAATTTTGAAAAATTACACTCGCTTTTGATTGGCTATTTAGGTCTCAGTTCGGTAGTTGTGTTACTTTGGACCGACGAAATCGAAAACATCAAATGACGGCCAAAAACATGCACGTTTTGAGGCAAAACATGGGATGTTTATGCAAACACCGAAGGAAACGTATCTTTTTTAAAATATACTAAACGCGCGAATCGCTTCTACTAGAACTGGACATTTGTTCACTTGTGCCGTCTATCCTTCGCTCATACAGAAGCTATCTGAAATAGAAAAGAATAACAACTTCAATATTTCCAAAAGATATAAAGAAGTTGAGAATCGTGGAAGAAAAATACAGCTCGTTGTTTCATGTCCATAACGTAAAATGTTCGGCTAACGGCTTGCGTGACATCTTGGACGGAAGAGTTTTGCCGTGAATGAGCTTGATGCACTGTTCTCCGCACCAAAGTAGGGTAAAGGGAAACTTTTGCAAAGTTTATTTAGTAAACTGTTTTGGTCAAACAGGGAAAAGGCTGAAACCGACAAATGATTATAACTGACAACACCGGAGAGGCCGTTTTTTTTAAAAAAATGAAAAACTGAATACAATTATTCTGCTCCCAGACGCGCTGTCTAGCCGTGTCTGTTCGATTATTTATCTCTTTTCAGTAAAATATCGCTTATAGTTATTCTTTGCTTATGCATAAACTCTGAAATAGAAAAAAATAACAAATTCAGAGTGTTTGTTAATCGGCGGTGAAACTGAGAATTTATCGTGGACGCAAAAGCCACCGACTCGTGTCGTGATCGAAACCTTTCAGCTAATTACTCTTGCGGTTTGTTGCGGTTACGTCTCGAATCTGATTGGTCGCAGAACAATAAACATTCCCGAAATAATTTTAGGCGTTCATGGTTTTATGGGTTTCACTGTAAAATGAAAACATATGGACGCCGTTAAAAAAATAATAATTTCGTTTAAATTTTTGAAGAGGAACAATATTTTTCCAAAAATTTAGAGGGTGTACAAATTATACAAAAATTGTTCTCGCACGGAAAAACGACCTTTCGCGTGACATAGTCGGAAAGTTGCGAGCCGGCTGGATTATAGGGTACTGTTTACGGTATTGTTTTGGCTTTTTCTGACCACTTTCTCGTCTGTTTTCGCAAACTATTGGTTTGCTGGGAAAACCAGTAATGCCTAAGAGTGTACTAGGCCCCCAGCCGCACTGTGCCTCCGGAGACTTAGCTTGTCTAAAACATCGCCGATCGATCGAGCGTCAGGACAGTCGCTGGTTGAGTCCTTTACTAAAAGATAATCAAGACAATTTCAGACATTCCTGTAATGGGCTATTCCATTTAATATCCGCACCCCCCGGGTTGAGGAACAGTGGAATTCTTCAGGGGTAAGGGATAAGAGTGGTGGAATTCTTCAGGGGTATAGGCCAGAAGCTGGGGAATTCTTTAGGGGTAAAACCCATATTAGAAGTGGAATTCTTCAGGGGTGAACAGAGATTTTATGGAATTCTTCGGGGTGAATGCTTTTTTTGTGAAATTCTTCAGGGGTAAACCCATTTCTTAAGACTTCAGGGGTAACACTTTTTAATGGAATTCTTTAGGGGTAAGAGGGAAAGGTCAGTCCTCAACCAGGGGGGTGCGGATATTAAATGGAATAGCCCAATTTCCAGTTTGCCTTTTTAAGATTTTGAACAGCCACGGAAAAGGAAAAGAGAATCATCATTTCACTGGAAGTTGACAGCACTTTAAAAAGCCCTGTACACACACCAGACAACCGCCCCAGAAAAGAATATTATATCGAAAAGCAATGAAGCAGTTTACTGATAAAAACAGCCCTGGACTCTTGAAGGACCTCCTTGCTTGTATTACGGGCAGTCAAAACTTTTCCAGCAAAAGAAAAGATCTACCAGGAGGGTCATTTACCTTTGTTTCACATAATTTAGCACTATTTGTCAGCGGTCTCACTCAAAGCGTATATAAGGATGAGCATCCATGACTCCTTGTCTCTTCGCGCCAGGCAGCCATTCCGACCATAACGGCTTTTGCTTCAGCAAATCTTTGCCCGGTTCAACAAGCACATGCACTCCGCCTGCCTTTAGAAGAGAGAACGACAATCTCGGCTCATCTTGCCAACACTCAGCTACATGATATGGTTACTGAATACTGTCGCTACTACGTACGCACTATCCGAGTCTATTCTTACACGAGAGGCAAGCACTTTGTAGACAAGAAAGACAAATAATTCGCTTTAATAACCTAGAAAATAATTCTGTTGAGAGGAACGCTTACGAACGCTCATCATGTGCTCCGAGGTGCTCCGACAGAAACCTTTATTCACTTGTGGATTCCATTTCTTGTTTGGGAGACAAATGTCTGCTTCGCAAGTATGATCGCAAAGTTTTGTTTTTGGAAATAGATTGTTTACTTAAACTTATTGGAAATTATTGTCTAAAACAAACCTAACTCTATGAGTGTTGCACAAAAGTTCGGTAAGGTGTAGCTATAAAGTGCAATGTTAAATTTAATCTGAGGACTCACTCACCGTAGTGCTGCACCGATGATCTCAGGAATTTGCTGGGTTTCCACGACTTTTTTCTACAGCCAAATAGTAGATAGACAAGTTCCCAGTTTGTCTGAAAAAACCTCCACCACAGAAAATACCCTTAAATCGCGTCCCAAGTTCCATCTTCTCGAGTGACACGACCCCAAAATCAACCGAGAAATCAAGCTCGCATGGTGCCAAACAAACAGCCGACCGAACGATTTTGAAATGCTGATCTCGAGCATGCGCAGTCGTTTTTCAGCCCCGTCGATCTTTGTAACATTAGAGCAGGCGCCATTTTGAAAGTGACGGTTGCTCGACCTAAGCAAGAATTATTTAGCTAGCATTTGTTTGTAGTTTGAGGACAAAAAAGCATCTCTCAAGTTAAAACAAAGGTGGGCGATTGCATCTTTTGCATTGGATTACGTGCCAAGAAATATTTTGGAGCCTTGCATGTGGATTTTTGGATCGAAGTGAACAAATGAAATCGACGTTGTGAACATATTAACAACAGTGGATCAACGACTGTTTGGCGGGTTGTTGCATTCGCAAAAGGCCAAACGTAGAAAATATGGACGTTTTGCCGGTAAACGTAAGCTTGGAACTTCAATTTACTCTCAGCCTAAAGGTTTCTCTTCCAGTTTGTCATTCAACGGAGATGTTACTAGCTAGGAAGCTTAAGGTGAATACAAACGGTTAGCTGTAAAGCTGTATGCCTGCATCTTCGTGTTCAGTTCTTTTGACACTGTTTAGTTGCAATAATTGTTAGCAATATAAAGTCTGGGGATTGCCATTGAAAACTGTAGCATTTAAATGTAAAGAGTTCAACAATTCT
Organism: Siderastrea siderea; assembly: GCA_964030785.1. Taxonomy (NCBI): domain Eukaryota; kingdom Metazoa; phylum Cnidaria; class Anthozoa; order Scleractinia; family Rhizangiidae; genus Siderastrea; species Siderastrea siderea. Next base: position 34,978,275 of record OZ034975.1, read on the forward strand.
TCAGTGGAAATATTCTTGTTTGAAAGATATTATTGGAAGGTAAACAATCTTAAATGACCTCCATGTTTTAGCCTTTTTGTACTGGATGAAAACTACTGTAATTTACATTGCAAGAAAACGTGAATGATATCATTGTGTTTTTGTAACAATGTTTTATAGGCTGTTGGAATCTATGTTGTTGTTGACCACATCAAAGGGCCTGCTTCCCTGCAGATGTCAAGCATTTGTGAAAATGGATGATACCATGTTTGACTAAAATTCATTCATTTTATTTATTAATTGGCTGTGGTGGTCACTTAGGAATTGCGTTCATGCGTGTAGGTGCAAGTTCAGGAAGCCAACTTTGACTTTTGGTAGATGTCAATTCACGAAAGCTGTGTTGGTAATATGATGAACAATTCTACCAGTCCTTATACTTTAAAGCCCACCTTCACCCAAATGGCCTTGCAACCGTTTGCTATTGTTTTCAAGTGGCTTTATTGTCCTTCTCGTGATCTGACTGGTTGCCAGAATATTTCTGCGAGCGAGAAAATCATCACATATATTTAAAACAAATCGAAACAGCGAACTCGTAGCGATTTACACCAATCTACATGAACGACCTCAATCTACAAGTCTTTTGGCTTCCATGAAATGCATTTACTCCCCAAAACGTTGGAATTATGTGTAGTTCGCCACATGAAAGTCTCAATGAAATAGAAAGCGAGAACTCAGTTTATGTTTACATTTCTAAGTGCCAGCAAGCGACTAACATCAACTTCGACATACGATTGTTTTTGTTTGCAAATTGTAAAGTAACAGTGATTTTGAAGGTCTTTGCAAGTCATTATAGAGGTTGTTCTGAAGGAGAATACATGTAAACAGCTTATACAACTGGATAGCAACTCACTGATTATCGCTCGCAAAATAGCACTTTTCCGGTGACTCCTGCATTACAATTGTAATCTTTGAAAGCCAGCCATACATATGTACTAATCTTCGATCAAATCTACCTGAGCCTATGGCTAACTAAGAAAACTATTATTGAATTCAATCGTACGACGATAGACACAGAGGAAGAAAAAGAAAACAGTTCTGCAAAACCATTCATTTATTACACAGTCGCGAGCCGTTTTGTTTACATCCCGAGAATAAAATCGAATCGTACGAATCAAACTTACTTGCAAAGGTCCCACATCCAATACAATCAGATCACTACTAGAGATTCATTAAATCTCGTTTTTTTTTTGCTTCATAACACAAGCTCCCCTGAGACAAATACTGACAATATTTTCCTTTGGGATAACCATACAGCATCTTCAACCGTGAGGTATCTTTGGCAGCAAACATGTTGAACAAAGAAGGAGTGAAAAAAAATATGTTTGCCAGCACAGTCACAAAATAATTCCTGGAAACGACAGCTTGATAACTGAATAATAAATTCCTGCATGCTTATGGACGATTTTCAACAAGATGACTCTGAAGGAAAAGGATTTTCAAAGAAAACCTGCTCAGAAACAATTTCGTGTTACACGAAAATCATAAACAGCAACCGCGGTGCGCAAGGCCTTTTGGGTGAAGGTGAAAATGAAAATTTAAGCCGGTTGTAATTTTGTAAAAGGTTTGGACCCATGAGTCATAACATAAGTTGGTGAAGTATGATTGTCCGGGTGAGTGTAGTCCCAAGAAGGAATGTTTGTGATGACATTGACTGACGTTTCGACAACCTGAGCGAATTCATCATCAGGGTCAAGCCAGCTGGCTCTGATGATGTCAGAGCCACAAACAGTCCTTCTCAGAAGTACATTCCCCCAGACGATCATCCGGACTTATGGTTATAATTTTAAAGAAAAGATGGAGTTGTGTTTGAACAAACATTCACTGGATTTTGCTTTATTCTCAATTCAATTCCAGTTTTCTTCAAATCTGAATTCATAAAATTTTGACCTTCTTACCTGGGAAGATTGTTCATCATTTGGCTCCCGACCAGTGTTTTTAAGTCAAAATTTAGTACAATCAATTTTAATTTTAATTGAATTTGCCAAATTCACATGGGTGATCATGTGATTAGTAACCACTGTAGCTGATATTTGTTTTTATAACATAGCTCGCGCGTTTGTCCTATCGAATTCCTATTGAACCATCATGGTGTATATCTCTATACACGCACGGCCGTGCGTATATAACATGACGTGTACAGTTGCATTTTGGTGCAAAGTTCCCGACGAGTTTTGCCACGAGTTCCTCTTCAGTACTAAACTTTCCAACAGTCAATGGAAGAAATTAGCGAAGAACTTCCAACTTTTTCTCTTGGCGTTGACCTTTTAGCCAGTAAGCAGCCAACAACAAGCAAGAGCAAGACCAACGAAAACGAAGCAGCGCGTTTTCCAAATTTATCCGAACATGAGCTGCAGCATATTTTAGTGGAAAGACACTCAAAAGGAACTAAAAAAGCCACAAATTGGTCGGTGGCAACTTTCAAAGGTAAACATTTCTGTTGTTATTGTTGTTGTATTTTTGTTGTTGTTGTTTTTGTACTTGTTGTTGTTTTACATTTGTTCAATCCGCCAAAAAGCCGGGTTAATTACAGATCCAACAAAACAACCGGAGACGCGAAAAGTTTCGGTGCAATTTACGCTTACAAAGACACCTCAAAATACAGCTACCCGTATTGGAACAATGTTAAAAAAATTTCAGTCACGCATTGCCTATAAACTAAATAGTACAATAATTTCTTTTTGAATTTAGCTTGGTGCAGTGAGAAAAAAATACAGACCCCGCTAGAACAAATGTCACTTGGTCAACTGGATACAAACCTTCGTAGATTTTACGCAGAGGCCAGAAGTAAATCTGGAGATGTCTACAGTAAATCTACACTCCTTGGTTTTCGTCACGGCATTGAAAGATACCTGAATGCACCGCCACTTAACAAAAGCTTGAAGCTCTCTTCCGACCCAAGGTTTAAAAGGTCAAACGAAATGCTGAATACGACAGTCGTTAGCTTGAAGCGCCAGGGAAAAGAAAACGTAAAACACAAACCGGCGATTGAAAACGAACATTTGGTGCGGCTGAAGTCCTCACAAGTTCTTTCACTGAGCAACCCGCTTGCTCTTCTCCGTAATGTATGGTTCCATGTGGTCCTCTTCTCTTGTAGAAGAGGTCGAGAGGGACAGAGGAACCTGAAAACGACCAGCTTCAAGTTTGAAGCAGACGCAACTGGTCGAAACTACGTGACGATGGCGCATGATGAGGCTACGAAGAACCATCCTGGTGGAGTCGCCGACGTTTCCAGCACCGAAAAGTACGCCAGAATGTACGAAACAGAGGATGTGAACGACGGGTACAAGGCCTTGAATTTATACTTATCCAAGTTAAACCCAAAGTGTGAGTCGTTTTTCCAATATCCACGAAAGAACTGGAGTTTTGAAGACAACGTATGGTATGAAGCACGTCCAGTCGGAGTAAACTCGCTCGACTCCATGATGAAAAATATCAGCGAAGCAGCATCATTATCACAGCAGTACACCAACCATAGCGTCAGAGCGACGGCCATAACTTTGTGGTCTAATGCTGGAATCCCTAATAGACACATTATGGCGATCTCCGGTCACAGAAGTGAACAAAGCCCTGCACATTACAACACGCGCCCATCCACGTCCCAGCTTCGCAATTGCAGTGAAGTTCTGTCACAAAGCCTTGTCACTAGCACACCTGAGCCTTCTTCTACCGGTGTTACTGTCCGTCAAAATAACAGTGTGGTGGTCGCTCAGGAGAAAACTGCAAGTTTCCTGGAGTCCGTCTTCAGCAACTGCACCGTGCACGGCAATATTAACATCATTTTGAAAAATCAAAACCCTTCTTCGGGTTTTTAACATTTACCTACGAGCTAAGATTTCTACTAAAACTTGAGTATTTTGACTTTGTTTGTCTACATTTTCCTGTATTAATTCAAAGAAGCGAATTTTTCCATTGACAATTTGTTCAAAGAAGCGAATTTTTCATTGAAAATTTGAGATAAACCAGATGAAACGTTCTCGCTCAAACGGACCATTGTGGCATGTTTTTAACCAGCCAATAGGATCCTTTGTTTTTCTTCACCGTGCGTTGTGAGAACGTTGTAGTTGATCACAAATAAAACCTGTTTTTGTGCACAAGTTGTTGCCGCTATGTTATAAAAGAATTGGTTCATGCTTTTAGCTGTGCGTATATCGAGTTATGGATGCACTTGGGAAGTTTGGAGAGCACTCAAGAAGCTAGAGTTGCTCTCGGCTGCGCCTCGAGCAACTCTTACGCTTCTCTCGTGCTCTCCAAACTTCCCGCGTGCATCCATACCTCGATATACGCACGCTAAGCCTGAACCAATTCTTAAAGATCACAGGGGGCAAAAATGAAATCTGTAACCATGCATTTCTGCAGATTAATAATTGGAGGTGATATAGCAAATTGATGTTTCTAAAGGCACATTTTAAAAATTATTGTATCCTGTTTGTTGCAGCCTAACTTATAAAGTTCTTTATGCTCCATACATGCCTGCATACATGCAGCTAAAGGTAGTGATATTGAAGAACAATCACATTAATTTTTGAGTTTTTTTTCAAAATATAAAATACAGAAAAAAGTTAGAGTGATTTTACTTAACCCGTGAAACAATATCTAACAATTAGTGTCTAATAGTCAAAGGTGAACAAAAGAAAACAATGGAATTAGTGTGTAATAGTGCGTAATAGTTTAGTATCTATCTCACGGGTTAATTAAAATCACTCTAAGAGAATTGTTAATATATATTTTAAAATCATGGTTTAATTGTAAATCACTTGTACTTTCTTTATTTTCATTTTAGCTGTACGTAATCTAATTGCAATACTGTTGTCTTATCAACTCAATTGATACATACATGTATCTAACAATGTAATTTCCATGGCTAATGAATTCCTATTTGGCTATGTTCTGTTCTCTTTTTTTCATTGTTCTATGACAACATTATTGCAATTAGGTGTATACCAGTATTTATAGTGACTTAATACCCTCAATGCTCCTTAAGGGGGAAAAAGTTTGAAATGGTTTTAAAGCACACAAAAGAAATTTTTGTTCCCGTTCCAGATAATAAATTAGGAAAATTGAATTTTGAGCAATTTTGAACAAAAGATAGTGTTGTTGAATTTTTCTATATCGTCATTTGAATCCCAACTTTCTTCAAATTCGAATTCACAAAGTTTTGACTTTCTTACCTGGGAAGATTGTTCAGTAGGGCTTCACCAGAGCTCTTCCGGTTTTTCAGTCAAAATTTGAAACAATTTGAAAAGGTTTTATTTAACCATGTATTTTCTGTAGATTGAATAATCAGAGGTTCTAAAGGACATCATCAGTCTTTCTCAAGGGTGTTTCACAAAACTATCCAGCCTTAATTATAAAGTTCTTTTTATGCTCCATGGATGCATGCAGATGGAGGTAGTCACATTGAAGAACAACTAAATTTATGAGATTTTTTGGAAATATAAAATACAGAAAAATTTTAAGAGAATTTAATATATATATATATATATTGAAATCATGTTTTATTTATACATACCTGTACATGCTTTATTTTGATTTTATATACTTATATGATTATAGTGTCTTAGAAATTTACATTAATGTTACTGTTAATTCAAATTCTGTAAGAAATTATTGTTCATATAAGAAAATGAAACAGGATTGAATTAAAAATGTTGTACCTTTTATAGTGACAGTCAATTTGTGTGATGTTGCTTTTTATCTAAGAAATTAATAGGGTGAATGTGCTGGAGTTAATTTTACTCTGATTTCAGAGTAACTACAACTCTGATTATGGAGCTAAAATAACTCTAGTCTTTGATGGAGCAGAGTTAAAATTACCCTAGTCTTTGGTGGAGTAGAGTTAAAGTGACTCCCTCGTTGGGGCTATTATAACTCAGAAATTGGAGTTAAATTTGGGAGTTAAAATGACCCCAAAAAAGGAGTTAGTTTTTAACCTAAAGTTTTTACTCCACTTTTGGAGTTATAGTAACTCCCATATGGAGTTTAAATAACTCCTTTTATAGAGTTAAAGTGACTCCCCCACTGGAGTTATTATAACCCCGAAATTGGAGTTAAATTAAGGAATTAAAATAACCCCCCAAAAGGGGTTATTTTTAACTTAAAATTTTAACTTCAGTTTTGGAGTTAAAATAACTCTTTGAAAATTACTGTGCATGGCACTATATTGCTGACCAAAAAGCCCGAGGTTTCTGAAAACCACACCCTTCTTTACACCTCCCTCTGAATAATGCCTCCTCCACTTGTAGGTACTTTAAGTAGGGTTATTAAAGTGTATCATGATAGCGATAAATCATTGACGGTATAGCCCTATGAGCCATATAGGCATGTATGCGCATATATGACCGTTTATCATATGACCCGTACGACCCGCTGGCTTTTTCTTTGCAAAACCATTGATGAAAGTCCCGTATGAGGGCCGTACGCGATGGCGTAAGCGGGCCGGAAAAAGCCGTCAGGCCCTGCAAGCATTGCCTACGGCCCTCCGAGAGTTGAGCTGAAACAATTTTGTTGCAGTATAATTCCAAACTTTTCCTTCAAAATTAGCGATGTAAATGAACATTACGACAACGAATTTTACTAACCTGACGATCTGTCCGATATGAAACTTCTTCAAAAGCCAACTTACTTGAAAAGCGAAGAAGAAAAGTCAAAACTTCTCACAGATGTAGAAGTTCACAATTTTATTAGAAGCCAACAACAAGCAAACACTGTGAAAAAAAAATGTATGACATGAATGTATTTCAGAGATTTCTTAATGAATGTTGCGAGAAACGAAAGATAACGGAAATTCCTCCGGCTGAGCTCGACAGTCTATTATGCAATTTCTATATTACAGCGAGGAAGAAGGACAACACAGAATACGAACCCGACTTAATGTCCGCTTTCTCGCGCAGTATCCAGCGCTACTTGGATGATAACAGTGCAAAGATAAACATCATCAAAGACGAAGAATTCAAAGTCTCAAGAGAAGTCCTTAAATCCAAGCGTCGAGAACTCAGGAAGCAGGGCAAAGGGAACAAACCAAAGTAGCCTACTGCCACAGTAGCCCTGGTAAACGAATATATTGAGCGCATCTTTGATGAGAATCAGTTCGGCATCCATGATCCTGATGTCCTTTCACGTACGATGTGGTTCTTGCTCACTCTCCACTTCGGCCACCGAGCCAGACACGAAGCAAGGCAGATGAAATTTGGCGATATCGTTTTGATAAAAGGTGAACCGAGTGGCAAAGAGTACTTGGAATGCTCAACCGAAAGGGAGAGTAAGACCCGCCACAGAGATGAAAATGAGCATCGACGATCTTTCCGTCCTAAAGCGTACGAAACAGGCGACCGAAAATGTCCAGTAGCTTGCTATAAAGAGTTTGTTTACAGGCGACCAGAAGGGGCCAAATCACCAGAAAGTCCTTTTTCCTGGCTGTTCATCACCAACGAAAACAGAAGATAGGATTTGGTTTTCAAAAATACCGATGGGGAAAAACAAAATCGGCCAATTCCTTTCAAGCGCCACGAAAACCTGCCATTGTCTACGGGCGGGAAATTCACCAACCACTCAGTGAGAAAAACTTGCATAAACGCTTCCTGATTCCGGTGTTTCGCACAACAATGTGGCGCAACTGAGTGGCCATTATAGCCTTAAAAGTCTCGATAGTTATGCCGTAGCATCCAATCAACAGCAGCGTCAGATGTCCAAAATACTCAGCGGGAAAGAAAACTCCAGGCCCAAACCAAAGGCACAAACAGCGGAGGACAAACTGCAGAATCAGTCAAGTGGTACCACTCAAGATCAGAGTCCATCCAAACAAATGGCATATTTTCAGGAGCAAGCATCGGTGTGATTTTTAACATCCAGAATCTTCCTGAAGCCTCTGACTCGAAACACGCTGCACAAATTTCAGCTCCAAAGAAGCGTCGCTGTCATGTTATCGAATCTTCAGACGAAGAGGACTGCTGTGTTTCTTTGTAATTGACGTTCTCGGTAAATTATTACGTTGTTGTAAGATTTCCTTTCGTATATTGTATAAAAATTTGAATGACGTCATTACATTCAGCAAAAGTTAGAGCTTTTGCTTGAAAATTTTGTCGAAAATATTAAAATATTCTGTACTTTGCAGCTTAAACTTTTGAAATACACCTTACTGACATCCTGAATGAATGGCGTGACATCATTGGCTATGTGAAAATGCGCGCGAAACTAAACAAACGCTGCCCTTCCCAAAGAAAAAAAAAAAAGAAAGACAGAAGATTGAAGGAAAAAACAGGACAGCCATATGACAAAATGCTTATTGACTGAATTAGGTCGGGCCGGACCAAGCGAAGCGAGGTCCGTACGCCATGAGTAGTAAGTTGCGCCCGTATGGAGAAAATGCTGGCTTCTGATTGGTCGAATGACGTCATCACCGGAAGTGGAATGGGAAACCGCTGACCAGTTGGAAAAAGGGATCGTGGGCTCATGGGAACCGGAAGTCACGTGATTTGGAATGGGAAACCGCTGGCAAGTAGGAAAAAGGGATCGTGGGCTCAAGGGGAAGTAAAACCGCTGAGAAAACGCGGGCTCAAAGTCCAAAGTCCAATTTGGGGAACGGGGGTGGTCCTTGAAAACAAGACAAAATGAATAAATCATGTTTTATTGATTTGTTTTACAATAACTGTGGTTTTCCTTTGAGTTCCTATTTGATAAGTGTTCCTTTTATGATGAGTGTTCAGTTACTGGTATCCATAGGGGTAGGTCTTGAAGGTGTTGTGATCAATGACTCGTTTGTCATAGACCAACTTGTACCATTTATGTTGGGGTTCAGTGAGCAAGGTGTAGTTTGTTGGGTTGCGAACAATTTGATAAGTTTTCGTAACTTGGATTTCCCGTGGTTTGGGAAGGGGTTTCTGGATTTCCTCTTTGACATTTTGACGCATGACGTCATAATTGAGTTGAGTGTGTCCTTCGCTGTTGAGTCGGAAGCCTCTGACCTTGCATTCCACTTTTCCTTTATTCGTAGTATACCCATAGTTCTTGGGTCCTCCACTGACAAATTCTTGGATGTATTCTTTATCATCTAATTCGGAGGCGAAGTCCCCAAGATAGGAACCCAATACAGGTTTGAATTGAGTGGGTGTTTCCTCCAGGTAGATGACGGAGTCGGTGTCAAAGTAGAGGACTCTTTCCCCTAAGTCTTCCAGGGCGTCATACAATTTAAGGCGGGCGTGGCAGGTAGTGAAGCAGGCCACAAAAATGTTGAGGTTGGGCGAGACGCGGATGTCCTCTTTTTGGTTTTGGTAGTGGATCTCCACAGTTTGTTCATTGATAACGGTGACGTGACGTACGTCTAAGGCATCGCTATCCAAGAACTGGTGGAAGGCATGAGGATCATCAAAGGCTTGAATTTGCGTCTTGTTGAGGCGTTGTCCAAACTTGCCCCACATGGAGTTCAACATGAGCTTGGCTAGGGTACGGAGGCCCGGGTTGTATTCGATCTTGTCGTATTCCAACTGGATGCCTTCATGCAGGAAGTACTGTTCGATGTAACGTTGCTTTTCTTCTTCTGTCATGTTGTCCTTAGGCCACCCACTAGCTTCTTGTTTGATTTTCAACCAGGTGTTGACATAATCGGCGAAGAGGCCCTCACAGGTCTCTTCAAAATGCCAGACTTCGTAGATGTATTGGACTTGGTACCCGAGCTCGACGGCTTTATACAGTTCTGGGGTACACCAAGTACTTGTGAGGGCGCGTTGTTCGTCGGTGTGAGGGCAATGATAGGATCTGTCCAAAAGAGGTTTGTCCATTTCTTCTTCCACACAACGGGCACAGAGTGGAAAGAGGAGTTTGTTGTCATGACGGTAAGGCAGCACGGGATGGTACAATTCACGGGGAGGCAGGATTTTGCATTGGATGAGCCCAAAGTACTGGTGTATGTCCGTGTGACCCGGTTGATAAGAGATGGTGGGATGTCCTTTGGGGTAGGTGGACTTCTTGTTGACCCACGGGTACAAGGAGGTGACATCAATGTAGTGAATTTTTTGGCCAGGGGTAATATGATGGTAGAGTTTAATGGCATTGGTACGACCTCCACAGAAAGCATCCCGAGGTTCAAGTGGTTGGATAAAGTTGAGTTCCCGGACGAAGGAGTCAATCTCTGGGTGGGTGTCTCGGAGGTGGTCCCATTGACATCCCCAGATTTGAATGACGTTGTACCCTTGGTCGGTAAGCTTTTGGACTTTGTCTTGGGTGACGTCATAGAGGTCCTGCATGGTTCGATCATAGTTGCGGGGGTGTTTTTCGTAGCGATGGGGATAACAGGTAGGGCATCCGTGGGTGAAACAGCCTTGAAATTCGTAGACGGTGTGGGTGTCGGGGCAATAACCATCCACATAGATCTTGGTCCCGGGGATCTTATACTCGCCTTGATTTCGGACATGTTGGATGTATTGGTGATGATGATGAGGCTCTGGATTGGCACTGGCCAGTAGATCGTCGGGGGTAAGATCTTGGAGGGCGCGTTGACGTAGTTGGTGATCGCACCAGGTTAACCATTGAAGGGCTGGGATGGACTGGTTGATGTTATTTCTCCACCCCTTATGACCGGCGGGTTCGCTGGCAATACTGTTGGGGATCATCCGGTTCATACGTAAATCTCGATTACAAGCGGAGGCAATGGTGACGTGATCGAAGGGATTGAAGCCTGTTAAGTCTTCAAACATGCGTTTGAAAGTCAGACATCCTTGTTTCAAGAGTCGTACATCGGAACTGCAATAGGACAATAACTCTTGTTGGAAATGAAACACCACACCCTGGTCGCGTTGTTCTTGATGCCAGGTTTCAAAGGCTTGTCTTCCTTCGAGTGTCATGCTCTCAGGCATGTAGTAATCGCGTGAGGGGAGGATGCCCACGTAGTTTTGATAATAATCATGGGGCTGGTTGAACTTGTGGGGGAAATAGCCTTTGCAGAGTTCTGTCAAACCAAAGGTTTTGGGAAACGCGGAGAGGGGCATCTGGAAGAAACTCATGGAATCAATGAACCGGATGTGGTCATGTTTGATCTCTAAGAGTTTACATCCGTTGCGGAGTTGTTGGACGATGCGGTTTTCACTATAGTATTCTTGGATGATAAAGTACCCATCGTACCCTTGAAAATTATGAGCGATGACGTTGACTTGACGGGTATCGTTGAGGGTCAAGGTATCCAACCATTCCAGAAAGTCACGGATACAAGTGGAACCTGGGAAAGGCTTGGGTTCATCCTTGTCTTCGGTTTCGGCCACGACGAGATTGGCAATGTGTTTTCCCTGGGGTTGCATGGCTTCGATATCAAAGAAGACGTGTAAGGGAGGCAGGTCTTGCTCGTCCTCGTCCTCGGAGGAGGCATGGGGTTCCGCGGCGGCGGCGGCACCTCGTTTGGCGCGAGGACCTTTTTGACGGGTCCTCTTTCTCTTCTTTTGGTCTTGAGGTTTGGGGGCTCTTTGTATAAAACAACGGTGATGGTCAGCGTGGACGTACTGATGACAAGACGGGCAATCCACGTGCCAACAATGGTGACGTTGAATGCGGGACAAGCCCAAATGTGTTGATAACAGTCAGGGCATCGGTGTCGTTGAGAGCACACGGAGGTCTGGAGGCCCGTGGCGGGTTTGCCCGCATGGGTCTTGCTGGAATGGGCTTCGAAACACGCGGGTCCAAAAAAGTCCCGATGACACGAGTCGCAACGTTGAGTGGCTTTCAGGTGTCGGGGGTAAGCATGTTGAAAGTCTGGACAATCTTTCTGTCGACAGGCTCCACACAACTTGGTTTTGGTGCATCGATGCAGTCCCTCATGGTCATAGGGTTTCCAACAATCCGCACACACATAACTGGACCCGAAAAATCCCGGCAATTTGGTGATCACGTCGTAATGGTCTTGGTTGTGCAACAGGATCAGTTGTTTGTCAGAAAGGGGTCCAAACGTCGTGATGTGGAACGATCGCTGCGCATCCACCAGGATGATCTGGTAACCGGTGAGGGACGGAGCTTGACTGAATTGGGTCAAGGCATCATAGCTGCAAGGACCGAGGGGTACCTTGGCTTCATTCTGGAGGTCCAGAGCTAGGGTTCGCTGGATTTGACTTCCTTTTCGAATCGAATGCCATTTCGGGTGCTGGTCCACGTGAGCTTTGGCGAGCACGAGGGCTCTGGCACAACAGAGTTCGTCATCGTTGGTGATGGTTATTACCGACCGTTTGTTGGTTGTCAACATGGTCATGGTGGGATGCCCTGGTTTCCCACGACGGGGTTTGCCGGTACCTTGAGGAGCATGATGAACTTGAGTGATGGAGACTTGAAAGGAGTCATCCATTTCAAATTGTTCGTTGCTGTTGAGGGCTTGGGCTAAACGTTGGAACAGAGCTTCCACCCGTTCTGTGTCTCGACGCCATTCACCTGCACGTAATCCCCACCCCTGAAAATTATTGTGCAGGCGATCGGATGCTATGGTAAAGTAGAGGCGATCTTGATCGTGGAGGTCGGGGGTGGTGGTTAACACTTGATCGACGGCTCGACGTAATCCATCTTGCAGAGCTTGGGCTATATTTTGACCTGGCATCAAGTTCCCCCTTTGACGTAACTGGGTCTTGAAATGACGTTCTTGTACCCCCATGCGATCACTCTTCCGATTCACAAAAGGTTCTAAGTCAAATTGGAAGGTAACTTGCGCAGAGGGATCCAATCCACCCCCGCTTTGTTCCCATTGGTTCAAGGCCTCTTCACAAATCTCATCACTGTCCGGCATCTCTTCGGTAGAAATCAAAGGTCCCATACAGGAATTGGTGTCGTCTTCCGAATCAGAGATGTCCAAACCGAGCATGGACATTATCTCACGTCTAGCGAGGCCGCTTGGCCCCGCCACATTGTCTTGTGAGGACATGATCAGATGAAGTCACTGGAGATCGGGGCTCTGTTTTTATAGAGAACCAAAATGTCACGTGGGAGGGGAAGGAGCCAATCACTAAACAGGGTGCCCCGTAGAGAGGGGGTGCCCTAGGGAGGGGTGGGACGGGGTGGGGGGACCCCCCTCCCCCCTCTCTAATGGGGGTCCATGGTGCATCACGGGAACGAATGAGAGACTATAAAACAGATCGATCCTCGGGCTGGAACATCTCAACATGGACTCTTGCCAGGAGAAGTTGTTAGAGACGTTTGAAGAGTTCGAGCTCGATTTAGAAGTCGAAGACATTTTGAAGAAAGTGAAGCAGGAGTTGTTGCTGAAGGACGAAGGCTTTAGTGAGTTTGTGGAACGATTAAAGGAACTGGAGCCGGAAAAAGTGGAAGCCCAGAGACGTCGAAGAGAACAGGCGGCTCCCTTTCATTCACAGTGCTACCCTCAAATGACCTGTGAGTGGTTTGTGGAGGGGTTGGATTATTGTTGCAATTACTGGCGGTACCAATTCAAACGTCCACGGACACCTCCGCCAGCACCGCCCCCATCGCCCCATGTCTGCCGGAAACGAGGGCCTCCGCCGCAGCAACCGTCGTCACATACCCCCCGTGAAGTACCGACCAAACAACGACGACGATGACTCTGACCCAGACGACGACTTGAACGACATTGACTATGTTCCCGACTATGACCCGAACGACGACGACGACGACGACGTTGACGACTATGACCCGAACGACGACGACGACGACGACGTTGACGACTATGACCCGAACGACGACGACGAAACGACAGAGTTACTGACGAAAGACGAACGACGACGGAGACGGAACGCCATCAAAAAAGCTAGGTACAATGCCCGCTACCCAGAGAAAGCCCGAGCGAGGAATATTGTGAAAAAAGCCAACTACCGACGCAAGTACCCTGAGAAAGTGCGTGCTGCCAAAAAACGATACCGAGAACAATATCCGGATCGAGTGCAGGAGTCCAAAAGGCGTTATGAGGAGACGCATAAGGAGCAACGGACTGCCAGCAAAAAAAAATGGGCCCAAAAGAACCGAGCACGTTGTGCCGAATACGACCGGAAGTATAGAGAGAAACATCGGGAACGTTTGAGAGCCCAAGCGCGTGAATATCGTCAAAAGAATCGTGTACGAATATTGGCGTACAAAAGGATGTACAATAAAAGGGCCAAAGCACGGGCGGCTCGTCGGGCCTATCGTGCTGCGAACCAGGAGAAACTGCATGCGCAAAGAAGAGAGTACTACTGGGCGAACCGCGAGAGGTTCTTGGAGCTCGCTAAAAGGTACTACCACAACAAAAGGAAGCAGGTGTCTCGCCCCATAACGCCAAAAACACTGCGGGTGGTATTGACTAATTGTAGGACGCAACCTTCTCTGGAAACCTATTTGAATGACTTTTGTACCTCCTTACCTTCTGTAGAGAGACAGAAAACGGAAGAGAAAATCAAAGCATTAGGACCCTTGAAACTGACCATTCCCTTGGAGGACTTTAAGAAATCGACGCCTAAAATGTCTGAGAACTTTTCTTTTTGTGAATCATTTCTAGATTCTTATACTCTCACGGATATGGATTCGGGGGGTGTGCAAGTCATGGACCCCCCTGACTTGGGCCCCTCTGACTTGGAGGACTTTTCGTCTTTGTTGCAGAGCATAACGCCTGACGAGTGGACCGAGTTACTGAAGGATGTGGAGGACTCTTGTTCCTTTGATCTGGAGGCATTGGTGCCCCCTGAAGACCTCGTTCACGACATGTCACCCGACGAGGGGGTGGATTTAATGTATGATTTAGTAACGTAAAACATTTTCGTCTCAGTATTTGGCAGAACATCCGTCTCAGTATTTGGCAGAACATTCGTCTCAGTATTTGGAAGAACATCCGTCTCAGTATTTGGCAGAACAATGAACTTGACAACTCATGAACCAATGAGACAGTGACATGGTTTTTTATTTTATCAGGATTGTTTACATCACAATGGGTTTTGTCTCGCCAATCCTGCTTGAGACTCAACACGAACTACAGAATAACAATGTGACATTTTCATTTTTGACTCAACATGTGATTAAATGTTTACAATTTTAAACGTTTCTTGGCTTGCATAATTTTCTTGACCACCCGTTCCGTCTTGTTTTTCTTGCCGGGTAATCGATCAATGGCTTGGATCATCTTGGTATCGGCTTTCCATTTATCTTGCAAATTCTTGGCACGACTGTAATCAATGTCGTGTTGCTTAGCAATCTGGTCCAAGCGATTGATCCCGGGATCCCCACGTTTCAGACGTTTAGCCAAATGGGTGCCAGGGCCCATGTACTGATAACCGGGCCAATGAAATTCTTTGCCGGTTTTCGCAATCCATTTTTGGACATCCAAGGCCCCTCCTCGTTGGGGGCGTCCCCTTCTCCTCCTCTTGGTGGGCATGTTTTAGTCACTGTCGTAATCCAATCGACGTCGTAACTTTTTGCCACGAGCCCAATCTTCCCAACCGGGTAAAGGTTTCAATCGTTCCACTTCACGAGCGGGTCCTTTGCCTTTGCGACTCTCGGCTAACTTTTTTTCCAAGGTCTTGCGCTGTTCTCGAATGGCTTCTAAACGCGACCGGGTATCCCCTCGACTGGTGGATGGGCTCCCTTTCTTGACAATCTTACTGGTAGTGGCTGCTCCTTTGCCTTTCTTGGTTGCAGGGGTAATGGGTGGTTTGGGAGTCGACGGGCTGCCTTTTATCATGCGCTTCAACCATTGTTCCACAGGTCCCGTCACCAAATCCCCGGCCTCTTCCTCGCCTTCTTCACCTGGCGGACCACCCGGGGCACCCGGGGCACCAACCCCCACCCCGCCAGGAAATTGACGAATGCGTTTGGTTAACTTGATTAATTCTTGACTCAACGGTTTGGTTTGAGCATTAACCAGGGCTGGGGGTAATTGAGGGTTGGCTAACAAGACATGTTTTTTGGCGGCGAGCGTCGCGGCTTTGTTCAACAAGGCATTTTCGGTGAGTTCTCCTTTGTAATATTGAATGAGTTGTTCCAAGTCCTTTTGGGGAATCATGTACACTTCGTCCATGTTCGTTGACTACAGTCGGAGCAAAGTTCCCCGTCTTCCTGGTCACGGCAACTCTTACAAAGACGGGCCCTCAAGATGTGTTGGTACTCTCGATACAACAGGTGATATTTATGCTTCCAATAATGACACTCGTCTTTCCATTTGTCGGTGGCCCGATTGGCCTCTTGTAATAGAGTCATCCACGTAGGGAGGGTTAACGAACACATTGACATAACACCTCGTGAAGTCCTTGAAACAATCCGCTTCCTTTTTGTCGGACTAACCCCTGACGACGTTTTTTGACGGAATGTCGACGACGTCCCAAATCACGTAGTACCTTTTTATAGGGTTGAAGTTTAGCCAGCATGGGTGGGGTGACGGGAATCTTGTTTTTTAAAAAGTTCAAGACCAATTCACTCACAGCATTGATTTGATCGGCATTGGCATGTTGTAACAACTCTTGACGTTTGGAACCATTGGCTTCTTGTAACATGGACCGTAAAAACGGGAATTGACGTCGAAGACGTTGCATCCTTTATCGATGACGACGACGATACCGTTGATTGGCTTTTTGAATCGTGCGTTTTATACGTTTATCCGTTTCCAAGGCCACGGCTTTCCCCAATCCTACCATAGCGGGGACCAATAGATTTAAAAAACCGCCTCGTTGACGACGGCGTCGTCTTCTCCTCCTCACCATGGTCGACCCGTCAATAGACGTTGAAGGGCTTTGTCTTGTTTGATGGCGTCTCGCGTCTCTTTATAGCCTTGACGGGTATTGCGTTTAAAATCTTGCCACCAACCCCCACCTCGTTGTCGTCGGTAATGTTGTACATTATCGGTAATGCCTTTCAAGGCTTGACCACCTAATTTGCCTAAAGCCAGTCCAAACCCAGGGGCGGGACCTGATAGAAACATACTCATGCCATGGGCAATTTTATCCACCAAACGGGGTTTGCGACGCATTAAAGCCCCTCCTCGTTGTTTCCTTTTTCTGCGTCGTCGTCGTCGTTGGACGGCCATGGTTCTAAGAGTGGGGGACTAGGAGGGAGCGGCTTTTTATCGATCCAATACTCTTTGGGTCTCAAGGGACGAGGACATCCGTCTACATAGCATAGGGCTTCCAAGGGTTGGTACACAAAATGACCATGGTAATCTTGGACACATCGTTTGGGTAACGGAGGGGTGAAATCCACAATGGTATCATCCAAGGTTTGCATCTTGATTAAAAATCGTTCCAGATCCTCCAAGGGAATACCCCGCACATGGGTTTTCAATTCGGTCAAGGCTTTGGCATAGGTGGTAAACGCAAATCGACTCATGGTCACTTTAAATCGGTATTGTTTAAAATCATTCCATCCTTTGACCACGGTGCCCACCGCCGCCAAACAGGCTACCAACGTACTATTTTCCAAAAGGGGACCCGCAATCATACCGGCAGCCATCAGGAGTAAGGCCATGCCATTGAACAAGGCATTGATACACCTGTAATGATTCAACATTTTTCGATAACACCACCATTGTTGATGATAAAAGGCATACAAGGAATCCATGCGTTGTAATAATTCCGGGGGGAAGGGAAGACCATGCTGTTTCGATCCATTCAATAACGACACGACGGTTTTCATCTTTACGGCGAAACACGGGACGACGAGGTTTGTACGCTCGGTGCTCCTCCTTGTTTATAACTGGTCACAATGCTATTGGTCATGGTGACATTAGCAATTTCACGTCCTTGGGCCAACTGTTCTTGATCTTGTAACAGCATACGTAAACGTCGTTGTAAATCCGCTTGACGCAAGGTACGAGGGGCTCGGCCAGAACTCCCAGATGTCCAAGATCCTCGAGGGGTAGCTGGATTGGAGGCAGGTGTCAAAGGGGAAGTGGGGGTATTTCGTCGTCGTCCTCGTATTCGTCTCGGTCGTCGTCCACGACGACCCCCACCACCACCACCTCCACCTCCACCTCCACCTCCACCTCCACCACCACCACCTCCACCACCACCAGCACCACCAGCACCAGCACCACCAGCACCTCCACCACCACCACCAGCACCACCAGCACCACCACCACCAGCACCACGTCCACCACCACCACCACCACGACCGCTTCCACCACCGCGTCCACCACCACGTCCACCACCACGTCCACCACGTCCACCACCACCACGTCCATTACCATTACCCCCAGCACCCGCTGCTGTTCGAGCACCCGCTGCCAAAGGTACGCTAGGAGGACTCGCAGGGGTTCGAGCACCAGAAGACTCCGGGGTAGTGTGTATGCTACGGTAGGATTGACTTCCTGGACTTCCTACCCCAGCAGGGGAAGAGGCCTGGGCAGGGGGCGCACCATCTCTACCGGTAATGGGGAGAGCTTCCATAAACTGAAAGAGGGGCTCGGCTTCCATTTCCTCCATGGCGACGTCGAGAAGGCCTTGGTCTCCCGTGAAATACAAATCTTGCCAGGCCCTTGGGGACATTTGATTACCGCTGGCCGCCCCCACCCCCGCAGGGGACACGGTATCGTACGATTGCGGAGGTTGACGGTCGTCATCGGCCATGGTTGCTTTTCTCTTTTTACCTGTTCCAAGGGGCTCCCTTTATAGTCGTTTTTGATAGGTGCGAGTCCATCCTTCGTCTTTTAACAAGTGACTCAACACCCGTTGTTGATCGGACGAGGCCGGATGTAAATCCAAGACCAAATACCCATACGGTCGTGTAGTGGCTTGATGAAACGTCTCCAACGTGTCTTTCCAAGTGGTCGGAAACGATTGAAGCATGACATTGCGTACCCCTAATTGATCTCGGGGGTTCTTGAACGCCACAATGTAATGGGCATTGCGGGATATACTTTTCGCATAGCGACCCACGGGAAACATGTCTTGGCACAAGTATAGGACCGTCACCCCTTGATGATGTGAATGTTTGGTGAATAAATCCAACACGCGTTTATCGTGACTGCCTTCATCCATTAAATCATCCAAAACCAGGACCCCCTGTCCTTCAGGAAACCATTGCACTAAGGCCTCATGATCGGGAATCCCTTCGTGAAACACCACCCCTTGATCTTGCATGCCTTGAAATCGATCTTGCCAGGCCCCATAACAATAATGCATTTGGGTCGGTGGACTTTCAAACAACTCCGGGTTGTCTACCAAGAGTTTTTCCGTAAACGCGGTTTTGCCACATCCCGAAGGTCCCACCACCAAGATAGAGGAAGGCGTATGAAAACGAAACGGTTTCCCCGTTTGCATGATGATGACGAACTACCCTTAGAAAAAAAAAAGGCACCTTTTTATTGGAATCGGTGGGACTCGAACCCACGCACGACCCTCCTCATGTATTCGAGGGGATCCAAAGGCTCTACCCACTGAGCTACGACTCCGACACCACTTTTTTCCAACAAATTTTATTTAACCATTACATTGATGATACGGATGACAACACAGTTGATACCATCTGGCTTCTTGACCTACAATTAATTGTTGAAGGCGTTGACCGGCTTGATGGTCATTACTAACATAATCATGATCAGAAAACTCATTTAAAAACGCTTGCAAGGTTCGTCCACGGGCTTTGGCTTTCAAGTACAATAAGGCGTAATCACCACAACTCTTGCTTGAAATGGCTTGGAGGGACTTGCCATTGGTCACCACATACTTCCAATGTTGGACAATCCAATCTCGTAACGGGGTAGCTTGCACGTACGTGTCCATGGGCAAAGCATAACTGTCCAGGACTTCACACACCTTTCCATCCGTCCACACCGCTAACCAATGTTGTCCCGGTTGATCGTGTGGGTCGGTATTCACAATGTACCCTTGAGGGGTAGTCTTGACAGGAGTCTTGGGTAAACGATCACAGGCCACCGTCCCGTAAAAGACAGGGTTCAATTGGGGGTCGTCTCGGGCTAAATAATCCAACTGCACATTATTCAAGGCCACATGTTCCATCTTTAGTGCTGGTAAATGTTATACAACACGGCTCCGTTCCTGTCAATCTCCAGCAAATTCTCAAATTCTCCATACACGAGTACGGTTATATTGACACCGGGGGCAGCTCCAAATTCCAACACCAGTTGTAAATCTCCCGTTTGCTTGGGGTTGAGGTTTTGACTGTCAGCACATCCATTGGCCACATTGTCAAACATGAACAAGGTACAATTTTTAGCTTGGCCCCAATCCAGCAGTTCTACCATATTGCCTTTCTTTTTACACCAGGCACCACTGGCTTGCAGAAAACGGAAGTAGCCTAGATTATCTCGGGTGCCATTGTTGTGCACTAACTGGAGGGTTTCATAAGGGTATTCTTCTCCTCTGACAATCTGTTTAATGGAACTCAGACCAAATTTCTGGAAACAGAACGGATCTCGGGTCACATCTCCATTGAAGGCACGGCTGTCCAGTAACCCCACAATCAATCGGTCAGGTATTCTGTTTTGAAACAGGTTGGGGATATCAAAGCGGACCAGGTTGTTTTGCATGCTGAAGGTCCGGATTTCACTGCGGACGGTCGGGTAAGCCGCCACTTGGCCTTCATTGTGTCTTTTTTCAGATATACTCTGGTAGATGGCGTCATTCAAACGCAGTTGACAGAGATGAAACCGTAGTTTCACATCCCCTTCCATCAATCGGCCAGCTTCACCCACTCCATTCAAAAACAGGCTGGGACCATTGAAATGAAATTTCATCTTGATTTCGATGCCAGGCACCAACAATTTGCCAGTGTGAAAGACTTCCAAGTGCGGGGTAAACACTAGACTGTGGGTGACACCTGCAGCATACTTGGCGAGTTCGGCTTTCATGGCCGCCAAGGCTCCTTTGTGATGGGCAGGGAGTCCCTGGTAGTCTACATGTCCAGCACCAGCATTCGCTGCGGTGTTGGTATTGGTGGCAGTCCATTGGGGTGGGAAATCCACTTGATTGAACCATCCTTGGGGTCCTAACACGGTCTTGCCATCTTCTCGGTCATAATTCAACAAGGTTTCCAGGTAAGCTTTGTAATGATAGGTGTCGGATTGTGGACTGATCAACGTGCCATTCAACTGCAAGTCAATTTGTTTGATGATGGAATGGGCCAAATTGTTGACGGGGAACAATATCTCTGTGGCGTCCAAGTTCCCGGCATCCTCCTTTTTCAAACTCAATTCCATGGTAAAGTAACTGCGTCCCAAATCCACAAAATCGTCCAACCCTGGAATGATGAATTCCATGGGATTGATACCCGTGGTGGTGGGTTGGATGGTGACCATGCGATAGGCATTGATGCTAATGTCGGTCGGTGGCACCTTGAAAATCCGTAAGGCAGGGTTGACGGTCCCTTCGGAACGCTCGTGAGCCGGGGCGGTTTGTGTACTCACGTCAGGCATGTTTAACGTCGTCGAGTGGTACCCCGTCGTCGTCGTGAGGGGTTTTTATAGCGTCGTCGTCGTCGTGCTAAACGTTGTCTCAAATCAAACCCGGGGACTCTCATGACCTCGGGACTTAACCATCCACCACGTTGTCGTCGCATGAGTTTCCAAAACGGATACAGTCCACCCCATTGAGACAACCCTCGATTACTACGAATCCGTCGAGGTCGTGAATGCACGGGTTCCATTAGACTCCCAAAATATCACGTGCACGTTTGGTTTGTTTGGGAAATAAGGCAGTGGCTACACGCACGGCGTCTTTCACGTTCTTATGACTCAACGCTTTCTTGGCTTGTTTGGTGATTTCTTTTTTAAGGACGTCTTCGGCTTTGCGTTTGATACCTCGTGTCAAACCCGTTTCCAAGCCTCTCTTGATATTACTAGGCAATTTTAAAGGATTTCGCGTCCTTATAAGACCTTGCAACCCCCCACGCATCAGATCCGTCATCACTCCTTTGCCTTGTTGATCATACCACTCGTCGGTTCGAAATCGTGTCAAACTTCCCCCACGCATGGTGCCTTCTTCACCAGGGATAAACGTTTTGTTTGGGCTTCATGGGACTCCCCTTTTTATACCGTCATCGTCGTTTTTTCCGAAAAGCGGCTTCCAACCCTTTTTTAGCCCCGTAACTCGCGGCACCACTTGCGGCACCCAACGCCACAGCTTTCCCTCCAGCGATCAAAGCTGGAATGAGGGCCGCCAGGGGCAAGAGACCCCCTCGTTGCCTTCTTCTTCGTCTCCTTCGACGCACTCTTGTCTTGGGCATCTTTGTTTGTTTTTCACAACCCTTGTTTTCTTTTTATACTCACATGAGGTTGCACGTAAACGATTCCCCCGCCCACCGTTTGCGTTTCCCACTTCGCATTTCTTCCATACGTTTCTTCGTTGATCTTAGGTAATTCTTTTTGGCTAACTTTTCTACCCCTTTGGTGATGGACCAAGCGGCCTTAGGAATCCCGGCAATCACCGCGTTGACCCCTTCCCCCGCTTGTGGACGCTGTGGTCGGCGTCGTCGTCGTCGTCGTCGTCGTTTCGGAGGCATGATTGATTTGGGTTCCCTTCTCGTCTCTCTTTTTTATGTCTTTTTGAAGTGTAACGTGACAATGGTATGACCTTCACCAAACTTGACCAAGTCTCCTCCTCTACCAATGGTTTCAGCCACTTGAACGTGAATCATTTCCACCACCTCGTTACGAAGAGACATGTATTGAATGTGCAACGGTTCAAAATACAGGTTGCCGCGTGCTTCACGCTTGTACTGGATTTCACGTAACAAATCAGTCACGCGATTGCCCACCACCGTGCTGCCTGCTACGTCGGAGTACACGTGCAACGATCGTGTGGGTTCACCCACCACGGAACGAAACGCCACATTCAAGTTGGTGAAACGCCAACTACAACTCATACTTAATTGTAAATAATCCGGTAAAATAGAACGCACCGTCCAAAAGACCGCGTTCCCCTGACCGTCGGTGACATCGTTCCAATTATTGTCAGCGGGTTTTGTCATGTTGGGGATTTGATCCCCCATGAATTCTTGTTGTAAGTTGGGTCCCAAAATCAACACACTGTCAATTTTACGTAACCATCCCATCTTGAGCGCCAACTTGGTGTAGATGGTCAGGGCTGGCGTGTCGGTGCCGCAATGACAGATATTGGTGTTGTCGATGAGCAGATCCTCGCCTTCCCACTTGAACTTGACGTAGGTGTGCTTGCCTTGATCATTGGTAAACCGACCACCTTGAATGGCCATTTCCATACGTTGTTGTTCCAAGTGAGTAATGATGGCTTTCATGAAACTCACGCCATCCACCACCCAATCCAAATCTTGGACGTCATTGATGATGCTTCGCGCGGTGTCTACTCGCGAGGTCATTTCCTCGTCTTTTGCACCCGGTTTGGGATACGTTTGGCCCCAGGATGTCCCCATGACGTACCCATTTTTCTTCACCAACTCATACAAATTGACGCGAGCATCTGGTAAGGAAATGGCACTCAACCCCACTTGCCATCCACCCCCTGTGAGCTGTAACGGTTGAGGTAAACGAATCTTGAAGGAATTAGGTTGGTTGTTGGGAAATTCACGTCGGTTGGCATGACTGGGTAACGTCACGTAGAACGACATGTTGTCTTTGTTCTTCACACTACCACTTCCCTTTTAAAGTGGAGGGTCAGGAGGGCATGGCCTTCACCAAATTTCACCAGATCCCCATTAGTTTCGGCCATCTGGGTTTCGACGATTTCCACCACTTCGTTGCGTACTGGGATATATTGAATATGTCGAGGTTCAAAGTGGGTGGTGTTTTGAGGCTGGTACTTGATTTCTCTTAAGAGATCGGTGATGCGGCCCCCTACCATGCTGCTGGTGCCTACATCACAATACACGTGCAAAGGACGTGTCGAGGGAAATTCCAACGAGGGACGAAAGGTCTGGTTCACATTCACAAACCGCCAAGGGCACGATAGACTCAATTTCAGATAATCCCCCTCCACTTTCCAAAAGATGGGGTTGTTGGCGGCATCGCGGATATCCGTCGGGGTGGGAATGGAGTCCGAATGAAATTCTTGCAAGAGATTCGGACCCAATCGATACTGGCCGGGGGACACTTGTTCAATCCATCCCATTCTCAGCGCCAAGGATCTGCCCCATGACACGTGTGCTACTTGTCGTGTGTAATCCACATTGGTCGTATTCAACAACAAATCCCCTTCGGAGGTCCATTCAAAGGTCGGGTATAATTTGACGCCATTGTCCTCGGCCCATTTGTTTTTGGGTTCGGTTTGTTTGGCACGGGCTTGCACGTAACGGTACACCAATTGATGAAAAAAGTGCGATCCCGTCGACGAGGCCAATTCCTTTCTCATATCTCGCCCGTAGACAGTGAGTTCGCGACGTTGATGCCACCATCGATCGTTGCCTTGATCGTCTTGGGCATACACCCGTTCGTGCCATCGTACGTACAACAGAGGATGGGAATCACCCACGCCTCCTTCTTCCGCTATCACGGGAATGGTGGGTAAGGATAAACTCACCATACCCACCATCCATCCTCGTCCCACAAATCGGATGGGTTTAGGCAATCGGTTTCTGAAATGATGACTCTTGTTCCCAGGAAACTCTTTGGTACTCGCATGACTCATCAACGTCACGTAAAACGAAGAGTTGGGCACCAACGTCATTTTTTAGTCGCGTCGTCGTCTTTTGGGTGGGCTTGTCTCTTTAGTCTTCAGTTGTCGTTTGGGTGGGCTTTTCCTCTGGGGTGGTTGGAGAGCCGTGACGTCTTGACTACGAATCCAACTATTGTACTTGTCGGGCCACCCTTTCCACTTGACCAACCAACGATCTTTTTGTCGCTTAAGTACCTTTTCGATGCGAAACACCTCGGACACATGGACTTTTTGTAAATCCTCTTCATAAAACGTACCTTGGACGGGGGTCTCATCCCATTCGTGAATCTTATACGTGGGCACAGATCCCGGGATCACCCGATGCACCACAAACACTTCTTCGGTCCAACCGGGTAAATAGCCTTTTTCAAAGGTACGATGAATCTTGTTGAGACGGACACGATCTCCGACTTTGAATTTAGGTTTTTTCTTGTCTTTCAACCGTTGGGCATACAATCGTTTCCACACCGCTTCTTCGTTGTCCCATGTCACGTCTTGAGGGGCCATACCAATACTTCGATGCCGGGTGGCATTATAGCCTTGCACCAACTCGGGTAACACATCGTCAAACTGTAAGGTGTTGGCCGCGGTCAAATAACGGTACAACCGTTCTTTCAAGGTGCGGTTAAATCGTTCCACCACACTGGCTTTGGCATCCCCTTCGGTCGAAAAATGTTGAATGCCTTGCTCGTCAAGCCATCGTTGAAAGGTCCGGTTGTAAAATTCTTTCCCTCGATCCGTTTGCAATCGATTCGGGTGACGTCCTTTCAAAATCTTGTCAAAGGCATGGACCAAGGCGACCCCGGTTTTGTCTTTCAACGGTTGTACCCACGCGTACTTGGACAACACATCCAAGACCGTCAACAAGTAGCGTATACCCCGATTATATTTGGCCAACGGTTGCACTTCCACTAAATCCGCGACCCATTGATCATCTAATCCTCCTACGATGACGGGGACGGTGGGAAAACGACGACGTCGAGGTTTATGTAACGTATAGGCCAAATCCCGTTCCAAGACCCGTTGGGCTTTTTTTAAAGGGAGACGATGGGCTTTAGCAAACCGTTGCACGCCTCCTAAACTCCCCGGGGCACGAGGATCGTGGTAACGATTCAACCATGATGGGGAGACCTTTTTCTTTCGAGGGGCCATACGTTCTGGCATTCATCCCATAAGGTCGATATGGTGGGGACCGTGTGGGGATGCGCCTTTTGAATGATTCGATACCATCGCCAGGCGTTCGGGTGAGCTTTTAACCATAAGACAAACACGACCCATCGATACAGGTTGCAGTCCACATGGGTTTCTTCAAAGAGGTGGAGAGGATGCGTGTCCTCGGGACAAGGGGGTATGGGGATTTGGGACCCGGGTTGATGATCATATAAGACTTGACAAAGGGTTTGATGACATTGCCATTGCCCCAG
Source organism: Siderastrea siderea (assembly GCA_964030785.1). NCBI lineage: Eukaryota > Metazoa > Cnidaria > Anthozoa > Scleractinia > Rhizangiidae > Siderastrea > Siderastrea siderea. Next base: position 35,004,271 of record OZ034975.1, read on the forward strand.
GGACAAGATAGACTCCCACGCATCACACACAGACTCCATGGTGACATTGATAAAAAATTTTATTCGTTCTCTCATTTAAAAGAGACCTAGACGGCCATAGCTGATGGTCTCTAGACCTTTCTGCCAGTTCTCCACACTGTCACTGTACTTGGGGGGTGGTGGAGCTGGGGCTACCATCATTTCTTGACGGTTCTTGAGCTCTTGAATTTCTCGTAACAATTGTTTCTCATACTCTGTCAGGGGTCGTTCTCGTTCCACGTCCTCTTTCCTTCGGACTGGAGGACCAGGGATGTCATAGCCCCTCTTGGGATATCCTTGAGCATCACGGGTGGGTGCTTCAGCTTGTTGGTCGGCTTTTTTGGGAGGGTTGTCATGAAACCACGTCCAGTACTTGGGACCCAAGGGTTGATCGGCCCATCGGAAGAAGCCACACGTTTTCTTGGAACAAGTCAGAAACAAGCGATCGGGGTTCTGGGTCGAATGACTCTGTTGTAGCGTAGCGGGTTCACGGCAAAAGCATTGTAAACCACCCCACATGTCCAACACTTCTACATGAGGTTGACTATACACGGCTTTCATATACTCCAGAACTTGATCTTGACCACAAAACAGCAAACACGGTTGCATGGGACATTTCACATACTTCCATCCCTTTTGAGATTCTCGGGCCTCCAAACGCACCTCATGGTAAGGACATACCATAGTGTCCACTGAACTGGCAGGATCATACACGGTCGTCAAGGTGAATTGAGGTGATGGGGGTGATTGCTCCACCATGTCATTCAATTCTTTCATCATATCTTCCACAGCAGCTCGGGTGTCTTCCACCACGTCGCACACCACAGGATCACAGTCCACGGGCGTCATATGTTGAATGCTCTTCTTCTTCTTTTTCCCCTCTGGGGGATGGGTTGATTTTCTCTTCCGATCGACAGACATCGTACTCAAAGGTTGATGTCACCCCCTACCGACCATGCCTTTTTATACCTTAGACCCTTGGCTGCCATTGGTCAGCTTATCCTACCCATATAAGGACTTGTTATCTTCCCATTGGTCAGCTTGTTCAATCCAAATAAGGTCCTCTTGTCTTCCCATTGGTCCGTTGTCCCTATTTAAGACGGTCCCTTGGTCACTAGATCTTCATTCCAAGTAGATGGACTACTACCAAGATCTCAACCGAGACGACTTTGCTTCCACCGAAGACTATTTGGCTGAACGGGTCAAACGAGGTCTAGCAGCGGGATTCACGTTCAAACAGTGCCGACAGCACCACGTCATTGATTTCGGTTTGGCCTTAGAGTTGACTCCCACGGAGATTCTAGCTATTGTAGGCCCAGACACCGGCTACGTTCTTAAATGCCCCCCAACATCAACATGATCGGAGAACAAGATCTCGGTGCCTTGGAACTGCAAGTGGGTCATGGCCATGTGGTCTACACCGGGGGAGCCAAAGGTACGGATGCCCTCGTGGAAGAACATGCCAAACACTTTGGGATGCAACTAGAAGTCCTCGTCCCCCCGAACCATCCTCGATCCACTTTCATCACCCCTTCTACGGTGGAAGTCTTGATGCTGGCCAACCCCCATCTTCACCAGGCGGCTGAGAAACTAGGCAAACAAATGCCCAGTCATTTTTACACCCTGCAATTGCTGCAACGTAATTATCAAATTGCCAAAAAAGCCCATACCATCTATGCCTTTGGCATCTTGGAACCGGATCATAAACGCGTGAAAGGAGGCACTGGTTGGACTGTGCAATTGGCTATGGATCAAGGCAAACCCGTCTACCTGTTTGACATACCCAGTCAATCATGGTACCGCTCGGACCATTACTACCAAGTCAATGAGAATGCCGCCACCCTGGTCACTGGCAGTCAATTTGTTCCTTGGGGACCTAAAAAGCCCACCCTTCATCAAAGCAGTGCTATTGTGGGATCCCGGGATGTGGACGAGAAAACCCGAGCCGAAATTCAAGCCTTATTCAATCGCACCTTCTGTCTACCCGAGAACATTGATCAATTACGCATGGAACTGGAAGACTTTCATTTGTAATTTTTTAGTTTTTACTTTTGGAATTGTACATAGCTTTCTTTTTCAATTTCTTAGTTTTTTATTTTTTTTTCCATTGTACATATTTTTTAGTTTTTATTTTTTCAAATTGTAGATAGCTTTTCCAATTGTAAATAGGAGCGCCCCACCCGCGTGGCAAAGAATACAGACCACCCTTTGTAAAAAACATCAACTCTTTTTTAATTAAAAAATAAAAAACTGACATCACTGGTTTACACTATGGTCATAAATAATTGGTCTTGACTCACAGTAGCCTTGACTCACAATACAAAACGCAACAGGAATTAAAAAATGTTCATTGTCCCTTTCAAACAAACAAAACACGTCGTACACGATTGGCTCGTTCCCGTCTTTCCCGTTCTTCCGCTTTCTTCACTTCTCGATAAAAATGACTGATTGTTAACCAGTCATTTCCACAGTACACTTCAGACAAATGGGCCGCCATAAAAAAGTCCAGTTCCTCAAACATCCCCCTGCTAATGGGCCAATATCGCTCCTCCCTGGTCACTCCTACCCATCGCTCAATCCAAGGGATGATACGATTCACCAGCGCTCTCTTTAACCGACGGTAAGTCACTGATTGAAGAGGTCCGCCATTCTCGGGCTCCACAAAACATAATAAAAATAAACGGAGGAAGGCCTCCACGCGCTGCCGGTTCAGGGGGCGCCACGCTTCCTCCCGCCTTTCGTACATGACTCTGGTGTGACGTTCCACGGGCGTCCTCTCCGGGCCAACTCGTCTCCTCAACACGTCTTCTCCTCCCACATTCACAGTACTGCCTAGCGAGCCCAAGGGATTTCTCGTTTCCGACATTTTCGCACCAACTGACAAAAGTCAACATAGACCGGCTCAAAGCTAGGAATGGCGTCCTGTGGCCTCGCTTGACTTATATACCCTGATTCGCGCAATGCACCATGGTCTATCTAAGGAGGGGGGAGGGGGGTACCCCCACCTCTTCCCCTCCCACAGCATGATGGGGCCTTTCTCTCATTGGTCCCTTCCCTCCCACGTGACCCTTTTGTTTCTCTATAAAAACCCCCGTCTCATTTCACACTTCAACTCATGGATGATCCAGAAACCCAACAAGTGATGGCTCAACCCCAACCATGCCTGGTGTGTAAGAAACCTGTCACCAAACCAACCATTTTGATGTGCTGCGAACAACCCTGTCATCTAACCTGTGCCAAACAGCAGGGAAAACAACAAAGTACCAATCCTAACTGGGGTTGCTTTAGATGTCTACACGGAACTAGCCTCCACGTCCTTGAAATCCTCCATGAAGAATGGAAAGAAGACCCCCAATTTATGAAAGAAGTCAAACGTCACTGGTACCAGCATACTTTTCCGGGAATCACACATCACCTCCTTCCTCTCTGGTATGGTATCGCTTATGAATTGAAGTGCGGTGAACCCATATGTTTGGGAGGCGTCCAAGGATTCTGGGGAAAACACAAACCCAGGTATTGCTCATCTGAACAAATCGAGTTTCTTGGCCAGACCCCAAGCGAAGTCATTTCAAGCATGAAAGAACAGAATCCTTTCCCCACCACCTCGTGTATCGTCTGTGACAAAGATGTCACCTATCAAAACCTATTGATCTGCTGCCGAAACCCCTGTCATGTAGCCTGTGCTGACAACTGGAGAAAGAATCCTCATCTAATCCCCAAATGTGTTTACATCCGACAAAGCCATTCCACCACAGTCATTGAAATCCTCAATTACGATTGGAAAGAAGACCCCCAATTTGTGAAAGAAGTCGAACGTATCTGGAATGGTCATCTGTGGTATGGTATTTGTCATACAGGCACCGGAGCCATTGAAGGATTCTGGGGAAAAATCTTCAAGAATCCGGATACAATCAGCAACATACCCCATTTTCTTGGCCACACCCCAAGCGAAGTCCTTTCACACATGAAGAACATTTTGAGTTCTCAGTAACCTCATCAAAGAGGAACACTTATCAAATAGGAACTCAAAGGAAAACCACAGTTATTGTAAAACAAATCAATAAAACATGATTTATTCATTTTGTCTTGTTTTCAAGGACCACCCCCGTTCCCCAAATTGGACTTTGGACTTTGAGCCCGCGTTTTCTCAGCGGTTTTACTTCCCCTTGAGCCCACGATCCCTTTTTCCTACTTGCCAGCGGTTTCTCATTCCAAATCACGTGACTTCCGGTTCCCATGAGCCCACGATCCCTTTTTCCAACTGGTCAGCGGTTTCCCATTCCACTTCCGGTGATGACGTCACTCGACCAATCAGAAGCCAGCATTTTCTCCATACGGGCGCAACTTACTACTGCCATGACCTCGCGCAGCCAAACATTTTCCCGTCCGGTCCTCCCACTTAGCCATTAAGTACATAGTATGGCCATGTATCACCATGCATAGCCATGTATGACCATAGCCATGTATTAAAAAAATAGCCATTAATAATCATGTAAAGCCATGTATGTTCATGTACGGTCATTATAACCATATACACTCATGTATAGCCACGTATGAGTATGTATAACCATGTATTACGGTGGATGTACATCCATCTATGGCAATGTAAAGCCATGTATGTTCATGTACAGCCATGTATAGTCACGTATGGCCATATGTAGCATGCATCATCATGTATAGCCATGTATGAGTATGTATAACCATGTATTACGGTGGATGTACATCCATCTATGGAAATGTAAAGCCATATATGTTCATGTTGATCATGTACAGCCATGTATAGCCACATATGACCATGTACATCCATGTATAGTCATGTATGACCGGGTATAGCCATGTATCACGATGTATAGCCACACACAGCTATTTATGGCCATATAAAGCCATGTATACCAATGTATGATCATGTACAGCCATGTATGGCCATATATGACCATGTATATCCATGTGTGACCATGTAGAGCCATGTATTGTATGTATACCCATGTATTACCAAGTAGGGCCATGTATCATTATGTATGACCATGTATATCATATATCACCATGTATAGCCATGTATGACCATGTACACCTATGTATAGCCATATGCTTAATAATGAGCAAGTATAGCCATGTATCACGATGTATAGCCATATACAGCCATTTATTACATTTAAAGCCATGTATGTTCGTGTATGACTATGTACAGCCGTATATACCATGTATGACCACGTAGAGCCATGTATCACCATGTATAGTCATGTATGACCATGGACAGCCATTTATCACCATGTATAGTCATGTATGACCATGGACAGCCATGTAGCACGACGTATAGCCATGTACAGCAATTTATGGCCATGTAAAGCCATGTATGTTCATGTTTGATCATGTACAGCCATGTATAGCCATGTATACCCATGTATTACCATGTAGAGCCATGTAGTTCCAGGTATGACCATGTATGGCCATGTATTTCCATGTATACCCATGCGTGGCCATGTATAGCCATGTATGACCATGTGTAGCTATGTATCACATTGTATGACCATGTATGACCATGTATAGCCATATGTCACAATGTATAGCCTTGTATGCCATGTAAAGCCAGGTATGGCTATGTACAGCCATGTATAACCATGTACAGCTATATGTGACATGTATCACCATGTATAGCCATGTGTAGCCATGCATTGCCATGCGTCACCATGTAACACCATGTATATCATTTATCCCTACGTATCAACACGTATCACCATGTTTAGTCATGTATAGCCATATATTGTCATGTATATCCATGTATTGCCATGTATAATCATGCATCGCCATGTATAACCATGTACCCCCTTGTACAGCCATGTATCACCATGTACAGCCATGTGTCTCCATGTCGTCCATGTACAGGCACGTATTGCCATGTAAAGCCATGTATCAACATGTATAGCCATGTATAGCAGCCATGGATCATTCCGTCTCACCATGTATCACCATGTATTACCATGTATAGCCGTTGTTCGCAACGTATCACTATGTGTAGCCATGGACAGTCATGTATTCCATGTAAAGCCTTGTATTATACATGTATAGCCATGAATAGCCAAAACATTTGAAATATTTTTGGCGTGTTGCACTACAAAAATGTGGTGGCATCTTTGGATTGCATGAAATCTCAGGGGCGTAATTAAGGGAAAAGGCTGAAACTTAAAAAAGAAGATAGGGAAAGGAAAAGGCATTAATCTGAGCATGGTAATATACAGTTACGAACGTAATCATACCTGTGACAACAAGGCTAATGATACTATCTTCTGTATTCCCACTTTTGTCTTCTAGTTTACATCTCACATTAATAGTGTCCTCAAAGGTGACATTCTTCAAGACAGAAGTTGCCTTTCCTTTCTTAAACACTCTCTCCCTGAACTCTGTTGGCATGGCTGGATTGTACTTAAGAATGCCATCACCTGATTCCAGCATCAGCTTTACAGTTTTGGCCGCTGTCCTGCTGTAAGCCCACCAACTAGTTTCACCAAATTCAGCGGTTTTATTGTCAACTGAGTAATCCCATTCCAAGATCGCGTCTGTACCTGCCATAAAGTAGACTGGGTTTAATGGTAGTTTAGTAAATGTCAGGACTCCTTCTGTAGAGAAAAATAATGAAGTGGAAAAGTCTATCTATCGTGCTTTCTTTAGAAGGGCTAGAAACTTACTTGTTTTACGTGTTTTACTACGTTGAAATGTTAACTACCAATCAGTTTAGTTTTCGTGGAGTATTTTATTGCTGGTTTTCACGCCACGTCATAAAATTCTAAAATCATAAATCGTGAGGTTTTCTGATGTTATATCCACACTAGGTTGAAGAAGAATTAAAAATATATATATTTTCACAAGTCTCCAGCCCGGTAACGTCTTGAATTTCTGCCTTTAACCCTACGTGACACCAACATGGCGTTCATAACAAAGCTTTCTCTTATGCAAGAAAGGGCTCTCCTTGTGATTTTTACCAGTTTTGGACAGCATCAGTAGGGAAATTAATGTGAATTTATAGTAGTTCACAAGAAATCGCTTGAAGAGCAGAAGTGAATTCCAGATGTTTTCATTGATTTCCGACCGCCATGTTGGTGTCCCTCCAACATGGCGTTTCCATACTTAGCTCTATAAATTACAGTCGAACGTTTCGGCAAATAACCCAGCAACGGAACATTGTACAGATCTGAGACTTGGCGAAATTGTTTATTTGTTGATCTTTTACAATGTTACAAATTCTTGGCTTCTTTCGTTGAATGGTTTTGATTCTAATGTTGTATGGAGTGACATTGAAAACCGAGAATGGTTCACAAGGGTCTAGTCCCTTCTTCTCATGTCGCAAGGACCAGGAAAGAAAAATAACTGCATGTCTTTTTGAAAATGTCACATAAGTTAATAAACTAAAGGGATTATTATAAAACAAGCAAGAAGGTCCACAATAGGTTTTTCGGAATACGGAATTCAGGCTTTTTAAGGGCGAAATTCGGGAATAAGTAATAAATATTGAGCGAGGTTCAGGATTTGAAATATGAACGGGATACGCGATGTAGCAATTGGTCATGCCCTTGTCCAAGAGGTTTTTCTCTCTTTTTTTTTTCAAAACGAACTTTTACGCAGACGCCATGGTCTGGATCTGACCTCGCAGACGCTGATTGGTGGATATTTTAACGATCACGCAACTTAATGTGATTGGCCCGCTTGATTGAAACTATCGAGAAGTGGATGAGTGTATTTGTCACCGCTAGTGTAAAAAATATATATATTGTTCAGTATTGCTCAGTCGATTTATAAGTAAGACACCATTAGAAAAATAAGGAAATTTGAATTTGTTAGTACCCAGGGCTTGGAGATGAAGCAGAATTAGTCAAATGACACAAACATTTCTCTCAGCGTGATCCAGACTTTACCGGTCGTTGACTCTGTCTGCAACACAGGCTATCACTGACTCTCATTAAGAGCAAAGTATATTTATTTCTCTAAAAAGCCGCGAGCCTGCTTCATACTAGTGACATAATGACACGATGGCATAACGACATAATGATGTCGACAATTATGACCACCAGCATAACGACACGTTTTTTTATATTTTATTTATTTATTTATTTAATATTATTTAATTCCAAAATTACATTAAATTGCACAAGAAAATCCAACGATTCTGAGGTCAGCCTAAAACAGAATACGAGATTTCTTGGAATAAGCCGCCTAATTATCATAGATAGTCTCCCTCTAGACTCAACCACGTGGAGGTGACAATTCTTGTTGCTGTCGACGACGCCGTCGTTGAAGGCTTCAGATCACAAAATCTGCTGCAAGAGGAGAATAGGTGACTCCTATCTTTCAGACGAAGCGAGACGGGCACACGGCCAGCACCACAAACTTGTCAGATAGCTTAGTTTAGTTTTACTTTTTTTGAGTTTTTTTTTTTCTAAATTACAGAGTACCAGTGGACTATTCCCGTTAGAAGTTCATCGGACACTTACTTCTGGCACCTCTTCCAAGAAGCTGCTATGTGGTCATGCCTGGGGTGGATTTACGGTTCAATAATTGTTCCGAGCCTCTGATTAGTTACTTGTTATGTTATTACACACTTGTTATGTCGTTATGTCAACTAAGTTGTTCACACTTGTTTTAGCAGAGACATAACTTCACAATGACAAAAACATAACGACATTAGGGAAATAGATCAGTTTTTTTCCTTATGTAGTTATGCTGCTAATATGGCGTCATGTCTGCATGTTCACAGTGCTCACATATAAACGACATAACTACCCTGTTATGTAGTTATGTGTATGTCGTTGTGACGCTAGTGTGAACCAAGCTTAGCTGCTTTTGGAATTTTGGATTTTGGATACAATTTGGAAGCTAAAAGTGTGTAGATTCCTCAGTACATAATGACTTGGAGATCAACATACGTTAAATAGCCCAAACATGCTCGGAGTTGACTCAATTATCGTCTGGCGCGACGTAATTGATATTCAAACAATTTGTAACCACACAACACTAACCGCTTGCATAAATACTTTTTTCTCCAACAAGCGTTCATACATCCCTGATTTTCAATCAATTATCGTCGAGAGCAACGTATTTCGAACGGCTTGTTCTGATTTTGTAAAGTTTGGCTATAGTATGGTTTCAGACCACTTCCCTGTAGTAACAATCAACGGCCTAAAAATTTAAATGATCACAAAGTCGCCTCATTGACAGCTTGATCGACCACTAAACAAAAACGTTTAAACTTTAGTTGAACAAGATTCAGAGCAAAATATTGACATGTTCAGAGTCGTTTGAACTGAAAGTCGTTACAAGGCAACATAGCAAAACACATTCCAAACGAAACAAAATGCTTTTTGCCATTAAGTTTCCATCGGCCATTTATGAATGGTCGTCTAGCGTCTTTCGATAAGTTGGTCAGGAACGGGAAAAAATTGAACTTACCGGCATGTGAAATAAAAAAAAAGAGATCAATAAACACACGGCAAACTGTGTGTATTCTAACAGAGTTCGCGAAACCCATATTCTCCAGGTAAGAAACACTCAGTTATTTTTGGAATATGATACCCAGATTCAAATTAAAGTGACCCTATAGAGTCCAGCTTTTCTTTCATTTAATTATTTATTTATTTATTTAAAAACCAATGTCTATCGCTGTCTCCGAGTCAGCAATATACAGTCGGAGTGTACGGTTGCGGTATTTCATGAACATAGGCCTATATACTTTGATTGACATACTAAACTTTTTTACCAAAGAAAAAATATGGAGGAAAAAAGGCACCAACACATTTCACACCCAAGTGTAGTTTTAGGAGGATCATAACGCAAAATTTCCGCATCGAAATATTTACTTCCTTGCTACAGCACTAAGGCTTATGCTAACTTCCTGATGTGACAAATCTGAAATGCTAAAAAAATATATAGGTATTGTAAATGGAGCAATTTCTTGAAGGGGAATTAGCTCCTCTTTTCACTTACAATGTTCTAGACAAAGAAGACATTTACATTTGGTTGTCTATTCAATGCCTTAGACGATGTATTCTATTTCAGCTGCTTCTCGGGCTCAGTTATCCAATGAACATTGTCCAATACGCCAATACGCCAATTGATGCGTACGAAACATAACCATATGACCATTCGGATAACCATATGACCTAATTTCCGGCTTCCCAAGTCGAACATACACCTAAGTATAGGGGAAAACAGGGAACAGGGTAAAACTGTGCCCTCAGATTTCAGTACGACGTTGAGCACAGTTTATGTCTCTTGGATAAGGCACTTCAGCACCGTTCCTGCATGTGGCTTCGCGTAGACGATCTTCAGATCATCAGTATTCCCAAGAGAGGAACTTCGTTGTAACATTGGGCGAAGTCGTTTCGGAGGCTAAGTAAAATGGAGACAGCACTTTGTAAACCAATCCTTGAGAGAAGCAATTTTTCTCCTTAATTGGATTGAGAAAGCAAGGGAAAGGAAAAGCCAGATGCTTTAAATAAAAATTTCGGCACTGTAATGTTTAACTGGGGAAAAATAGTGTGTGTATAGCTAAATAAGGTTTTGAATATTTAAAGTGAAGGCGAATCTGTTGGCGAACGCCACTCAGAGCCCTTCTGCAGCACCACCAAGGGGACAGCATAGTAGGCCGTTTGCTGAGTTGTGTTTACCTGTTAACAAGCTCGTTCACCAGGGAAGTGTACGGGAAGCCGGGGATCCCCAAGGTGGCAAGAAGAGGTAGAAATAGGAAAGCAGATGTTATTGTGCAATATTTCGGGGGCCGGAAACTCTATAAAAGGCTACGGGAAACAGGAAGTTTTAGACCCAGTGCCCTACCCCCTCCCCCCAACCCACAATTGGCCCTGGCCTCATTTGAACATTAAAAGTTCTGAATGAGATGGATGCTTTGGTGTGACTTTCTGGATCTTTCTACAGCTTCATACAGTGTGGAGCACCGAAAGGATCAAAGCAACAAACCTTGCCACGACTGAATCAGGAAAGAAATATTCTTCTCGGGTTTAACCTTGACATATTTCATTTGTCGACAACATCATACTGTTGGCCGTTCAAGATCGATAAGATGCACTGTGTAAACGCAGTTCCAGCATTTACGGAATGCTGTGTAATCTGGCACTGCTGCTTTTTCCGCATGGAAGTATGTGTAACTTCCCTGTTTCCTACTTTAGAATATAGGATGGCAATAATATTGAATGAACTCGACTTTTAGTTGATTGCGTTTCAGCGCTTACTAAATAGCCAGTCAATCTCATGAACTCTGTAGGAAAAATCCCGAAATTCGCTAAAATCACGTTAGGGTTTAAATTTTAATTAATCTTACAGAGATAGCGCAAATCAGGGATAGAAGTTTGGGGTTGCTTAGGGCAGCTAAACAACACAAATGTTCACGTGATGCTATTGCACACTTCATGCCAAAGGAGATTTAATATAGCGAAAGTAGTGCGCATACAAACCACATAGACGCTTTCTCAGAGACTCGTCGCGATGTCGGCTGTCTCACACTGAATTTTAATGCATCGAAATTGAGCTTTTGAAGCTAAACGTCACTGTTACGGGTGTTAAAATAAATATTTTAAGTACTAAAACGTGTTACGCGACATTCCAAGGCCCCCGAATAGGCGAAAGTGTATTAGCTTTTTTTAAACTCGACATATTTGTGAACAATTTTAATTTCAATTTCATTTGTTCGCCCTATGCATGTCTTACATATTATTCATATTATCTTATCCCGACATGTTTTCTAAACTCTTCTAAGGAAGTTTGAAGCTAGAAAAAAAAATAGATTCCTTTACTCACAGACTTGATCATGACGGTTATGCCTCTGAGTAAATCGGTCTAAGGAAAGATTACCCGAGCGTGAATTGTGACTAATAAGCGAAACATTCTTGACTTCAGACTGCTCGCTTCCGGAGTCTTCAGTTTTAGTTGCCTGTTGATAATACAATTTAACTTCAACTTCAACTTTATTGCTTCCATCACCTAATACATTGTAATATATTTATACTGACTCTTGCAATAAAAGCGATGAGGGATTCTATAGAAAAGCAAAACAAATGCTTGAATTTATAGATCCCTTCGAAAATTAGAAATGTGGTCAACTGGAACTTACAGAGCTATATTATCATTACTTACTACGTACTACTTACATACTTAGCAATGAGAAATATAGTTAATTTTTTTGGAAGAATTTCTTGAAGTTACTTGAAGTTTCTCATGAAAATAATCAAAACAGCAAGAAAGTAAATTTTATTATATATATTATAACTTTTATTATATATTTAAGAGGGATACTTTGCCACTGCTGTTTTATCAATTATATTTCTTTTTATGTTTTTCTTAAATACATAAAATGATTTGGTTTTTCGTGTTTTGTTTTCTATACTATTCCATATTTTTGGACCTTGATGGGATAATTTGCGTGGAAGATGACAGTCATCTGCATGCCGTGTAAACTATGTATCTGGGAATTAACTGAGAAAACACCTGTCAAATTTATTGGAATCTGGTTATTATATAATTTAAACATAAAAAGAGACATTTCTAGCTCATTTATTTCCTTTATTTTCAATATTTTTAACTCCTTGAAGAAATTAACTGTACTGTCTCTATATTGAATTTTAGCTATTAAGTCCTAACTGCTCTTTTTTGTAGTATTTCAATTCTAGATAGTCTTGAAGGATAATTGTTGGCCCATATAATATTACAATAGTGGAAGTAAGGGTAAACAAGAGTGTAGTATAAGGTTTTCATTGCTTCCTTCGTCAAAAATTGTCCCACTTTAAACATGATTCCAATATTTTTTGATATTTTGCTTGTTATCAAGTTGATGTGTGGCTTCCATGTTAGGTTTTCATCGATTACTGTACCCAAAAACTTGCATTCTCTAACTCTGTTAATAATGCTTCCATCTATCTTTAAATCAATGGCCTCATTCATAATATTTTTTCTGTTCGAAAATAACATATAATTTGTTTTAGAAATATTTAATGGTAATTTATTTGCTTTGAACCATACTGAAAGCTTTTTTAGTTCATTATTTGTTATTGTGAGTAACTGATTTAGACTTGTATTCTTGTAAAATATGTTTGTGTCATCAGCAAATAATGTGAAGGAAAACACTTTGGATGAAGCATGTATATCATTTATGTAAATCAAAAATAGAAGTGGACCAAGAGCAGATCCCTGTCGAACCCAACACGTTATGTCTGCCATTTTTGAGTCTATCCCTTTGTATTGTACATACTGTTTTCTGTTAGATAAGTAATTCTTAAACAAATTGATTAAGGAAGATTGTTCACTATAAGGTCTGAATCTTCTGATATGCTACCGTGAATCCCCGATATAACGAAGTGTAAGGGACTGTGGTAGTGTGTTCGTTATCACGAGAGTTCCGTTGTATTGCGGTTCTTTTTATACATGTTAGTATTGCTGGATTAAAAAAATATCGTTCCTTATACCGGAGTCCTCGATATATAGGGTTTCGTTATATCGGGGTTCCACAGCACTGTAGTACGAACTAGTGTGGGCCATGGTAAGTAAAGTAACTGACGAAAGTTTGAGCTCGAATTCGGGTACTCGTGTTTTTGTTTCCAGGTTTGACCTTTTTTGCTGGTCAAACTGACAAGTTGCGCCACTTTTCAACCACTGAGAGTTAATCCAAAACAAATCGTTTCATCGTCGTACATGTACACTTTCTTTGGCTCTTGGCAGAGTTGCTTGTGTCTGTTGCGCATAATTATCGAGTGGAAATACCTTTGGTTTTGATTTTACCATAATAATTTGAAAATTGCTCAATCAGTTCACCTTTACTTCGGATTTATAGCAAAGTGTTGTCCTTGGAATATCAAGGCTGTCAAGCAAAAAAATAATAACAATAATAATAATAATAAAAGAAAGGTTTAAAATTTTTTTTTTGTTCAGTTGAAGGTCGTTTACAGTTTACGTCACCATACAATGGCAGGACTGTGAGAGGTTTAGCTGGGTCTTCTGTGAACTTCACCTGGGGTTTCTCTGGTAACGTTGGTGATATACAATGGGGACTAAAGGAAAGTGGTATCAATGACTTTAAAACTAATGGAATACTAGTTAAGTTACAAGGCAATAATAAAGTGTTATTATCAGGTCCACCAGAATACAATGGACGTGTGAGTGGAAGTCGTAGTTCTGACCAGGCCGTTTTCATTCTCAGTTCCATCACGAAAGTTGATGAGCGATTTTATGGTTGCATATTAGAACCAGCTCGTGGATCATTTGATTCTTCACGATTTGACATTGTGCACTTGGTTGTTGAAGGTGGGTGAGTTTGAAGAACTGGTACTATACAATAACTGAGAAATTAGACCCAGGACAGACTCTGACTTAGGGGACGGTCGTAGAATGGTATTTTTACTATTACCATTGTACAGTAAACCCCAACAAGGAAGCCCTACGACTACTTGTTGGCAGAGCGAAAATCGGGGGTAACTAACCGACAAAACAACGAAGAAGAGAAGAACAGGTAAGAACGGGGCAAAATGGGTGCTACTAGGTCCGGTCGTCGCCGGCTAACAAAATTTTGGCCTGTTGTCCGCGCGAAAATTGGACAAATCGACAAAACATCGACAATTTCACCAGCTGGAGAGGAACTTAATGTAAAAATAGTGGTGGTGAAATTCACCGATCTGCGAGACGAGGAAAGTATTAAAAGTGTTAGTTGTGTTCATGTCTCCACCGCGGTCAAACGTCTGAGATAGTTTTTTCGTTTTAATTTGTAAGATTTATTCACGATGCATGCGAAACATGAGCAAGGATATATAAACGGCCCGCGCATTGCGGGCATGTGCGGACGTCTAAAACGGATAAATAAATTTTTTGAATCGGTGTTTAGCCGACTGTTACCGCAATGTTCACATGAGTGTTTTTAAAACTTGATTGGGGAAATGCGATTTGCTTATCTTGATTTGACTCAATGGAAAGTGGAAACTCAATGGAAAGTGAAACTCGCTTTTGAAATGAGTTTAAGAGGGTGCCTCTTAGTCAATTCAAGTTAGTTAAAAAAGGCATTACCTAATAAAAGATAAAGTTCGAAATGAGTTGTCCATGTAAAAAATTAATGAAGCAAATTTCAAATGAAAATAATTCCGACCATACTAAACGGAAAGGAAACCTGAGTCAATGCTTTGTGTGACTCTTGGCTGTAACGTGACAGACTGTTAGATCTGTCAAAATGATTGCGTGATTTCATTCACGCGAAAGTGCTGTAGGTAATTAATTTTTGCTTCTTCGTCGTTAGTTAAAATGTTGAGCTCCCGAACAGCATATTTTTTGTTTCTTCATAAATAGTTAGAGTACATTCTTAATTAACATTAGTCGGATTACTGAACATAAGAGAAAAACCGAAGTTTCTTACGAAGTGCACGAATCATCACCACATCATAGCATTATGCCAATCTTGACATTTCCGATATGCAAAAGTAAATGAGTTTATTGCTGTTTCCAAAAATCAAAGCTGCCTTTGTTTCATCTTTGTTGGTGAATTATTTGGTGCTTTCGGGAATTAATCACCTTTCCAATAAACGATGAACATGAAGCGTGCCATACAAGTTTTTGAAACTGTATTAAATACGGGCAAGAGAACGGGCCAATACAATCGCATCAACAACCAGCGAAACGTGTCATAATTAGAACTTTGGACGACACACTCTTATGATGAAACAAAGACCACGCAATCTTACGCTCACACAACCCAGTCGACCAGCAGTTTTAAAATCAAAAAACAAAAAACATCAGGTGAAACACGTTTATCTGGGTTTTAGCTGTTTGACAAACAAAGAGCATTTTCTTTATTTCACGGTGTGCACAAGTGAAGTACGTACAATAAGTCAATAAACATCCCCCAACGTTGATTTGTAAACATCTCGGAAATCAAACTAGAATAGCGAGCAAACAAAAATAAAATAAGAAGACCATTATTTCATTTATTTATTACTAACATTTCAGTGTAAACATGAAGCAGAAACAGGTGAACGCAAAATCGTACTCACGTGGGTGCACAACGTACGCAGGAATCAAGATTTCAAGAATTCTTTGATCAGCAGTTTGGTCACCACACAGTAATTTTCAAAGAGTTATTTTAACTCCTGTAGTGGAGTTAAACTAACTCCTTAAGGTGGAGTTATTTTTTGGGAGTTATTTTAACTCCAAAAGGAGTTACTTTAACTCCGAAAAGGAGTTACTGTATTGTTTAGGGGAGTTAAGTTAACCCCTAAATTGGAGTTACGCTGGTGGGAGTTATTATAACTCCAATCTGGAGTTAAATTGTACTCCTCTGGAGTTAAATTTAACTCTTTTTTTGGAGTTAAATTTCAGTTTAACTATGCAAGGAGAGTTAAAATAGCTCCTTTTTGCGGTCATTTTGGAGGAGTTACTTCAACTCCCCTTAGGGAGTAATTGTGGAGTGATTTTAACTCTCTAACAAGGGTTAAAATAACTATCTTTTGGGAGTTATTTTCGTGGACTTATTTAACTCCTTTTAGAGAGTAATTCTGGAGTGACTTTGACGGAGTCGTTTTGGAGGAGTTGGGATAACTCCCTATCAGAGTCATTACTTTATTATTGTATTTTTTACTCTACTACAAGAGGTACATCTTATTTTGGGGGGTTAGGGTTGAAGGGGGAGTGCAGGGACTCGCGTATCATGTCTATGATAAACTTTGATCTCAATTTAATTATGAACGCATTTTTTGGAAATAAAGCAAAAGATACTGTGGTAATTCGTCCACGTGAAATCAAAAGTTTGGTAAGTTCCTGTCTAAAATGGCGTGAATTATAATATTTCAATTCAAGAGCCCGAAACCAATGCGCCTGCATTCACTGGTCAGCAGTTGTCAATATTGACATTGAGTCATGTGTTCTTTGTAACAGGGCTGAAAAACGACTGCGCAAGTCAATGTCCTGCGGTAACGATTGTGGGCTCAGGCGCGGGCTCGTTCAAAATGGAGGCCTCTTCGCGGGAAAAAAACAGCCCGAGTTTAAAATGAAAAAAGTAAGGACGCCGTTAAAAAGATAATAATTTCGTTTAAATTTTTGAAGAGGAAAAATATTTTTCCAAAAAGTTAGAGGGTGTACAAATTATAAAAAAATTGTTCTCGCACGGAAAAACGACCTTTCGCGTGACATAGTCGGAAAGTTGCGAGCCGGCTGGATTATAGGGTACTGTTTACGGTATTGTTTTGGCTTTTTCTGACCACTTTCTCGTCTGTTTTCGCAAACTGTTGGTTTGCTGGGAAAACCAGAAATGCCTAAGAGTCCTGTTGTGGGTGTACTAGGCCCCCAGCCGCACTGTGCCTCCGGAGACTTAGCTTGTCTAAAACATCGCTGATCGATCGAGCGTCAGGACAGTCGCTGGTTGAGTCCTTTACTAAAAGATAATCAAGACAATTTCAGACATTCCTGTAATGGCCTATTCCATTTAATATCCGCACTCCCCGTTTTGAGGAACAGTGGAATTCTTCAGGGGTAAGGGATAAAAGTGGTGGAATTCTTCAGGGGTAAAGGCCAGAAGCTGGGGAATTCTGTAGGGGTAAAACGCATATTAGAAGTGGAATTCTTCAGGGGTAAACAGAGATTTTATGGAATTCTTCGGGGGTGAATGCTTTTTTTGTGAAATTTTTCAGGGGTAAACCCATTTCTTAAGACTTCAGGGATAACACTTTTTAATGGAATTCCTTAGGGGTAAGAGGGAAAGGTCAGTCCTCAACCAGGGGGGTGCGGATATTAAATGGAATAGCCCAATTTCCAGTCTGCCTTTTTAAGATTTTGAACAGCCACGGAAAAGGAAATAAGAGAATCATCATTTCACTGGAAGTTGACAGCACTTTAAAAAGCCCTGTACACACACCAGACAACCGCCCCAGAAAAGAATATTATATCGAAAAGCAATGAAGCAGTTTACTGATAAAAAACAGCCCTGGACTCTTGAAGGACCTCCTTGCTTGTATTACGGGCAGTCAAAACTTTTCCAGCAAAAGAAAAGATCTACCAGGACAGTCATTTACCTCTGTTTCACATAATTTAGCACTATTTTAGGTAACATATTTTGATTTAATTTAACTGGAAGATGAGTTTTTAATTCAGTTAAAGTTCATGGGTGATGGAACACTGGAAACAAATTTTCTAAACTTCTTGACAGACTACATTCAAGGACTGCATTACAAAAGGAAAGTGGACTCTATGCAGCTAGTTGTGCCATATCCTTGAGGGGGTTGTCCATAGGTCAGATTTTAGGATACAGCACCGCACTCAGGACAATAGTTCTGACCCTTTGGTGACTTCCTTCAAAATAGTTGTTTTTGGGATGTTTTAATTACTTGATGACTAGTCCTTTGCTTTTCATGCAATTGATTTTGCCATCCAATGAGTCACTTTACAGCTAAATAAATGAACATCAAGAGTATGTTGGTTCATTTTCAATTGCTTTTATTAACTAATCTTAAATGGTAATTAAAGTGCCACGCAACACACACTCTTATGGCATAAATTACCAGCAAATGTCCTTCTTTACAGGAAAGTGAAAACTAAAAATAAATGTAAAGAAGATCCTCGCAGTTATTAACGCAACTTATGCAGTTGCGAAAAGAAAGCCTGAAAAAATCATATATTTTAATAAAAATATATGAGTTTCATATATTCACAATTTCATTTTCATCTTTCCCGGGTATATTACGAACCAATTTAATGACCAGCTCCCAGTTGGCTTGTTAGCTCAATTGGTTAGAGCGCTGCACCGGTATCGCAGAGGTCAGGGTTCGAGTCCCGGCAAGCCTGATTTTTTCAGGCTTTCTTTTCGCAACTGCATAAGTTGCGTTAATAACTGCGAGGATCTTCTTTACATTTATTTCTTCATTCCGCAGTTCAAATATATGAGTTTCATATATTCACAATTTCAAAGTGAAAACTGTTAAAAGAAAAGTTGCAGTTTATAATGTATTGCAGATCATCTCCAAAAAAATGAATGAAATATTCTGAAAACTGACATAATTATGGCAATAAAGTCCCTGACTTGACCCTTCAAGTACACAATGTTTGTTTGAAAAAAAGAAAAAAAAACCTGGATTATTGCAAAGCCGATCTCAGGATGTATGGTCCTGTCAAACCCTAGATACAAATAGAAACTATTCACAAGTGGGGAATGTACAGATTTTTATTTAAAAGAAGCTCTACATACACCACCAGTCACGTGAGCCCCTAAAACCAGCACATGGAAAAAACAGGGTGATGTACTCAGAACCAGTGGTATAACACTACCTCTGGGATTTCAAGGAAGCCCTACCCTTACGTCAAACACCTATACAACATGGAAATGTCCAGAAATCAGTCACAGTGACGAAAATGTTTGCTGTGTATGGATCATCTTGAGTTTTTGCTGTAGGTGTGGTGGGCAGTGCAGCTGGTGGGGCTGTGGGAGAATCACTGCGACACACCTTCCACTGTCCCCATTTCACTCTTGATGGCCTCTGTTGACTTAGTTCTAAGTTCTTCTTATACTTCTCTTTCTTTAGGGCCTGTTGGTTATTTCTCACAAATAAAAAAACCCAAGATCCTGTATCATATCATGATCTTCATGTTTGCCAGAACCACTCCCCAGCACTAAAGCATTTTCCTTGGAATCTGGGTCACTGAAAAATAAACATTTACCATAAGCTTTCACGAGTTTGTAAAACTATAGGGCAATGTAGTAGCAGAAAAAACTACACAAGATAAACATTTTTGTGCACAAGCCCAATCATGATCAGAAATAAAATAATGAAGCAAAGGAATTACCGACAATAATGTTCCAATTTATATGATCAAAGGTCATAATCAAGAAATGGTAAAATTACTGATTCTGTTACAATTGATATAAACAATCTTATCTGGCAGTCAGCTGCCAGTTTACTTCCACATATAAGTGTTATGGGTATGTGACACTACATGTTTGACAACAGTTTTAGAAGAGAGAACGACAATCTCAGCTCATCTTGCCAACACTCAGCTGCATGATATGGTTACTGAATACTGTCGCTACTCCGTACGCACTATCCGAGTCTATTCTTACACGAGAGGCAAGCACTTTGTAGACAAGAAAGACAAATAATTCGCTTTAATAACCTAGAAAATAATTCTGTTGAGAGGAACGCTTACCATGTATAGCCATGTACCACCATGTATCGCCATGTATAACCATGTATAGCTATGTATGCATATATCACCATGTATAGCCATGTGTAGCCATGCATTGCCATGCGTCATCATATAACACCATGTATGTCATTTATCCCCACGTATCAACACGTATCACCATGTTTAGTGATGCTTAGCCATATATTGTCATGTATATCCATGTATTGCCATGTATAATCATGAATCGCCATGTATAACCATGTACCCCTTGTATAGCCATGTATCACCATGTACAGCCATGTGTCTCCATGTCGTCCATGTACAGGCACGTATTGCCATGAAAAGCCATGTATCAACATGTATAGCCATGTATAGCAGCCATGGATCATTCCGTCTCACCATGTATCACCATGTATTACCATGTATAGCCGTTGTTCGCAACGTATCACTATGTGTAGCCATGGACAGTCATGTATTCCATGGAAAGCCTTGTATTATACATGTATAGCCATGCTTAGCCTTGTACAGCCATGTAAAGCCATGGATCACCATGTATCGCCATGTCTCACCATGTAATGGTGACCCTGAAGACCCTGGCTATAGCTTAATGAAGACCCTGGCTATAGCGACGAAGAACTAGCATCTAAAATAAACGAAGCAGTGTTATGCATAATTATTCGCCCCTAGCAGATGATGTCTGTGTCCCTACCGGTGATGACGAGCCTATTGAAGTCACAGTCACAGCAGTAACGCAGAAGCTTAGACAGATCAGTATCACTAGAGCCAATGGACCGGATAATCTTCCAAACTGGGTGTTGAAGGAATATGCTGAAATACTTGCACCAGCGAACACTGACATCCTCAATCATTCCTTCCGAGACTGTAAAGTCCCCCGGTTATGGAAGATAGCCGACGTATCCCCTGTCCCCAAAGCTCCAACAATCAGCGTTTTTAACAAAGATTTAAGACCTATCTCCTTGACTTCTACTCTGTCAAAAGTTGCGGAGGATTTTGTCATCGAGAACGAACTAAAGCCCGTGTTGCTGAAGTCAATTGACCCTCAACACTTTGGTTTCATTCCGGGATCGTGTACCACTTTCGCTCTCATATCCATGTTACACCATTGGCTAGCTGCTACTGACAGAACAGGTTCTACTGTGAGGGTGGCTTTACTCGACTTCAGGAAAGCCTTCGACCTTATCGACCACAATCTCCTCATTGCAAAGCTTTTCAGCTACGGGATTAAGCCTCATGTTGTTAATTGGATAGCAGATTTCCTACGTGGTCGATCCCAAAGGGTAAAAATCAACAAGGAGTGTTGTTCAGCCTTTCTCCAAGTTCCTGCCGGGATTCCACAGGGGACCAAGATCGGGCCGTGGCTTTTCCTTTTGATATTCAATGACCTGAGTATAGCCGGTCCCATCTCCAGTAGAATGTGGAAATTTGCTGACGACACCACTCTCTGCGAGGTTGTCCCTAGGGACGGCATCAGCAAACTACAGGACATGGTCCAGCAGGTAGCGGGATTGGTCGAATAACAACATGCTTCAGCTAAATGCCACAAAGTGTAAAGAATTAAGGATAAATTTATCAAAGCAAAAGAGTGATGTAGACCTTGTGATAGCAAATGAGCAATTTTTTGAGCTTGTAACCTCAGCAAAAATACTAGGTGTAACAGTAACTGACGATCTCAAATGGAATGCGCGTGTTAACAACATAGTATTAAAAGCTTCCAAGCGTCTTTATTTATTAAGGCTGCTTTAGCGCGCTGATCTAGATGTGAAATCTTTAATCCAGTTTTATTGCACATGTATAAGGTCCATCTTAGAATACGCTTGCCAGACTTTCCACTCAAGCCTACCACAGTATTTGTCCGATGATATCGAGAGGATCCAAAAACGTGCCCTGAGAATCATCTTCCCAGATCTTGATTATAATGAAGCATTAGAGAGCGCAGGGCTAACAACCCTTTGTGCGAGGAGAGAGGAACTGTGTATGAAGCTGTTTAGCTCAATAGAGGAAGATAGTCAACACAAACTTCGCCACCTTTTACCGGAACCTAATACGTCCTGCTACAATTTTAGAACAGCTAGAAAATACCAGCTTCCTTAGATCAATACCAAAAGGTATCTCTATCTGTATTACCATGTATTACCATGTATAGCTGTTGATCACAATGTATCACTATGTATAGCCATGTATTACCATATGTAGCCATAAACAGTCATGTACTGCTATGTACAGCCATGAATTGCCATGTATTACCATGTACAGCCATGAACAGTCATGTATTGCTATTTACAGTCATGTATCACCATGTATCACCATTTGCCACAATTTATGGCCATGTGTCACCATGTAACCCATGAATCACCATGTATCACCATATATTGCTAGTTATCCCCTTGTATCACTACGTTTCCTGGCCATCTATTGCCATTTATGGTCATATATATCATACATTGCTATGGTGGAATTATATGACTATATCGTCAATATGTAAATACTATTATGATACACTTTAATAACCCAACTTAAGGTACCTACCCCCCACCGAAGAAAACCGTTGCCCCAGTTTACTGTTGACTCAGGAACCCGTACCAAACTCAAACAAACAAATAAGTCTGAAAGACGATGAAATAGATGCGGACGCATGCGTACTGCGTACTACGTCCGCACAATAAATTAGTGGGTGAGTGTAAATATATTTTCATTTCTCTCAAATAAATGAGTTTCTTTGCTATTTGAATGTTCTGCACCTGAACAAAATTACTCTTAGAAATGGCGCCGACAAGTCCGTTTCCCGTTTTCAAGCACTTAGAACTTTTTTAAGTAAAGTTCAAAACAGTTAAGTAAGTCGACAGGATACTGGTACAGTATCAAAGTTTAAACAATCTTTGAAGTACTTTTCTTATTTTTCTCGTTTGACCCCAGTGAAGTTCATGCTTGGGGTTCATGCCGGTCATGCTCAAATGAACATATCTGATTTTATTCTATCGCGTCGTGCTCTTTTTAAATTAATTTTTTTGCTTTGCCATATCTTGAAATTTTAATTTTGTTGTCAACTTGTGACGTCATTTCCCTCCACAAACCGTTAAAATAAAAAAAACATAAGGTTTTTTGGAATACAAAGTTCTACCATCCTGCAAAGTTTGAGCTCAAACGAATAAAAAAAAAGCAAAACAAGTTCCAAAGGTGCACTTTTAGGCGTCCTATATGCCCACCGTGTTTTTCAGCGCATCTACCCGACATGACCTAAGCCACTTGGAGGGAAAGTCAGTAAAAACCGAAAACCACGCAAAAATAAAAATTTGTGGAAAATTTGGGCTCAACCGTAAGAGTATAATATATACCACGTACATATCGGCACTGTTTGCTGGCTGTACTGAGTTATTCAATTTCAATAAAGGGTTTAATTCCTTTCATATTCAACCAGAGAAACTGGATCATCAGAATTGGTTTTCCTTAAAAAAAAAACGTAAAAGAGATGGATTTTTCCAATGGACTCCCGAAAAGGTTCGAAAAGTCGAGTCATCATTAATTAAGCTAGACAAGTGTGAACGTGTGATACCCACTTTTGTAGGGAGTTCTTCCAAATAGTTAGCAATTTGCCGTGTAATCTTTTTTTAAGTCCCGTGATTTGAAAGTTCCGTTCAAAGCAGTGTACTTCAAAATGATCCGAACTAGCCGCAAATCTCCCCTGTGGGTTAAAATTTGCAACGCAAGTCCGTGCAAATTTCACCCACTTTCTCACAGGGAGATTTCAGGCTGTTGTGAGCTGAAATTCCAGTTTCGTATATTAAACCCCATTTACGCACGAAAGAAATCGGCTTGACAAGGATGTATATCGGCAAGGGTAACTCAACTCTTTTTTTGGAGAGGAAAGGATAGTTTACACACGTAACTTTTTGTGCTCACCGGTTTTGCACTAGGCAAGGTTGTTTTGTTCCAGGCAAGGATCGGGAAATAATGAAAGTGAGCATGCGCAATTGTTAGTGACAACATGACGTCCACAGTATCACCAATCTCGTTCCCAGCGTCCTCGCTCTTCCTGCCTTGAGAAGGTAGGAAGAGAGAGGACCCTGGGAACGAGATTGCAGTGTCATCAGTTCTGTTACTTTTTTGAACCGTTTCGGCGAAAAGTCACGGCATCTTAGAACGAAAGTGTTAGTAGGCAAAAAAGTAACGCACTGGAGAGTCAGTAAGGCACAGAAGGAAGTTACGGCTCTTGCAATCAAAGAATGTCTGTAAAGACGTAAATATTACTGAACCCTCCACCATCCAATGTACTAGAAGTTCTTCCGCTCACAAATCCAGTAATTTGTCCACTTTCTCTGTATTTCACGTTGCCTTCCCTCTCTCGGTTTTCAGTTTTGAAACTGCTGACCAGTTTAAAGCATGCGCTGTATCTCTGAGGCATGCGCACAATCACCAGAAAACATCTCAGAAGCAAGTATGAGCGTTTACACACACAACCAAAATGGTAAGTTTCCGCTTTTCACCCTTGTCTTGCCGATTTTTTTGAAAAAAAAGAGAACGTCTGGACGTGGTCCCGAAACCAAAAAATACATGGGCAAGGCGAGACAGGCTCACACCATTCACATAACACAATTCATCCTTGCCTTGCTGGAAAGGAAAATTTCAATTGCCGATATTCATCCTTGAACATCTGTTTTTTTTGTCTGCATTGTTAATAGGGTTTTACTGACACTTTGACAGCCCTGTGCACCACAAGTAAAGCGTTGCACTGCTTAACTGAATTTCAGGAAAACCGACAAACTGCTTGAAGGAAGCGTAAATTCTCTTAGAAATTAGAGGCCGGTCATTATTTGTCGCCCCGGGGGGGGGGGGTCCGAGGATTTTGGGGGGATCACTTGATTTTTAGGAGAACAGAAGGGGGATCAGTCGTAACTGAGAGCCCAAAAGGGGGGAATCATTTAAAATTTTGGAAGGATTCAGAGGGGGGGACCACTCAAATCTTCTTGAACAATGGAAGTTTGAGAGCATACAAAATAAATGCGTCCATTCTACTGGGAGATGATAGCGTTTACAGTCTCAATTTGTTCTAAACACAATTTTATTTAAAAACGGAAGACTGTCATACAGGCAAATGTGCCCTTTCAATTTATATTGAGAACGTTTTGTGCTAACACTTGTGAAATTTCTCATTTTATAATGTGCTTATGCCTTAGCTAATGTTCATCTTTGAACATGACAGGTGAATTCTAAATTGTGAACTCAATATAACTCCTCATAACTGAAACATTGTGAAAAAGCGTGTTTGTTAAAACATAAAGCATTTTAATCGCCTCTCCAGGAATGGGCTCCCTGTCTCAGCTCTATACTAAATCCGATGCAACTGCGTTATCCTCATCATCCGATTCGACGACTTCATTTGCCTCTTGAGACTTGTCATCCGATTCGACAACTTCGTTTACCTCTTGAGCCTCATCATCTGATTCAACAACAACATTAGGTCCCCTACGGCAGGTTGAACCTAAACTCTGTGCCCTTAAAATGGCTGCTACTTGTTGTAGATTTTTTGCACAGCAAAGGGTCTAGATGAAAACGCCTTGTTAGTTTCTTAGCAAAGTCAGCATTGATGCTATTTACAGGGGAAACCCTTTCATTCTCTTCAATTGAACCTAAAATTTGTCCCGGACCTCGATTGAAGTCAAGTTTCCTAGGAATTGACGTGCCCTCTGCTCGAATCGCTTCCCCTTGGTTTTTCGGACCTTCCTCTTATTTTCCTTCTTTCTTCTTGACGTTGATGATTTTTTCGCGCATAAAGGAAACTTCTTCGACAGGTTGATATGCGCTGTTGTCAACTTGTTAGAGGCAGGCTGAAGTTCCTCGAACAGCGTAGTGATTCGCCTTTGTGCTTCATCTAAATAGGCGAGCTCATCGCCTGCGAATGACTTCAGGGTGTGGTCCTCTAAAAACAGCTCCTTCCGCTTGTTATCGGTCGATGACCGTAAATCAGACGCACTGTTCAAAGTGTCATTTGCAGTGCTCAGGCAAGACTCGCACTTAGCAACGTCACTGCTGTTGCAGCTGTTTATGCCTGAAATGAACTTATTAATGTTTTGGCACACCCCATATTTCTCATTCTTCAGTAAATTGTTCGCTTTGTTTGACAGCTCCTCTATCTTATTATTTAGCGCCCATTGCATTTGCTGTTGTTCAAGCAGGTAGTTCCTGAACCCAGACTGCTTGTGACGAAACGGAGACTCGTAAATCTGTTGGACAATGCTCTTGAAAAACTTCAATTTCTTGAAGTGTGGCTTTCGCAGGAGATATTTTTGCCAGAGCTCCGCATCTGATACCGCCGACTCATTCCTTAAAACTTGCAGCTGCCCAGAGGGGCCGAATGACAGAATCGCCAGCTTTCGTTTCTTGGAAACAACAGGGGGCGTGTCACCTACAGATCAATAACACCAAATTGTTATGTGTTTTGTGTAGTTCCGCGCTGCATCATGATCCGATATGACGAGAATAGCGAAGATGATCTTGTCATTGCTGATCTCGATGAACAGTCAACCGTTCGTATGCCAGTTTTAACTTTTGTACCAGATGAGCAAATAGCTGAAGTCACGGTACAAGTACACACTGAATGAAAAGAAAAAAAGGAAAGCAAAAGAAAACAAACAAAAAAAAAACGAAAAAAACCCCGAAAAAAGTGACCAAAGCTACAGAGGCTGATTTATTATACTACAGATCAAAATGGAAAAGAGAACAGGAACAATAGCCGATCCTAGCCCTTCCAGATGGCCGAATTACAAGAGACACTTTTAAAGACTTCGCTATAACGGCTTCATTATACTGTAAGTACATCAAAGTTAGAAATACTACCTGTATATGAACGTTAAAAACACTAAATATGCACTTTGAAAGGTGAATATGGGTGCAAAGACATGGGGGAGGGGATCACGAAAATTGTCAATAGTTATGAGGGGGGATCACTTCAATGAAATAACATTTAAAGGGGGGATCGGCTAAATTTTATTGTGCTTAGCCCAAAATCCTCCGACCCCCGACCCCCCCCCCCCCCCCCCCCCAGGCGATAAATAATGACCGGTGCCTTACTCATTTGAAGTTCCCGCAATAAGTTACGCTGGCGTTCCATCATTTTCACCTGCTGTTCCGGTTTCAAACTACCCGAACATGCAAATTTAAGGACGGCCGTGAAAACGCCACAAGCACAGTCGGAAAAGAGAAGGGTCTACCCGTGCTCTGATTAAAAACGGTTTGGACAGATCATCTTTCCTTTCGAAAAGACACAAGAACTCAAAATTGACAAATTTGATCGAACTGGCATTTCAAGGGTTAATCTCCATTTGTGGTTGTAAAGCTTTAATAAGCCTCTTAAAGATAGAGGGCAAAATGTTCAACCGAAGCCGTCAAAATAAAAGTGCTCGCTCGTAAACAATTGACGACACTACCAGTTCGATCCGTTGTTTAGCGTACAGAGCAAAAAAAAAATTAATTAATAATAATAATAACAATAACATAAAAATAATACATAAGGAAATAAAAAATTAAAATTAAAATTAAAATAAAAAACAGCAACGGCCACAGTAACAATAACAAAACAAAAAAAAGCTAACTGTCGATGTAATCTTGTGAGATGAATATTTGCTGTTTCCCGGGAACATTGAGGTTCACCTTTTGGGATTTCTCTCCAAGCTATCACCCAATTTGCGTACCATGTTTATGATATAACCCGCGTAAAAGTTCAAACTCCGAAGCGATCGTTGTGTCGAAAAAGTAGAAATTCGTTCTAGGAAGCCAATATAGAAATGCCGCGCTTTCGGCCTCAGCCAAAACACCTTTTAGTAATTTTGCCGCTTAAACGGGGCCATCAAGAAGTCAGAAATTTTTCCCTCGTTAGAAAGAAAATTAAGAAAAGACGCCCTCCATGTCAACTAATCGGTGTCCGGCAATTTTGCCCTCTATGCTATAAGTCCATTTAATTGTCCTTAAATTTGCAGAGAAGCCTATGATCATTCGTCCACTTCCTGCAAGTGTAAATCACATTGAAGGACGTCCTGTTGATATCAGCTGTGAGGCCACAGGAACACCAGTCCCTGTAGAGTGGATCCACAAAGGTCAAGTAGAGAGTTCTGGGTCCCAAACAGCTCGCCTGACTTTAAGAACGACCAACAGAAATGATGCTGGAAGGTATACATGTAGGGCCACCAACTCTGCTGGAAATACAACGAAACAACTATATCTTGTCGTTAACTGTAAGTATGCTGTAAGTAAATCACTTATCAATGCATTTTAATTTTTATGCAATTATTTTTATGCAATTAGAAATCAGGTTCTGAGGTTTTCATGCGCGCTTTCCTTGAGGTTTTGAATTAACAGAAGGCGGAGAGATATTTAGAGAGCGCAAGAAAATCATCTAGTGTGACAACACAAACATGATGTGTAAAACACCCACATGAGTTACCGATGTTTATAAAGCCGGTTCCTTGTGAACTTTTGATATGAGACCATATAAGGAATACACAAGTGTATATGGCCTTTGACAAACATCTCGACAGGACTGATTTACTAACCTCGTTACTATCTTAAAGATAATATATACATTTAGCCAAGCCTAAAAGCGGAGCTCCACATCTCTTTTTCATGCTTGTTGGCCCGTAAAATACATTAAATTTTAGTTGTACAGTTATTTGCCAAGGGGTGAAAAACAGCACGGGAAAACATGCGGACCACTGAGGAAACTGTGACTTGTCTCATTTTTCTTCAAAGAGAAGACTTCAGTGCGACTTTCACCGACAGCTCTTCTTGTAGCATTCTTTCGAAAGCTAGCTAATTAAGTTCAAAGAAACTACAGTTGCTAAAAAAAAACCCATTTAAGTTGCTCCCGGTAAAATTACGCACTAAAATTCAAAAGAAGTGGCCCATATAAGAACTTATATCAGATTGCTCACTAATGAAAATTCTTCTAATGAATAAACACAGAAAAAGGGACTAAAAACCTTAAAAAACATGAAATGTCATTCACATACGAAGCACTTGTTTGTCTAGGAAAGCAAACTGCATTCAAATTTACCCGCGAGTGAAGTTACTCGCAAGCCGACAAACGGGAACTACAAGGTAATTTTTCACGGATATTTTAAACAAGTTTGTAAAACATTTCAAGAAAATTACCGTAATTTACTAAACATGTAAAGTCGCTCAATTAAAAAATTTATACAATGTAAATCCACAATCAAATCTGTAATCTTTTTTACTACTGAACTGAAGAAGGACTTTAAAATC
This sequence comes from Siderastrea siderea, assembly GCA_964030785.1. Classification (NCBI taxonomy): domain Eukaryota; kingdom Metazoa; phylum Cnidaria; class Anthozoa; order Scleractinia; family Rhizangiidae; genus Siderastrea; species Siderastrea siderea. Next base: position 35,033,704 of record OZ034975.1, read on the forward strand.
TAAACGAAAATCGCCGGGTTCTTTCCAAATCTCCTTAGCTTTGAAAAAAACAAGTATGTCCTCGAACAAGGATTTCTTGCCTTCAAGCTCTCCAATATCTTCTATATGCGCCATCAAGATTGAAGCAATCCTTTTCCTTTTCATGATGAACTGTTATAAGTCTTCATTCCAAGAATGTATTACAATTATCTTATTGAAAATCGAGCCTACGAGGAACCAGCTAGCCTGCGTAGCAAGCGTTTCCGTAGGGCTTTCCCCTCCCCCTCCCCGCTGCTTCCATCAGTGTTGCGTTCGCCCCCAACTTTTGTGCCGGCAAAATGCGAAAAACGCCTCGAACGGGCGGAAAACCCTACGGAAACGCTTGCTATGTAGGCAAGGAACCAGCCGCCATATTGTCTACTTCAGCTACAAGAAAAAAAAAGGCATTCCGCCTCCCCCGGTCGGGTTGTCTTGGGACTCCCCTCACCCTCCCCCAGAGTCTGTACGGACGGCCGGACGTACGCTGTCGTCAAAACCAAAATTTTTCGGATCAACGGGTTACCAAATTTGCTTACTGATGGACTCCGCGAGCTCCGCTAATAACCGATCAAGGAGTACAAACCAGAAACCTTAACCCGCCGACATACGTAAGAAATAACAGTCAACAAAATATTTAACTCCGAAAAACATCTTCCTTACTTAAAATATAAGTATTTAGGTTATTATTTGAAGACCATTTTCAAACGTTCAAGGGATCGCAATGCGCTGAACTTAGTTAGTATAGGTTCGGCGCATTGCGATCCTTTGTACGCTTGACTGAATGGTATTCAAACATTTACAAAATATTACTTTTACTTGATCTTACTTCTCCTTTTGTTGTTTATGTTGCTTATACTTTTAATATTTTAAATTATCGAGATGTTTTAAAAAGCACAATAACTGATAATGTGGTGATTACGCTTAGTATACGATTGTGTGGTCTGATTGCGCCCTCGTGTCATTGCAAACGGTCTTCATAATGTTTTCTCTAGAATAATTGTGAAAGAACGCAAGAAGAGGTATTTTCACGTGGCAGGGGATTTTTGCGGGCTTTAATTTGGGCGTCTCGCATTTTGATATACTTTTCAAGCGCTGCAAGACTGGCAAAAAAACACTGCTCCATGCACGGAGGGTACACAATAGGGTTCTCAGATCCCGCTCTCCCGCCCTTCTTTACGTGAAAATCCCGATCCCGCTAAGTTTTTAAAAACTACATTTACTAATGTAAATGTAGTTAAAGGATCCTAGTCACCCACAGTGCTTTGCGCGCATCGAGTGAGAAATCCGCCATTTCCTATGCCATCTAAAATCAGGATTTTTTCACAGTGACTTGAAATCCGGCTACATCCGCGCCAATACGGCCAGTTTGGGCCTTCATTCACTTTTTTGGCCTTAAAAAAATAATAGCGGTTACATCTGGCTGGTTATTTTGGTGTTGTTTGCTATTTTTCTCGTGAAATGTGCGAAACAACGCCAGGACTCTAAGCGGTTTATGCCATCCTTCGCGTGGCAGCACCGAAACAGTCAATCTTATGAAGGAAATCATTATTCAAGGACCTTCTTGGTTATTGCACTAGTCAAGCAAAAGGTATCCAATAGATTGAAATGCTGGTCAAGCTTATTCGCCGACATTTTACTTCATTACGGTGCGCGTTCTTCACGCGCTGAAATGTTTTGGTCTTCTAAATGTGACGGCGAGACTCGCTCTGCAGTGCCGGTAGCGACGCTAAAGCGACAGCTTCAAAGCCTTCGATGCCTAAGAACAGCACTTCGATTTTTTCCATAAACTAATCCCTGGAATTGCAGAAAAGGAGGAGAAAGAATGGTTTGCGAACAGAATCTTTGTAAATCAGATCTGTTAGCCGCAGTCGACACCTTAGCTACCTGCAGTACGTTTTGTTTCAATCATGATGGCAATTCATGTATTTTGAAAATTGAAATGAATATCCATCCTGTGCGATGATAACAAAGAAAATAAAAGCTATTAACAAAAGAGTTTCTTCTATTTGAAAGGAATGTGAAATGTTCTCGCTTTATCTAGCGCTAATTAAAACTAAATGCGGTTCGGAGCGGTGGTCAGAGCGGCGTGATCGAGTGAGTTTTGGAAACATTTCTGCTCTCCGTGCATTCGCCTTTTGTGTTTTGTGGTGATGGGAAAGTCAAGAATACCCAATTAAACAAGATTCCAAACCTTTATGATTCTAGATTCGCTTGTAAATCATATTCCGCGAGCGCTCGCTGAATATAGTTTGCTTTTGGGTTGGCGGACTGGGAGGCTGGCCGGCTTACGAACACAAACATTCTTTGAGTTCTAGTTTTTTGGACAGCCGCCAAAATGCGCTGAAAATAATCGAAAGCCCTTTTACTGGCACTAAAATCAAAACCAAGCGGGAAATTTCAGCTTCAGGCTACAATTTATATTTTTACCAGTTGAACTGTTGACGTTTTGTCACGTTCGACGAGTAATTTGATCGCAAATTTCAGATCAAAACAATAACAAAGGTGTGCCTGACTAGGATCCTTTAACATGTATTAACATGAAAGACGTATCTTTGTGCAATGGGAAGCAGATGAGTAAATAAGCTTTGATGGTCAATGGTCTTGACATCGCAACAAATGACCGTAATGTTTCTTTGGTTTTGTTTTCTTTTATGTTATATTACATATAATTATTATTATCAGGCCTGCTGTTTGAAAAACAACCAGCTAAATATCTGGAAGCGCGGTGGTCTAGTGGTCGTCAAGGTCACTGGTTCAAGACCCAGTCCCTGCCATCATGTTGTTTCCTTAGATCAGAAGAAACTTTTCCAAGTTGTCTATCTCCACCCAGGTGTATAAATAGGCTATGGCCTTAGACAAGGCACTTTATTCTACATTGCCTCTCTAAATTTCGGAAATGCTGTTTACGAGGGGCAGTTACAGTGGTGCAGCGGTTAACGTATTTGACTTTGGACCTGAAGGTTGATAGTGCCAGTCCTGATCTCGGCTGTGTTGTTTCCTTTGACAAGAGACTTCATTCCACATTGTCTCCCTCCACCCAGCTGTATAAATGGGTACCGGCGACATAATATATTGGGATGTGGCTTTGTAATGGACTAGCATCCCATTACATCCCAGTACTTCCCTCCCGAGTTAAGCTCAAACAACTGCTTTGGACGCGATGAAATCTGGGTTTGAATTTTTCCGTTCAGAGGAAAGCATTTCCGCACCCTCTACATAGTCCAAGGCCACACAATTTATTATGTGGAAACTTCATTTTCGCCGTCGGCCAGGGTGGCCACATTGGCAAGACTAGCCATATAGCGGCTATATCGACTGTTTCCGGAAAGGAGGATCAAGGAACCAACGCTCAATAGTAAGGACTGAATTATCAAGAACCGGGTCAAGAACTAAGTCAAGACCAGTCAATCAAGGCCTGATCAGAATAGACAGGGCATGTAAAGCGTGACTTGATACCTCTTTCATGTGACGAAAGCGACGAAAATGGAAATCAACCCAATCGGACTTCACAGCAAGGTTAAATGATGTAGATGGATAGGTTTGACAGGCTGCACCACCTTTGTTATTGTATTAATGGAGCTACAATTCTACCAATTCTACAACTTTACGTGGGTACGTGATCTAGCGCCAGCCATACAGGTGTACATGGAGTCTACATGGTCAATTGATGAAATTACGCAAAAAATTGTAATCCCTTTTCCCGCTACTAGCCCCTCGCGATTCTCGCATCCAGACCCCTCAAAAACACGAAATCCCGCTCCCATTCGTAGCTAAAATTACCGCTTCTAGCTCCTATTTTTAATTCGCATCCCAAATATCGCCCCCAAAATATGTCAAATCCCGCATCCCGCCAAACCTATAGTGGACCTTCTGCTCGTCTAACAAATATTGACGCTTGCTCCATGTGGAGTAGTATGTAGACTAATATTATCACATTTTGTTTCCTGTCAGTGTTGTGCAATGCTAAACGATTCCACTGAAGCCTTTTATTTTCGGATTGGGGGCCCGGGGGGACTCACTTTTATATTGGAGTCCCTCCCCGGAATTGGGAGAAAATACTCCAGTGTAACATTGTATCACTACTGTCTCCTTCCCCATGTGGTAGAGGAAGATTTGCTTCATTCATCATTTCCGTCACGTCAATAATTTTATGCCTAAGTTGCCGACCACATTGGCCATCATCATATTGAACTTGACAAAGATATCATGCAGTGAGAACGTCGAAAAGTTTTTCGAAGTTTCGGCAATTGTCAATTATTAATCACCTGATTACTCACTGATGATTCATCAATGTCACTGATTATTGATTAGTCGTGCCTGGTTAATTATGATTCCGTCAGAATAATTCTATCCTTAAATTTCGAAACAACCACTTCGAAATTGAGAATTAAAGGGTTTTTGCTTTCATCGCTCACTTCCGTATTCAATTTAGCGAGTTAATCCGGTTACCTTGTATTTGAATAGTAGCCACTTGACAGTTTTAATCGTACTGGCATACAGTATGTTCTGAACTTTGAAACGGCTGGAGGCTATGGTGTGGCTTAATTGCACCTTTCGCTTCAGCAGTTTGTCATGTGATATAAGGCAAAAATGTTCTAGAAATAAAAACTCGTACGACTATTGCACCAACCAAAGTAGCATTTTCTCCAGTATACAGCCTTGAAATATTTCATTTTGCCGACACCATCCATGAGATGCTCTTTGTAAAAGCAGTTTCAGCATCTACACAAGATTGTATGCTTGTATGCTTGCACTGTTACTTCTTCTGCGTACAGGTATGTTTAACTTCCTTATTTCGTATTTGTTCATGTAAACAATGTTTTATTCATCAGTTTTGTACACAAGGTGTACAGACCTATATCGAGCGAGTTCCTGAGAGTTTTTTCGGTTTAACGTTTGATCGAAGGCGTCTCAATGCACTCAGTAACCAGTCAGTCTAAAAAGTCTGACCGAGTCTGAAGTAAATACTTGTATCGCTAGACTCGTGTTTTGTCGTTACATAGCTAACTTACTTACCAAGGTGAGAAAAGACGTCTAATCAAAGATCAACCGGACAAGACAGAGTGAAATTTGGGATTGCTTTTGGTAGATACAACATTCAATGAACCACATTTCCACCTAACGGCTTCGGCGACTTCGTGCCCAAGGCGGTTTGTCATAGAGAAGGTGATTTAAGCTAAACGCTTTAATGATACGGGAATCTAACGAAACTGGCTTAATGTGTCACGCGACACCCCTACGTAGGCTGCTTCCCTGGCTCACAATGACTCCTCCTGGGTAGCTAAATAGGAGATAGGATGCGTTCATTAATTAAATGGGCTATGACATACATTCTGTGACCTGAAAGTGTACCTAAGGAGAATTCAGAAACTATTTTAGAGAATTTAACAGCGTATCATTTGTCTCAGTTTCAGCAAGTAGCTTTTTAAACCAAATCAATCTAGGCGTACTCATTGCTTATGCAAATCCTGAATCTTTAGCTTGCATTTGCTTAAGAGGCGCTGCCTGTAAGCATCGAGCAGAGTTGGAAATCGGCCCAAAAATCAAAATTTTGAAACTTTGTCAGAATAAAGCCTATTACATGCCTGATTTATTGGCATAATTTGTTTTCTCTAAAACTCGAAAATTTTATTTTGGGACGCGTTCATTTTAAGGGGGCATTTTTTGTTGTGAAAACCGAAAAAATGCAAAATTTGAAAAATCTTTAAAAATTTACCAAAAACATCGTAGCCAATGAAACTTAACCCAGTTGTTAATGGCAATCAAGAGATATCAGTCATATATGTTTAATCTGGGTCAATAATTTTTTTGTCTAAGAAAAGTATGTTCAAAGGTGGCGCCTTTTTTCTGATACTCATACAGTTAGGGACTATGCTTCATTTCCCGGGATATTTCTCGAGTAGCAGACAGACTTTGGAAAATTGGTTTACACGTTTCGAAAGGGCTTATATTGGTGTAGTTTTTAATGCAAGAATTGCCGCGGGCAACCATTGTGTCTTTGCAGAAGAGCTCCTCAAAAATGCCTAAAATTCGACTTTTCTCGAAATGCCTTCTGGGCGATACGGTCTGGAGGACTGGTTACGAGTTACAGAATTTCCAGCTGTGGCAATTAAGACACTACAAAATGACAGAATCTGCTTTGTTTTTTTATTTTTCGACGCTGTCTCCGATTTATTACAGACATTTTGGTCATTTTTTACGCAATGAGCCACACAAGTAAGTTGTTGTAATACCGCACGATTGGTGCACGGGTCGTTGATTTGTTATTCCGACTTTCTCTCAACTAAGAACTCTCTCTCCTTAAGTGTCCTCTTGTGCAGGAAACTTATAGGTAATCATCCCGCCTTTGATTGACAGACTAGTTACAAAATCTGTCCATGTTACATGCCATCGGATTGTATAGTTTTTTGAGGAAAGTACTGGAAAATAACTGGCGACGTAAATTTGCGTTATCACTAACTTTGACACAGGGATTGCGGGAAGAAAAATATCTGAAACCACAAAAAGGCGTAGAAATGTGGTCCAGAGTAGGGATGGATGCCGCCACCCATTTTTGGTCCTAAGTAACAACCTAGCCCTGCAACCATATTGCTAATAACAAAAGGGTAACTAGAATTACTGCTTACAAGAGCACCTATTCAAAAACGCCATAATGGCATCTCAATACGCCTCCTTCCTTTGTCCCTTAACCTTAATGGAAAAGTGGCCAACCATGGAGCGCATCTGGGTCATCTTGAGGCTTTCGATCTCTGACTCTGTCACCAGGCACAGGTTCTTTCCAGAGAACAGCAAGTGATGAGTGATTTTCTGCTGTAGCGCTTCCATCACATCCGAGTGGACGGCCATGCCACCTGCTTCCTCGCAAATTCTTCAGCCTCATCATCGGATTCGGTGGCATCTCTTCTCTTACATGCCATTCTAGAGAAGAAAAAGAATATTTGTTAGGGACACAGGAACTCCTCCACGGTGAAGATTCGCTTCCCGTTCTCGTCTCTCAGGCATCTCATCCCCTTCGAGACGTCATCTGGGTTGGCCTTGACCCCCGTGGTCTCGCCATGTTTAACTTTTTCCCGTCAAGACTAGTATTTTCCCGACGTTAACGTCGGGAACCATTGAACCAGTTGTAACGCATCATTTTTCACGTCACCAAATTGTTTCGATAAGCAGCTAATACAACAAGGACAGATCCATCAATACGTGTGTCCATTTTGAATATCGACCAAATTCTGGCAGAGCTATACCAGAAAAAACGTGTCCACTTTTGGGTGCAAAGTTGGTGGTAAAATAGGCCAAGTCACCTAGTTGATCAATGTTCCATTTCCAGGTTTTTTGAAGGACTGAGGCCAAAACTTTTCCAGTGGATAGAAAGAGGATAAAGTATAGAAGACAGAGAGAAAAGAAAGGGAGAGAAAAAGGAAAGCAAAAGAAGCGAGAAAAAAGTTGGAAATGAATCCGCAAAAAAAAAAGAAGTCCAAATTTTGGCTTATGCGCATGCGTGAAATCAAAATATTGTACAATTTACAACAGAAGCTGGTTCAAAATCTAGCTTAATTGTAAGAAAACGCTTTTGTAGCAAAGTTTAGTGGCATTTGGCAACATAGCACTCAAAAAACCACTTTAACGGTAAAAAATGCGTTTCTTTAAGGCAAAAAATCGGACGGGAAAGGGTTAAACTTTCCCTCCAAGTATCTCTTTCGTTTGGAATTGAACCGGTGGCGTGGTCTAGCGGGCTCCCGACCAGCCCATCCCTCCGGCAGACAAGGGGAACCACTGTGTATTTTTAGGACTTCCGCGATGATTTCACTGGCTTTATGGGTGTAGCAGTCATGCGTTTTCGAGGTAGCTTCACTCCAAGGACGCTTCCTAATAGAGCCGAGAGGCCCAATACCTCTCCAGGCATTTTCAACATATCTAAGTGCCTTGTTATGTCGCGCTGACAATCAGTTAGCGCTTGATATTCAGTGATCTCTGTATCTTTCACAGTAACTGAACCACACTCCGTCCCGGAAAGCTTTCCATTCCCACATTTATCCATTTTTGGCACTTTTACGAACAAAACTTTCTGCTTCACAATTCACATTCTTCAAGTTCTGGGGTTCGGAGGCACTTCGAGCATTCGTGCACGTCTATCGAGCAGAATTTTTTTGCAATTGATTGACAGGTCGACAGGCGAGGTTTTCTCAGTGAATATAATGTCTTGAATTTTGAACTATCCTCCAAGAAAACAAAGATTGTGAAACAATAGTCAAAATACCTTTGTGAATTCCGATAACGTGTTTTCCGGGGAAGTTTAGAACAAGCAGAAGTACTGTAGGATCTGGATGTTTTTAGCACCTGTAACAAATCAAGCGCGACGAATGCTATAATTGAATTACAACACTAAACTTTGGTAGTTTCCCACGCATGCAAATTGCAAATAAACAAACTCCTAGCAACTCTTTTACTCAGCTTCTTTGTTCGAAAGTCCCAGTCTTTACGCATCGTTGTAAGATTTTCTTCTCGATTGAGATGTGTCAAGTTAAGTTTCGTGTATATACCCTCTTATGCAAATATTTTTCCCACATAGGGTTTTCTAGTGAATTTTCCAAGGACCAGGACCTACATATACCGGCAAGCCAAAAATTTCAAGCTACTCTTGACATGCAATATACAGCGGCACCACTCCTGCATAGCAGAACAACTACAGACAATTCATTATCAATGAACAAAAACGTCCATCGACAGGTTTAATGGATTGAAGAAGCGTTGCTCGTGTGTTTCACGGCGTGCGATGGTGTAGCTACACCAGCGTAGGAAGGAACGCTGCGTGTATATCTGTAAGGCTCATCGGACTAGCAGAACAAAACAATTTTGGCAATAAAACAGAGACACAGTCGAATAAAAATAAACAAAGCAGTTTTTGTCATATTATATAGCTTATTACCAGTGCTTGTATTTTCGTTACCAGCCCTCCAGACCGTGTAGCCTGAGAAGGCGTCCCAAGAAAAGTCGAATTTTGGGCTTATTTGAGGCGCTCTTCTGGAAACACATAATGATTGCCCGCAGGAATTTTTATATCAAAAACTACACCAACATAAGTCCTTTCAAAAGGTGTAAGCAAATTATCCAAACTCTGTCTACTACTCGAGATATATCCCGGGAAATGAAGCATAGTCCCTGACTGTACGAGTATTAGGGAAATGGAGCCATCTTTGAACATACTTTTCTTAGATAAAAACATTATTGATCCAGATGAATTATATATGACTGACATCTCTAGATTACCCTTAACAGCTGCCTTAAGTTTTATTGGCTTCAAAGTTTTTGGTATTTTTTTACCAATTTTTCAAATTTTGCATTTTTTCAGTTTTCATAACAAAAAATGCCCCCTTAAAATAAATGCGTCCCAAAATAACATTTTCGAGTTTTGGAGAAAAAAAATTATGCCAATGAATCAGGCATATAATAGGCTTTATTCTGACAAAGTTTCAAAATGTTGATTTTTGGGCCGATTTCCAACTTTGCTTGATCCTTACAGGCAGCGCCTCTTAATTCTTTGACCCCGTCCACATGTATCCTTTTTCGTTTATAAACAAATTTTTTTCTGTCCGTTCTCAAAACAATTCCTGTCCACTAGTAACGTTTTTTAATCGTTTTCGCCAGTCCACACGAAAACGCTAATACCGCTGACGGAGATGTGCATTTACCAGTAAAATGAGCCTGCAAGACAGCAAGGGACGCCATTTTCGTCGTTTTGCGAGTCCCTCTTCGTTAGGAACTTGAAAATTTGCAAAGAAATAGTTTAAAGATGTCGCAGACCGGACAACAACTAGGTAGATTTGAGGGCAAGGCTGACGAACTAGAGCTGCTTCTTAAAGTTCTTTACAATCTGGACCACTTTGTAGCACAGTATCCTCCGCCGTTTTGCATTTAGGTTATATTTTGCCCAGCTTTCGCGCTTGAAGGCTGGATCCAATACTGTAACGTCATCGTTTTCAGAAAGTTCCATTTTCACTGTCCACCCGAAAACACGAAAACGTTTTCAAAAAACCGTTAGTAAAAGATTCAAAAACTTAAAAGCGTGCGTTTTTGACAATAGCACCAGAATACCAAACAGTTAGCCTCTGCGAATCCTATTCGCATTGTTCTGACTGAAGAAAAAGTCACTTTCATTGAGCCCCTGTGGCTTAAGGCATCTCAATCTGTAAGCCCACTGTCCCTCTTTTTCCAATAGTGCCGACTTGTCAGACCCTCTGTCAATCAGTTTGATGTTCACATCCTCAAGGCCATGGTGCCCTCGACCATAATAATGTCTATAAATGAGATCATCCTAAGTTTTATCATCAACAGAAAGCCTTAAGTGCCCTCTAAAGTGAGATTTGTTGTTGTTAAACCTAAGCCTGAATTTTGCTGCAGTTGAAACAGGGCATTGCACAAGACATACTTTACAAGACAACAATTAAACAACATTACTACTATAATAATTACAGTCTAGTTCGTAATTAATTGAATAGCTCTTTCCAGTGTTCTGAGATGTAAACCTGTCACCCGGTTCAAGATACTTGCACACATGACACCCCCCATTTCCAAATCTCATTGTTCCCCTAAGTCTCTGTTCTGTACGTCGCGTAGGGTTGAGTTTGGCATGTACAAGGTAGTCACACAGACTCCTGGGTCTCCGAAATGCCATAAAGGGCATTTCTTTGATGGCTTTTCTGCATTTATCTAAACAGCGCAGGCGCGGTTGAAGTTCTTGTAGAATACCAGGATGGTACGTTACTACCGTTGGCACTCTGTTGTTGTTTGTACCCCTAGGGCTTGGGTCAATGTCTTTTCTCTGGTTTTCAATCTAGCTCTTTGAATTTGCTGCAAAACAAATGCTTTTCTATACCCTCTCGCTACAAGAAATGTGCAAAGGTCAGCAGTCCCACGCTCAAACTGCTTCTGTCGTGGAACATATTCGTCGAAGACTTAGCGCCTGAGCGTATGGTATGCTTAATCTTTGTACCTTTCCTCCCTTTCCTCGAGATAGAGTAAAAATCCACCGCTTTTTTGGCCTACTTCGTGAAATAAACAATCACGTTCCCCTCTGGCAAAGCTACGATACATTTTCTTTTTAAATGTCTACCGTCAACAAACTACTGTAGTCATCTTCGCCTTTAGCTTTAAATGGTCCTATAATTTTGTATACACTGGTTATCATGGCGGTATAATCTGTCTATGAAGTCAAAGCTGTTTTGAGTGTGTTACTGGATTTTTTGAAAACAGTCAGGATAGAATGAGACAATTTTCTGTGCGACATGTTTTGCCAACTAGTCTGAAATGGGGTATACATTTTCTCTGTTAAATGCAAAAATAAGGGGCTATGCATACCTCGCATAAGGCACTGGTCTTTTAATTATTTGAAAGATGTAAAAAAAGTGATCAAAAGGATAAGCGCAGAATGTGAAATCATTTTAGAGCCCGCAAAACAATTAAAGCAAAGCGGACGCTAAGCTTCCCAATTTCACCCAAATGAACCTGTTTTTCTTTGTTGTCATTGGTTTGTCGATATCCCCGAGACGTCTGTTTTCGTACCATTAGTTCAAAAAGTACCAAGTTGTCTGTGTCAGCACATATCTACATGGAGTGCATTTTTGTGGAGGGGGACAGAGGGAGGGAGGTGTACAGAAGGCGGGAGTAGCGGGGGCGGGAAGCAGGAGAAACAGGGGCAAATTGCGCAATATTTTGCAATCGAAAAAGCGCAAAGAGAACTTGGGGAGCCATTAAAAATAGGGCGGCAACCGGGATTAAAAGGTACGGAAAGCATCAAGTTTAAACCGCCCTGTCCCCTCAATCATTCTTCGTTTCACCATTTACTTAAAAAATCAGACACAGTGATGTTCAAATAAATTTAAAGAAGATCCTCGCAGTTATTAACGCAACTTATGCAGTTGCGAAAAGAAAGCCTGAAAAAATCAGGCTTGCCGGGATTCGAACCCTGACCTCTGCGATACCGGTGCAGCGCTCTAACCAATTGAGCTAACAAGCCAACTGGGAGCTGGTCATTAAATTGGTTCGTAATATACCCGGGAAAGATGAAGATGAAATTATAAAAATATGAGATTCATATATTTGAACTGCGGAATGGAGAAATAAATTTAAAGAAGATCCTCGCAGTTATTAACGCAACTTATGCAGTTGCGAAAAGAAAGCCTGAAAAAATCAGGCTTGCCGGGATTCGAACCCTGACCTCTGCGATACCGGTGCAGCGCTCTAACCAATTGAGCTAACAAGCCAACTGGGAGCTGGTCATTAAATTGGTTCGTAATATACCCGGGAAAGACTGCGAGGATGTTCTTTAAATTTATTTCTTTAAATTTATTTCTCCATTCCGCAGTTCAAATATATGAATCTCATATATTTATAATTTCATCTTCATCTTTCCCGGGTATATTACGAACCAATTTAATGAACAGCTCCCAGTTGGCTTGTTAGCTCAATTGGTTAGAGCGCTGCACCGGTATCGCAGAGGTCAGGGTTCGAATCCCGGCAAGCCTGATTTTTTCAGGCTTTCTTTTCGCAACTGCATAAGTTGCGTTAATAACTGCGAGGATCTTCTTTAAATTTATTTCTCCATTCCGCAGTTCAAATATATGAATCTCATATATTTATAATTTCACAGTGATGTTCGTTGGTTAGATGTGTTTAATTCCAATTTCTCCTACACAAACTCGAGGGAATAAGTATAACCACAACTGCATCTCACAATACTGCTATTAAAAGACAGAATGTGACTCTTACATGGCATGTGAAAGCTGCGAACCTGCCAGTGTCTGAGTACAAGTTCTACCGCAACGACAGTAACACGGCTCTTAACACATTAACGAACATCAATCAACATACCATCCACGGCCAATAAAACATCAACGACCTTTTGTTTTGTTCATTGGGAATTGAAACATCTCGGTCAGGTAGCTTTTTTTAACCTAGCTTGTTTTGTGCTGAGTTGAATAAATAATTGCTCCAACAAATGTTGAAGAATGTTCTGGAATGTGTCGGCAGAAGATGAAATAAGGAGTTTTTTCTTGGAAGGACCTTTCACAGACAGACATGTGTGTTGAGGACTGTATATTAACGCAGCATTTCTTTTACTTTTCCTTCTTGTCGATCTGTTAAACGATACTAATTTCTGCCGAACGCTCTACAAAATATCGTACATCATCTCGTCTCATGGCATCGCAAAAACTTAGACTATCGAATTTAACATGTGCAACACAACACCATATAAGGAAATACATGTGCCCAGTTCATGATAACGCAACTGTAACTTAGTGTTCATTTAAATGTTCGTTTCAAGTCACGACATCCTCCCCCCTTGATTAGCTAAAAGCTGATCAACACATCGTCTTCTGAGGTCTGCATCAATGGCTGCAGCTCTCCTTGGTACTCTCCGTGTCTGCACTTGTTCCTCCCCTACTGGCTTTGTGACCGTCTGCCTGGTCTGCACTGGTCCTCTAACTTCTAGCGGGTACAATTTCTGCACTGGTCTGTTGAGGTACATCGGCTTTCCCTTCTTCGTCAACACCTTCACTTTTGCACCTCTGATCTCTCCATCTTTCCCAGTAATCAATTCTTCTACCTTTCCTAATCTCCACTTTCCACGCGACACTCCTTCCTTTGCAACTGTCACTATGTCTCCAATTTCAACAACCGCACCACCTTTTGTCACGTTTCTTTTGTGGTGTTCTCTCAATTCTGACAAATACTCCCTTTTCCATCTCTTCCAGAAATGGTCTAGATTAAGGATGAGATATTTCATTCATTTGTTCAGTCCTTTCGAGGAATCTTCTTCATCTTCTTCATCTGAGGGATATGTCGGTAGCCGTGTCAATCGCCTCCTATACATCAGATTTGCTGGGGTCAATGGTTCTTCCGGATCACCTTCTTCGTAGACGTACATTAAAGGTCTCACATTCAAGGTGCTTTCCACTTCAATCACTAGAGTCAGAAGCTCGTCATACGATAACCGTGCATTTGCCAGCGCCTTTCGAAGACATCTTTTCACTCCTTTCACCATCCTTTCGTAGAAGCCGCCTCACCATGGTGCTTTCTCCAAATTGAACCTCTACGTAATTCTCTTCTCAGTTAGAAAAGCTTGAACATCTGGATGCTCGTACAGCGTCTTCAGTTCCTTTGCAGCTGATTTAAAGGTCTTTGCGTTATCAGATATGATCAACTGCGGAACACCTCTCTTATGAACTTTCTGAAACATCTGAGAAAGGTTCCAGTCTCCAGGTCTTTAGTAATGTCCAAATGAATAGCTCTAGTCACTGCACAGGAAAATAATGCTATGTACACCTTCTTCATTTGCATTCCACTACTTTTCACGTACAGTGGGCCTGCAAAGTCTATGCCAACTTTTGTGAATGGCGGCACTTCTTGAATTCTAAAGCTTGGTAATTCCGCAGTTTTTGGAGCTGGATAAGCAGTTCCTTCGTATCGTTTACACACAACACATATGCATCTCCTGATACTTTGCTTTACTGCTTGTCTTCCCTGGTTCACCCAAAACCGTGTTCTCAATTCTGTTAGTGTCTCTCTTACTCCACAATGATGAACTCTCAGGCAGGAATGCTGGATGCTTTTCATGGTACTCCATGACTGTTTCAGGAATTCTACCGCGGCATCGAATCACACCATCTTCATCAGAGTATAGTCCAAGATCTCTTTCAATTTGCTTAAAGTTCTTCTGATCTGTAAGACCGGACTGCACTTCTTTCACCCGCGAATTCTCTGCTTCTTCTACTTCTGTGGCCGTCAGGTTGCCAAACGCAAGATTTGTCACTTTCCTTACTCTCAACTTGAGGTTTCTTGCATGTAACGACTTGGTCTTGTTTTAGGAATTGATTCGAATAGAGACATTTAAGAAGTAGACATTTCAGTGTTTCATTTATGACGCGTGCCGCTGATTATACATTCTGCAGTCGCGGTAAATATCAAGTTTCAAAAGCACATGGTCTGTTTTGAGTTCGTTTTAGTGTGTTCGAAGTTCATTTTAGTGTCGAGCAATATTTCATTTCTTATTAGCGGAACAAGGCACGAAAAACTTGTAAGTATCGATCGGTTTTCATTTAGCTTTCTTATCCTTTGTGATTCAGTTGTTATTTTGGTTTATTTAGCGGATTTATGCATTTGATTTCAGTGAATCGTTGTTCATGTAATAAAGGACGTTTGCAGTTCAGCGCATCTCGAGTTTTACTTGTTGCCGCTTTCCTGTAGTGAACATTGGGTTCCTACATTATTCAAAGTTTTTCATGGCGTCGCAAGATCATGAGATGCCAGATGGAGCGAAAGGTACGTCGCTCCCACAAGTTCAAGAGGAAATATCGTCGAGCGAAGATCCTCGCGTCGAAACAACAGCTAATTATGTTCCACCATCCGAAACTGCGGGTTTAGAAAGTAATCTTACCTCAAGGCAGAGAGTGCCGTCGAAATTTATGGATTCGGATGAAGTTCGAATCGAAAGAGCTATTGATTTAAAGGCAAAAAGAGCGGGACATTTGGGGGACGTGAGAAGGAGGTTAAAATTTATACAAGGACTTCTGTCCGAACATGCGAGCGAACACGAAGTGATAAAAGGTGTCGAAGATTACGAGCGTGCATTCCACAAGTTTGTAGACTCCCACGAAACCTACTTAAGCTTTGAAGATAATGAAGGAATGAGAACTGTGGCGAACGAAAGTTACGAGAATGAAAAGGAGTGCAAATTCCGCCTTGAAGTAGAGCTCAGCGCGTGGAAATATAAGGCTAAAAACGACACAAAAGGAAGGTCCAAGTCTGGTCACAAATCACATCGGTCGAGTAAAACCGGGAAGAGTTCCCGTACCAGTTCGAGAAGCGTGAGAGAGAAGCGAAGATTGCTTGAAGAAGCACGGCTGAAAGTGGAAGCACTTGAACAAAGGCAGAGCCTGGAGCGTCGCTTAGAAGAGGAAGAAGCTGAGTTTCAAAGGAGAGAGCTTGAAATCGCTAAGGAAAGGGAACGAAACAAGGCTGAGATGGCAAGGAAAATTGAAAGGATGCAGGTGGAAATGGAACTAAAGAAGGCTGCTGTGGACCTCGAGATTGAGCAAGAGGAATTGCAGACCGAGCGCTCGGACGACGAAACTGTAAGTGAGATAATTCCACCATTAAATCCAGAGTTGAACCCTCACACACCACTAAGGCCTTTCAGTTTACCACAAGACACACACCTTATCCCGCATCCCCCATCTGATGTACAAACAACCAGAACTAAGGCTTTGAAAGCTGAGCATGAGGTGTCATCGGTATCGGCATTTTCTCAAAGTGACATGGATCCCCCATACGTACCACTTCCCACCCCTGCTTCTCAGCCGAAAGAGACCAGGCGAAAGTCTTCAGTAAGAGTAGATGTAGATGATTTCAAACCGTTTGTGACCAAGGATGAGAAGAGTTCGCCCACCGATAAGTTCAAAGGTGAGCTTCGAACCCCTCAGCCAAGTCACACTCAGCTTGAGCAAGTATTGTTACAAACACTTCAGCACCTTACACAGCAACCAGCCAGCCAAGTGCCACACCCCCCGTCAGTAGAACTTGCAGATAAAGCGCCATGGCAAGCAATTGCAGAGGCACTTAAACAAGGTCCCACTCTACCAAAAATAGAGTTGATGAAGTTTGGGGGAGACCCTTCCGAGTATGGAGAATTTGTTGCCAATTTCCGCGACCACATTGAGAGTCAGGTGTCCGATGATTCGCAAAGATTGACCCGTCTACTCGCGCAGTGTGTTGGAAAGGCGCGAGAGGCTATAAAAAGCTGTGTCAACCTTCCTACTGGTCAGAGGTATGGTGAAGCGTGGAAAACTCTGTCAAAGAATTTTGGACAGCCTCACATGGTGGCTGATGCACACATGAAAAGGTTAAGAGAATACAACCTTAGAAGAGTTGATGCCGCAAGTCTGATGGATTTTGCGAGAAAACTTGAAGATACCAAACGAGTGTTAACGAGTATGGGACCACTTTACGTAAGCCGCCTCGACAATGAAGATACGATTCTTATGCTGATGAAAAAGTTACCTGATGAAGGCTTGAAACGGAAATGGACAGACGTTGCTGGAGACCTTATTTGTTCTAAGGGACAAGTTTACTTTTCTGATTTTGTGAATTTCATACAAAAACGAGCAGATCGCTTAAACAACCGTTTTGGCCAGGAACTGAAGTCGTCACTGCCTCAGCATGAAAAGGAAAGAAGACATGGAAACAAAGACAAACAAGATCTGCCATTTAAAGCTACAACCCTAGCTACCCAGAGCAGGGGAAACAGAAAGTCTGCTAGTACTGGCTCAGCCACCTTGAAGTGTTATCAATGTTCCGGACCGCATGCAATTTGGCAGTGTGAGACCTTTAAGAATGCATCTTACGAAGATCGGTCACGAACTGTACAACAGAAGAAGCTGTGTGGAAGTTGCCTTTCGTATGGACACTTCTCAAGATCTTGTCCGAAGGGATTTTCTTGTCGGAAATCGGGTTGTGGAAAAAAGCACCATTTCCTTCTTCACCCGCCAGACCGCGAAGAGACTGACGACCGTGTAGTAGAACAAGAAAGTGCTAATCAGCAACCAGTCATTCGTGGCCAAAGCTCAGTTGGTGGAACAGCTGCGACACTCACTGAATCCAACCATCCCCCGGTTATCGAATCCAGTACCTTTGCCGTATCCAGAGATTCTGCTCCAGTGGAAGCCTCAACCAGCGGTCGACCGAGGGTCTGCTTCAAGGTCGTCCCAGTAAGAGTCCGTGGGCCAGGTGGGAACAAGCAGCTAACAACATACGCCTTCCTAGACAGCGGATCAGACACTACACTCTGCTTGGAAAGTCTTGTAGAAGAATTAAGCCTTGAATGTGAGCCTACTGATTTCACCCTTTCAACAGTCAATTATGAAGGGAAGGAACGTGGTCACCAAGCCCGCTTGGATATAGAAGCACTTGACGGGAAAACGAAGTTCACACTCGATCAGGTTCTGACAATGGAGAGCCTACCCATTGGAGAGAGACATTTCGCCAACAATAGAGAATTGACAAAATGGCCACACCTTGATGGCGTCAGTCTTCCCGAAATAGAAGGGCATCGAGTCTCCATCCTTATTGGCAGCGACCGACCGGATATTATCGATGACAATTCTGAAATCAGAAGAGGAGCTAGGGGCCAGCCCTATGCTGTAAATACTCCCTTAGGATGGACGGTGTACGGCCCAATGGGTGAACCTAACAGCAATGGCATCCATGTCAATTTCGTAAGGAGTGATCATGAGGAGATGTTAAGTCAGCAGTTGGAACGTTTGTACAATACCGAGTTCAAAGATACCCTTGTGGATGTTGAAGAGAGTTTGTCGTTCGAAGACCAAAGAGCGAAGCAGATTATGGATCAATCAGCGGTTCTTGTTAATGGACATTATCAGCTCAAGCTGCCATTCCGGCATAGTCCTCCCTGCTTACCTGATAGTCTACCAGTGGCAAAGAAGAGATTGTATTGGCTGAAAAAGAGAATGGAAAGAGACCCTGAGTTCCACAAGCAATATGCAAGCGTTATCCAGAAATACCAGGAAGAAGGATTTTCACGTCAAGTCCCTGATGAAGAAATTTCTTCCCTCAAACCCATTTGGTACCTACCACATCACGCTGTTTGGCACCCGAGAAAACCTGAAGAGCCGAGAGTGGTATTCGATTGTGCCTGCAAGTCCAGCAGTGTCTCGTTGAACAATCAGTTGTTGCAGGGACCAGAGAACACAAGCTCACTGATAGGAGTCATTCTGAGATTTAGAGTTAACAGTGTAGCCGTGGCAGCTGACATTAAGCGGATGTTCCATCAGGTGTTTGTGTCTCCTGAAGACCGGGGCGCTCTTTGCTATCTGTGGTGGCCGGATGGAGATTTGACGAAGGACCCGAAGACCTTTCAGATGTTAGTTCATATCTTTGGAGCTACCTCATCACCCAGCATTTGTGGTTACGCATTACGGCGAACAGCTGCCGATTACAGCAAAGGTTTCTCCTCACAGACCATTGACGCAGTCATGAGAGACTTTTATGTCGATGAGCTGCTCAAGTCCTTCGAAACGACCGGCCAGGCAGTGGAAATTACAAAGGAGCTACAGGAACTGCTAGCGAAAGGAGGATTCCAGCTGACCAAAGTTATGTCCAATGAGCGCGAAGTCCTTAATGCATTCCCACCTGAACATCGAGCACCAGCTGTCAAGGACTTAGATCTCAATCTCAACAGTCTACCCATGGACCGAGCCCTAGGAATCCATTGGGACGTGGAGGCAGACACCTTCAACCTAGTTGTTAGTGATAAATCCCATCCAGAGACCCGGAAAGGCGTCCTGTCGTCGATTGCAACAATTTATGATCCCCTTGGTTTGGTTGGTCCCCTAATCCTGCCTGGAAGAGAGATCAACCAAGAGCTATGCAGATTAAAGTATGACTGGAATGACAGGCTCCCTGATGAACTGGCAGTGAAGTGGAGAGATTGGAAGAAAGGACTCGCAAGCCTCACCGGTTACAGTATCCCTCGATCCTTTACTCCCCGAGACTTTGGAGAAGTAGAAAGAGCTGAACTCCATCACTTCGCAGACGCTTCTGAAGGACATGGATATGGGACAGTAACTTACCTGCGCTTCGTTAACAAAGAAGGGAGCATCCACAACAGTTTCCTCATGGGCAAGTCGCGAGTGAGGCCTCTAAGGAGTGGTATCAGCGTGCCTAAGATGGAGTTGACCGCTGCCACCTTGTTGATCAAGATGGACAAGCTCATTATGCGAGAGTTGGAAGGTCGCATCAAGATCCACAGCGTCACCTTCTGGACCGATTCAATGATTGTCCTGAGGTACATTTTCAGTGAGACGAAAAGATTTGTCACCTTCGTCGCCAATCGCGTTGCTGTCATCAGAGAAGGATCAAGGCCCTCACAATGGCGTCACGTTAGGTCAGAAGCAAACCCGGCTGATTTGGCCTCGAGAGGAATAAAGGCCTCTGAAACCAAGAAGTTAGAAGTGTGGAAACATGGCCCAGAATTTCTGTGGAAAGATCAAAAGGAGTGGCCCGCAGCAACCCACTGATCTCCATCAAGAACTATCAGACCAGGATGAGGGAGTTAAGAAAGAGAAGATCACTGTTAATGCATGTGCCGAGAAAGAAGACTTCTGGGGCACTTTATTTGAAAGATTCTCAACATGGGAGAAGTTAAGAAGAGTGGTAGCCTGGATCATTCGAGGAGCCCGTAAGCTGTTGCAGTTGCAAACGAAGCCAGTGGCAGCCACTATTTCGCTTATAAACCCTGAGGAGAAGGTTCCCCACCTCCTATTGTTAGATGTAGAAGAAGCAGAGAGAATTATCGTAAAGAATGTCCAGATTCAGACCTTTCCTGAAGAGTTGTCCAACCCAAATCCGTGCAAAGGTCCTCTCGCCAAGTTGAAACCATTCGTGAATCAAGGAGTCTTGCGAGTTGGAGGAAGACTAGATCGTGCAGACCTCAGCTATGATGTAAAACACCCAATGATATTGTCTGGAAAGCACCGTGTAACAGAGATGATCATCCTCCATTACCACCATGCTAATGGTCATGTGGGTCCACACCAACTACTAGCGGAGATAAGACAGCGTTTCTGGATTGTGAATGGTGTTTCGTCCATCCGACGTGTCCTGCGGCAATGCCATGAATGTAAGCGCCAGAATGCTACAGTGGGAGAGCAGATCACAGCACCACTCCCAGTGGTGAGAGTTTCTTCAGACAGCTACCAGTTAATCTACCCGTTTGCTGCTGTTGGAATAGATTATTTTGGACCACTCTACGTCCATGCAGGACCACTTACCAGATCTGTGAGAAAGAATCCCAAACTTCACAAGCGCTATGGTTGCATCTTTACCTGCCTCAGGTATAGAGCCGTCCACATCGAGCTTGCAAATGATTTAACGACGGACAGCTTCATTCAAGCAGTAACAAGATTTGTCGGGAGACGAGGTCCACCCAGAGTTATTTACAGTGACAATGGCACAAACTTCAGGGGAGCAGAAACCGATGTTTTGAATGCGTTGAAGGCCTGGGACCAAGAAAGAGTAGGACGTGAGCTGCTTCAGGAGAATATACAGTGGTATTTCAACCCCCCCGCGGCAAGCCACCAAGGAGGTGTTTGGGAGCGGCTCATTCGCTCCATTCGAAGGATTCTCCACGCCATGATTGGTGAGCACCTTGTCAATGAGCAGACCCTAACGACATTCCTGACAGAAGTTGAGAAGATCCTGAATAGTCGACCGATCACCCGTGTGTCTAGCGACCCTGACGATTTAGAGGCCTTGACCCCTAACCACATACTGCTGTTGCGCCCGAATCCGTGTTCAGCTCCTTGTAAATTGGAAGACTCCGACAAGTTTCAAGCAAGATGGAAACATGTGCACATTTTGGCGAATGAGTTTTGGGCCCGCTGGGTTAAAGAATATCTTCCCTTGTTACAGGAACGCCAAAAGTGGCTGAAGCAGAGGCGAAACTTCAAGGTCGGAGACTTGGTCATCATGAAGGATGCAAACCTCTCCCGAGGACAGTGGCCCAAAGCGCTAGTTCAAGAGACCTTCCCAGATTCTGATGGTGTGGTGCGACAAGTTCTGGTGAAAAGTGCAACAGGTGTCTTCAGGAGAGATATCCGCAAACTCTGCCTTCTGGAAGAGGAGCTATTGAAGTCCATTGAGGAGTCCATGGAGAAGAACAAAACCTGAACTTGTGTGATTAGTTATTGAACTGTCAATTGACATTTTCTTAAGATCCAGGAATTTGGAATCAATGACATTCTTTCTGTTATCAAACTAGGCGAATACCTAAAGACTACGAGAGCCTTTGGGGGGGAGCATGTAACGACTTGGTCTTGTTTTAGGAATTGATTCGAATAGAGACATTTAAGAAGTAGACATTTCAGTGTTTCATTTATGACGCGTGCCGCTGATTATACATTCTGCAGTCGCGGTAAATATCAAGTTTCAAAAGCACATGGTCTGTTTTGAGTTCGTTTTAGTGTGTTCGAAGTTCATTTTAGTGTCGAGCAATATTTCATTTCTTATTAGCGGAACAAGGCACGAAAAACTTGTAAGTATCGATCGGTTTTCATTTAGCTTTCTTATCCTTTGTGATTCAGTTGTTATTTTGGTTTATTTAGCGGATTTATGCATTTGATTTCAGTGAATCGTTGTTCATGTAATAAAGGACGTTTGCAGTTCAGCGCATCTCGAGTTTTACTTGTTGCCGCTTTCCTGTAGTGAACATTGGGTTCCTACATTGCAAATCTGTACACATAGGCTGTCACTCTGAACAACGTTGTGCAACTGCTGTAAGCGTTCACGTCGATGATGCTTGCTATGCTGCATTTCTTCTTCTCTGCTGCTAGAAGTGTGTTCTCACTGCGTGATGGCTTGATTTCCACTTGACTTTCTGGGGTAGGCTCAACATTCATTAAAGGCCATTTTTCAGGTACTCTGCTCAACCATTCAGGTCCTTGCCACCACAAACTGCTATTCTTGATAGTCGTTGCTGTCACACCCCGCGATCCAAGATCTGCTGGATTTTCTACTCCAGGACAATGATTCCATTGCTCTCTTGTGGTCAGTCTCAAAATGTCTTTTACTCTGTTCTGTACAAACTGGCTCCACTCCCTCTCTCCCTTGATCCAATATAAGGCCGTAATGCAGTCTGACCACAAGTGTGCACTGTTTATCGCTATTCTTGACTGCAGGGCTTTTTCCACTGCATCCTTCAACTGCGCTGCAATTCTTCCAGCCATTAGTTCTAGACGTGCTGTCACCCGCTTGGCGAGTGGTGCTACTCTTGTTTTTGAAGCCATCAGACGTACATGTCGTTCGCTGTAAGTCACACACACTAGGTACACCATGGCGCAGTAGGCTCGATCACTGGCATCTTGGAAGCCATGTAACTCATACAATACGACCTTCGCGCTTATTCCACTGTAGATACAACGTGGCACCTGCACAGAACGGACTTCCTTCAACGAAACCACCGACTTCCTCCATCGTTCCTGAAAGGCTTCTGGTAAGCGTTCATCCCACTCGAGTTTACTTTGACAGACTTCTTGAAACAAGACCTTCATTCCAATTGTCAACGGACTCAGCATGCCAAGAGGAGCAAAGAACTTTGCAATAATCTTGAGCAGATTTCTCTTCGTTTATAAATTCTAAGTTCTCACACGGTTCAATTAGCGCATCAAACTTCTAAATAATTGTGTCTTCCACACGATTCCAAACTTCTCCCAGGACCTTCTGTTCATAGTCCTCTAACCCCTCTAGACTTCCGACAGTGGTCTTTGCATACGTATCGTCATCTTCCATCGACGTTCTCTTCTTGTGGCCGAGCTGCTTCCTCTCCAACACGGTCATCACGAATCATCTTCATTAGCTCTGCACTATTGGAGCTTCACTTCCCCGGTCTGAAACTTGCTTCTTCCAGTCGAGTCTTAATCTTCCGATACAGCTTAAAATCCTCTTCAACGCTATCTTCTCCCAAGTTGAAGTCGTCCACATAAAATTCTCCTAACACCTTCCCGACGAACTCTGGGTCTTCTTGGATGTAGGTCTGAAGGTGATGTCTCAGAGTTGCGCTCAACAAGAACGGTGAGGAGCTCACACCAAAGACTACTCTGCAGAATCTGTATACGACAATCATTGGTTCTTCTTTCTGAAGGTCGTCAACCCAAAAGAACCGCAAGCAATCTCTGTCCATTTTATCGACTTCAATGTTAAGGAATGCCTTTTCGATGTCTGCTATCAGCGCGATTAGATTGCACCTAAAACGCAGCAGAATGTCAAACAACAGCTGTGTAAGGGATGGTCCTACATGCAAGCAGTCATTTAAGGAAGGTCCCTTTCCGTCGGCTCTCGACGACGCATCATAGACTACTCTCAACTTTGTCGTTTTAGCATCTCTTCTAACAACAACATAATGCGGCAAGTAGTGCGTTCGTCCAATCTCAGGAACTTCCAGGTCACTCACAGCTTCAATCACTCCATCTCTTAACTGCTCTTGAATAACTAAATCATAATCTTTCAACAGATGTGGGTCTTTCTTCAACTTTCTCATTTGACTGTTCAATCTCTGTAGACTGTTATCGTAATTCAACGGTACCAGTTTGTGATGCTCTTTCCATGGCAAGCCTACAGTGTATCTGCCATCTTGAAACTTGATAATTTTCAGGAAATTTTCATGAACACTGTCTCTCTCTCTGATCCCTATCGATTCAAGGTCCCACAACCTTTGGAATTCCACTGACAAAGTTCCATGCACTGTCCCCTGCACTTCTTGTTCTTGAATTTCCAGAACGTGCGTGACCAGATTTGTTCCAGCTGTAGACTTCTGCTGAGGGATCTTTAATGGGCCTGACAACACCCATCCTAGAGAGGTTGAGATAGTACCAGGCTAATCTTTCTCCCCCCTTACTACTTTACCCCTCATGAACTCCCACAAGTAATCAGCACCAATGAGCATATCAACTTCCAAATTCTCCTGCCTAGAACAGACGTCAGAAAACCAAAGTTTGTTCAAGTAAGGATGTACCCTTTTCGCCTCTTCTACATGTTGATTCTGCAGGGCCTTGCGGATGACTGGTACCTTAAATGCCTCTACTTGATCAGTTCCTTCCTCAAATAGATGTCCTACATGGACCGCAACAAGTTCTCGCTCAGTCACTGTTGCTTTGACTTGGCCAAAAGTTCCCGTTTCCATCATCTCACTTCCTATGTTGTTTAACTGCAACAGGTTAGCCACTTTCTCAGTGACGTAGGATCTCTGGCTTCCGGAGTCGAAATTACTCGGATCTTAAGTCCCTGGGCTTTCGTTACACTGCTTGTACTTGCAATAGCCTGCGCGATCTGCAGAATGACTTGTGCTCTTGAATTTACATGAAGAGTTGAATCAGGCTCTGGTTTCTGCGACTCACTAACTCGTGCACTTTCTGGAACTCGGTTTTCACCTCTACTTTCTCTGAATTTATTTTCACACAGTGCTGGATGATGGCGTCCACCACAATGACATTTCTCCTTAGAATCACAACAAACTGCTTTGTTCCCCCGTCCGAGGCAAACAAAACAACGCCCAAATCTCTCAGCAATTTGTTTTCTTTCTGCGACTCTGACAATCTTTCTACAATCAACATGCTTGTGTAACCCCATGCAGAAGGCACACCTACTTTCATACTTTCAAAGCGCTTCTTCAATATTTCAATCGCGGCCCCATAATTCCCTTGTGTCAACGACAAACCAGCAATGGCGGTACTCGCTTCTCCTCCCAACAAACCTTTTAAATACGTGAACTTATCTATTTCGGAAAGCTGACCATTCTCGTGTACTGCATTCCCGAGGGCGTCCCAAAAACTCTGCCAATCAGCTACGGATCCATAGAACTTTTTCAGTCCGAGTTTCGGCAGCCTCGCTCGTACAGTTTGGTTACACGTGGTCTTTTGCGTTCCAAGCGCCTGATTTGCTGTTGGCGGTGGATTAGAAATTTGCTCGCTAGCGCTTCCACTCGTAGGCTTCAGATAATCTTCAATCTTTTGGATACCCTTTCTGATGTCTCTATGGAATTTATTCCAGTCGGCGATTTCGTGTTCAATATCCTTTTCCTTCTCAAGCAACCCGAGGATTTCTTCGGTCAGAGTTCCCAATATCTTCATCGTTTCGGCCAAATTCTCCTTAGTGTCTTGTAACAGTGTTATTTTGTTTTCCAACTCTCCAGCAATAACAGTTTCAATCGTTTGAAGCTCCTTGGTCGCATATCCTCGATGTGCATTGTGAATTTTTCACCTCCTTGCCAAATCTCCCATCTTGAAACTTGTAAAATTCAGTGCACTTCTTCAATCAGTAAACACGTCGGCACAAAGGTCAACACACAAATTCTTTCAAGCATCGATTTCTCTCTCCACATCCGCGGCTCGATGGACCAACTGCTGAGGACTGTATTTTAACGCAACATTTCTTTTACTTTTCTTTCTTGTCGATCTAGATCTGTTAAACGCTACAATATCCTACCGAACGTTCTACAAAATATCGCACATCATCTCGTCTCATGGCATTGCAAAAACTTAGACTATCGAATTTAACGTGTGCAACACAACACCATATAAGGAAATACACGTGCTCAGTTCATGATAACGCGACTGTGACTTAGTGTTCATTTAAATGTTCGTTTCAAGTCACGACAATGTGCAGTAAACTCCCACTAATCCGAGCACGCAAAAGCTTGAAACGTGTTCGAGAGAACGCGAATAATTGTGCAACTTTAGGGGGAGACAGGTTTCAGTTCGAGTTGGTGGGAGATCTGAGATAACAGAGGTTCGAGATCGCTGAGGTTCACTACTGTTCATGCAGCGTATTTCTCGTTTTACTACTCATTTTAAATATCAGACGCTGCGTTAGGAGTTTGACACTAATCCCCAATTTCTCCTAGACAAACCAGAAGGAGTAACTATAACCACAAGTGCAGCTCAAGATACTGCTTTACATGGACAGAATGTGACTCTTACGTGCCATGTAGGAGCAGCCAACCCCCTAGTTTCCGAGTACAGGTTCTATCTCAATAACAGTAACACGGCTCTAAACACATTGACGAACATCAATCAACATACCATCCAAGGTGTTCAGCGAACCCGGGACTACGGTAAATACAAATGTGTGGCAAGAAATGCCGCTGGAGAAGGACTGAGCAACGCAGTTGTGCTTGATATACATGGTATGTCAGTTTTGAGAAAGGAAGGAACTTGAACAAAACGTTATGGTAGAATTTTTAAATATGATTATCATTTTTTGGGTAAGTTCTAGCATTAAGTAGGTGATGACCAGTTTTATTACTGATCACACACTTTCCTGAGAAAGAAATCCAATTAAAGAATGAGCTGAAATTCTAACAGTAGTTTAAGAAATGACTTTTGATGCGAGAAATTCATCCACGGAAAGTTGTTTTTAGCCACGCCGTTCTTGATGATTTTTTGGGGGGTTGTTTTCTAAAGGCAGAAAGTCAATTTTAAGTCCTTTTGTTTTCCAGTTCCTGCAAAGATTCAGTCAAAAATAGCAAACGTGACAGTTAATGAACAAGATCCTATTGACCTGAAATGTGAGGCGTCTGGTTACCCTGTACCCATTGTCACGTGGACTAAAGATGGAGCAACTATGCAATCTGCAGTGTGCGGTGTGATTCGCATCGACAGCAGTACAAAAAGTGACAGTGGAACATATGTCTGTAAAGCAGATAATGGTGTGGGACAGGCCGATCAAATGAAAACATTTGTTACCGTAAATTGTAAGTAGCAAGGAACAAAACAAGGGCGTTGTTATTAAGTTTCAATAAAAACAGCCTGTAAAACATTTAAATTGATTCAAAGTGCTGTTCAGTGCAATGTTTAGTTTAGTTAACCTGTCAGAAGACAAAAAAAGACGATCATTTTGCGTTGCCACTCTGTAGGAGATTAAATGCTAGTGAATAGCACACCACACCAATTACTAAGCTGTGAGTTGAGTAGTAATTAGGGAAAAGAGGACCCGGATCTGAGACTGGTTGAGACAAGTTTGATGAAGTTTCGCCAATCACCCAAGAGCAGTGCTTGCATGCATGGAAAGACAGTTGTACGGTTGTATTTATTATTGCCTGTGCCATTCTTTATTAAACAACGGAATGTGAAGGATTCATACAACGATTCCCCGAGCTGCACTTAAGTATATAGGCTGCTGTAATGAGTTGTTATGACTTAAAGCTTTTTTTATGCTATCGTATGCATAGGCAGCTTGTATTTTTATGATTTAAGCTTTATCGCTGCTTCAACAGTCACACAACAATTTTAATTTGTTAGTACATGCTGATTTTTTTTAACACATGTTAATCAATAGAGTCTACTTAAAACGTCTGGTTTGAAGTTAATTTAATTAAAAAAATCTTAAACTAAAGGTTGCCATCACCTACGTTCCCAAAAGCCAAAATGAAGTTTTTTCCACAGAACATGGGATACCGATACTGAAACCAACAACATTGAGTACCTATAATTTACAATTAATTTTCTTGAACAAAGACAAACTACACATGTAATTTTTGGTTTTGCGCATCATTAGTTAATTCTAAGATCATATGTACATCGTGCAATGGTACCATCAGAACTTTAACTAAAGTTAAGCACAATATTGTACTTTTGTCTGAATAATCCCTCCTTCTGCCTTATGAACAGACGCCGCTACAATTGAGAGTATTTCTTCCTCTGTGTCCAAGTCATGGATTGGTCAGACAGTGAGGTTAAAGTGTGTATCCGATGGTGTGCCTACACCAACCCTGTCCTGGTACACACCTGAGGGAACCAAATTTTATCCAGTCAAAGCTAACGAAAACACAGTGGATGTGACAATGAATTCTGATCAAGATTTTGGACTTTATAACTGCACAGCTGACAATGGTTTTGACCCTGCCTCTTTGACGGTTCGTGTCCAGCAAATAAGTGAGTAGAGAGTAATTGTGCTTTTTGTTTCTTTGTCTTTAAGGGTGTATTCATTAGGAAGTGCAAATGCACTGAAAATCTGAATAAAACTAGCTACATTATAAAACAGCGGAAGTTTTCTGTTGTTTTACAGAACTAATGATGAGGAGAAAAGCGTTTGGTTTTTCTTTTCTAAACTTGCAATTTCAGGAAAATCGATCACAAGTTTGGACAGTCGTCTAATTTGAAAAGTTCATTTCCTCGATGCAAAATTTGGCTAATAAAGGATTGTCGTGATTACACGTAGCTTTCTTTTCAAGTTGTTGGTATTGACTTGTGCTTCTTCTAACTCTGAGTGAAAGACTTCTTTAAACAAGTGAAATTTACAGCCTTTCAAAAGCCAGACACATTGTTTTAATGCATGAAAAGAAAGACACGTCGCTTGTTGTTGCTCTACCTTTTTGTTCTCTGAGGGACTATTTTCTGTTTGTGGGCAATCTTCAGAATTGATTTTGGCAGACAACTTACATCTGGCTATATATCCGTGTTTTGCGAGGAAACTTATAATTCTCACATTAATTCACCTCAATCACTAGATTAACCTTGAATATCTGTGATATATATAGTTTCGTCAGCTACCTTGGATACATTTTTCTTTATGTCCATTGAAAAGCAGAACTGATGTCATTGTGAGGACAACACTTCCTATCAAGAACTTGTGTTTTAATAAGTGCACTTCTTTGCTCATCCAGAGGCACCAGGCTCACCGAGCATCACTTCAACAGATGCAGACATTCAAGTAACTTCACTGAGAGTAAAATGGACGGCACCAACTGTCGATGGAGGGAGCCCGATCACAGCATACCGAGTGGTCATTCTGCAGGGTGGCAAAGTGATACTGAATGACAATGTCACTGACTCCTCTGTGAGAGAGAAGCTTATTGGAGGACTAGAGAAAGACAATAACTACATTGTAAAGGTCTATGCCAGGAATTATGTGTTTGAGGGAGATGCTGCTCAAAAGATAATCAAGACAAAGTATGAAGGTGAGTAATCTGAGCGCCATACATTATTGCTCTCGTGAATTGTTTTACTGTCCATATCCTTCTGGTGTGAAATGTTAATGTTTTGTTGGCGAGAGTAGCAGATTGTTGGTAGGGAGATCAAGATGATGGAGGCAATGTTCACATGGAAAATTGCATACATCGTAGGCTGATCTTGTTGTCCCCCGATTTCAATGAACCTCGTTTGTGATGTGCTGGGATTAACTGTTTTGATAAATAGCTGTCAGCATCCTTGTGTAGTTGCCCTCTAGACAGACACTTGATCATTGGACTGTGGCCCACCAAAATTTACCCACGTCCAACAAAATCCCTGCTGCTGTCTGACAGAAGGTCGGGCCAATCCTTATGTAGAAGAATAAAACTCCATCCTGAGCATTGTTTTTTCCGACCAAAACGGTGACCTATGGACGTAGCTCTTCCAAAACAAAATATTGTGCTTGCGGCCCTGGGGCCCGTTTCTCGAAATTCCTGATAACTTTCCGGGCCCGGTATTTATTTTAGTTGCCAACATTCTCAAATAGCTATACACAATCTTGGACGAAACTAGTTGAGACAAAGGCAATCAGCGTGCGTATTTCTCAATTTCCCTGTATGGAAAGACCGACAATATTGCAGAAGGGCTCTTCCTCCCCCCTCCCCCCATTCAATGTTGTTTGGAAGGACTGAGGTTTCATCAGGGCAATTTTGGTGGCAAAGCAACATTGATAAGGGGGAAAGGGGGACAGATTTGTCGTGGTAAGTGGTTTTCAAGGTCAAAGCTCTCATTCGTTCCGAAGTGTCTCAACAGTTTCGTCCGAGATTGTGCGAGAGGGTTTTGGCGATTTATCCAGGATTTGCGTTGTTATTAAAGCTCCAGGGTCTTATTTTATCTGTAGTCTAGCAAAGTGGATGGTTTAAAAGCTTTTTGCTTTGAATTGACTATGAATTCAAGAAACTGGGCGCAGAATCGAGCCTATTTAGTTTCTATTCAAAAAGCTGTCTACAAGTTACGCACCTATCTGATTGTGCTGTAGCTGTGGTTTTTATGGACAGTTGACTTTTTAAACGTGTCTTTAAGAGTAACATTTTATTCTTAGTTTTTTCCTTCAAGGCAGTCAGATGTAGAAAACCTATTCTTGTGAAAAATTTCCAAGAGACATCGCGGAAACAGTATCATTTTTACTTGTCAATGTAGTTATTAGATCCCGCGGGAATGTGTACAAAAGATCCCGTTATGTGGAATGTAGTTTTTACCCGCTTGAATGAACTGTACTTAAACAATACTTGAAGAACTGACGGTTACCTTTGTATATTAAATACAGTGGAACCATAAAAACACGATTAACAGAGGTTTAGAACGGTTAACAGCCGATTCGTAATAAATACAAAGACTATCAAATACTTTTGTTTATACGATGCTGTAAATCGTTGTTAATCGTCTAAAAGATCACTTCAAGCCCTGTTAATCGTCTTGAATTAAAGCTTTCCCGCTAATTAACCGTTCTAGGCAAAAACCATGGACAAGCAGCTCCTTGCAAATGCTTTAGAAGCAAAGTTTATACAAACTCCCTTGACAGCATTGCTTACATGAGACAGACATATTCCATGCCCCGCGCAGTTCACGGGTCATGCATACACGCGCTTGCGTGACATTGTTTAAATTCATAAATATTGGTAATGCGGGCGTAACTGTTAATGATTTGCCCTATTCTAACATCTATATATTAAAATAATTTGTTTTTAGTCTTGAAAACGGGCTTGCTATTACTAGGGCACATTTGCGGGGGAATTACCAAGTCACAACACCCCGGTCTTGTCGCATAATGCTTAAGTCACACGCTCCTTCCTTGCGTTTACCTCGTGATTCATACGGCATTCTTGTACATTTCGAGAAAATTCTCCACTGCAATTTTATTCTAAAATATCCACTACAAAAATAGGTAGATCCTCAGAAGGAAATACCATTCGTGCTAGCGTCCAAGACGCATCGGCAGTTTATAACCGATACCCATGGTAGTATTTTACGCCCATTAGCTGTTACCAGCCAAAAAAACAGGAACCACGCATTCTTATTTTGGTCCATTAAATGTTGTTTGGAAGGACTGAGGTTTCATCAGGGCAATTTTGGTGGCAAAGCAACATTGATAAGGGGGAGAGGGGGGCAGATTTATCGTGGTAAGTGGTTTTCAAGGTCAAAGTTCTCATTCGTTCCGAAGTGTCTCAACAGTTTCGTCCGAGATTGCAGTTTTTATTGATTTGAAAGCTAAATTTTAATCCTTATAATTTCGTGAAGCATATCGCTAAGTTTGCGCCAATAATTACCATTAGCTGACAGATAATTGAGCTCGAAAAAATACTTACCGGGCCTAGAAAGTTATCGGGAGTCTCGAGAAAAGGGCCCCTGTAACGCAAAGCCTAGAACGAGGAAAGTACGTCTTTTAGCTTCGTGACTGTCTACCAAGAGGGGAACGGGCGAAGTATCTGATCATTTATCTTCAAAATTTTTGTTTTGCCTTTCCCAACTAAAATGATAATTAGACCTTTTCTTAATTTCCAATGCAACCTGTATAGAGTGTTACGGTGTCTGGTGTTGTTATGTTGTTATGTTATGTACGGTGTTGTTAATGTCTGCGCAGGAGGCTCACACATCAAATATGTAGACATGAATAAAATATTGAAGTTTGCTTGCCTAGTGAGCGTTTCTTTGATCAGGGACGGCAGTTTTGCATAATTCCGGCGCCGTCATCTTTTCGAGGACTGGGAGGAGTTAAGAAGTTCGGAGGATTTTCGGATTTTCCGATCACGCGCCGAGAATAATAAAGAGACAAGTGATGTAACTTCCGGACGCCTTTCGTCGTATGTCTGCCACCATCAGGGATCACGGAAGTAGACTGAGAAAGATGACCGAAGTTATACTACTGACAAGCAGGCGCAAGACGAAAAGCTCGTTTTTAATCTGCTAACGGGAACTATTCTTACTAGCGATCATTCTGATCTCATAAGGGAAAAAGGCACAAAAATTAACATGGGTATATGTACAGTATGTGGTCCTTGGTCCACGATGCCCTTGGTCCGCGGCTTTTTCGCACGTGATGCAATATTCGCTCGTTAAGTAGAATACGACAAAAGCGAATGTGTTCGATAATTCATTGTTTAGCTTTCTTCCATATGACGAAGTTTTGGGCTTTCCTTCTTCAGTTGTGAACGAATTTGCTGCAGAGTTTGAAAGTTTTGCTTTATCGTCTCTTGAAAAATATCAACAATTTTCGCATATGGGTCCTTGGTCCGCGACATATCACCCTGGAAAACTTACATTGCGCAAAGCAGGTGAAGAAAACCTTAGAAAACCTTTTTGCTGAATATTTTCAAAATCTTCTTTATACATGTTTATGAATGGGTTAACTTCTCTTGTATACCTAGAATACATATAAGCTTGTAGTCTTGTAATTATTTTCGACTGCTTGTGGGGCTTTTGTGAGAGACTATTGTCTGAAAAGTAAAACATATTATTTTATACTCACAGCGACTTTCCAACAAGACTGTAGCTTAGATATATCAATGATAAGAAAGAATAAATAAAATATTGTTAAAATTTTCATTCTCCTACGGAAATTATTAGGATTCACAGGTACTTTCCGTGCCGTTTACATGATTTGCGGACCAAGGACCACATTCGCGGATCAAGGGCCCGTGAGCACGTGAGCACCACTTTAAATTATCGCCAGAAGCAAAATCTATCTTCGAGGAAATTTTCAGTTCGCTACGTTTTGATTCAGGTAAGATATTTAAGATTAAAATTTTACTCGTGAACCAAGGATCACATACTGTACAGCCCTGTGTAACTCATAGTTACTAATTAGCGCTCTTGACAAGACGCATAAACAAGAAATAATCAGCAAAGCGAAATGAAAATAAATCCCGCGGATAAAATTCCTCCCTCAGAAGATTCGGAATAGAATGCACAAATTGAAGCTGCAAAACTGATTGCACCGACCAATTCGTTATCTGACCGCTGGAACAAGATATTTAATCGTTTGTTTATCTCTCGTTCGATCAACTGTTAGTGTACATTTAAAAACTGAAAGGTTTCATCCTTCTTTGAGACAAGTGAAAACGGTCTCACCTCACAAGGAATTGGGCGTGTAGCCTCCCACGCAGTCGTTTTCAGGGGAGTCGTATAACTCTCGAGGGTAATACAACTCCCCTAAAAACGGCTGCGTGGCAGGCTAAACTCGCTGCGGATTTCAAATGCACCAATCAGAATGTACGAATTTTCTACTTCTCCTTTAAATCTATCAATCAAGTATTCGCATTTCTCACTTGATTCTCACTTGATTTCTCCCTGATGTTGGCAGACATGCTACGAAAACAAGCATCTGGAAAAAAGCCTGCGTGCAGACGTCTGCTATTTTCTTTCCTTCACGCGGAAAAATTCGCGTGCAGGCCACTGGAAAACGACATCAACACATTTGACAGTTGCGAATATTCTGACCAAATTTGTTTATAGATAATTATTTTAACACTTTACCTTGCCACAGACTCGTTTTCGTGAAATTACAAAGGAAATTTTGCTCTGTTGTCCAAGGATTTTCGGAGGCCTTATTTCTTGTTTGATACCTTGCCTCTTTCTTGGAGTTTACGAACGGTTTCCGAAGGCTTCTCGGTCCTATACCTCGAAAAAATGACCGCACCGGAATTATTTGAAATGCCCCCGTCCCAGAACACAAACACGAACACGAACACGAACAACAAAGGTAAGCAAACTTTAGTCTACTCATTTCATGTGAGGCCCCCTGTGTGTCTGACCCATTTTTCAGATACAAAACGTTTATACACTCAGTGAGTTTTTTAGGGATCTTTATGCAGCTGAATGTTTTCTAATGGACCCTCTCCCCTCCCTCACCTGCCGTCACCCTTCAGGACAGGAACGATATTTGCTTACAGAAGTTTTTGCATTTAAATACAGCGTTTGACTGAGAACTGATTCAAATGGATGCCATGGGGGTTGTGACATACTGAAATGTCAGAGATCTCACTTGCAGCGTTTTGATTGGGAGCTACTCTTAACGTGATTGTATTATAATGGCAGGTTGTGAGCAAGTTTTTTTTATAATTGATGCAAATTAAACGTCATAAGGATTATAGTTCAGGACGGAGGTCATTCCAAATACAACGACGTCTTTGGTCAACTGCGTTTAATGGTTCTTATTATCATTTTTGTATGTTTACAAGGAGTCCCAGCTGCAGCAGAAATTGTAAGCTTGCCTGACAAAACGAAGGAAGTTGAAGTTCTCATAAAATGGAACGAGCCACAGAACAATGGTACACCAATCACGCAGTACACTGTGTACCAAAGAACTGCGAGTGATGTTGGTACAGCACGCAAATGGCAGAAAATGAAAGAAATAACAGATCCCTTAGTTCGACAATTTGCTATTAACCTAGAGAAAAGAACGATTTATGAATTTGTTGTGACTGCCACAAACAGCCATGGAGAGAGTTTTAAAGAGGAAGAGAAAATCTCTCCATGGCTGTTTGTGGCAGTAGATGCTTATAGGATTTTGTTTAAAAAAGGTCTGGTTTTCAAATAGGCTGTCCAATATTAAGAAGTTACTGTATGCTGTAAGGCTAATTATAAAAAAAAATAACAATAAAAAAAACACAATTCCAACAATGCTAACTAAGAACCGAATCTACTAGGCTATATTATAACCAGCTTAATTTTACCTTGTGTTACCAAGTCCCTTAATTAAAGTATTAATTGAGAAAGACCTTCGTATACTAATAATTAGATGTATGATGTGCTACGTTTTTCTAACGCAGTTTGTACCTTGTGTTACACCAAATTGTGACTTGAGCCTCTAAACGAAAAGTTGTGTCCATCGGATGTTGTACATAAGAATACACTCGGAACGTAGCGTCCTTTTTTCTAGACTTCCCACGTAACAAGAGGAGGTTACTATTACAGCAGGCGTGTTTGTGTATTTTCTGAAAGTGACTAGTTACTGCTAGAGCCACTGCTTTCGTTTTATTAGCTATGAATGAGAAAATATTTTGTTTGTCTTAATGCACTATGTGAGAGTGGACTTTTGTAGTGTCAACTCTTTTCAAATTAACTACTAAGTAACCAGCTGAACTTCGTTTTGACATCTGCGCAGATGCTCCAGACGCCGTTCAATTTACAGCTGAGGAAAAAGATGGTGTTATAACAATGAAATGGAAAGAACCAGAAAACAACGGAGCAGCCATTACAAAGTATTCTGTCTACCAAAGATTCGTGAATGATAAGGAGTGGAAGAAGCTTGAGGACATAACCGACACCTCCAAACTTGACTATGATCTTAAAGGGGTGCAAGGCATGGAGTATGAATTTGTGGTGACTGCTAGAAACAAATATGGGGAGAGTTCAAAGACAGCCAACATTCAGACGGTTAAAGTGTTAAAAGGTAGGATTAATGTTACTGAAGGTGACATATAATTTGTGACTCGCCTGATAGCCTAGCAGACGGAGCGAAGTGACCAGATAAGGTTTTCGGCAAAAACAACTACAAAGCGTATTTTTTAATTGCAAATTTTCAGGAACACTATCCCGAAATCTGTTATGACAGTCTCTAAATATTTCATTTAAGGATCTTATGAAATCAAAGCACGGATTCTAAACCTTTACAACGCCTATGTTTGGTTTCCGGTTGGGTCCATAGTATTTACCAGGGTGTATCGTACGTTATTGGCGGAGCCCGCGCGCTAGCGTGCCAGCGGAGCACCATTGCTAAGGAAATTTGGTAGTCTATCGATCCGAGAAATTTTGGTTGTGACGTCAGCGTACGTCCGCACGTAGAGACTCAGGGGGAGGGGGAGAGGAGTCGCAAGACAACCCAACGCGGGGTGGAGAATGCTTTTTTTTCTTGGCGGGAAATCGCGCGGTGCTTTTGGGCAACTGGCGTTTCTCTTAGCGGGAAATCGCGTGACCATCATCGCTTCTGAAAAAGAGGTTTCTTTGAAAAGTTTAGCAAAACGATTGTTCGACACTACTGAAGTTTTAAACTTGAGAAAAAAACATGTAATATCTGTAGATGGAAAGAAAAGGCTCAAAAGAATACTCGTGGAAGGCAAAACGTTCAAGTTACGAAAGCTGCTTTCAAAGGACTTCATCTTTTAGTTTGTTTTCTTCACAACAGAAGCTTGCCCTGTTCTGAAACACAACCAAGTAAGTGAAATTTTTAAAGGGTTTAAGGGACATGATTCTGAGTATTAAGGTCAAAGAGATTACGTTTTAAAATGGAAATTTAATTGATGTCATTAGAAATGTGTCATTACTTTTGGCTTTAAAAAATTATTAGAAAACGCGCTCAGATTTGTGACAGATGTACTCTTGAATATTTTGCTATGCTCAGCCGATTTCACTCGTGTGGACGGACCCACGATGCTGCAAGTGTAAAAGCAAATTGTATTTAAGTATAGACTTACGGATTTTTGAATAAACGTGTTCAAAAATGATTTCTCTGTCCATTATTTTGGGTTTGTTTATTCATAACAGTAGGTTAAAGCACAGTCACAAGGCAAAAGCACAAGCATCACTTCATGATCAGTGAGATTACGGCAAATAATTGCTTTAAATTTTGTTTGTGAGGGCTTATATCTTTGTGCAATTGTCGATTTTCTTGTCCTAGAAGTTTTTAATAGTAATCAGAAGCGGCTAACCTTATATAGGCTTACTTCGCAAAACTTATTCCATAACTTAAAGCGTGTTTGGGTTTTGTTTATTTTCAATCTTGATGGTCTCTAGTTAGCCAACGAAATATAAAAGTTATTTAAGAAACTATAAGCGAAATAGTTGTCGGTTTAAACCTATTTTCTCCGAAAAGCGGCCAAAATCAGTTCTGTGCATTTCTAAAAGCGCCCGAATTTTAAACAATTCGCAATCCGCAAAACTTATGCCATATAGTTAAGCATGTTTGGTGTTTGTTTGTTTTCAATCTCGATGGTCTCAAGTTAGAGAACGAAATATAAAGTTGCTTAAGTAACTATAAGCGGAGCAGTTTTGGGTTTTCAGCTATTTTATCCGCTTAACTGCTAGAATTTCTTTGTGGCCACTAAAACCTACGCGACATTTCTTCGATAATTAAAATTTACAGGTGCTTCGAAGCTCCTCAAATCCTTTCTTTCGGTTAATCCTGGTAAAATGCCGGTGAAATGCCAGTATAATTTTTTGACTAGACTAATAGTGGCAGTTCATGTTATTTGTTAACATCCAAACGAGATGAAGATAACCCATTTAACTTTTACTTTGTTGTTGTAAATGAACGCCGTTTCAAGTTCATTCAAGCGAACAGCCAATAATCCAAGGAGATTTTACAAGTCTTGACAGCTAAATGACAGGATATGGAAACATTGCAAAAACCAAGCAAGACGACTCGTGAGTAAAATATGTGTTTAGTTTGATGCCCGAAAAAAAATCATCAAGCTGTGCTCAGCCTCTAGAATGACCTTTCGAGCTTGGTTTTACAGAACAGACCCCCAAAATGTTGGAGGACAATTCGGAAAACTTTCGGGCTTTTTGAGAAACACTTTTCGAAAGCGAACGAGCTAAAACAAGCAAAGAAATATATTCCGGACCGAAAAGTTTCTGGACTATTTTTGAGGAACGAACACCAGTTTATTCCTTGGCGGCTCCACTTTTAGGCTTGGCTAAATCTATATATTAAATTTCTAATACATCAATATATTTTCTTTCATAGCTTCTACAAAGCCACTGGATACTCAATCAGGTAGAAAATAAACGTTAATACAGTTGAAACCTCAATTTCTACACTTAAATTATTCCAAGGTTAGCTATCTGTTCAGGGTTTCTTAAGTATTTTAAACCATTTGCACAATAACAACAAACAAAGATTCAGCAAATAAACAAATACATAAATTTAAAAATAAGCACGTGTACTTTCTGAAAGCTTCTCTTAGGAAAGTAAAGAAATCTTTTAAAAAGAAAAATCAAACTTGCAATAAGACCTTGTTGAAATTGAGGACACCAACTTTAAAATACTTTCTCTGAATGTGAAACCCTGGGAGCTCCGCTCAAACTCCCTTTCTCCACCATATCAATCCGAAAGAATGTTGACATGTAAGAAGCATTCTGGATAGGGGCTCAATACTGTAAGGAGGAGGGTGAGGGGTGGCTTGGCCGTTGATTCCCAAGGATAGGTAGAGTACGTGTTCTTAGAATACTGTCAGTATTCTTCATCACGTACCATATCTATATATATTACCCATCTCAGTAAAAAATACATCACGAGCACATTGGCACAGCTGATCTCTAAAACTGTATAAAATTGTGTACGTTTCAGGTCGTTTGTGTGACGAACAGAGGACAATTCTTCATGCTGCCTACATCACTGTGATCATTTTACTTGTCATTGTTATACTTGTTCTACTTCTCCTGCTTCGGAGAACGCGTAGTGGTCTTGGTAAGTGAGACCTGATGTTTTGAATCAACAATTCCTTGCAGAAAAAAAAACGAATGTGTTTTTGATGAATTATTACTAGTTGCACGTTGTTCAGTTACTAATGCCAGCGTGTTCTTGTTACTGCAGGAAACCCTAAGACAAACAAGTAAGCGTATGTTTTGTTAATTAATTGGTAAAGGAGGTCAAAACGAACATTTACACTAAACACAAAGCCGATTTTAGACCACCATTAGGCATCATGCTATAATTTTTTTAAATTCTAGCTTAAATACTAAAACGAATATTTTAAAGTTGTGAAGAGTTGGCATTTCTTTCATTTGTGTACTCTTTGAAAATAATGTAATGTATTAAAACGTATTACTCTTCTGTGGCAAAATAACGTAATAAATCATTTTCTTCCAGTAACACCTTGAGGTTTTGTTCCTAGAAACGCAGTTCGAAGATAAAAATACAAATCTCGAAAATTAAAATCTTAATTAAGTTCTGAAGTTTTTTATGTTTTTTGTTTGTTTCTCTTCCATTCTAATAGCAATTTCTCACAGGTAAATCCTAAGCTTTAAACGAAAACGATATGATTAAAAACTGGACAACATAGCCATTATTCTTCTTACGTTTTAGAAGAAACAAATGCCCAAGATGCGGGGATCTGGTGGCTATGGTAAGTAAATTTTGTCATCTGCAGGATTTGTTCTAGAATAGCGAAGTCTTTGGACTGAATTAAATCATGGACCGTCCGCTTATACTCGTTCACTTAAGACCTGCCTGCACTGAAAAGAATGTAGCTATGACCATTTGAGCACACCACCTTGTTATCGCATTGTATTTTACCAGTTAATACTTTTTTCTTAGCATGTTTGGATTCTGAAATTCCTTTTTTGTGGCCACATGATCGTAAATTGTCTGCAATTAGTCATACAGTATATGATTGAGCCATTGAGATTGACGTACTTGTGACAGACTTCAGGAAATGTTTACCTACAAAAATAATTGAATCTCTGTGGTGCAGTCATTTTACCCTTATTGTCACAGTCACTTTATGATAGCCCAAGCAGAAGCTTGTGCATTATTTTCTTATGTAAAAACCCTTTTCATTCGAACACCATGTAAATACACTAAAGTTTCTCGTGGCCTGTTGGAGGTATATTAGGTTTTCAAATATCTGCATTTCTTTCCAGAATCCCATAACTGTTCGTGTGGAGGACCCAACACAGCCCTCAAGAGTGGCACATTCAAATGACGATCCAGCCTATGCAACCCCAGCAGGGGGAGACTACATGCCACTTCATCCGTCAACTAGAAGTTGGGAAATCAGTCGGGAGCATGTCAACATTATCAAAGTCATCGGTAAAGGAGCCTTCTCCCAAGTTGCCCAGGCAACGGTGCAAAATTTGCCTGGTAGCAAGGAAGGTATCACAGTGGCGGTAAAGATGCTAAAAGGTAGGATTCTAATTTGTGTTCTTCTAGATTCTTTATATACTCGCATTACGTGCTTTCTCGCTTAAACCGTTTAGATTAGTAACCATTGTTATCAATTCGGTATAACATTTGGTCATTATGAACAGAAGAAAAGTCAGGTTAAGAAGAAAAGGAATTATAAAATGGACTATCTATTTTATTGCCGCTTAAGTTCACTTTGGTTTTGAAAAATTTCAAATGTAAGCTCACGCACTAACCAAAAATCTCGCACAAAAATTTGCTTCCAAGGTTAAAAAAAATCGTTCATTAGACATGATCGCGGTACTAAATAAGGAAACACATGAAAGTGTATTACAAGTATTACGTACTTCAGTTGTATACGGTGTAGATTAAAGAAGCATTAACTTCGAACCAGTGTGGAATTAAACTCCTTTACTCCGTGTAAGAGTGCATTACTTACTTAAACGTTTTATCTGCAGCGAACGCCCCGGCCTCGGATAGAAAGGATTTGCTGTCAGAACTTGAATTGATGAAAAAACTGAAACGACATCCTCACGTGATCAAGCTGATGGGATGCGTCACAGAGGGCGGTAATGCAAAATATATTTTTTTAATATCTTCTGCGATGCTTGTATGGACACGTGATACAGTCATGTAGAGTTCGAAGTGTTCGAATATATTGTTGTATCAGACATTACGAGACAGGGTGTCTTACAGTGAGCAAAAAGAATTGCATATTTTCACCGACCATGCGGCTTTACTCTTGTTTCTTAGCGCTCTAACCCGACCATTTTGGAAAGTTTGTTTGACGGCCATGTTAATTTTTTCCCTGATATGCTAAACATCATGACAGAGTAACGTGATTTGCGCACATTGCTGAAGAACATCAGATAATGTCTCAACAGCTTAGACCCAGGTCAAACGCGGTAGGTATCATAAGCCGATCCTAATAGATCAAATTCGTCAATCTTAATTACATCGAAATGGATAGCAAAGGCAATCGTTTTGGTCAAAAAGCATTGGAAGGACAAACTGGCGCGAAATGAAGAAAAGGTACTGGCTGTACGAGTTCAATCCCAAAGATGATTCAAATCGAGGCTGAAGAGTAGTCATTTTGAAAATTACAACGTTTGATCCAGAGTGGAATTTCAACGGTTATTAACCACTCCCCTAGTAGAGAAGAACGCACAAACCGATCCAAGTGTCAACAATGCTGAAAGAAAGGTCGAACTTTTCGTGTGCTTCATTTGATTGGCTCCAGAAAAGCACCATCACCTCGCATAGCAAATTAAGTCATACTCAATTGTAAGTTATACTCTCTTACTCATCGACCAACATCTGTTTCATTGTTCATAGACCCTCTTTTGGTCCTTATTGAGTACGTACCGTTTGGTGATCTGCTGGGCTACTTGAGGAAGAGTCGAGGGTTGCACGACACATACTATAAGGACCCCGATGTGAAGCCGCAGACCAATCTGACCGCGGAACAGTTGATGAGGTTCCCTTGGCAGATTGCTGATGGCATGTGTTATTTGTCTTCAAAAAAGGTTAGCTGAA
Source organism: Siderastrea siderea (assembly GCA_964030785.1). Lineage (NCBI taxonomy): Eukaryota > Metazoa > Cnidaria > Anthozoa > Scleractinia > Rhizangiidae > Siderastrea > Siderastrea siderea. The sequence goes on from OZ034975.1 coordinate 35,075,671, forward strand.
GCGCGAAACCCACCCTCTCCCCTTCCCCTGCGGCTCCCAAAAACTATCAAAAACGTTTTTAAAAATGAAACGTGAGATTTTTTTCTAGATTATACATCGTGACTTGGCGGCAAGAAATGTTCTTGTTGGCGAAGGAGAGAAGTGTAAGGTGACAGATTTTGGGATGGCCAGGAATGTGCGCCAGGATGATATTTATTCCAGAAAAAGTCGGGTAAGTATTCAAAATGTTATTCAATTCAAAGTATTCCAGTATTGTAAGATGTTTCACGTTGTGCGAAGAAGTCAGCAATATATGATCGCGCTTGCATTTTTAAACTCTTGAAAAATAATACTAATGATTGCTCAAATCGTCTTTGCTCAAGCAAACTCATACCAGCCAACTTTAAAAAACGATTGTTATCTTACGTATTTACAAGCACCAGGCGCTTGAGACGTCGTAACGCAGATATTTTCCATACGCCTTTCGAATAAGACTCCCAGAGTCAAAAAAAGTGCCACTGACGTCGACGATATTGTCACAAACAAAGACCGTAGACATGCTGTGATCTACCCAAAAACATTGCCTGAAGAAAGTGCTCAAAGAACCATCGATACAGGCTTCAAATAACTTTGTAGAGAGAGCACTCCAAACCTACACTCGACTTGGTGTCATTTGCATATAAGCACAGAGAAGATAGTACCCACTTGAGTGGAAACCTTTTTCTGTATGTGTTCACAGGGTCGTCTGCCTGTTAAATGGACTGCTTATGAATCTCTGATGTATGGAACATACACAACACAGAGTGATGTGTAAGTGTCTTTTCACGTGTCCCTTCTTTGGTCACCGTCGGGTCATTTTGGTAACCTCCGTTCCCTTCAAGGTTGAGTTACGAAGTAAACGAAGGTTACTACTGGAACTAAGTGTTTATTGGGATCCCTGACCATTTGCATATTTAATATATTTTAAACACCTACGTTACCAAGCTAAGTTAAGGTTTAATGCATTCCGTATTAAATTAAAATACGAGTATTTGTGACGTCAAGCTAAACAGCGCTAGAAAATCGTCTAGCAATCCAAGACGGTTTGCATAAACTTTCACTTATATTTTGGGTGATTAATGCAACCGCACGTTCACGGTGTAAAATGTTCTTAGACAAAGTCACAAGTTGATTTTTTGATATATACATATTTTAAACTAGATTTCTTCTTTTTCAACTAAATCAGTTTACATTTAATATGTATTTTTATTGTTGATGCCTAGCATCCCTATTTTTGTTGCTTAATTTACATTTTATTTTTTCACACGGAAAATTAGCTGTCTGACGAACGCTAGAAGTGTTAAAAGTTCAGTACTCCCGTGTTTGTGTTATGTTATGTATGTTATGTTAGGAAAGGTTAGAATGGTTGATTATGTTATTGCTTCACTTAACATAAACTTGCTTTGTATTGAGCATCGAAAACGGAGAAAACGCACTTTAGTCTCAGGCGAATTAGGTTAGGCCTTCTTGAGCAAGTACTTTTGAGCGGTATTTCTTCAAAAAGTCATTTTTTTCTTCAAAAAGGCATTTTTTTCAGGCAATTTGGCGTTCTGGTCCGGATTCGGCCCGCAACATCAGGCATGCTATAGGAATGGAAAATTGAAATTATGGACTGGTATTTACTGTGCTATTTTTCAAGTCCCCGCTGTTGCGCTAGCCTTACTACCTACATGACAGTGTTGGCCGGTAACCGACGGTGTCATTGAAATAGAGGTAGAAAACCACCTTTCTAGTATCTAACCTATTTAACTGGGATAATCATCCTATTTTCCCATTTGTTTGTAGTTGGAGTTATGGCATCCTGCTGTACGAGATTCTCACTGTAGGTAAGTTGTAACTGAGTTGTTTTACCTCCAATTTGCCTTTCAGGCGATTTATAGACAAAACCACCATGTTGGTAAACATGGTGTCACAAATTAATACAAAAAAATAAATGTTTAGGAAGGATCGAACTGGCTACATGTGATCAGAAAACACGTTCAGTGTTTTCTTATGTGCAATAAATTTATACCAGCATGCTTAACAAATGCTGAACTTCATGCCGTCTAGGTGGATCTCCATATCCCGACATAAATGCCCAACAAATCGCCGGGAGGCTTCAAGAAGGGTACAGAATGCCAAAACCGAGACATGTTGATGAAAAACTGTAAGTAAATTTCTATCCGTTTGACCTTTGTTTTCAATTAACATCTGGAGAATCTTATTGCAAACTTCAGTAAGTGTCATTGTTGTCCAGCTGTGGTGTTAGAGACAAGGGGTCATTTTTTAAAAGACTATTAAATAACTGGCCCTCCCTAGGGGGTGGGTAATCTTCTCGAACGGATTTTGGATATTTGTTTCTTTTTTATGTGCAAGTTAGAGCCACCAAACTTGGTGACTTTTCCTAAATTTTTTTTGAAAACAATTTAGAGCAACATGTCAAAGTTCATGGGATTTGAAGTTGCCATAACAATCATGTTTTGACAGGTATTTTTTTCAGAATTTAAAATTTCCTTCTTTTGATGACAACAGTTTTAAGATAATTTTTGTTTTGCTTGTTTAGTTGATTTTCACTATTGTTTGGTCAATTTTGCTGCTTTTCGTTTCGGAAATTTCAAGAAATGCAAGATGGCGGATCCAAGATGGCCGCCGCTTGAGAACATGACGTAATTCCCAAGTCATGTGATGTTATCAGCTAATTCTGCGCACTTCAAAGGAAACATGTTTAGACGCATTATACATCCTCTAAGGTTCGTTGTCACACGTCTGAGTTACGGAATCCTTCCCCCGCTCCCTGAAGACCAAAAAGGGGGAAAATGTATGAATAGGGCCGGGTTAACTGTGTGCCTTTGGCGGAAATTGTCAATGTCGAAAAGTATAGCTCTACTAAATAGACTTCAGTGTGTTCATCTGTCCTTTTTTTCTTGTGTGTGTGTGTGTTTAACATATTCTTACTTCATGTTCTCTTTCTGATCTCAAAAGGCAACCATTACTCACGTCTAACAGCAGTATCGACCATCAAAGAACCTGATAAATGTTCTAATCCAGTTTTGTTTAGCCGGTTTTTGGACCACCCTTACACTAAACAGTGGCACCATGATTGGACCATATTTGAGTTGATGTTTTATACTAATGATTCCTTTTTTTTTAAACATGGATTAGATATCAGATCATGATGAAATGCTGGGAAGAAAGCCCAAATGACCGCCCCACTTTTGAGAAACTAAGGAAGACGATGAAAGATATGGAGAGAAACCACAAGGTAAACAGGATCAATTTGAAGAAAGGTTATGTATATTTCAGGGCAAGCGGTATCATATAATTTTTTTCGTGTACCATGAATTGTAAAAACAAGAAAAAAGCCTCTAGCTTTCGACTTGTTAAGGACGGAGTTTCTACCCCTTTGCTTCCATATATTAATTATTTCAACAAGCATTTTTTTTACCACAGGATTTCATTCTTTATATTCAATACAACTTTATGCAGTTTCATCTAATTTACCTGGAACATAAAATGGCTTTCTGATGCTGTGGTGAAACGAAATCCGCCACAGTGATGCTTTCATTAGATTCCAGAAAACAAGCAGGCTGTTCTTGCCATCTCAATCCCTTAAAGTAACCAAAACGGTTGGTGTGTGGTATAAACTTTCAACAGATCCCAGTTGACGTATATATATTTTTCTTTACAGACGTATGTCAACCTCAACAAGTACGACAACAGCCTGTACGTTAACATCAACGACCTGACAGCAGAGTAGATGTTCATTTGCATTTGTATCAACCACTGTTTTCGTCAACAAAATATTTTTTTATGGTAGTTGTCAATGAACCAGCCATTCGAACGAACATTTTTTGCAAAGATTTTAATTAGTACAAGTATTTGTTGCGGGTGTTATTTTCAAGGAAACCGTGAGAGATACGACGCCTTTTATCACTTAAGCATACCGAATTTACAGTCATAGTTAGAAAAATAGACCTTATTGCTTCGAATAAGCGTAGAAAGTGATTTTTTTTCTAATGGTGTTAAATTATTTTCATTTGGTTATAATCTTGGATAATTCATTTAACTTAATGAGAACTAAATCTAACCTAATCACCGCCTCCTCTTATTTCATGCATTTATATTCTGTCTGGCTGTTTTTAAAGCGGTGAAGGGTTGATGCTATGTTTTGGTTTCGTAACACAAACAGGGCGCATATTCCTGGAGATGTTTCTTTTTGGCGAAAATTACAGGCCCCTTATCTCTGAACCAAGCTGCAGGGTTACAAATGATGTCGTTAAACGAGATAAAATATTGTTGTAACGTTGCCACATGGAACTGTCTGCAGGCCCGTGACAAGACGTTTCGTTTTTACAATCTGGATTTTTTAAATCCGGATTTTGATTTAGATTTGCGTTTCTTCACTTAAATCTAAAAACGGATTATGAATCCATATGATCCACGCTAGGGAAGCATTCATTGAATCACATCCAAAACCAGGTATGTCGGATTTATGATCAGGAGCGTTTCTTTACCACGGATGGAAAAAAATACGCATACTTGCGGTTACACAAAACAAAACGACTAAAAAATTCTACGTGACCTTTCTGCCTGAGAGGTCTATTTTTGCCGTCATTTTTTGACCATGGATAGCCCATTTTTAGATCATCCTTTCTTTTGGACACTAAAATCCAATAATCCAGACTTGCTCAACCACTCTAAGCAAAAACATTTAAAATAGAAACAGCTGCTGTTCGTCGTATGTGGTGCTGATTTCTGCGATATTCTGATGTTTTTTTTTATAGGGGGAGGGGGGCGATGATAAACAGCCATGGCAGGTCACGTGTCCTTGAGGGTACAGAGTTTCATGCTTGAGTATAAAAATTACTACATCCTTGACAATTTCAGCCTACGTAATTTTTTGACACGTTGGAAGTACGTTTCCTATAAATTCTAGAGTGCTCTTCAGCTATCTTCATTTCCAAGGAGACGAAGCCTCGGAAGACGTTTTTGTTCTTCTGATAAAATAATGACGAGTTTATCTCTCCGTTTTTCTTTCATCACATAGTACTTCGCTCAACTTGTGGTAACCATTTTCAACTTCCTAGCTTTAGCTTGATCCATTCTTGGCCTTGTACTAAGAGAGAAGAGAAGAGATTATTGTGGGACTCAGTTCGGCTATTTTGGTGTAGGTGCACGTGATCATAACATTTTGTTACGGCTTGCGCATTAGACACCCTAATAGAAACCAGAATAAATGGAAACAAATGGTCGAGAAAGCAGTAAATGAATTGCGATTTTTTAAAGGAAACTAGACATACGTTGGTGAGCGTGTTGTCTCTTGCCCTAAGAGAACGGCCGGGGACTAGCGCATTACGTGATGAGTATTATGAGTTTGCCATACATCATGGTCAAATCTCGGGTAAGTCAAATGTTGTACCGCTCAAATTTCGGCGGGAAATCGCGCGCGGGTCGCATTCAGGTGTAAAACTTGACTTACCCGAGAGAGGGTGAGTTTGGAATTTGGCGACACAGAAGTCACTCATGTCGTCCTCTGGTGGAGCAAAATTTAGCGCTATGTCCCAGGCTTGACCGTTAGTTTTGACCCTCTTTTCCTTAAAAGCCTATGATGGTGGCGATTTAGAAAAGTTAGTTCGTTTTTAATGCAAGACTGTACTTCAAGAGATGAACTAATTGACGATCAAATCACATAGAAAGGTGGGGAATTTATCCTTTTTGAAATGTGTTGTGGTTTGAAAGCACTGACTATAGATTAAATCGATTTTTAGCGGGCATTTTGATCGGGACCTCGAATTTCGGTTGGCAAATTTGAATTTCCGTTTTCCTACCCTTAGCTCTCTTTAGTACACGACATGTCGTCGCATCGATCGTTAAGCAGAAAATCGCCCAAAACGGCCTTCAGAAGCTCGGAAAAGCGATAAAAACACAGCAAACACACAATAGGTAAGGTTTTTCCAACTTTATTTTCATTTTAATGAGTTTTCGGCGGAAAACCACCAATTATTTTCTATCGAATTTCAGCTCCATACAAACTCTCATATTACGCTTTGGTTACCTAAGGTGAGATACGAAATTAACGATCGCGAGCCTGTTCTCTCTTGATTAGTGGGGAAAATAAATATATATGTTCCCAGTGGCTTCATGCTGACGAAATCTATAAGATAAGCGTCGCTCTGATAAACCATGCACTTTCTTTCCAATAGTGCATTTTGTACCTTGTCTGCTGTATGCATTTTGAACTACTTGAATTTGAGATTTTCGGATATAATCTTTGCTGGGTTAAATGTTTCTCTACTTCATAGCACCTCAAGTATGTATTAAGCAAAAAATGGGTTTAGATTCCCACACTATTCCCAAAATGATCCTCTTTTTAAGAACGTACAGACATAAATTTGATAACACTGATAACTGAAGAATGGCAAAAATATTGATAAAAATAAATAAATAAATGAACTTGGTATGGCCTCCTCGATCGTAAGATAAAAAAATATTACAAGGGGCAAAATTTTTATTAATTTTAATTTCGTGCTTAATTTCAGTTGATTACGTCTATTTGACTAACATTTTTATTAGATGTCGTGTTTTTTCGTCAAATAAATCTTCAACGAGGATATCTGAAAAACCCGCAGCCACAATGTTAGCGATGTTTGATCGCACATGGGTGGAAAGACAAAAATAGTTTAATTTCCTCACATCGTCATGAAGCAATATCCAGTAAATGAAAAATTTTACACTGAAAAGTCCACTGAAAAACAACATTTGCAGTGGCTCAGGTGGGACTCGAACCCACGACCTTCTTCGACTGAAACACTGAAATCCTCTTTTATATGTTCCGGCCTTGCATGTTTTACATGATTCGCATGTCTGTTTCAGGAAACTCTTGTGCGCATGTAAGAGCAAAGGGATTCATCCACGCGCCGCTCCATCTGTGGCTTGGTAGCTCAGATGGTAGAGCGGTGGACTAGTTACCCCAAGGTCGTCGGTTCGAGTCCCACCTGAGCCACTAAAAATTCTCTTTTTCCGTGGAATTTTCAGTGTAGCACTTATTTTCTTCTCACATCGGCAATAACGAAATTAAAAGGTTTCCGGTACACAGGTAACGTTTATAGGAAGCTTTGTGGGAATCATTCCAACTGCTATCACTCCTACAGTATCTATTGCTGGCGGAATGAAGGCACATCCCCGTGAAAACTTTATTATAGTCTGTGTTCTGTTCAGTATATGTATAGTAATGCTGTTTGCCACGAGTTCATTGCTACAAGAAATTACTCTCCATTACGTATCTGGCGGATAACTTTCATTGTTTTGCCAAAAGGTCTTGGTAGCAGGAAACAAGTTAATTAATATTTTAAAGAACAACACAACACTTTTAAGTTTCAAAGACATGTTTCAGCATCCCTGATGCCATCCTCAGTTGAAGGAAAAAGTTACAACAAAGCTATTTATATGCAATAGTGATTAGAATTGTAAATGGATGTATAAGTAAGAGTGACAAGAAAAAAGCGTGATTATGTGAAATCTAAACAAACAACTTTAAATTAACATGTTTAACCTGTTGATTTAAAGTGGGCTTTTCCCAGTGGATATGTAAGGATTCTTTGATCCTTAGTTGAAAGCTTGTAGTGGCGCAGTCTAAAATGCTGAAGCAATTGGTCGAACACAAATCGCAGCAATTTTCAGATTGTTGCAAGTGTTTGTACACGTGAGAGGCCCTATCGGTAGCTAAATGCTCACGTACGCGTGTTGAAAAGTGACGGGTGATTTCACCGACGTAACAAACGTTACAGCCTGCACATGAAAATTTGTAAACAACACTCGAACGGAGATTACTTGGGATAGGGTCCTTCGCGCTAAACAAATTTCCGATTTTAAAAGAAGAGAAAATTAACTTAATATCAATGTTATTACAGTAGCGTTTTATCAGGTGGCGAATGCGTTTCTGAGTGACGCCAGAATAATGGCCTATATAAGGTAACTTGAAATAAAAAGTTGAGACCTTGTCAGGAACACAACCCACAGAGCAAACTTCACTTTCGACCCTGGTTACATATTGATTAATAACCCTTTCAATAAGATGGGTAGGGAAAAGGTTCTTCTTGAGAATTTGAGTGAGGTACTTGATGTCTTTGTGAAAACCAGCCCAGGTGCTATTGATTTTGTAGGTTCTGTCAACAAGTGTCCTGATGAGACCAAGTTTGTAGGAATATGCAGTGAAACTGAAATAATTGGTAAGGAGGCCAGTGAAGGAACACTTGCAACAATCTGAAAATTGCCGCGATTTGTGTTCGACCAATTGCTTCAGCATTTTAGACTGCGCCACTACAAGCTTTCAACTAAAGATCAAAGAATCCTTACATATCCACTGGGAAAAGCCCACTTTAAATCAACAGGTTAAACATGTTAATTTAAAGTCGTTTGTTTAGATTTCACATAATCACGCTTTTTTCTTGTCACTGTTGCTTATACATTTCCCCATTTACAATTCTAATCACTATTGCATAAAAATAGCTTTGTTGTAACTTTTTCCTTCAACTGAGGATGGCTTCAGGGATGCCGAAACATGTCTTTGAAACTTAAAAGTGTTGTGTTGTTCTTTAAAATATTTTATTGTTTTAATATGTTTTTCCATGTACTCACCGATTTTGATGTTAAATGGATGGGAAGATGTTATACCATCAGTAGCAGTACAAGTGTAGTTTCCAAAGTGTTCCTCCTGCACAGCAGTGATGGTGAATATTGTGCTTTCTCCTTTCTGCAGCTGAATTCCATTCTTCTTCCAGGTAATAATTGGAGGTGGATATCCACTGACAGGACAGCAAATTGTCAGCTGCTCACTTAGTGCTACACTGTAATCCCTCCTGGTGCAATATGTGTCGTCTTGTTTGACAACACCTTAACGTTAAAGTGCACCTAACCCCCAAATTTTTTTCCCCGTCAAATAAATTCTGCTATCATTTGGAGCATTTCGTCACAAAAATTTTTTGATTTGGTTGAATCCCTGATTTTCTGTGCGCAGTTGAAGTACGGAAAATCGGGCGAAAATAGACACCATTTTGGTTCAAGGTCGAGCAGTGAGGGCATGGGACTAGTCACCTTGCAACGTTAATCAAGAACTCGCAGTCTCGCGCTATCTTTATCGAAGCTACATTTCTCTTGAGCTCTCGAAGATGTACAGAAAACTGTCGACCGTTTGTATTGCTCGGAGACGTGGTAACCGCAGAAACGAATCACAAGACGTATCACTACATAATACAGCATTCTTTGACGACGAGCAGCCAGAGGCGAAGAGACGAAATAAGCCCATTTTGTAAAGCAATAGCGAGCAAAGCGGCAGCCTTCCAAGCACTCGATACGAGGCTCGATGCAATTTAAGCAAAGATTTGTTGTCGCAGAAGAAGGTATCCGAACAAACGATAGCTATAGCTTTTTGTGTATTTCCAAAGACTCAACCGCCGATTAACCACAGAATACCCTGCCACATGAATTTTTTTTTTGTGGAGCCCTCTTTGCGATACGCGATACGCGGTACTCAGAAAATTATTACCTTTGCGAATTATTCAAGTTGGCTACGTGGTAAGCGCAAAATAATTACATGCCTAGCGGTGACCAAAACAGCCAAGCGTTTAAAATTAAATACCTTATTGTCAAATACCTTATTGCCTTATTGTCATTTTTAACAACAGCCTGAAGAAGATCAGTGAAACTGATCGAAACGTCGATTTTAAATATTCTTAACCTCGGAAAAGATCCCGGGAAACAGTGAAAAAAAAAAATTTAAATACCTTATTTGTAGAAAGTCCTCCTTCAGCAGAACCGAACGCGTTTTCTCCACAATAACAAACCATTGCCATTATTCCTTATTCTAGTCTATGAACGTGCCGCACTATAAGAATTTTATCTTGAGTCATTTTAAATCACTCGAGCGTAACAAAACGTTACTGTGCAGAGATCCCTTGTTCATATCTTCCGTTGAAGTAGACTGCAAACAGTCTCTTTCTTCTTTTATTACCATTTTTTGTGCGAAAAAAGGCCGCAAGAAGATCGAAGTGCGAGCGATGAGCGGCGAAGCCTCGAGTCGCGAGTTAAGTAGCGAGGGCCGGTTGATTTACATAATTTGTACATTTCCGCTCGCGCGTAGGATCTAAGGAAACTGCTCGCACGCTGAAGCGAGAAAAACGATCGGCAAGATAATCTCAGTTGAACCAATACCAACAAACTCTTGTGCTTATAATTCTCGTCAATATCCTTTAGAACATAATTGCCTTCCTGATTCACTAGTGTTATAAATTGTTGTTATTGTTATTGCTGGTTACAGAAATGGGCAAGACGTATGTGATATCGCAGTTTCCACATTTATTTCTATGTAAAATAAATAAACGAAGAAAGGAATGCTTTATTAAAATTTCCATTTCTATAAGAGATTCTCCCAGCTTGAATATAAATCTCAAATGCGAGAAGCGGAGAGCAGGAAAACCAAGGCAAACGTGAAGAGCGAACGTGCGAAATAAAATGTGAACATTCACGGGCGAAGCTCATCATTCTGGTTTCTTCGCGGCCCTCCAAGGCCGATCGTTGCTTTATTTGCTGTTCCAGTTCTTAGTTTGCCTTTATCTCCCTTTTGCATTGAACGATTCATTCTTCGTTGGTTAGCGGTTTATTAGCAGATATGGCCAGGACGACACTTTCTTCATCCTTTGTCGGTGTACTGTCGACTTCATGTTCCGCATCTATGTCGTATTCAGAGCTAAAATTCATCTACAAATCAGCAGAATCCGCGTAACTCGTCTCAGTATCTGCTTTAGATTACAACATTGGAATTTTAGTCATACTACGACTTTGTTCGAATTAGCCAGAAGGTCAGAAGGCTTCGATTAACAAATAAAGTCAGAGAAACACAGCTAAAACCAAGCGGCGTGGAATTCTTGGTTCTTGATCTGACGTCACAACTACGGCTCGCCCCAGGTTCCTCTTACTCGGACTTAAAAAAAATTTTTGGTGAATTTAACAGGGCACAGAAAATCGAGAATTTTGCCAAATCAAAAAATGTTTTCGAAGAAGTGTTCCAGATGATAACAGAATTTATTTAGCCGAAAAAAATTTTAGGGGTTAGGTGTACTTTAAAGTGATGAAAATAATAAAATGTGTCGATCTGAGAGTCTGTTAGCCGATGATAAGAAAGACCTTTGAAAATAAAAAGAGGCAACCCATTTTATTTCAATTTCCTTATGTATCAACATAACAATAAATTTCTTTACTAGGCGAAAGCGCTGTTGCCAAGTACTCCTCAACAGGATGAATTGTCTAAGTCTGTACTCCACTCACTGCTAAGATACTGTAGTTCTAATACAATAACTGTAAAAAAGGAATTCATCAGTAGGTGTATGAATACATAATCCGATAAAAGGACACATTCAGAACATCATTTAAGCAAGGGGCGGGGGGGGGGAGGGGTAAATATAGTGGATTTAAGTTGCCCATGGATGAGACAATTCATATCCCAGTTTGTAAGTATACTTGTAACCACTGTACAGTGCATTAGTTTCCTGAGGAGGTCCGCAAAAAACAAACCAACAAGCAAACAAAACAGCAAAAACAAAAATCTAAGTCTCTCAACATTCTAAACGTTAAATTTTTGGCACAATACTACGTGTAAGGTGGCCAAATTTCAAAAAACAAATCAAACAATAAAACGAAATTTACGTAATACTCGCAGATAGCCTCTGCCTGAACAGGGTGGGTTTATTTTGACAACATCGTAGATATATTACACTTAGTCACCAAAATTAATATTTTTTATTGTAAGCTGAGATGATCCAGTAACAGAAATAGATGAATGTCGAGAATCATTTTTAATCTCCTCGGATCCTTGTGCTCCTTTCCTCCATCTGAACAACTCGCCTGGGACATTTGCTGCATTGCAGGTAAAGGTCACAGATCCACCCAGCTCAGCAATATTAACCAGAGGATCAACGATGCACGGTCCTAAGAGACACAAGGAGAAAAGATAACATTAACAGGGTTCCAGTTTTTAAAGGTAAGGGCATCAAAATTCAAAATGCCTGTGACCTCAGCTGTCTTTTGTTTAAGATGGACCAGAATTATCTATTTTCTTACGGCAACCAACTTGCACTGACTGTGGATTTGGAATTGGAGTGGATCTGCCAAAGAAAGTGTATGAGACGAGCAGGTACAATCCAATTTTCCAAAGATGGTTTTGGCCTGGGCTCAGGGATAGCTAACTTCTGATCTATATATTTTTCTTGTCGTTTGGAAAAACATGATGCGTTCGTCTTGTTTTCGTGTTTGTTTGTTTGTTTGTCTGTTTTTTTTTAATCTGCTCATTGCACTTCCAGCCCGTCCAATTGATGAAATCCGATAATCGATAAAATCGATCGTAATCGATATTAATCAATAGCAATTAATCAATTGATATCAGAAATCGATGAAAATCGAAGATCGTAAACGTTGTGAGTATCGATTTTCATCGATTTTCATCAATTTTCATCGATTATATCAATTGTCATCGGTAGTCGTCTTTAGTTAATAATGATTTCAGATACTTTTGCGCTGCGCTCAAGTGGTTGTACCTAAATTCTTCCCTTCATAAAAAGAGATCCATAGTTTAATTCCTGCTTTTCCTCTAAACTTTTTAAAAAATAAGAGGAACTTGATTGAAAGCATGTCATAAAAACCATTTCTTGTCGAAAAGTCTCGTTAGTTGAAAGTTAAGCGGTGATACGGGACAATGTTCTCTCAATAACCCTCTCTTAAATCTCTATGAAAAGACGCGGTTTCGTTGAACGACGTTTCTTTAAAGTACTGATTAGTACAAAAAATAACAAGAGATCCTCCGTGCACAGACTAAATTATAGCGCAGAGAAAAATTCGCCTCTTCGCAGGTTCCACATCAACTGGTACCCAACCCGCTAAAATTCAAAACACCGAAATGCCTTTCCTCTGTCGCCAATTTTTTTCTCGAGGACAAAAGATTCTCCCGTCCTTACTGTAAATGGGCACTCGTGGTCGGCCCTTCACTACACCTTCTAATATTTAGATTTAGCCAAGCCTAAAAGCGGAGCCCCCTATTGGTTTTGTTGTTGTTGTTGTTGTTGTTGTTGTTTTTTGTTTTTGCTGGCACCTATTAATTCAGTTGTGAAAATACTCTCATTCAAGTCGCTAAATAAAAAATAAAAAAAAGAAAAAGAAAAAATTCATACCTTTCCTGAGAGCCGAACTCTGCTTGACGGCGTCGTAAGCCAGCAATTAGTCCACTAAGCCTTTAACGCTTATTGTTATTCTCGAACATTAATTTTACTATTTATTTCTTCGTGATAAGCCGCCTGTCAACATAAACATGCTGCTGTTTTTCCTGGCAAAATGTGTTCGGACCACCGCAAATCCATGGTTGTGGACAGAAAAAAAACAAAAAGCAGTAGTTCTGCTATATTTGTCGTCGAGACCGCTGCGAAATGCTGCGAACTCAAGCGGTGTGCCGACCGAGTTCGCAACAGAACCGACAAGGCAAACTTGAACTTTTCGCCTGAACTTTATCGCCTAATTTTTTTCGTCTAAATTGAACTTTTCGCCCTCTACCAAAAAGACAACTGATTATTCTTTTGAACTTTTTTCCATAAACAAATTTGTTTTTAACTTTTGTTGTCTTAGCCTCCCACGCAGTCGTTTTTAGGGGAGTCGTATTACCCTTCTCCCCACAAACGCCTGCTTACCCGAGTTCGACATTCCTTTCCCGTTGTTTTACTTGCGGGACAATCTAACCAATCACCATTGAGGCATTGTCTGATGATGTGCAATCAAATTAATCGTTATAGCGTACGTTTCTGTATTTCCCACGATTGTTTTTCTTCAGAGATGCTGGTGTTTCCTGTACCACGCTTTTATACCATCATCTACCACAAAAGTTCGAATTTTCTGACAAAGCGTTGTTGATCTTTCTTGCCTGATCGAGTTCATGGTCAGTGAAGACTTCAGCGCTTCTCAAACTGCTGGAGCCAATGCAATGCAAAGGGACATAAGTGACTTCTAAGACTTGAAAAGGCAAAGAGTAAGACGACAAAGGACTGAACTAGATCATAAACCGATAAATAAGGTGAAAATATCACACATGGCACAACAACCAAGTGCGTTTCAGCAGCGAAATCTCTCATACTCAAGTTCGCTTAAGCATATCCGTGAACGTTTCTACTATCTTCGCGTTGAAAGGCCAAGGCGGTTATTACAACGCACGTTGGCATGCTCTTCTCGCATAACATTCCCTAAGTAGAAGAGACTGCTAGTCCTAGTTTATAACGCGAAGTCTAGTTTACAATCACTATTTGTGATTACACAGAGCTTATCTTTTACGTTGAATTTATCAGTCAGTTTAAAATCCCTCGACGGATTTCTGTACATATTCCTGCATTTCTAAGTTAAATGTACTTAATTTGAAAGCTCAGAGAATGTAGTTATTACTGCATTCAATGCTGTAGGAAAGTTGTAGTTTCACGTCGGTTCCGCGCGTCACGTTTTAAGTTTATGAAATCACCCGGTTGCAACGCGATATCATAAATTTAATGGGTAAACAGAGCAAATTGCGCACATAAATAAATGTATTTCTCCAAAATCTAAGTTTAATGTGCCAGTTGAAAGCTTAGGAAACTTAGTTATCCCTGCATTTAACGATTTTGAGTTGACGTTTTACTTAACATTTTAAAATTTATGCCGCACGTCATGTTTACCTGCATGTCCTCCCGCGAAAGCGTCCTGGGGTCAAGGTCAGTATTCCAGCCACATAAAGTAGGTACTATGTGATTGACTAAGCGACGGAAATATCGAACTCGGGTAAGCAGGCGTTAGTGGGGAGGAGGGTAATACGACTCCCCTAAAAACGACTGCGTGGGAGGCTATTGTTGTCTTTGCTTGTTTTGCTACAACGCAGGTCACCATGCGATTTCGCGCCAAAAACACGGTATTCAACACAGGGTTGTATCCAGTGTATGCCACTACATATTGGTGACCCTGTGGTGCGGACGGACGGTCACGTGACTATTAGGTCACTACCAAAATTTCTTGGCTTGATAGATTACCAAATTTGCTTAGCAATGGTACTCCGCAGACGCGCTAGCGCGCGGACTCTGCTACTAATAGCGGAACTCCTTTGCGGCCGAAGGCGGCAAGAGTGGAGCCTCATACTCATACTAAGAGGCATGCAGGTAATTTTTTATGGTTTTGGCAAGCGGAATGGCTCGCAGGCGCGTGCACCGTACGTCCGTACGTACTTCGTATATCATGACATTCTTACATGAGGCAAATTTTCGCCCAGCTTGTTGCCAATGGCGTGGTAAACTGGACGATAACTTCGCATTTTTCTTGACTTTCATGTTAATAGGTCCATTTATCTTTTATTAAACTTTAATTTAAATGATATAATGAGAAAAATATGTCAGAAGAGTAGAGACGAAGGAAAAGAGAAGGAGATAGAGACCAACAACTGGAAAGGATGAGAAACGCCAATAAAGAACAGCGTCAAGCAGAACAGAAACAAAAACGAGAAAGACGAAGGAACAGTAAGCTTACAGCAGAGTGAGAAGTGCAACGCGAAGTAAGACGGACGGTACTGAAGAACAACGCCAGAGGAAAACTGAGAGACGCCGACAGAGAACTGTAAACATGTCGGGTATAGTTTTCTTGATTTTTCTCAATTTGTGATTGGAAATAATTTTGTACCACCAAATATTTTACGTCTACGTTTTTGTATTTTATTCTACAGATGAACAAGGGAAAGAAATCGTAATGGAGAGAATGGAGAGAAAGAACGGAGAAGAAATTTACCCCCAAGGACAGTATGAAGTTAGAAGGTGTTTGGGTAAAATCAAATTCTGTGCCTTAGCAAAGTTTGTTTAACAAAAAAAAATGCACTGTTACAAAAGGAAACTTTTCGTCAAAACTTAAACCGCACCTTTTATGTCATGATCATTTAATGCTACACGTAGGAAGTGAAAAAAAAACGAAAAAAAAAAGAAAAAAGGAACAAAATTTGAGGGGGTAGTGCAAAGGTGATGATATCATATTAAATGATTTCACAATACCGTAGAATTCCGATATTAACGGGCCCCCGAAAATAACGGCTACCCGAAAGTAACGTTAACTTTTTACTTATTAAACCCCGAAAGTAACGGCCCGCCCGTATATATATATATATATATATATATATACGTCATGTTTACCTGCATGTCCTCCCGTATATATATATATATATATATATATATATATATATAACTAACTGCAGACAGTATATATATATATATATATATATATTGTATTTAATGTAACATTTCAAGAGGTGCGGAATGTGGTAACAAATACAAGCAGGCAGTAGGTTGAATAATATTTTCCTATTCAATTTACAACAAATGCCACACAATATTTTCCTATTTTAGTGGTGTACCGTATTTTCATAAACATAGGATATGGGTAACATAGTAACTTGAACGCGTGAATAACGTTTGATTCTGATACCGTCCAAAAACAATTACACTGCTTATATTTGAATCAACTTACAATGAAATTAACGTAGCGTAACTGGAACACGAAAAATATTTACATCATTACCGTACATCCTCTCTTGCGTACAATCATCCCCTGTTTTAGTACAACGTAATTTCGTAAACACTGCATACCTAACGCTTAAAAACTTTTAACTCTTATAAAGTACAGCGTACTAGAAATAAATTATCTCTATTTTGATCAAAGTATTGAACGTAACGTAACTGGAACGTGAAAAATATTTACTGCTCTGTCACCAAAAGCTTCTGCAGGCTAGTAGTGATATGCGCCCATCTAGGTATAATTTATGCAAAGCCATAAATTATCCCCATACAGGCGCACGTGACCTAACCCTAAATATCACGTGATCTAACCCTAGCTCATTAGCATATTAACCCTAACCCACGTGACTCGTCCCAGTCCTACTCGGTCTATGAGCTCATTAGCATATTAACCCTAACCCGAACATGTCCGAAGAGGACCCGAACTCTAGCCGCCATGTTGAATATCTAAAAGAAGACCCAACCCTAGATGTTACTTATTAATATATGCATGGTTCCTCTATATTTGTCATTGGACTTGAGTTCTCATCCTTGTGGGATGACACGAGTGACATTGCGCATGCGCGTGACAGATACGCATGCGCGTTGACCACCTAATGATTTTTTGTAAAACTTAACAATCTAAACGATAGATTGTGTGAAGAGTATCCTCTTCACTAAAAAAGCAAAAGGAAGAACGTCTGAGATCATTTCGAGATGCCAGCAAGCCCACTTAATCGAGCAGCCAGGTCGCCCACTGAAATGACCTACACGTCCTTATTCTTATTATGGTTTAAGTTGACTTATATAAAACCAAAAGACATCATTGGCTTCCTTGTGGTACCATACCACATGTCTAATTCTTTACTATGTATGCGCATTGACCACTCTATGCATACGCATGCGCATTGACTAGTCACAGAGATCCATACATGATCCACCCATACAGCTGAAAACCTGTTGTAGAACCCACACAGATCGACACAGAGTCACACATAAACCCACACAGAGTCACACAAGTTACACACAACTTCCACATAGTATCCACAAGTTTGATGACCAGATTGAAGGTCACCCATCCAAGTTGTAACCCTTACCGTAGGACTTAACTTGTGTAATCACCCATCCAAAACGTAGCCCAGACAGATCCATACATCTACCACACAACTCATCACTGATCCACACAAACCACTACAGACCCCCACAAACACAACTTACACATACAACTGAAAACCTGCTGCAGAACAGCGCACACAGTCATAGAACCTACCAATAGCTCAATACCATCAGACTCATAACCTCTACACAGATCGACACAGGTCATATCTTTATTGATTTCTTTAAAGTATGTGGTGTGATGAGTCATATTTTTACATGATCAGCTGTCAAGTTCTAAGACTAACACAACCAAAGGTGGCTCCAACGCTTCTGTTTCACAGCTTTCTGTCTTTTCTGCTTAAACATGGGTCGAATCGGTTGTGAATATTTCATCTGACTCTTCTTTATAAACATGGGTCTCATTTGTTTATGTACTGCTTTTCTCCTCTGTTTCGGTACTCTTAACGCTCTTTCTATTTTTCTCCTCTTTACCACAAATTCATCATCTCTCGAAGTTTCATCATCTGTCTCATCATTATACTCTAAAGAGCCAGCTACATCATCACTGTACTCCTCAGAGTTCACTTCAAACTTACTGGTTTTATCACCAACAGCATATTCTGATGGTTTCCCCTCTATTTTTTCTTTTAACCACCACTCAAAAGCGTTCGCTGGGTTTCTTAAAAGTCCGTCTATATTGGGTGTTTCACTGCTTTTTGGTTTTCCACTTTGATATGTTGTTTGAACCTTTGGATATGGTGTGTCACTCTGCTCCTCAAGAGATGATTGACCGCGGTACCTACAACGTGTTTTTTCATGACGATCTTTCGAATATTTTCGGGTAAATGATCTCCTACAATATTGACAGTAATGTGACATTTTCCAAAACGAGTTATGGATACATGTACTCGTTTTATTTATACCTGTGTAGGATCCAGCGCAACACCAGCGCAATACCGGTGCAACACGAACAGCACCGGCGCAACACCAGGGCAACACCGGTGCAACACCAACATCACCGGCGCAACACCGGTGCAACACCAACAGCACCGGCGCAACACCGGTGCAACACCAACAGCACCGGCTCAACAGCGGTGCAACACCGGTGCAACACCGGCGCAACACCGGTGCAAGATCAACAGCACCGGCGCAACACCGGCGCAACACCGGCGCAACACCAACAGCACCGGCGCAACACCGGCGCAACACCGGCGCAACACCAACAGCACCGGCGCAACACCGGTGCAACACCGGCGCAACACCAACAGCACCGGTGCAACACCGGTGCAACACCGGCGCAACACCAACAGCACCGGCGCAGTGCAACACCAACAGCACCGGCGCAACACCGGCGCAACACCGGCGCAACACCAACAGCACCGGCGCAACACCGGTGCAACACTGGCGCAACACCAACAGCACCGGCGCAGCGCAACACCAACAGCACCGGCGCAACACCGGTGCAACACCGGTGCAACACCTGATAATACAGTAAATACTCTACTACCATCAACAAATATGGTTTAATGTCAACAAACGATGATAGTCAAAGATCATACATATTCATCTAACCACTGATATAATAAAAACGTCTCCTGCTTAACACAATGAAGTTCTGGTTTGAGATGATTTCCACACGAACAACTAGGGATGAAACCTCTCAACTTGAGTTGACTGGATTTTGGACAACCAAAGTCTTTTAAGTTCAGCGATGGAATGTTCAACTCTTTTAACAAATCCCTTTCTAAAGTTCCACCTCTGTAACCAACAAAAAATTGGTCTTGTGACTTGGAGCGTTGAAATGAAGCCTGTATCATAGCTTTTACCATATGTTGTGGAATTGCTTTCTCTTCAGGGCTTGATTGAAATCGTAGTCCGTGGACATGATGGTACACATAGTTAACTCTTTTACGATCTTTCTTCTCCAAGGAACTGTACGGTAGTGTATTTTCTACAGACCAGCTAAAGCTCCCCTTTGGTATACTGTAGATTCCAATTTCACGTACAATGAATGGTTGATGGTTGACCTGGTATCCATCCAAGTCTAAAATCATACAAATCTGTTGTAAAGCAGGAATCTTCTCCCTGTAGCGCACTTCAATCATATACTCTGAGACGAGTGATAAATCCAACACTTTGATTAACTCTGAATTGATAAAGTCACGGAATAAATCCGGATCCGTAAAGTATTGACGTTGAAAGGGTAACCCATTGAATGTCTCCATCTTAAACACAGCTCTCTCTCTCTCTCTCTCTCTCTCTCTCTCTCTCTCTCTCTCTCTCTCTCGCTCTCTTTATACATCACTATGAAATTTGTAACCTATTGTGGGTGTATGACAGCAGTATGACGTCATCGGGCAGGCTCAAACTTATCAGACAAGATTAATAAAACAGTGTCTATTGTTGAAGTTGGAACTTGTCCAAACTTACCAGATTTACATGGCTGTGGTGTGTTATGCGGTTGATACTCTATGGGGATGGTTACAGTGGGAAGGACAGCCTTTACTCTGTCAGCAATTGTATGATTTACAAGAAAGAGATAAAATACCTATTCCACATTATACTGAGGAAGACGACAACCCTCTGGTGGTGTCTCTCGACACACAAGTGAAAGACAATGTGTATCGCTGGGTCGTGTTTGTCCTCTGGTTAAAAACTCATCCTGATGGTTACAAGTGGTTCAGGATCATTCAAAGAACCTACACTATACCTTCTATAAGGGTATTGGATAACCTATTACGACAAGTGAAAAAGTAAATAAATTTGTGGTTTCAAACAGAAGTTACACATTTTTGGTTAATTCACATCACCGTTCACATCAATGATGAAGTCCGCATCGGATCAGTCATCTAACTCTGGCGAATCAATCTATCTATGTCAATATTGTGGAAAACACTTTGACCGAAAATTCAGTAGAGATTGTCATGAGAAAAAATGGTGTTGGAAGCGGAGGTTGTTAGAAAAGAGAAAAGTTCATTTGAACTTTGAGGCCTCATCTAGTCATCAAGCTACAACAAATGAATTAGGCCAAAGTGATAAGAGTAGAATCATAGACATACGAGGTAGCTGTTTCAAGATAAATTCAGAAAATCTGACTATGGAATTTGAAGCTGTCTTACCTTTAGCATCCGTTATTTCTGCTTTATCCTATAGTAACTTAGAAGAGTCACCAAGTGGTGAGCTTATTACAAAGACAATACCACGGTTGTCTAATAAGACAAGTAATGACACAGATGTTACGACTGATAAAATTGATGACCCAACAAATTGTTACACTATTGGTCTCCAGGAGACATCTTTGGACACCCCATGTGTTGATTCAAAACACAGCAGTGTGGACCTGTGTGAGGAAAATGGTGAGTCAACAATTTGTTGTGGTTCACAATTCGCTGTAGATAAAAGTGATGAGTCAACAAATTGTCAAACTGAAGCCCTCCAGGAAAGATCTTTGATCAACACCAGTGTTGATGCAAAACACAGCAGTGTGAACCTGTGTGAGGAAAATGGTGAGTCAACAATTTGTTCACAAACCCTAGAATCTTTATTGGAACCACTGGCTACACAATAATGTATTTGTTATGCATGAATGAACACAGATGCTATAAAAGTAAAAACGCGAAAAGGCACATCTACCATTTTGGTGTAAGTCACCATTCAGTGAATGTGAATCAGGTAATAAGAAAGTGAAGAGATGACTGAAAACGTTACAACTGACATCTTAGGAGAGCCGATTGAAGATGAAAATGTTGAGGAGAGTAACAATGTTGATGATGTTGACATGGATGAGATGGCTGAAGATGATCCAGGGGACCAACTTCTTTCCACTGTTGAGGAGAATTTACATGATAGATTCCTCATAGAGCGTGAACTTTTTATCAAAGAAGGTAGCTCTGAAGCACCGGCTGATGTGAAAAGTCACAACAAGCTGCTACCTCTCATGAGACGTCACCTTAGAGAGACGTATCTGAAATATCTATTGTGGAACCGTCAAATGAAGATGGATGAAACACACCAAAAGGTTATTGGTACCTTGAACCGCCTAAGGGATGAGGAGGATGACATGGACTTCCCAGAAGCAGCTGAGGCTGCTGTTGACAGACGAAAATTTTTCATCAACCGAAAAATTCAACCACTTCCACTCCCTGACGAGGATAAAGACGATGAGGATGAGGAAAGTGATGAAACCATCTCACCAACCGAAACAGAAACTGATGGGACTGCAACCGATGAGACTACCGAAGTAGACCCTGATGAGATAGATGATGAGCTTGAAATGAAAGCAAAAACTCAGGGAATTTAAACTTTCCTGAAATCAAAAAACATTGGGGGTGTTACACTTGAAAGACACAGCATAACACAGCAGAGTCATAACTGATTTATCTCCCATGATGTCGTGACGTCAATTCCTTCCACATTTATTCAGTTCCTGATAGCCATAACTTTTGATGATGTTTGCACGCTTCTGGGTAAGTTCATAAACATCAGTCATGGTACGGTCAAACAGTTTACTATCTTTTCATGTCTTACGGGAAAACATTTCGGTCATCCATGGAAGAAACAACCATGAAAATCGTACACAGTGTTAGT
This sequence comes from Siderastrea siderea, assembly GCA_964030785.1. NCBI lineage: Eukaryota > Metazoa > Cnidaria > Anthozoa > Scleractinia > Rhizangiidae > Siderastrea > Siderastrea siderea. The sequence goes on from OZ034975.1 coordinate 35,097,936, forward strand.
TTCAGGGCAAAAGCCAACCACTTTGTAGTTGGTGTTAGGTATTAGATATTCACTACCAATTATCAACATAATGTAAATGATTAGGGTTTTGCTGTTGGATTTGGTTTTCCATGTAGTGTAACCATTCGCGTGCTACAAGAGATTGGTTCGCATATAATAATCTTTCGCTGGAATGGAACCTACGTAGGTCTGATGATCCTTGGTGTTGAAACGGTGAGGGAAATATCCCTTCTTTAATTCGGTTATCCTGAAAGTTTTAGGAAAGTTCGCCAAAGACATAGCAATAATGACATAGAATCGATAAATCAAATGGTATCATGCTCAATTTGAAGCAATTTACAGCCATTGTGCAATTGGTTGATGATCTGCTAGAGTCATAACTGATTTTATCTACGGTAACACAAAGTATGTGATATTCGAAAAAAAAGATCGTCATGAAAAAACACGTTGTAGGTACCGTGGTCAATCATCTCTTGAGGAGCAGAGTGACACACCATATCCAAAGGTTCAAACAACATATCAAAGTGGAAAACCAAAAAGCAGTGAAACACCCAATATAGACGGACTTTTAAGAAACTCAGCGAACGCTTTTGAGTGGTGGTTAAAAGAAAAAATAGAGGGGAAACCATCAGAATATGCTGTTGGTGATAAAACCAGTAAGTTTGAAGTGAACTCTGAGGAGTACAGTGATGATGTAGCTGGCTCTTTAGAGTATAATGATGAGACAGATGATGAAACTTCGAGAGATGATGAATTTGTGGTAAAGAGGAGAAAAATAGAAAGAGCGTTAAGAGTACCGAAACAGAGGAGAAAAGTAGTACATAAACAGATGAGACCCATGTTTATAAAGAAGAGTCAGATGAAATATTCACAATCGATTCGACCCATGTTTAAGCAGAAAAGACAGAAAGCTGTGAAACAGAAGCGTTGGACCAAGCTTTGGTTGTGTTAGTCTTAGAGCTTGACAGCTGATCATGTAAAAATATGACTCATCACACCACATACTTTAAAGAAATCAATAAAGATATGACCTGTGTCGATCTGTGTAGAAGTTATGAGTCTGATGGTATTGAGCTATTGGTAGGTTCTCTGTGCGCTGTTCTGCAGCAGGTTTTCAGTTGTATGTGTAAGTTGTGTTTGTGGGGGTTTGTAGTGGTTTGTGTGGATCAGTGATGAGTTGTGTGGTAGATGTATGGATCTGTCTGGGTTACGTTTTGGATGGGTGATTACACAAGTTAAGTCTTACGGTAAGGGTTACAACTTGGATGGGTGACCTTCAATCTGGTCATCAAACTTGTGGATACTATGTGGAAGTTGTGTGTAACTTGTGTGACTCTGTGTGGGTTTATGTGTGACTCTGTGTCGATCTGTGTGGGTTCTGCAACAGGTTTTCAGCTGTATGGGTGGATCATGTATGGATCTCTGTGACTAGTCAATGCTCATGCGTATGTATAGAGTGGTCAATGCGCATACATAGTAAAGAATTAGACATGTGGTATGGTACCACAAGGAAGCCAATGATGTCTTTTGGTTTTATATAAGTCAACTTAAACCATAATAAGAATAAGGACGTGTAGGTCATTTCAGTGGGCGACCTGGCTGCTCGATTAAGTGGGCTTGCTGGCATCTCGAAATGATCTCAGACGTTCTTCCTTTTGCTTTTTTAGTGAAGAGGATACTCTTCACACAATCTATCGTTTAGATTGTTAAGTTTTACAGAAAATCATTAGGTGGTCAACGCGCATGCGTATCTGTCACGCGCATGCGCAATGTCACTCGTGTCATCCCACAAGGATGAGAACTCAAGTCCAATGACAAATATAAAGGAACCATGCGTATATTAATAAGTTACATCTAGGGTTGGGTCTTCTTTTAGATATTCAACATGGCGGCTAGAGTTCGGGTCCTCTTCGGACATGTTCGGGTTAGGGTTAATATGCTAATGAGCTCATAGACCGAGTAGGACTGGGACGAGTCACGTGGGTTAGGGTTAATATGCTAATGAGCTAGGGTTAGATCACGTGATACCTAGGGTTAGGTCACGTGCGCCTGTATGGGGATAATTTATGGCTTTGCATAAATTATACCTATATGGGCGCATATCACTACTCCGGCTATCGATCGTATACCGATAGCTTTAATTACCGTTTAATTTATTAATCATCAATCTTCGTCGCGAAATCATATTTGTTACACATCGCTGGAATGGCCAACTGTATAATTCTCCAGCCCACTGAGATTAATTTCGTTATCGCGTTGCCCCGAAGTTGGCAAGGCAATCCCACATTTCACAAATGAGCGAATAATGGTATCTCGTAGACGACGAGAAACGTCTTGCCAGGCTTGCCCTGGGCATTTGGTAAAGAAGATCCTCCTCTCACTAGCAGTGACTGTTCCTGTCAGGAACTGATCGGGATTTCGCGTCATGGCTTCTGTTGCCAGGCGACCGACAGCTTCCTTGAATTCGCTGTTGACAGCAACATCCAGGGGCTGAACCTTGCTTGAAGCTTCTGGTGGAACTATCACCAGTGTTGTCTTACATTCATTTCGGAGGATATCCTTCACCTTTGTCGTCGTTTGAGCTCTGTGTTGGTCGTACACAAGAAGTCTGGATCTTTTCCCATTTGTGCTGAAGAAGGTACTTTGTGAATTCCACAGATGTCTCACCCAGTAGATGATCATATCTTCATTGCACCATGCATTCTCCTGGAATTTTACGACAACGCGTGGGTCGTACTGCTTCAGTTCTTTGTCGGGGATTCGCTTTCCTGTCCCCTTGAATATCAGAAGGGGCTTAATTCGTGGTTCTCCATCTGCGAATACAGTCAACTGCACAGTACATTGGCGTTTCTCATGGCCACTGCCAGTGGTTCGGGTCCAGACCGTCTTTTCTCCATTTGTCTCGTAGGTCGCCCCTTTTGTGTTAAAGCAAAATTCTAGTGGTGTCGTCTGATCCATGCTGGCGATGTCGCTCAAATTCCAAGGACCAATCGCGCCGTCTTGTTTACCAGCTAGATCTTGCTTCGTCTTAATCGCCATTCGGCGAGTATATCTTTGAAACTGCTGGATGTTTACTCGCAGGGTTTCTGGGTGGCTCTGGGCAACATATGTTGGCCTTCGAAGAGATATATCAAAACGGGCTTTAAATCGAACAAACCAATGGTCAGACGTCTTAAAGTCCGCATCAGGATATTTTTTTTTTCATTATTTCCTTGCATCTGCTCATGAACCACCACTCTTTGACTTTGACGCCTTTACTTCGTAATTCTTTGAACTCATTCTGGAGCTGCTTCTCCATTTCCGGATAAGCAGCCTGCCTATCAGCACCTGGCCCTCTGGACTTTTTTGGGTCATTTCGTAGCTTTAGTTCTTGAGCAATCTAAGGGTTGTAGGTGCTTGACTTCAGCTCAACTTTATATCGTACTTTGAACTCTCTGACTGCTTTGGCCTTGCTTTTGTACTTATAATTCTTATACAAATCAATAAATTCTAGCTTCTGTTCGCGAAACCATTGTTTTCTCTTGTGAAAATGTTGCTTCGACCGTTCAGCTTGTTCTATCTTCTGACTGGAAGTCTGGCTGGCTTCAGAGGTCTCAGAGGTCTGGCTGGCTTCATTGGTTTCACGGTTCCGTCTTGCTGGAAACGAGTGCGACTCCGGCGGCATGGTATCAGCTGTGGTATTATCCTCTTTGTCTATTTCAGGCCTTTGCTGGCACGCCTGGCAAACTCCTACCAATTTCATAGGACTGTAGTCGACTTCGTTTAACTTTTTGAGCTGTTTCAGGTGCACACAAGGCACACACAGATACTTTGCATTTGGTACACTTATACTTAGTGACCCGTTCACAAACTGAGCACGCTTCCTCCATTATGGAATTGTAGCCTGCGTAGCTGCGAGTTTTTTGTTGTGCAATTCCCGGCCGAACCAAAGGTCAGTTGTATGGCATGTGACTCGACAACAAACAATGAGGCCTTGTGTACTTGTCACGCATGCGACGCGGCTGTAACAGTTGCACACTCGTATCTAAATACAACTCTGGGCATTATATACTTTTATGGCCGTTGCATTTAAGCATTTCTGTACCATCAAGTCACGGATAAAAGGAGATCGTGTATATAAAGCTGACCCACGGATTAATTCAACATGTGTTTGCTTTTCTGAGCCAGGAAATACTCACTCGGCGCATGCCATTATCGTCAAGATGAAAGAAAGTAGCACGCATCATGCAACAGAGCAAACAGCAGGACATGTTCCCGATTCGCTGGCTGAAATTCTTTATCAGCCTTTAGTTGATGGCAATATTACTATCAATTCAAAGATCACTGGGCAATCCAGGAGTGCTCCAGAAGGCACTTGGGTCCAAGGAGGAAGACTGGAGATTCCTTGCTTTTATGAAGTTTTCTAGAGAAGTAGCCTTCCAGATTTAAAAGCGTCATTGAAAGAGAAACTGTCTGCCCTCAATCGTAATGCGGATGGAACAGCCTGAGTGCAGGATTAAAGTACAGAACTATTTGTGATTTCATTTTAAGCTTAACTGAATCCTGTTTGAAACAGACATACGGGTATAAAAACAGATAAAAGCTCTATGTGTCATCACAGTAATTAGTTGTCATGTATACGAACATTTGGGCCTTTTTTGTTACAGTTTACTTTGTTTAGTAATACATGGATAATGAATAACCAGCATGCAACCTGAATGACGTTTTTTATGTCTGTTATGCGTCCTCTTTGTGTAAAACCACTGCTGAATTACAAACGTTTTCTAACCATCCGAAAGTAACGGCTACCCGAAGTAACGGCACCTTTCGCCTGCTAAATCCGAAAATAACGGGGACCGTTATTATCGGAATTCTACGGTAAGGCCGCGCGCATGGCCGAGAACCAGAACACAATACCTTTTCAACGTTAGAAATGAAAAGATTGGCTAAAGAAACTCGACTGCCGGTCCCGAATGCCTATTTAGTGGAATATGAATGTCTTAGAGAGGAGAAATATGGATTGCTTTGGCCCGATGCTTTAATTGAACCAGCGTGAAGATCTGATTGCTGAGTTTCCCGGGTGAGTTTCTCGGAATTTTTCAATCATTTCACACAATATTACGCTATGGTACATTCGCTTTTCTTTCGAAGGATCCCAATATCTCAACTCGCTTATTTCCAATTCCCCGTTATCTCGAACGAAGAGAAATTTGTCTTGGCTTTGGTCATTAATATAATATTTTAATTTCCAGTTATTTACTTTTACGACGATAACGTGCTTTTCTCAACTTTGAAGGACACCAGTGTGTTTTGTTTTCACGGAGCAAAGTGTAGCCAGGCAAACGAGAAAACAGCTTTTAAAAGCGTACAATGAAGTAAAAGACGAAAACAAGTACCAGCAGGAATCGTCAAGATGTTAACTCATTGACTAACAAACGAATAACAAAACAGGACATGATTGATTGCCTCGTTCTTTTAAACTCTGAATCCAGTCATTGTTTACAATATCCTCGGCAAAACCCCTACCAAAATCCATGCAAGTAAAGAATCGATGAAAAAGCACATCCCCATTTATGAATCTACTGAAGTAGGTCTTAATGAATTGTTTGCTTGAATGTCAATAATTTTATTTGGCTTCACTTAAGCTCAAGACTTAACCTTATGTGTGAATTAATTTTGTTTATCACTTAATATTAGTTTCCAGAGGCGACTGCAATTTGCCATTTGGCGTCAACATAACTTTTGCTCTGGTCATTCAAGTAGTCTTTTTAGTACTCTTTTGAGGAGATTTAAGTTCTTCTACATATATTTTGAATCGTGAATTTCCGTATAATTGATCCTCAGAACTTACATAGTGAATTCACAGAGACATAGAAATGGTGATCGATTGTTGCATAATTATGATTAAGTCAATTAACTTACAGTGCATATTCATGAATAGTGTATGGCAAATGGCAAAAGAAGAACACATTCACGGATGGATGCAAAAATTTCCAACAATGGGCACTTGTACGTCTCATGAAACATGTGGATCACAAAAGTAAAGCAAAGCATAGCTTCAGCAACAACATTTTAAAGCTGGAAGTTACAATGCTAGCAAAGTGAATGACGACTCCCTTAATAATTGACATTGAGTATAATTACTATTCTGTTCACCCATTCTTTCTGTTCATTAATTTCACATTGGTCAAAAATTGCATTGTGAATGCTTTAATAATGTATGTTACATACAATATTAGTTATTTTATGTTGTCAAAAGAAAAAAACAATAAGATTAATATTATTTTAAGGATGAAAGTAATTTGGCAGGCGCTCGTTCTCATGAATTTTGCACTCCAAGAACTGAAAATTTACTTCAATTGATGAACTTAGAGTTCAGGAGGGGAAAGAAAAGAAAGATGCTACAAATGAAAGTCTAATTTATGTAAATTGTAACTACCGTGTAACGTTTGTTTGCAGTCCTCTATCAGGCATTTAAGCCTCGACTTTTCGTGGCCCTGGTCAGTTTTAAATCACCACTGGCGACTGGGCGACTGCCAATTTTTAGCCCTGAATTTGTTTTTTTTTTTCACTGATCTTTTTTTCTGTTCTAGGTATGTATGCCAGCAGTGATCAGTGATGCAGTATTTTCTTACAGTGAAGGTACGTGGAAGATATCAGTTATATAATTAGCCCAGCTTACGTATCTAACTGTTCAGTAAATTGAACTGGATTGAATGCAGTGATTGGGTTTTTTTTGGTTCGGTAATTGAACACAATAATTATTAACCAAAAATATGCCTACAACTGTGTTTGATTCCATTCAATTTCTGAACCCAGTCAAGCATAATTAAACAGTTTTAAAATCATTCAGACAAATATATAGATTTAGCCAAGCCTAAAAGTGAAGCTACAATTTTTATTTGGCAATCCTATTCACAATGAAAAATAAAAATTGAACCAACGATAAAATTGAACCACAACATTTACATGAGTGTGCCATCAAGACTTCCATTTGGGCGGGCAATTAGAGCCTTTACATCTGGACTTTTAAGGTGTTTCGATACATTTTTTTGGGACCATACATAACTTTTTTAATCTGCTCGTAGACAGCCTTCTCCTTGTCAGATCAACGTGAAATTTGCAATAATTGTTAGTTTTGGATTGGACTTAAGCGTGGTTTACATTTTGTGAAAATCGATATTTTTTATGACAACGATAAACAAAAATCCTCGAAAACAGTGAAATCAGATCCAGATTTCACTTCGAAAAGCAAATACCAACATCTCAAACTGTGGTGTACGGCAAACAAAATATACAAGAACAAAAGAATTCTGTATGTTTGTTTTGAAGTAAACCGCAAAAACATTTTTAACCTTAATTTTTGCATAGTAATAGTAAATGCACCGAAAAATAATCACTGCTTTGATGAAATGCCTAAAAAATACTGTTAAAATGTGTCTTTTACCTACTATTATACGCCTAGAAGTTTTGTTGAAACTGGTGTTCGCGATCTCGAGAACGAATTGTTTTTCTAAGATCATCGGCGTAATAACTTTGAGGTAATTTTTGAACATGAGCGCTTTTGCAAAAATCTTAAGAACGGCTCGATAGATTTTCTTAAAACATTAAACGCACGTGTTTGACGATGAGACCAATTTAAATAATGAGTTTTATTAACATTGATTAAATGGAACACTTTTTAATTTAACGTTGAAGAGGACGTATGCACCGACGGAAAAGCTTGCGTTACAAATTCACAGTTGGCAAGTCAATGCTAATATATTCAAAGTAATGCCCAATGCATTCCTCCGTGATTTTTACTTTTCGTTGTAATCTACAGTGCAACAAAGAACAAAGGAACCAAATAAAAATCCGGAAGCAATGAATGACGCATTACTTTGAATATATTAGCATTTACTTGCCAACTGTGAATTTGTAACGCAAGCTTTTCCGTCGGTTCATACGTCCTCTTTAACGTTTAATCTAAAAGTGTTCCAGTGAATCAATGTTAATAAGACTCAATACTAAAACTGGTCACATCGTCAAGCACGCGTGTTTAATGTTTTAAGGCCTCGGGTGACAAGCTGCTCATGAATAAATTTATAAGGCAAAATTTTGGTGGAGGTCTTAAGCTAAAAAACGTCATATCTTGAACGTTTGGGAGCCAATTCCATTGAAACTTAAGAGAGAGTTTGGGCAATAGTGGAAGTGCAACAAGGTTGTTTTTGGTTTGATAGATTGCGCTTCTTTGCGATGCTATGAGCTCCCAAAGTTAAGATTGTGTAAAACGCGACCCCTTGTCCAAGTTTTCTCCCTGTGGAGAAGACAACACTTCTTGATTTTACCACTCATCGATCAGTTAAAACCTCTATTGTGTCACAACAAAAGCCGATTATAGGATTTTGAATTACATTGAAAGTTGTAAGCTTTTAACTGAATAAAATTGTCCTTGTTTAAATTTGAAGCCCTTGATATTTTGTTTAAAAGCCTGTTTGAAAACAATCTACAATACACCTAGTTTGTTTGTGACAATCTACAATACACCTAGTTTGTCTGCCTCTTGTGTCTGTTCCGGAAATTCTATATCTGCGCTGTATTCTTGGACACAAAATTGGTGGTTTTAGGGCTTCCGAAGGCTTACCGAATAAACACGAATGTTTAAAGTAAGATTATGCTAATTATGGAAATTAAATTCAAGCAGCTATTGTTCACTGCCGAGAAAAGAACAATACGGTGCAATTTAGAGATCACAAAATTTTGGATTGACGATAATAAGCCTTTCCCAAGCTCTTTGTCAGCTATAAGGGGTATTTTTGTAGTTTTTGTTTTGTTTTGTTGGAAAACTTCTAAAAAGTTGCTATTAACGTTGGAACGTACAAAAAGCCGGACTTCGACGGTTTTTTATTTAAAAATGCCTAAAATTTACAATTCCGTAGCACACAATTTAAAGCACGTGCAATTATTGATTCAGAAACTGAAAGTTTTACTGAAGAGCCTATTCATGAATATTTGGGCAATGTCCCTACCATTCGTCGCCCTTCGGGCATACGCTTTAAATAAATAAATACTGACGATATAGTTTCTCACCCGGGGCCTTAAGAAAATCTATCGAGCCGTTCTTAAGATTTTTGCAAAAGCGCTCAAATTCAAAAATTACCTCAAAATTATTACCCCAGTGATCTTAGAAAAACAATTCATTCTCGAGATCGCGAACACCAGTCTCAAAAAACTTTCTAGGCGTAAAATAGTAAATAAAAGACACATTTTAACAGTATTTTCTAGGCATTTCATCAAAGCATTGATTATTTTTCGGGGCATTTACTATTACTATGCAAAAACTAAGGTTGAAAATGTTTTTGCGATTTACTTCAAAACAAACATACAGAATTCTTTTTTTTTCGTATATTTTGTTTGCCATACACCACAGTTTAAGTCGTTGGTATTTGCTTTTCAAAGTGAAATGTGGATCGCTCAAAATTTCAATTTTACTGTTTTCGAGGATTTTTGTTTATCGTTGTCATGGAAATAACGATTTTCACAAAATATAAACCACGCTAAAGTTCAATCCAAAACTAACAAGTATTGCAAATTTCACATTGATCCGACAAGATAAGACTAAGTGCCGATTTTAAAAGTTAGGTATGGTCCCAAAAAAACTGTATCGAAACATCTTAAGGGGGGAGACTCTTAATCACCATATTGTTACTATGGAAAGTTCATCAGGAAGCATCACATCTTGGAAACCCTATTACTTCCAGAGATAAGCTGCTTGCCACGTTTGTTTTATGGGAAAGGTTTTCAAGATTTTCATGTCACAACTATATTCAGCATGTCACTTGACCTGAACAGAAAAATGCTAAAACTCAAACAGCATACAGTTTTTGCTATTGTAAACATTGCGAACATTTAAAGATTACCAGGATGCAAAATTTGAAGCAACAGTTTCTAGAAATTCGCTTTATTATGAATATAACAGTTATGATGGCACAAGCACATATCTTTCTACATTTTTGTGCTGTAGTCCTATTCTTTGTAAAAACAGTAATTGCATGCTTCGGATTGTAAAGAAGGGTGGGGCGATTCGCAAAAAAATCGGAACTTTACTAGTTTCCTCTTAGTTTTACTGATTTTCTTTTTAATGTGCGGTTGGGAACTGGCACTAGCTATGCACGCGCAATGTTCAATTGTGGAATTCAGATGTTCTTCCTTATTATTTCACCAATATAGCGGAACGAAATGCTGCAAAACAGCATATGACAAAATACCTGATCCACAAAAATCCCTTAGCAACAATGCGAGATCTGTAATTAAGAATCTTCCTTCCTTAAGTTACAAAATCCTTTTTTCACGGTGATGTGAGATTTATTCTGGATGGCTATATGGTTAATTGACTTAATGCAGAATGAATCAAATAGTTATACCATGTTTACATGATATACCGGTATGAACTCACCCAGGTATGACTCGCACTGTTACGAGATTTTGTGCTGTAATCATGTAACAAATACAGAGAAGCAAGAGGGAACTGGGGTGAACTTGTATCAGAACGAAAAGCATACAATGAACTGGTGTCATGCAAACACCCCCTCAGACTAAAGTTGAGCAGCTCTCAAGAATGTTTAACAACATCCTCAGATACCCAGGGGCAGTAAAACCCGGAATTCATTAAAGCAGTGTAAACTCAGACTGGTACAATTTTGTTTACATGAGACCAGTCTGAAAGTCAGACTGGCATAAGTATTTACATGAGACCAACCATCTCTAAAAACACAGTTTATCTTTTGTCCACTTGGAATGCTTCAATGCCACTTATTTAAATGTACATGCTCAAAACAAATACCGTAAACTGCCTCTTATAAGCCCGCCGCTTACAACCCCCCCCCGGCTATGGGCCCATCTACCTGTAAACAAAAAAATATATCCGGTCATAAGCCCCCCCCGCCCCCCCGGATATAAGCCCTCCTCTAGTTTTCCCTGTTTCCTTAATATTAAGCACTCTCACAGAAAACTGTTCCGGTTACGTTCGTGTTGTTGCAGTTTTGATTTTGTTGTTAAAATTGAAATGAATCGATTTATTGTGACGTTTCAAAGGGTTAATTACAAACTGGTACGTTAAAAACGTATTTCCATCAACACTGCTGTGGCTCATTTCGAAACGTTTTTCTTATTCCGCTTATAAGCCCCCCCCCCCTTCCCGGATATAAGCCCCTTCATTTATAAGCCCACCCAAAACCCCTTATGAAGTTGTATAAGCCTAGGGCTTATAAGCGGCAGTTTACGGTGTCTTAAAACATTTGGGCTAGTTTTTCATGCGAGCGTGCATGCTCAGTGCATGACGTGGCATGACATTGCCAATTTTGTGAATTGTGCGCGCAATATGGATGCGCAGAAAAAAATTGCGCAAATATCCTTAGAACCTCCCTAAAGCCATGGGATTACTTTTGGCAACTGAGATAATTAAACTCTGCTTTGTGTTCAATACAGGTTTTCATTCCATCAACCTGATGTCAGAAAAAATATGGCAGTTTATTGTAAGGCTTTGGTTAATAAATTTGTACTCTTAGCTACATGTATGTTCCCAGGCAGATATTATCAATTGAAATAAAAAATTTGAAGAGCAGTTTTGAAATAAGGTTTTATATTTTTTGTCTTTTTCTGCAAATTTTGATGTTGCTGATTAGTTTGACTGTACCCACATACACCTTATGTTCCCTCAGTAACACATCCATACACCAGTAGCATTTATTTGGGAGTAACCCTACTTCCCCCCCCCCCCCCTCCACACACACACACACACACACACACACACAACTGACTTCCCAGGAATAATGATTCAGACTTATCTGATTGAATTCAGCTGACAGGGAGAGCTATTTCAAATGATGGTTTCGCGACAGTCTGATCCCCTCTGGTCAGTTCATTACATGACAGGTTTCTGACTATCCTGAAATGATTTATGAAGAGGCCTTTCTTTTTCTTTCTCTTTGCTACCAGATTATGACAATCAGTAACATTGCTCACTGGTGACATTAGATGCAGTGTAAAGGCTAGCGATCAACCCAAGAACAAATTAAACCGCAAGATTTACTACCATCACGGTCAGGGGTAGTAACATAGTGAGTCATATTCTGGGCATCAAATAAAGTCACTAGTGGTTACTGGACCATTTGTTATTCGCATTGGCAACACAGATAGTCACAAATTTTTAATTGACTGATTGACCGATTTATCAACTAAGTGGTTGAGTGGTTGATTCATGACTGATGGATACTTAAAGAGATTAATTTTAATATAATAGTCCCTGGGTATCAATAAGAGTAAACAAGGTACATCATTATTCCATTAGAGCATCAGTTTATCATAGAAGGAGGAAACACTTACATGAGAGTATGAGGGTATATTGCACTGTAGTGTCCCGGTTTCAAATCACTCATTGAATAAATCATTTAAAATGATAGGCAAATATTGTAGTGGAAGGATAAATATCATTCAGTGGTTTACAGATAATGGTCAAGGACATTTTACCGGTACTCATTGCTCGCATTTTCCCTCGCTCTATACTACACAACTTATCTGTCAAACCATTGAATAAGGTGAGGGTACTTTTCAATTAGTACCTTGTCTATACAATTTGACAACTCTGCAAAAATGTAAATAAATTAAACCGTAGACTTGTGGCAGAGAAAAGGCCGAGGTAAGGTGAACAAAAATAATTATTGTGAACAATAATTAAGTTTACAACCTAAAACTGGGGCTTATTTAGAATTTTGTAAAACAAGTTCATACCTGCAATCCGTCCCGATTTAATGGAAATTGTCCCGATTTTTGAGTTTCAAAACCCAAAAAAATCTGGACATTCCGATTTTCAAGAAAAAAAAGACAATTTGGCACTGGGTTGTTTAAGATTGGTCTTCAATGACTCTTCTACATCCTATTGTTTTGTGCAATACATCTGGTGCTTGAGGCCACTAAACAAATGCTGAGAATTCTAATGCTAAGCCAGTACAGTACAGGCAATATTTTAAAAAATTAATGCAAAAACCCTAGAGCATCCTAGACCCTGCTCACTGTTGTGGGGCAGTGGGAGGAGGGGGGGGGGGGGCAGGAGACTTTCCCAGGACTGGGGTAAGTATGGTGGCGGGTTGTCCCTATTTCTGAATTTATAAGGCTGGCAGGTATGCAGATTCTAATTTGATGAGAGGTGTATTTACTAATAATTAACTAAAAATAATATTGCTGCCAGGTACTACTTGAAATAATAATAATAATAATAATAATAATAATAATAATAATAAATAAAATAAATAATAATAAATAAACATTGGAGTTTAAGGCTTGGCTCAATCTATATATTATAACAGTCATTTTACCCGTGATTTTAAGGCTGTTGATATGTCCACGCGTTCCACGCGAATAACGGATGCGTTGAGGGGTTGAATTTCAATGCATCCGCTTACAAAACGTTGTAAGAAATCATAAATTAGTTATTTATTAAAATTGATTATGATCAATAAAATCGATTAAAATTGATACAATCAGGTGGAGGAGAATTGTGAGTATCGATTTTCATCGATTAATGGAACCAATCAATAATAATCGATTAATTTTTATCGATTATATCGATTATATTGTTTGCTTTCGGATGATCGATTTTCATCGATTGGACACACCCGGATTTACTTTTGGGCAGCAAAAAAACTTTCCTTTTTCTTGCGTGCGTGCACACAGGAATATAATGTTTGTAGACACTTCAGGTCTGTTCAGTGGTGACCGGTTAAGCAATGTCTTGAATTTTACCTCTCCATTAAAAATTCAGATATCTGGCAACCGAATGGATTTCAAAACTGAAATCCAAAAACATATTCCGTACAAAAAAAAAGCGAAAAAATATAACAAGCAAGCCAAGCCAAGACCGGTTGCATAAACTACTACCTATGTTTCGGGTGATTTATACAACCAGACGCTCACGGTGTTAAATTTTCTTAGAAAAAGTCACAAGTTGAGTTTTTGAGAGACGTTAGAAAGGTATGGCTGACAATATTATTGCTTCACTTAACATAAAACTCGCTTTGTATTAATCATTGAAACCGGAGAAAACACACTTTAGTCTCAGGACAATTGGGTAAAGGCCTCCTTGAGCACGCACTTTGTGATTAGTATTTCTTCAAAAAGTAAGTTTTTTCCAGGGAATTTATTTGGCGTTCTTTTCCGAATTGGGACTGGCATTTACTGTGCTATATTTCAAGTCCCAGCTGTTGCGCTAGCCTATCTACCTACACGGCAGTATTGGCCAGCAATTGACGGTGTCATTGAAATAGAGATAGAAAAGTACTTTTCTTGTGTCTACCCTATTTAACTGGGATAATCATCCTATCCTTCCCATTTGTTTGTAGTTGAAGTTATGGCATTCTGCTGTACGAGATTCTCACTGTAGGTAAGTTGTAGCTGTTTTATGTCATCGTTGCTTTACTCCAGCATTTATTTTAAGCTTTTTTTTGCCACGAATAAATAATATAAAGGTTCAGTGTTTGTCTTATGTACGCTAAATTTAAACCACCATGCTTAATAAAAGCAAAATTCGTGCCATCTAGGTGGATCTCCATATCCGGATATAAATGCTCGACAAATCGCCCAGAAACTTCAAGAAGGGTACAGAATGCCAAAGCCGAGACACGTGGATGAAAAACTGTGAGTAAATTTCTATTTTTTTTCTATTTGTTTCTTATTAGTATTTGGCAAAACATATTGCAAACTTCAGTGTCATTGTTGTCGCCTGGTTGACGTGTTGGTGACATGGCATCATCTTTTTCATAGTGTATTAAGTAACTGACCTGAGCTGATGGTAATGGAGAATTGAATCGTGTTCGTGATAAAATTGTGACAAACACAAGAAAGAAGTTGTGCTGATCAGATTTTTGTTAGGGAAAAATGTACGAGAATGTAGGATGTGGCCAGGGGTTGGTTAGCTGCCTACACGTATTTAAGCCGTTTATCACTTTTTTATATGAAAGTTAGAATTACCAAACTTGGTGACCTTTCTTTAAAGTTCAGCTAGGAACAATTTGTAGCAACATATAAATGTTGGAATTATATGAAGATCATCGCAGTGAAGGTGTTTCAACTTAAGCAGTTGAAAAGAAGAAACCTGAAAAAAATATTCAGGCTTGAACGGGAATCGAACCCATGACCTCTGCGATACCACAGTTGAAATATATGATTGTTTCTTATATTCATGTTCATATAAATGTTGATAGCTTTTTTGCAGAAATGTAAAATTCCTCGTTTTGAAAATAAATAATATTTTGGATCATTTTTGAAGTCGTTTATATTACTTTTATCAATTATGGTACCTTTCGGAGGTTTGAAAAAGATGGCAGATCCAAGATAACTTCCGTTTGAGAACATAATGCAATTCTTACGTCATTTTACGTCATTAGCTCAAGTTGTGCACGTCCAAAAAAAAATTAGACGTGCAATCCACCCTCTGAGTTTGGGGTTGATGGAATCCATCCCTTGGTCCCAGAAAACCAAAAAGGAAAGAAACTAAAACGGTCTGAATGGGGTTAACTGTTTGCCTTTGGCGAAATTATGAGCCATATGAAAACTTGAATGTTACTAAACAGACGTCAGTGAAATAATCTTGTCACATTTTTGTTTTTGTGTAACTTCATGTTCTCCTTCTGATCTCAGAAGTCGACTCTTATCCACAATTGACAGCAGTTACAAGAAATGTTACCTCTGCAGCGGCCTAAGAGATGACTAATAATCAAAAGAACCTGATTAGTTCCCTAATCCAGTGTTGTTTGGCCGATTTTTTAAATTATCTCTACCACAAACAGTAACACCATTATCGAAAATGTTCGACTTGTTGTTAATTAATCAATAACGACAACTTTATAAGGTATTAGATATCAGATCATGATGAAATGTTGGGAAGAAAACCCAAATGACCGCCCTACTTTTGAGAAACTAAGGAAAACGATGAAAGATACGGAGAGAAACCACAAGGCAAATATAAGGTGATCAATTTGAAGAAAGTATGTGTTTATTTCAGGAAAAGCAGTATGATATAACTCATTCTTGTGTAACAAGAATTGTAAAATATAAGAAAAAGTTGTGTAACTGTCGATTGGTTAAGGGAGGAATTTCTGCCAATTTTGTTTCCGAGTACTTGAATAATTGAATTATTCAAGAGGCATCTTTTACGTCGATGATAGTATTCCATTATTCATATCCAATACCCTTCAAACTGAATACATCTTTACCCAGTTTTAGTTAATTTGATTGGAACATAACCTTGTTTTCTCATGCTTTGGTGAAACGAAGTCCATACTCGCCATAATCGACACGAGATGCCACTGGAGCTACAATAAAAGACTCAGAATCAGATACAAGTAGACTGTTCTTGTCAGCTCAACCCTTTAAAGTAACTGAAACGTCTGCTGTAGCGTATCTCTTAGCCGACAGCTGTAGCGATCTCTTAGCCGACACTCAGTCTGGTTTTAGACCTCGGCACTCAACTCAAACTGCCCTTCTGGAAGCTACTAATGAGTGGTACCTAAACATAGACAATGGTCTCATAAATGGGGTTCTATTTCTCGATCTCAAAAAAGCTTTCGACACTGTAGATCACTGGATCTTACTACAGAAACTTCAACTTTATGGGGTGGATTCCCACGCTTTAATGTGGTTTAAGTCATACTTAACTGACCGTAAACAGAAAACATTTGTAAACGGCCAGATGTCAGACTTTTGCCCCATTATTTGTGGTGTCCCACAGGGATCGATCCTGGGACCTCTGTTGTTCTTAATCTACATAAATGACCTCCCCGCGTGCCACCTACACTCTGTGCCAAGAATGTACGCCGACGACACAAGTCTTACTCTAAGCTCGAGTGATCCAGTCGATTTACAATCCAAATTAAATCATGACTTAGCTCAGATTCAGACCTGGCTACAAGCTAATAAACTTAGTCTTAATGTCAAAAAAACCAAATTTTCTATTATTGGTAGCCATAACAAGTTGGCTAATTTAAACCATCAGTTTGATGTAAAAATCAATGAACACTATCTAGAAAGAGCTAAAACCTACAAATATCTTGGCATTGATTTGGATGAGAGCTTATCGTGGAACTCCCATATTGACAGTGTTGTCAAAAAAGCGTCTGCCGGCCTCGGGGCTATCAAACGCGTCAGGAACTTAGTTCCCCGTGAAACCCTAATAACTATCTCTAAAGCTCTCGTCCAACCGTACTTTGATTATTGTAGCTCGGTATGGGGCAGCATAGGTGTGTGCCAGTCTGAGAGGCTCAAAAAACTCCAAAATAGGGCTGCACGTTTAATCACCTTCTCAGACCTAAATGTTAGATCTTCAATTTTACTCGGTGACCTCGGTTAGGACTGTCTGGAGCGAAGGCGTTCAAAGCAACTAGCGATTAATCTGTTTAAGGCTCTCCACAATCTTTCTCCGATTCGTTTAACAAGCATCTTTAAAACTACATCCAGTGTTCACTCACATAACCTACGAAATTCAAAATATAACCTCTTTGTCCCTAGACCGAGCACTGAAGCAGGACAACGAAGCTTCCAATATCGTGGTTCTGTTCTCTGGAACAGCTTGCCTTTGAGCGCTAAGACACAGCCCACTCTCGGCTCTTTTAAATCGTCTCTATGTCATTAAATAATAGTTAATAAAGATGATCTTGTACAGATAGGTAATTTAGTTGGATATTTTAATTAGTTAATTGATTAATTTAGACACGGCTCGATGGAAGAGCATGTAAGATGAATGGATTCTGTGTATAAATAAAGTTTTACCTACCTACCTACTATCCACAAGTCCCTGTTGACGTATTATCTGCTTTTTTTAATCTACAGACGTATGTCAACCTCAACAAGTACGACAACGGCCTGTACGCTAACATCACCGACCTGACAGCAGAGTAGCTGTTCATTTGAGCCGGTACCAACCGCATTTTTTTTTTCAACAATATCATTTTATGGTAGTTCGCAATGACCCAGCCATTGCAAACGGTAAAGTCTAGATTCCATAGCTCAAAAGGAGGTCGTTCCCAGGTTTCGCAGTATGTCCAATCTAGTAATTACTTATCGTTCTAGTACTGACGGGGTTAAGCACGGACTCGAAATGGATAGCTTTTATTATTTGTTATGGTAACACTGTATTTGTATAGTTAAAATTTCATTTTTCAGCAACTAGGAATTGTTGGTGTTGCGGATATGGACACCAGTTATGAAGCTGACGACCCGAGTTCGATACCCATTCTGTCCTGTTTTTTTTCCTTCTTTTTTTATTATGTGTGGAATGAATTTTTCTCAATGTAAATTAAGTTAAAGAGAATGACCTCCTTTGGACCTTAATGCAATCTAGACACTACCATTCCAAACCAACATTTCTTTATCGTGCTTGCGAACGTTCATGGTCATTTGCATAAAGTTCTGATGTGATTTAAGTGGAGAATTTTGCAGAGATTTTTATTAGAACGAGTATTTGCTGTCGATTTTATCTTCAAGGAAACGTAGTTTGCTTAGTAGATATCAACCCGTCTTTATAATTCAAACATACGGACGAATTACAGCCTTAGGTAGAAAAACATATACCATACTAGTTCGAATAAGCGCACATAGTACCTCTTTATAATAGTAATAGTAATACTTTTAATAGCTTAACTATTGGAGAAAGTTAACAGAGCTAAATTAAAACTAATCATCCTCCCCTCTTAGTATTCTCAGACTGTTTTAGAATGGTGTAGGGTTGTTTAATTTTGATTTCGTAACACAAAGGAGGCGCTTATTCCAGTAGTTGTTTCTTTTAGGTTAATGTTCCCAACCCGCGACCAAGAAAATAACACACACCACCAAGTTTGTGGGATAAAGGGGTTGAGGATCAAGTGCTCCAAAATGCATATACAGGTCAAGGCTTTGATCTAACACTTAATGGCACCGAGAGGTCGATAATCCTCTCTGGCTGCAGAGATTGACATAATCTCCCATCGCTGTCTGGGGGATCATACATGTAATCCCCACTAGAGAAGTCCTTATCCTATCAGAGTTAGGGAGCTAAAGGAGAGGTCAATAATCCTCCCCAGCCAGGGGGTCATAATCCCCCAACCCTCTCCAAGGGGTAAAGATCCCCAATGGAAGCGGTCCTTATCCTATAAGATTTTCACCTAGTTGCTATGGTAACAATGTTAGAAAGCTGGATTAGGGCTCAATGCCCCAGAATAGAAGAAACACGTGAGTCTATGGGGCAAAGGGTGACCTGTTTGGGAGCACTTCATCCAGAACCCGTGTTTTATTGAAATTATAGAAATCTTTAACTGACAATGACATATCGTGCCTATAACAGCCTGTAACATTATGCAAGAAATGTACATCACATGAGTATCAGTGTCCAAATATGCAGACTGAGTACACAGTTTGCAACCTGATTTAAACGTTCTCTAACTGAAGAAGAACAAAGGTTATACATCCATATACATGGATAGCAATGAAGTAAAGCCCCGTAAAGTGGGGTGCTTTGTAGCCTAGTAAATGCTAAAAAATGATCTCAACTGAACAATAACAATGCTTGGAATCCAATGGTATCTATATTAATAAGGTACTTGATGAAGGTACCTATATTATTGTAAATGTAGATCATGAATAGCAATAATGTATATAATATCCCCAATAAAATTCTTTACTGTGTCACATGCTACCAAAGAAGCAGCAAGGGAAGGGAGGGAGGGGAATTTTGTAGCAGGCTAAGTGAGAATCTCTGCTTTGAAGCACATGGCCAGGATGAACTGGGGAAAATCACTATGACGACCTGTTTGCGTGAAGGCCCCCTTTTGATTGGCCGAGTGTGAATCGGATGTTGTTTGCACGTGAGGATAGGATGACCTTTGAGCGTGACAGCAAAGCTTGCCCGGATAGTATGTCACACAATGTAAACTGTCTTGGTTGTCACATTAACTTTAATTTATAAGGGTTATAAATTTGCTGAAAATCACTGCCCCTTATTTCTGAACTAATGTGCATATGTGTGATATGACATCAGAGTCTTGTGAATATTGGTTACAACATTATTACAATATTGGTTACAACATTATTTCAATTTTGCCACTTAAAACTATCTACATCCGGTGTACAAGATATTTGAGAAATTACGTGACCTAACAAACAGAGGATTTGTTTCTTTTAGATAATATAACACCAAATTTTTTAATCCAGATTTAGACAGATTTTTCTTTTATTTTAAAGCAAGTCCTAGAGCAGATAATAAATACATATTATTCACGCTGGAGAAGAATTATTCGAATAATATTCAGAACCGGATACCTCGGATTCATAATCCGGAGCGTTTCGTTACTACAGCTCCAAAAAGAAAACTTTGAGGCACTAAATTTTTGCGGGTTTGGCTTTTGTGGACTTTTACGATCCGCAAAAAGTTGTTCCCGCGAAAAAGAATTCCCGCAAAAATTTTCTCCGCAAAAATTTACTCCACTGTCGCCTTTTACGTTTCATGTAAAATCATGTTGGTGCCCATTTACTTAAGCCGTTTCTTTCCTTTCAGAAACAAAACTTTCACAAAAACCCGATGACACTGCAGTCAGTGCACTTGTATTTAGCTGTTAAAAGCTTTTAAAAAAGGGATCGTCTGAAGGTGTTCCATTGATTTACTGATTGACAAGTTATACGTCGGCATGTCGTCACCTGCATTCGATTGTATGTACTCAAAAAATAGAATGTTATAATTCCATGCCTGAAAATCGCAAAATTTAATTCCCAGCAAGAAAAACCAGCTTTCCCAATCGCAAAAATTAGTTCCCGCAAAGCAAAAAAAATTACCCATTCGCAAAATTAAACTCCCGCAAAAATTTATTGCTACAGGTTACGCAACAAATAGAGCATTCTTACATGACGCACTGGTCTGCGAGGTCAGTATTTTTGCAGTCGATGTTTAAGATCATCGTTTTTTTAACACAAAGAGACCAGTGATCAAGAAATTCTCATCCTCGGAGACCCAGGGCAGCTAGTTGGGGCGACGAGATTTCCACGGGCGAAAGTTTAACATATCAAAGTGTGACGGACAAAAGGTCTTATATTGAATTTCACGACCACGCCCAATAACATGGCTGACTCAAATGGAACGCAGTTTTGACACCTTTTTAAGTCTTACTCGCATACTATTTAACAAATCCCAAATGCACCTCCGGAATATGAAGAGTCAAGAACTTAGCTTAAAGTCAAACTTGTTTTGAAGGAATTTAGAGGATTTTATCTCTCGGGTTTTTCGCCTTATATTTGATCTGTTCGACTACTTTAAGAGAGCTTTTTGGCTCGATAGACGACTATGCGCGAGGTCTAGGGCAAAATATCATCTGTGCATCTGCGTATTATAAATGCACCGCCAAAATTAAAAACTACGGGAAATTTCCTTTGTTTTGGTGTATAATTTGCCTATGTTTGAGCGAATTTAGGCTCAGAAAATGGCCTTCCAAAGTCGGTACTTATGGTTTGTGGCCATATTGTCTTGTGTGTGTTTTGTTAAAACCGAGGGAGGCGATGGAAGCGCTTCTGGAGCGGAATTGCCTTCGTTTACGTACGAAATGAACAAGTAAGTTAAGACTGGAATGTAAAGATATTGTCACGATGAATAAATGTTTAAAAAAATCGGTAAGCTTTTATCTAAAGAAAGCAACTCGACTATGAGAATAAGTATATTAAAAGGTACCCATTTCTTTTAAAACAGCAAGGCAAATTCGAGAAATTATCACATAGCCAGTTTCGATAAAGGTCAAATTTCTGACTGTCTCAGAAATTGAATCAACAGTGACCTTCGTGTCTGTGAAATTCCCTGACGTTCGGGTTTAGTATCTCTGCAATTTTAAGAAGTATGGCATTCGAAATCGGCCATTTTACTAACTTTAAGGTGCTATTTCTACTAGTCTAGATAAACTTTCGCTATAGGGCCAATACCAAAGTTTTGAAATTTAGCGTGACAAGGTCTGTGTTGATTTATTTAGATAATAAAGTTATTACAAAACCATTCGCCGACTTCATTTTGTCGTTGTTTATAGCTTACTGCTGCACACCGTGTCAAAACAAGGCAACGAAGAAAATGACGATGAGGAGTCAGTACTCGCCGTTATAGTGCAAAAGGTGCTTGAGCAGTCAGCTATCCGCGGCATCACCATCAACAGCCGAATTTTACACGCTTTTAGAAAGAAAATTTACTGCCTCCAATCTGCGTTTAAGAATGCTAGCCGCAAAGGGGGGAAATGCGTGAAAAAGCTATTAAGTCACTGGGAAGTGGGACCAAAGTACCGCTTTAAGGTGTTTTACAATGAAGTTGATGTCGTGCAACTAAGAAATGAAAACGAGCAATTAAGAGGGCAAAAAAGAGTGTTGGAAGATTCACTTGTGCAGGAAACAGCGAAGCGAATGCGAATAGAAGAAAAATGCAGGGAAGCCGTTCATAAAGCGGAAAAGCAAACGGCCTTTTACAAAAAAAGATTTAAGCAGTTGGCAAAGAAGGTTATCAGAAATGCAAAGAAAGGAAGAGGCCCAGAGAAAAGAAAATTTGGTGACTACTCCAAGCGTCATCAAACCAGAGTAAAAAATCAGTTAAAAGAGGAGTGTCAGTCTACTCTAGCCTTTCTGGGACTTCATAAGTTCATAGCTACCAAGGTTGAGGTATTCAACAGTGACACCAACCAGTATGAAACTTTTCACCTTGTTGGTGAAGGTGAATTGGAATTTACCGAAGCCCAGCAAGAGGAATTAACTGATGTTGACTTAGACAACATAAACATGTGGCTGTATTTAACAGACAAATTTAATATTTCAAATGAGGCCTGGCATGAAATTGCTATGAAAGCCAAAGGTGTTCCAAATATCAATCGTATATGTAAACAAATCAATGAACTAAATAAGAAATGGAACTTAAAACCAACTCCAGGGGATTTAGAAGGCATTCAGTTAAGTTTTAAAGAGAGCTTGGAGGGACACATTGTTAGGCTGCAACAAGCAGGAGACCTTAATGATGGGGAGACTATCAAGATCAAAGTTGGTGGGGATGGGACCAACATAGGAAAGCGGCTTACAATTGTCAACATCACATACACCATTCTTAATGAAAAAGAAGTGGCAATGGGCGAAAAAGGGAATTATGTTTTGGCTGTTATAAAAACTACAGAAACATATGAAAGCCTGAGGGACAGTCTTGCAGACCTTAGAAAGGAGATGTCAGCTTTAAAGGAGATACGCATGGATGGATGCACCTATCCAATTGAATACTTCCTTGGTGGGGACTGGAAATTCTTGGCACTTGTGTGTGGTTTGGGTAGAGCAAATGAAGATTATGCCTGTGTGTGGTGCGAGTGTCCTAGAAATGAGCGATGGGATGTAAGTAAGCATTGGTCAATCAAAGACCCAAACTTTGGTGCTAGGACTATCAGTGAAATAGAAAGCTATTCAAGGGCAAAGAAGTTCAACTGTAAAGTAAAACTCTTGTTTGATTTCATCCCCATTGACCATGTCATAATTGACACCTTGCATCTATTTCTTAGGATATCTGATGTGCTAATTGACTTGTTCATCAGGGAACTGAAAAGGAGTGATTCTATTGAGAAGAAAAAAACCTTCTCTGATGGATTCCCCAGAGACAAATATAAACATATGGCAACTTATGAAGAGTTTCTCAAGAATATTGGAATCTCATTTAATTTTCGAATTAACAAAGACAGTAAAAAGCTTGAGTATAGAGATCTTACTGGCCCAGAGAAACTGAAGTTCTTTCAAAATATAAGCATTTGTTCTCTCCTTCCTCAGTGCAATAACAATAAAAAAAATTGAACAGATCTGGAAAGACTTCATGGATATTATTGGAGATTTGAAGCTCGATTTCACATCAGGGGAAGTGTTTCTGATATCAAAAGCAAGATTAAGTCCTGGCTTAAGCACTTCCTTGAGATTTATCAAACAAAAGATGTCACTCCATACATGCATGCACTATGGTTTCATACCCCTGAATTCCTGTCACTCTATCACAACATCTCCTACTATACCCAACAGGGTATGGAGAAGTACAATGACAGGGCTTCTAAAGATTACTTCAAATCGACAAACCACAAAGGAGTGGATGCCCTTAAACAGCTTTTTCAGAAAAAAGAATCGAATCCAATTCCTGGAAGCCACTGGGTGTGAAAGATTAAAGCTTAGCTATAAATGCAGCAACTGTTCTGAATATGGACATACCGTTAAGACATGCACATCTAAATGTAAACATTGTCAAGCTCACTCTTGATGTACACATCTGATAAAGGAAGATGGCAAATGGAAGCAAAGATGCTTGTCTCACCAGCCAGAACAGGGTACTAACTCCAGCAATCTCTAACTGGCCATACTACATCAAGAATTGCATTTTCATGAACTCTACAGACTCAATTACTGTCTGTCATTATAGGTATTTGTGTTACCATCACCCCGTACAAACTGAAATGAAACAAAATAGCAGTTCTCAATCTCTGATTTAATATACTGCCCACCAATGAGTTTGTATTCTGCAATGGGGCTTCTCTGTCCAAGCCAATACTTCACAGTTCCTTCAATTACATATGCAAAATCACCATTACAATTTAATATTCTCTCGTCCCACTTCTGTCCCAGGAAAGAATCCAGAATACGATTTGACTTAGGTCGAAACACTACTCTTCTTCTCTCCGTGACAATAGGGGAAACACTTCCAAGTCCCATCATAAACACATCTTGGTCATCATTGAAATCTATGTTTATTTCTGGATCCTCACGACGACCAGACCTCAACTTTTTCTTTATTTCGCGATAAAGAAGGCCAAGGAAAATTTGTTCTCGGTCTTCCACTGATTGCTCTGTCGGTGTGAACAGCCTTTCTCTTCGACGAAATGGGAAATAATTGTGTCCCTCGTCGCCGCCGAAAGATCGCCACTCATCAAATTGCGTGCTGTAGCCAACAAAGTGAATTGTTCCCCTGTTATTGACTTTGCCCACTTCTGTCACTTCGATGTCATAAAGGTTTTTATTCCTCTTTCGAACCTCGGGCGTTTTAACTACAGTAAATCGGCTGAATTCCTCGGTATATCTCTTTGGTTTCTTCACCTCATTCCGCAGCCATGTTGGAAAGTATTACCTGACATGCGCAGCAGCAAATTTAGTCAATCGCGCGAGCCTGGGGAGCAGAAAAACAAATGTCCGCCTCAATGGGGAGAGACTTTGATATGACAAGAACGGGAGAGCCCCTGGGCAGTTACTCTTACCAAACGAGTTCCAGAAGCGTTTGAAATCCTCCCCGCTGACTGGCCAGAAAAATTTCAACCCCATCACCCCAACTAGCTGCCCCTGGGTCTCCGAGGATGAGAAAATTCTTAATCTGAGTTATCATTTAACCCTATTCAGACCGGGGGGGCGATTGTGCCCGCACTGACTTTAGGCGTTTTTAACTTTTTTCATAAGCAAGCTTAACCCACCAAATTTGATGACTTTTCCTAAAATTTATCTGGCAACAAATTGGCATAACAAATGCTTGTCCATCAAGTTTGACGTTACCATGGCAACCACCTTTTGAGAGGCTGTTTTTTCAGAATTTTAAATTTTCAACTTTTCATTAAAAAATACCGTTTCTGAAGTAAGTTTTACATTTTAATATCATTTTCGTGTTCTTTCATTGATTTCGGTTACTTTTTGGTCAATTTTGGCAATTTTCAAAGGTTCTGGAAAAATAAAAAAATCCAAGATGGTGGATCCAAGGTGGCCACCGATTTAGAACCTGACGTAGTTGATACATCAATTGACGTCATCAGATTATGTTGCGGACCTCAAAGGAAACATTTTTGGAAGTACTATCTGCCCTCCAAGTTTCGTTGTCATAGCCTCAATGTTCTCGGAGTTAAGAGATGGGGGCCGAATCAGCCCCCCCCGGTCCCAGGAGACCAAAAAAAGCCCGGTCTGAATAGGATGAAGAGCGTCACCGCTTCCCCCTTAGGTTAGGTTACGCAATTGCATGCTAAAGTATAAAAAATTCTTACAAGTACTAATAAAGTATAGCTATAACGTAAGAGGTAACTACAAAGGTATTAAAACTGCAAGCCTACGTATTTTCTGACATGTTGGTACTGGTACTTTTCTTATTAATTCTAGGGCTCTCTCCAGTTGTCTTCATTACTAAGGGAACGAAGCTCCGGAAGATGTTTTTGTTTTTATGATAAATCCATGCCATTTAGTAGATCTTTCCCCTTTACCACATAGTACTTTGCTCCAGCTGGTGATGACCGTTCTAACTTGCTAGGTTTAGCTGTTTCCATTATTGGGCTTATACTTCGTGACAGACAGTTGATCTGGAAGAGATTATTGTGAGACTTAGTAAGACTATTTTGGTATAAGTGCAGCTGACCACAACATTTTTTAGCTAGGGTATCGGACACCCTAATGGATACCAGGATAAGTGGAAACAAGAAATCTTTGAGGAATTTGTTAGATACGAAACGTTGCGTGAGCGTGTTGTCCCCTGTCCGTTGTTGGTAAAATCCAGCAACGGTTTTTTTCTGAAGTTATTCTCACCTTTCCTTTTTGTTGAATGAAGCAATGAACAAATTGATGTCACTAGTCTTGGCCTTCCAGATCTACAGCAACTTCGAAAAGGGAGAGTGCGAAAAGCAGAAAGTTAGCAAGAGAGGTGTAAATACTAGGAATGCCATTGTGATCATTTCCTACGTTAGAGTCCCTGAGGGAGTGCCACGCTTTAAAAAACAGTCCTTAATAGTAATTGGTTGCTTTGTCAACGATTTTAACATTGTCAAAGTCTCAGGTGTGTTCTTGTACGTGTTGAACAATCTTTGAATTCAATGAAAAATTTCAAACAGCTGTTTAATGTTCAGAGATCCTGTCTTTTATAGCTCTTCCGGTTTATCCGTAGTAGACAAAATCACAGCTTAAACAATGCATTTTGTTGAATTCAAAGATTGCTCAACACGGATACCTTTTCATCTGCATAATGTAGGGCCGTTTTTTCAGTTTTAATCCCATCACTAATCGAAGTGTCTGTTGTTTTTGCCAGTGTCAAACCATGTTTAAAATTTTCATTCTGATTCCAGGCTACAATGTTAGTATTTTTGTAAACAGCCATTAACATTAAAGTAATAAACAGATTTATAATAACTGTAAACCAACGTATTTCCTGACGTGTTGGTGGTACTTTTCTTAGTAATTCTCCTTAGGCTTTCTTTCATCTTTCCGCATTACTAAGTTGTAATAATGAAACTATAGATCATTTGCTACGTTAGAGATCCTGAGGGAGTCCCACGCTTCAAGGAACAGTCTTTAATGATAAAAGACTGTAAAAAAAGTAAAAGAAAAAATAATGTGTGGAGCTTCGCTTTTAGGCCTGGCTAAATGTATTTATCATGTTATCTGCAGTCTGCAGTATGCATTTTGAACTACCTGAATTTGAGATTTTCGGGCACAATCTTTGGTGGGTTAAACGATTCTTTACTTCATAGCACCTCAAGTATGTATTAAGCCAAAAAAAAAAAAGAAAAGCAAAGCAAATGGTTTTTGATTTCCACACTATTTCCCAAAATGATGCTCCTTTCAAGAACGTACCCACAATAATTTGTTAACACTGATAACACAGGAATGCTTAAAATCAATCAATCAATAAATAAATAAATCAATTAAAATATGCTAATATTATAATAATATAACTAATATAATACAATAATATTAAGAAATAGGGGGTATGGGGGGGAGCTTGTCGCAGTAACTTGATATGGCTCCCTCGATCGCAAGTTAAAAATATTTCAAGAGGCCAAATCTTTTTTTTTTTAATGATGTGCTTAATTTCAGTTCATAACATCTATTTAACTGAATATTTTTAACGGATTTCATCTTTTTTCGTCTGTTTGAAAAACCTGCAGGAACAATTATTAGCAATGTTTGATCGCACATGGGTGGAAAAAAAAAAGCTCAATTTTCTCACATGGACAAAGGTTTCCGGTACAAAGGTAACGTATATTGAAAGCTTTGTGGGTATCATTCCAACTGCAGTCGCTCCTATGATATCTATAACTGGTGGGCGAAGGAATAAAGGCTGAAAAGATAACCCCTGTAAATGAAACTTTATTAAAGTCTGTGTTCTGTTCAGTATACGCATAGTAATGCTGTTTGACATGAGTTTATTGCAACAAGAACTTACTCTCCAGTAAAAGCATAGGAAGACTCCGAAGACGAAATATGGGCAAAAAGGTTCATTATTTTAATGTTTTCCCATGTACTCACCAACGTTATTAACAACACTAATGTTAAGTGTACCCAAAGACGTTATACCATTAGTAGTACTACAAGTGTAGTTTCGAAAGTGATCCTTCTTCACACAAGAGATAGACAACATATAGTTTTCTCCTTTCTGCAACAGAGTGTCATTTTTACCTAGGTAACAACTGGTGGTGGATATCTACTGACAGGGCAACGTATTGTCAGCGAGTCACCTTCGCTTACGTGATAAATCCTCTTGATGCAATTCGCATCAGGTTTTTTAAGAGGACTTTAACATTTGAATATAAGAAAAATGAGGTGAGTTGTTTCGAAAGGTGGAAACTGCAGGTTGCAGGATGCAGGTTGTGGGTAGCAGGATAGAGGTTCCAGATTGCATGTTACAGCCTTACAACATACAACCTGCAACCTGCAGTTTAAACCTTCCAGCATTGTATCTGTTCTATCATTGATTCTGTTAGCAATTGTCCATGTAAGACCTTTCAAAGAAAAGGCAAAACATTTTATTGCAGTTTCCTCATTTGTCAACACAACCATAACGGTGCAACCTGCTTTTTGCATCCAGATAAGTAAGTTCTAGGTATTACTTCAGTAGCAAGTTCTTTTTCATCTGGGTGTTGCAACCGTCCTTGAAAGATTACTTTGCTAGAGGCACTTATGTGTCGGACGTACAAGCAAAGTAATTAACCCCGACCGTGATACAAAGGGGGTGGGAGGTGATGGACCCCTTAGGTTTTCGTTACGTTACAATATTTCGAAAAGATCTCACCTTTAGTAGAAAGCTTGTGATGTGCTCTACAAGATGAGGTATATATAATGGTTTGCCGTGCTGCTGGGAGCCTGTGACGTCATCCAAGATGGTCGCCATTCTAAGCGCCATCTTCGATCTTACCGAAAATTAGAAATTTTCAAAAAACGTCAAAAATTGGAAAATTTTGATGCTGGGCTTGATAACATTTTGGGCATTTTTCACCTATCAAGGGTAAAAAACGGTGGCATTCCCCACCCCCACCCCCCCATTGTGCGCCCGAGGGTTAACAAGGAAGTTATCTACATTGGAACTTTTCAAAATGAGGTCATTTGGGGTAATAGTGACGAGCACTTAGGACGGCTGCGTTGGAGGCTATTGGGGTTGTGGCTGTGAAAGCAGCAGCGACTCTAAGAAAATTGTTAACATGCACACAGCAATCGTGATACAATTAGAGTGATCGCACTTTGCAAAAACCATTTTTGCTGTTCTCGCAATTATTTAACAAACTTTACCTAATACTTGCAGGTAGCCTGTAGCTGTAGTTGGCTGGTCAACGTTGGCAGTAGCCTTACAGACATAAAACCCACTACTACTAACGGAGACATCTTTTATGGTGAGCTCAGAGGACCCACTGCCAGAGGAATTGCTCAAGAGTTCATCTTGACCATAAAAGTCAGTATACCACGTGAATGACTGACTTGGAACATTAACGGCACTGCATGTAAATGTTGTAGATGTGCCCACTTCAGCCACTTGAATAGCAGGATGTACAAAAGCTGGGCCTAAAGAACGAACCCGAATTACCGCCATTAGTCAACTTAATTTTAATGAATTTTATTATTATTATTATTATTATTATTATTATTATTATTATTATTATTATTATTATTGTTACTTAAATTTGACTTTGATTTCATTCAGTGTGGCCTATTGTAAGGCGACTGAACCTTTTTACGGATGTCATGCAACTTGGAATTTTCAGTGCTTTTCATTAAAACATTACCATACAAACAAATTGAAAGACCTTAGAACATTGCGTGATTTATTATACAAAAATCACGAGGTTGCGAAGCTAGCAAAAAAGTCGGCTGCTATCTTGTGGGAATATAAGGACTGGTTTTCACTAGTAACGAAGTCGGAATCAGAGTCGGAGTTGTAATCGGAGTCGTAAGAGCGCTTACGTTCTAGTGAAAATCAAGCAACGGAGTCGTAAGCGGAGTCTAATTCAGGGCTCGTTAATCGGAGTCCCAAGAATCATAACGTTTCCCTTTTCTTATGATTGCTCTTATGGCTCAGTCGCTTATGATTTAGTGAAAACCAGGTTGTCGGCGTCGTAAGCAGAAGAAGAATAAAAAACCAATCACAGGGCTCGTCCTCAGGCGCACAGGGTACAAAATTGTGCTTACGACTCGGAAAATCTGGTCTTCACTAGTTCATAAGCGACGGAATCGTAAGCGCAAACGGAAACTCTGCTTACGACTCCGTTGTTTGATTTTTATTAGATCGTAACGATCTACGCTTCTGATTATGACTCCGACTCCGTTGCTAGTGAAAAACCAGCTTTAAGAACCTACCTTACCCAATTTTAACAGAGTACTTTTAATTAACTTGTAATTAACCCTAGTCAACCCTGGAGGGGGGGGGGGGGGCACAAAGTAATTGCGTTGTATTTGAACGTGTAACTGTTTTAACATGCAAGCACAAGCCACCAAACCTTGTCCCTTAACTGGGACCAATTTGGTATGACATTCCATTGTTAAGCAAATCTGTTGCCATGGCAACCTTATTTGACAAGTAGATTTCTCAAAATTTACTGCTTGAAGTGAAAAATATATCTCTAACTTTTACATTTTAGATCATTTCAGTGTTCCTTTCTTGGTTTTTATTACTTTGTCGACAATTTTTTTTGTGTGCTTTTTTTAAGGTGTTGGAGAAAGGAAGAAATTCAAGCCGGCATATAAACGATGGCTGTCGTTTGAAAATTATGACGAAATATACTATTAATATCTAATTATTATAACGATACCTATATAAATGTAATCTAGTATATAAAATTGCATATCTTTTTTTTTTTAGTTACTGTATAAAACAAAGAACGACGATTCCATGCAAGTGACGTTTTTACTTGTATGAGGGGTAATTCCAGTACATGTTGCTGCCAGGTCAATATATAATACATTCTCGGTCTTGCCACTAATTTTAACAAGGCAGTTAAATTTAAGGCCAAATCACCGTAAAGGGGACTTCCAAGCTTGATCGTTAAGTACTAGAAAGTCGATCAAATTTCTTTGGGAGTGGGAGTGTTCTTCGATTTTTATTTTTGCTGATTATACCTTTCAATGTAGCCATCGCTCAAATGGCTCTACTCACACACTAGATGAAGAAACTGAAGAAGATCAAAAAAGGTTTTTTTTAACACAGAGCTGTCAAGACGTTTGTCAATTCGTCGCACGATAAGCAGACACTTCCTCAAGAGTATCCAAAGGGACCTGGACCCTTCTTTTTGGTATCTTAGCAGAATGTGTAGCTGTTGTAGACACATTCAAGGCCATCAGACAAGCCCCACATAGCGGTTTTAATTTAACAAGAGATCTCGACATTTTCAAAATGACAAATCGTTTTCTAGAAAATATTGTAGGGTTAAATCGTTTTTTACGACTACCGGTTAAAATTTTTCAATTTTTACGTCTAACGACTAAATTTCTGGCCGTTTTACGGTTAACGGTTAACCCCATTGGGACCCTCTTGTTGTGCAATTTCTTGTCAGACGTTGGATATCTAGGGACAAGTTACTTTATAAAGATGATGGGATGGGAGGGAGGAGGTGTTGCAATCACTGTCTCAAAATAACAAAATAATGTTCGCACACTTGCGTGAAAAGAGGCCTGTCTTTGTCTGATTATTTTCATTTTCATTACTTCCTTACATCACATCTTTTGTTCATTTAAAAAAGAACCCTCTCCCTTATGTGTGCAATACATATGAATGAAATAGGAGATATGAAATAGGATGTGGCTCAAGAGAGAATGAAAGAGGCAAAAAGATTTCTATATATGCACCACCAAATAACTTTGGGTTAATAGTGGATTGCTTTGGCGGCCATATATTTAACAATTATCCTGCGAAATCGCGCGGAATATCACCTGATACTTAGCCCGACGAGGCCGTAAGCCGAGTTGGCTAAATCAGGGGATATTCCGCAAGATTGAGCAGGATAATTGTTTTATTATTCAACAAATTCCCATCGGCTACCATTTTCAGAACGAGAAAAACTACGGCTCTATGATAAAAACGCTAAAAGCTAGCAACACATGCATAAACTTAATAAGAATCAAAACAGAACTTCAAGAAATCGAAGTTTACTACCGTTCACTTAAAAAGACTTATTTACAAACTCATGTTTGGAAATGGCAAGACAAAGAAAAAAAATATTGCTACCTTACCGAGAATAAGTCCTCTTTCTGTGAATTAAAATCTTTTCAACTTTAGTCTTTACAACTTTCCGTGAGCAAGAGTGCTGCTTGGTTCGCAATAGCATTTTCTTGGTTGAGTTCTCACTATGAAAATTCCAAGTCAACCTCTGGATATCTTTGTGAGCTGAAGCAAATACTTGTTGACTCTTTGAGAGCATTTAATCGTGGAAAGTTTCTTCCAGAGAGTTAACATTGACGGAGAACACTGCTAAAACTGCCTCGCTTTTCAAAATGGCCGCCAAACAAGCAATGAAAGAAAATCTGCAGTGCACTTCCAAATATGGTCATTTACCTATATCGCAGGATATCTGTCATGTAGGATGACAGATATTGAGGGCTTCCTTACCATATATGGGCATAGTGACAATTTGTTGAATAATAATAATAGTTAACATCCAATTATAATTTTAAATGTCCTTTAAACAACATTTTTCATTTTTCATTTTTTTCAATTTCCTTGAAGTTCACCCATTG
Source organism: Siderastrea siderea (assembly GCA_964030785.1). NCBI lineage: Eukaryota > Metazoa > Cnidaria > Anthozoa > Scleractinia > Rhizangiidae > Siderastrea > Siderastrea siderea. Next base: position 35,130,903 of record OZ034975.1, read on the forward strand.
TCTACTTTCTTCTATTTGATAAACACTATAAAAATGGCCAAAACGTTTAAACTGTTTCTGGAGTGTTGCGCTATTTAAATATTTCTGGAGTGTTGTTGTGATGCGGGTGGGTGGGCGCGTACGCTGACGTCACAACCAAAATTTCTCGGATCGACAGGTTACCAAATTTCCCTTAACAATGGTGCTCCGAAAGTGCGCTGCCCGCGCTGCTCCGCTAAAAATGGCCAAAACATTTGAAATGTTTTTGGCGTGTTGCACTACAAAAACGTGGTGGCATCTTTGGATTGCATGAAATCTCAGGGGCGTAATCAAGGGAAAAGGCTGAAACTTAAAAAGAAGATAGGGAAAGGAAAAGGTATTAATCTGAGCATTGTAATATACAGTTACGAATGTAATCATACCTGTGACAACAAGGCTAATGATACTATCTTCTGTATTCCCACTTTTGTCTTCTAGTTTACATCTCACTTTAATAGTGTCCTCAAAGGTGACACTCTTCAAGACAAAAGTTGCCTTTCCTTTCTTAAACACTCTCTCCCTGAACTCTGTTGGCATGGCTGGATTATACTTAAGAATGCCATCACCTGATTCCAGCATCAGCTTTACAGTTTTGGCCGCTGTCCTGCTGTAAGCCCACCAACTAGTTTCACCAAGTTCAGCGGTTTTATTGTCAACTGAGTAATCCCATTCCAAGATCGCGTCTGTACCTGCCATAAAGTATACTGGGTTTGATGGTAGTTTAGTAAATGTCAGGACTCCTTCTGTAGAGAAAAATAATGAAGTGGAAAAGTCTATCTATCGTGTTTTCTTTAGAATGGCTAGAAACTTACTTGTTTTACGTGTTAACTACCAATCAGTTTAGTTTTCATGGAGTATTTTATTGCTGGTTTTCACGTGACGTCATAAAATTATAATATCGTAAATCGCGAGGTCTTCTGATTTTATATCCAAACTAGGTTGAAGAAGACTTAAAAATATATATTTTCACAAGTCTCCAGCCGGTAGCCTCTTGAATTTCTGCCTTTAACCCTACGTGACACCAACATGGCGTTCATAACAAAGCTTTCTCTTGTGCAAGAAGGGGCTCTCCTTGTGATGTTTAGCAGTTTGGACAGTTAGAGCATTAGTAGGGAAATTAATGTGAATTTATAGTAGTTCACAAGAGAAAAGTAATCGCTTGAAGAGCAGAAGTGAATTCCAGATGTTTTCATTGATTTCCGACCGCCATGTTGGTGTCCCTCCAACATGGCGTTTCCATACTTAGCTCTATAAATTTCAGTCGAACGTTTTGGCAAATAACCCAGCAACGGAATACCGTACAGATCTGAGACTTAGCGAAATTGTTTATTTGTTGATCTTTTACACTGTTACAAATTCTTGGCTTCTTTCGTTGAATGGTTTTGATTCTAATGTTGTATGGCGTGACAGTGAAAACCGAGAATGGTTCACAAGGGTCTAGTTGCTTCTTCTCATGTCGCAAGGACCAGGAAAGAAAAGTAACTGTATGTCTGTTTGAAAATGTCACATAAGTTAATAAACAAAAGGGAGTATTATAAAACAAGCAAGAGGGTCCACAATAGGTTTTTCGGATTACGGAATTCAGGCTTTTTAAGGGCAAAATTCGGGAATAAGTAATAAATATTGAGCGAGGTTCGGGATTTAAAATATGAACGGGATACGCGATGTAACAATTGGTCATGCCCTTGTCCAAGAGGTTTTACTCTCTTTTTTTTTTTCCAAACGAACTTTTGCGCAGACGCCAGGGTCTGGATCTGACCTCGCAGACGCTGATTGGTGGATATTTTAACGACCACGCAACTTAATGTGATTGACCCGCTTGATTGAACCTATCGAGAAGTGGATGAGGGTATCTGTCACATTACCGAGATATGACACCATCCGATTCAGTGCTAACCGCCAGAATAAAAAATTATATATATTTCAGTACTGCTCAGTCGATTTATAAGTAAGACACCGTTAGAAAACCAAGGGAATTTGAATTTGTTAGCACCCAGGCCTTGGAGATGAAGCAGAATTAGTCAAATGACACAAACATTTCTCTCAGCGTGATCCAGACTATACCGGTGGTTGATTGTGTGGTTGATTAAGAGCAAAATAAATTTATTTCTCTAAAAAGCCCCGAGCCTGCTTTATACTAGTGACATAATGACACGATGGCATAACGACATAATGATGTCGACAATTATGACCACCAGCATAACGACACATGGTTTATTTTATTTATTTATTTAATATTATTTAATTCCAAATTACATTAAATTGCACAAGACAATCCAACGATTCTGAGGTCAGCCTAAAACAGAATACGAGATTTCTTGGAATAAGACGCCTAATTATCATAGATAGTCTCTCTCTCTAGGACTCAACGTCGTGGAGGTGACAATTCTTGTTGCTGTCATTTTTTCTTTTACTCTGACGACGCCGTCGCTGAAGGCCTCAGATCACAAAATCTGCTGCAAGAGGAGAATAAGTGCCTCCTATATTTCAAGACGAAGCGAGAAGGGCACACGGCTAGCACCACAAACTTGTCAGAGAGCTTAGTTTAGTTTTACTTTTTTTAAGAGTTTTTTTCCTAAAGTACAGAGTACCAGTGGACTATTCCCGTGAGAAGTTCATCGGACACTTACTTCTGGCACCTCTTCCAAGAAGCTACTATGTTGTCATGCCTGGGGTGGATTTACGGTTCAATAATTGTTCCGAGCCTCTGATTAGTTACTTGTTCCACACTTGTTATGTCGTTATGTCAACTAAGTTGTTCACACTTGTTTTAGCAGAGACATATTTTCACAATGACAAAAACATAACGACATAAGGGAAATAGATCAGTTTTTGCCCTTATGTAGTTATGCTGCTAATATGGCGTCATGTCTGCATGTTCACAGTGCTCACATATAAACGACATAACTACCCTGTTATGTAGTTATGTGTATGTCGTTATGACGCTAGTGTGAACCAGGCTTAGCTGCTTTTGGAATTTTGTATTTTGGATACAATTTGGAAGCTAAAAGTGTGTAGATTCCTCAGTACATAATGACTTGGAGATCAACATACGTTAAATAGCCCAAACATGCTCGGAGTTGACTCAATTATCGTCTGGCGCGACGTAATTGATATTCAAACAATTTGTAACCACATAACACTAACCGCTTGCATAAATATTTTTTCTCCAACAAGCGTTCATACATTCCTGATTTTCAATTATCGTCGAGAGCAACGTATTTCGGACGCCTTTATCTGATTTTGCAAAAGTTAGCTAAAGTATGGTTTCAGACTACTCCCCTGTAGTAACAATCAACGGCCTAAGAATTTAAATGATCACAAAGTCGCCTTATTGACAGCTTCATCGACCACTAAACAAAAACGTTTAAACTTTAGTTGAACAAGATTCAGCGCCAAATATTGACATGTTCAGAGTCGTTTGAACTGAAAGTCGTTATAAGGCAACATAGCTAAACACATTCCAAATGAAACAAAATGTTTTTTGCCATTAAGATTCCATCGGCCGCTTATGAATGGCCGTCTAGCGTCTTTCGATAAGTCGGTCTGTAAACACAACTCGCTTAGAAAACATGTCAATAATCGACCTATAGGAAAGAGAAAAAATGAACTTACCGGCATGTGAAATAAAAATAAAGAGCCCAATAAACACACGGCAAACTCTGTGTATTCTAACAGAGTTCGCGAAGCCCATATTCTCCAGGTAAGAAACACTCAGTTAGTTTTGTGCGGACGCAGGACGCAGTACGCATGCGTCCGCATCTAAGTCATCGTCTTTCAGACGTTGTTTGTTTGTTTGAGTTTGGTACGGGTTCCGGACCTAGTTAATATTTAATTATTATTTTGGAGACAAAAGTATTTTAGGAAAGCGGCTAACTTTGGGGGTGTGGGGGATGCTTATTGTCAAAACAAAAAATACTTTCGTAGTTTTAGGCAAATGCTTGAGGCTTCAAACTACGTCCTGATGTTGGCCTTCCATAATTTTTCGTTAGGACTAGAGGATACAATGTAGCTTCGCCTGTCAACAAATCTAATTATCTGATCTGATCAGGCGTGGAAAATATATCACGAGACTTCTAGTTTCTTCTATGACTGCACATATCTGCACGTCTTGTGACTTGTGGGCTACCAAAAAAGGTTTACAGAACGTTCACTTGAACAAAATCATGCAATCATCTTACAGGATGTCATGTTTTATTTATATGACCCTATACCTGTCATTTTTTTCTGTGTCAAATGCGTGAGATTTTCGTCTCCTCATGATCGGGATTTCCGAAAACGTTCCGGCGACTTCCGAAGTTTTCTGATGATTTCTCGAAGACTTCCGAACGCTACCGATATTGTCTGAAGATGTTCCGACGATTTCTGAACACTTTTGAAGCTATTTGAAGCTTTTCCGATGGCTCTCGAACATATTGAAAAGCGACATTTTAGCGCGTTCTGATATAGTTAGGACTCAAACTAGACTTTAAGCGCCGTTTATTGGAATATTTTCGGGGTAGTTGAATTGAATTTATCTTGTTAATGTGAAAAGAATAAGTAGTCTGGAGTTGTGAGTCAGGCGTGAGAAATTGTCCTCCACGCGTGTGATCGATGTCTTTGATCCACAGGCGTGAGACTTCACGCATAACGCGTGAGAGTTGGCAGGTATATGATCCAAGAGTCACACAAAGCATTGTTTTGGAATGGTTTCTGGTTTCTTATCTGTTTTGCTTGGGCAGAATCTATTGCCATGTAATATTTACATCATTCTTTATATTTTTTCATGGGTGGTTGTTATTCATTTTACGTAGCACTATTATTGCAAGGAAAAAGAAAGAAAATATAGGCAATACACAATACCGGGGAAAAGATAGACAACATCGAGAAACAATGCCTGAATTGTTATATATATACACATAAGTCACGAGTGGCATGTGATGCCTGTTCTTAAAAAGCCTGACAAAAAAATGAACAAAGATAAAGGATAAAGGTCAATCCGAGTAGCCCCATTTACTCAAATTACCAGTGGGTATCCTAGCGAACTCATAAAACTAGTGAAACAATTATTAATCTGTCCACTTTCGTCACTTCCGATTACTCCATCACTGAGTCGAATCACGGATAAGCGAACCGCAACCCTCCAATCAAGTCTAAAAAACACTCATGTGTACATTGCTTTAACAGTCGGCCGGCTAAAAACTGATTCAAAACATAATTTCAGACGTCCGCACATGCCCGCAATGCGGGGGCCTTTTATTGGAACATGATACGCAGATTTAAATTGAAGTGACCCTTTAGAGTCCAGCTTTTCTTTCATTTATTTATTTATTTATTGATTTATTGATTGATTGATTGATTGATTGATTGATTAATTGATTGATTGATTGATTGATTGATTGTTTTATAAACCAATGTCTATTGCTGTCTCCGAGTCAGCAATATACAGTCTGAGTGTGCGGTTGCGGTATTTCATGAAAATAGGCCTATAACATACTTATGACATGCTAAACTTTTTTACCAAAGAAAAAATTTGGAAGAAAAAAGGCACCAACACATTTCACATCCAAGTGTAGTTTTAAGAGAATCATAACGCAAAATTTCCGTATCGAAATATTTACTTCCTTGCTACAGCACTAAGGCTTATGCTAGCTTCCTGATGTGACAAATCTGAAATGTTAAAAAAATATATAGGTATTGTAAATGGAGCAATTTCTTGAAGGAGAATTAGCTCCTCTTTTCACTTACAATGTTCTAGACAAGGAAGACATTTACATTTGGTTGTCTATTCAATACCTTAGACGATGTATTCCATTTCAGCTTCTTAGCTTCTCGGGCTCAGTTATCCGATGAACATTGTCGAATACGCCAATACGCCAACTGATGCGTACGAAACACAGCCATATGACCTAATTTTCTTCCCAAGTCGAACATACGCCTAAGTACAGGGGAAAACAGGGAACAGGGTAAAACTGTGCCCTCAGATTTCAGTACGACGTCCTGGCCTCAATTGAACATTAAAAGTTCTGAATGAGATGGATGCTTTGGCGTGACTTTCTGGATCTTTCTACAGCTTCATACAGTGTGGAGCACCGAAAGGATCAAAGCAACAAACCGTGCCACGACTGAATCAGTGAAAGAAATAATTTTCTTGGGTTTAACCTTGACATATTTCATTCGTCGACAACATCATACCGTTGGCCGTTCAAGATCGATAAGATGCACTGTGTAAACGCATTTCCAGCATTTACGAATGCTGTGTAATCCTGACACTGCTGCTTTTTCCGTATGGAAGTATGTGTAACTTCCCTGTTTCCTACTTTAGAATATAGGATCCCAATAATCAGTTGAATGAACTCGACTTTTAGTTGATTGCGTTTCAGCGCTTACTAAGTAGCTAGTCAATCTCATGAACTCTGTAGGAAAAATCCCGAAATCCGCTAAAGTCACGTTAGGTCGTAAATTTTAATTAATCTTACCGAGATAGCGCAAATCAGGGATACAAGTTTGGGGTTGCTTACGGCAGCTAAACAACACACATGTACACGTGATACTATTGCACACTTCGTGCCAATGGCGATTTTAATATAGCGAAAGTAGTGCTCATACAAACCACATAGACACTTTATCAGAGACTCGTCGTGATGTCAGCTGTCTCAGACTGAATTTTAATGCACCGAAATTGAGCTATTGAAGCTAAACGCCACTGTTACGGGTGTCTGTTAAAATAAATATTTTAAATGCTGAAGCGTGATAAGCGACTTTGCAAGGCGCCAGAATAGGTGAATGTGTTTAAAATTACTCAGATAAGCTTTTTAAAACTCTACGTATTGTGAACTTCAAGTCCACCAATTTCACTTTCAATTTCATTTGTTCGCCCCATGCATGCCTCATTTATTTCTAAAATTTTCCAGGGAAGTTTGAAGTTAGAAATAAAAAAGAAAGGAAATAACAAAAAAATAGATTCCTTTACTCACAGACTTGAAGACTTGATCATGACGGTTATGGGCCTCTGAGTAAATCTGTCTAAGGTAAGATTACCGTAGCGTGAAGCGTGACAATTAAGTGAAACATTCTTGACTTCTGACTGCTCGCTTCCTGAGTCTTCAGTTTCAGTTGCCTGTTGATAATACAATTGAGTCTTAACTGAGGAAGATTGTTCACTGCCCTCTAAATATTTTGATATGCTACCGTGGATCCCCGATATAACGAAGTGCAAGGGACTGGGAAAGTGTGTTCGTTACCACGAAAGTTCCGTTATATTGGGGTTCTTTTCATACATGTTACTATTGCTGAACTGAATAATATCGTTCGTTATACTGGAGTCTTCGTTATATAGGAGTTCCACTGTAGTACGAACTGGTGTGGGCCATGGGAAGTAATGTAACTAAAAAAAGTTTGAGCTCGAATTCGCGTAGTCGTGTTTTGTTTCCAGGTTTGACCTCTTTTGTTGGTAAAAAAACAAGTAGCACCACTTTTCAACCACTAAGAGTTAATCCAAAACAAATCGTTTCACTGTCGTACATGCACACGTTCTTTGGCTCTTGGCAGAGTTGTTTCCGTCTGTTGCGCATGATTATCGAATGAAAATACCTTTGGTTTTGATTTTACCGTAATAATTTGAAAAAATTCTCCATCAGTTCATCTTTACTGCTGGATTTTTAGTAAAGTGTTGTCCTTGGAATATCAAGTCTGTCAAGAAAAAAGATAAAGGTTTAAAAAGACTTTTAACGTCTTTTGTTTGTACAGTTGAAGGTCTTTTACAGTTTACGTCACCATACAATGGCTGGACTGTGAGAGGCTTAGCTGGGTCTTCTGTGAACTTCTCCTGGCACTTCTTTGTTAATGTTGGTGACGTACAGTGGGGACTAAAGGAAAGTGGTATCCATGACTTTGAAAGTAATGGAATACTAGTTAAGATGCAAGCCAATAAACAAGTGTTCTTATCAGGTCCACCAGAATACAATGGACGTGTGAGTGGAAGGCGTAGTTCTGGCCAGGCCGTGTTTACTTTCAGTTCCATCACGAAAGTTGATGAGCGATTTTATGGCTGCAGATTAGAACCAGCTCGTGGATTATTTGATTTTTCACAATTTAATATTGCGAGCTTGGTTGTTGAAGGTGGGTGAGTTTGAAGAACTGGTACTATACAATAACTGAGAAATTAGACCCAGGACAGACTCTGACTTAGGGCACGGTCGCACTCATTGGTCTTTTTACCATTACCATTGTAAAGTAAACCCCATCGGGTATTCAAAGCATCACCTTCTACTGTTTGTTGGCCGAGCGAAAATCGGGGGTAAGTAACCGACAAAACAACGAAGAACACGAAAGAACGGGGAAAATGGGTATTACTAGGTCCGGCCTTTTGGCCACACGACAATTGGACAGTTGGACAAAATATCGACATTTCTACCAGATTGAGAGGAGCTTAAGGTAAAAATAGTGGTACTGAATTCGCTAGCCTGCAATGTAGGCGTATTTTTTGGGCGAGCGAACGTTATGCCGCCATCTTGGATTTTAAAGGCAGAGGAAGATTGGGGAGAGTAGAAAGAGCAAGCGAGGGGGTTGGGGCTAGTCTAAGATTTTGGAAATCCAACATGGCGGAGCTGTACATGGCGGCTTACTCGCGCGTCTCCAGAAAACGCCTGCATTGCAGGCTATGAATTCGCCAATCCGCAAGACGAAAAAAGTATTAAAAATACTAAAACAGCTTGCTGTGTTCATGCCTGGGGTTCATGCAGTCACGCTAAAATGAACATAGCTGATTCTATTGACGGATTTATCACTTGACCATCAACACTACCATACCGCGCCAATCAGGAAACTCCTTTCGTGGAATGGGTTTTTCAAAATCGTGGGGTTTGCAGGCAAGCGTTTCCTTTCCTCCCTTCCCCTCCCCCTTCTCGCACTTCTTTGCGCTTGCCCCAATTTTCGCGCGGACAAAAAGCGAAAAATGCTTCAAACCTGCGGAAAGACCTCTAGAAAAGCCTGCTACGCAGCCTAATTTATTTGATGATGTTAAATCCCAGTGGGATTAAATTACTATGGAACATTGAACATTATTTAAGTGCAACCACAGTATTTGTGCGCTTGGTTGTTGAAAGTGTTGGCACTGAATTAAAACGCTGATGATTCTGCTAGAACCTGTGGATAAATAATATTAGATATGATAGTGAACAAAAAATAGAGGGAACTCCTCTTTGCAAACAGTTTTTTAGTGCATCTACCCGACATGAACTGAGCCACTGGAAGGAAAATCAGTTAAAACGGAAAACCACGTAAAAATAAGATCCGGTGGAAAATTTGTGCTACACGGTAAGAGTATTATCACGTGCATATGAACACAGTTTGCTGGCTGTACTGAGTTATTCAATTTCAAACAATGTCAGGATTCACAGCAACTTAGTCTAGCTGTTTAATTCGTTTCTTATTCACCCAGAGAAACTGGATCACGAGAATTGATTTTCCTTTTTTTTTTAAACAAACGTAAAAGAAGATGGCTTTTTGGCAATGGACGCCCGAAAAAGCTTCGAAAAGTCGAGTCACCTTTGATTAAAGCTAGTGTGAACGTGTGATACCAGCTTTTGTAGCGAGTTCTTCCAAACCGTGCATTTGTTTTTAAATCCCGTGATTTGAAAGTTCCGTTCAAAGCAGTGTACTTCAAAATGATCCGAACTAGCCACAAATCTCCCCTGTGAGTTAAAATTTGCAAGGCAAGTCCGCACAAATTCCGCCCACTTTTTCACGTGGGGTTCACGCTGTTGTGACCTGAAATTTCAGTTTCGTATATTAAACCTTATTTACACACGGAAAAAAATCGGCTAGGCAAGAATGAATATCGGTAAGGGTAACTCAACTCTCTTTTGGGGGAGGCAAGGATAGTTTACACACGCAACTTTTTATGCTCACCGGTTTTGTACTAGGCAAGGTTGTTTTGTTCCAGGCAAGGATGGAAATATTGAAAGTGAGCATGCGAAATTGTTAATCACACCATGACGTCCACAGTGTCACCACACCTCGTTCCCAGGGTCCTCGCTCTTCCTCTCTCGAGAAAGTTGGAAGAGAGAGGGCCCTGGGAACGAGGTCGCAGTGTCACCAATTTTGTTACTTTTTTCAACCGTTTCGACGAAAAGTAACGGATCTTAGGAAGACTCGTACAGTAGGCAAAAAAGTAACGCACTGGACAGTCATTTAAGTACGCAAGGAAGTTACGACTCTTTCAATCAAAGAATGATTGTAAAGACGTAAATATTAAACCCTCCACAATCCAATATACTAGATAGTTTTTTCCGCCCACAAATCCAGGAGTTTGTTCACTTTCACTGCATTTCACGTTGACTTCCCGCTCTCGGTTGTCATTTTTGAAACTGGTGACCAGTTTAAGGCATACACTGTATCTCTGAGGCATGCGCACAATCAACAGAAAACGTCTTAGAAGCAAGTATGAACGTTTACACACTCAACCAAAATAGTAAGTTGCCGCTTTTCACCCTTGTCTTGCCATTTTTGTTTTTTGAAAAAAAAGGAGAACGTCTGGACCTGGTCTCGAAACCAGGAAAATGCATAGGAAAGGCAAGGCAGGCTCACACCATTTACATAACACAATTCATCCTTGCCTTGCCTAGCTGTTTTTTTGTTCTGCAGTGTAAATGGGTTTTAAACACGCTGACAGCCCTGTGCACCACAGGTAAAGCGTGGAACTGCTTAACTGAATACCAAGAAAACCGACAAACTGTTAAGGGAAGCGTAAATTCTCTTAGAAATTTCTCATTTGAATTTCCTGCGATGACTTGCCATTGCGTTCCATTGTTTCCACCGGTTGTTCCGGTTTGAAACTACCCGCACAAGCAAATTTAATGACGGCCGTGAAAACGCCACAAGCACACTCGGAAAAAAAGTAGGGTTTACCCGTGCTCTGATTAAAAAAACGGTTTGGACAGATCTTATTTGTTTTCGAAAAGATACAAAACTTCAAACTTGACAAATTTGATCGAACTGGCACAACAAGGGTTAACCTCCACTTGTGGTTGCAAAATTTTAATAACTCTGTTAAAGGTAGAGGGCAAAATGTCCAGCTGAAGCCATCCACATCAAAAACACAGTGACCCGGCGGTCAAAATAAAAGTGCTCGCTCGTAAACAATTGACGACACTACCAGTTCGATCCGTTGTCTAGCGTACAGGGAAAAAAATAATAATAATACATAAATAAATAAAAATAAGAAATAAAAATAAATAAATAGACAACAACAACAGCCACAGTAACAACAACAAAACAAAGAAAAGCTAACTGTGGATGTAATCTTGTGAGATAAATATTTGCTGTTTCCAGGAAAACATTGAGGTTCACCTTTTGGGGTTTCTCTCCAAGCTGTCACCCAATTAGCGTGCCATGTTTCTGATGTAACCCGCGTAAAAGTTCAAACTCCGAAGCGATCGTTGTGTCAAAAAAGTGGAAATTCGTTCAAGGATCGAAGCCAATATAGAAATGCCGCGCTTTTGGCCTCAACCAAACAAGAGTAATTTTGCCGTTTGAACCGGGCCATCAAGAGTCAGAAATTTTGCCCTCCTTGGATAGAAAGTTAAGAAAAGACACCCACCATGTCAACTAATCGGTGTTCGGTAATTTTGCTTTCTATGCTATAAGTCCATTTAATTGTCCTTAAATTTGCAGAGAATCCCATGATCATTCGTCCACTTGCTGCAAGTGTCAATCAGCTGTAAGGCTACAGGAACACCAGTCCCAAATGTAGAGTGGATCCACAAAGGACAAGTAAAGAAGTTCTAGGTCCCAAACAGCTCGCCTGACTTTAAGAACGACCAACAGAAATGATGCTGGGACTTATACATGTAGGGCCACCAACTCTGCTGGAAATACAATGAAACAACTAAATTTTGTCGTTAACTTTAAGTATGCTGTAAGTAAATCACTTATCCATGTATTTCAATTATGCAATTAAAAATCAGGCTCTGAGGTTTTCCTGCGCACTTTTCTGAAGTTCAGAAGGCTGAAAAATTTTTAGAGAGCGCAAGAAAATCAGCTAGTATGACAACACAAGCACGATACATAAAACACCCACTTGAGTTACAGATGTTTACAAATCGGTTCCTTGTGAGCTTTTGATAGAAGACCATTTAAGGAATACACAAGTGTATATGGCCTTTGACAAACATATCGACAGGTCTGATGTCTGAAGAGGCTACGAGCGTCGGTACTCAGATCTTAAAGATAATATCCAATCAAGGAGTACAAACCAGAAACCTTAATCCACCGACGTGCGTAAGAAATAACAGTCAACAAAATAATTTACTCCGAAAAACATCTTGCTGACTTTAAATATAAGTCTAAGCCAGAAAAAAAACAGCAAACAGAGAAGTACACGTAATATTTAGGCTATTATTTGAAGACCATTGTCAAACGTACAAAGGATCTTGAACTTGCCAAAGATATCATGCAGTTATCCTACGGGCAGACGTCTCCTATTTCCTTTGCTCCACTGTGACGTGTCAACTTTTCGAAAAGTTCCGTTTTCACTGTCCACCCGAAAAGAGTGTTGCCATATGTCGCGGGTCGCGGGTAGCGACTAAAAATCGTGGGTCGCGGGTGTGGGTCGTGGGTGCGAGTGCAGGTGCGGGTGTGGGTAAAAAATATATATATAATACAATAAAATAATAAATAAATAAATAAATAAATAACAATAATAATAACAATAAAAATAATAAATGATGATAAAAGCACAATAACCCTGGAAGGGAATGGGAAGGGAAAGCGGGTAACCGCTAATTATTCGACCCCCCCCCCCCCTAACTTCCACTTCCACTTGCGCTCGTGAATAATCTCATAATTAGCGCTTTGGTTGTTGTTGTTTTTTTTTTCGGTAAGAGGAACAAGAAAACATGATTGTGAGTGCAGTTCTTACAAACATCTTTTACACCACCCAGACATAATCTTATCCAAAAAATGGTAGACAATTGTCAACCCGATTGTTAATTCAGTTAATTCGACCAAGTACAAAGTCTGCTGCACAAGTTCAAAATAAACTTTGGAACGAAGAGATAAACTCGTGTACCAGTTTAACGTTACTTTTTTTAGTTGTTCTCAAATGTTCACAGAAACCAAAGCTATAAATGTACACGAGACACGCGAGTCTTGCACAATTGTCGTAGACATAGTATTTACACCACCCCAGATATTATCAGACCTTGACGTGTCTTATTTTTGATGAAAAAGACCACTTCAAAGGAGCTGTGGCCTTCAACATCTTTTAGATTTCGTCCTATTTGAACTCTAAAAGACTGTGGAAATGTTTGGCTGTTTTTTGCTTTGTGTGCCGGTGTGTGTGGTCCTATTTCGGACTAGCTCTCACAGCATGTCACAGACGATGGGCGCGAAAACTTATCGAAAAATCAATTTCACTGCGTCACACCTTAGGAGAATTTGCGCTTTGACTGTTCTTTTGTTCACTTATGAAGAGTAAGAAAACGTGATTGTGAGTGCAATTCCCACAAGCAGCTGTGACAGAAAGCTACCGGTGAAATTGCCCACTTTAACCCGAAAGGCTGGTGCACTGACAAGGCTGGGGCCCACTTGAATGGCTTGAAAAAGGTGTTTGGTGATGATATAATAACACATATTAAAAGTTGCGAGTTTCACTTTAAGGAAAGTCGCAACAGGATGGCGAGAAAACTCGGTGAAAATGATGGAGAGGAATTTAAGGGCCTGTGTGATGAAATGCTAGTATCTAGCCTAAAGGAGACTTACCTAAATACCAAAGCGAAATTAGAACACTTTATCCAGGAAAAGGCCGAGAGACAATTTCTTGTTCCGTGGCGAAATTGGTGGGACAGTCGGAGGTCCTTTATTTTTAATGCGTTTTCGCCTAAGAATGCACCGAAAATGAACCTAGGGGACGTTGTTCACGCAGGATGGAGTAATCGAGACTCCTCAAACCTTTTGTCTGCTCGATGCAGCGCAGATCGATGCAAAAGACGGTATTTTCTTGGCAGCAGAATTAAAAGCTGTCGAAAAAGGCAGTGTGAGAGCTGATGCCGGACGCGGTCCCTTCTTTAGCGAACTAAAAAAACGTATGCACCATCGAGAACTGAACCAGGCTGTTCAGCTGGGGAAGGATATCTTTACCCTAAGTGGTTTTCATGTTGATCCCGACTCGAGCCATCGTCCTCCAAGTGAAGAGAAACAGAAAAAAAAGGGGATGCGAAAAAAACGTCTGAGAAAAATTCAAATCCACAACAAACAAAAATGCCTGATAGTCAACCTCAACAATCAAATGATCGGAGAGATCGCCAAGGTGATTTCATGGGCCCGAACCTCGAACACACACACATCGTGCAAAATTCGGCAACACCCGCTGATCACTTGCCGCACCCATCTGGTGATGGAGCCAACCATCACCTCATCTCCTCTGTTGCGCGTGACGTCCAACTGTTTCTTGGTATATTAGCTGGACAATACCACTCAACTCTCTCAAGTTCCCTGCAGTCGTCACTCTGGCCTAGTCAATTTCCCTCTGTACAGCAGCTATCCTTTTCCGTCGCCAGCAATCTACAACACCCTGCTAGGGTAACTGTTCCTAATTATGGCCCTCCTCCAGCACAGTCAACAGCTGGAATAGCTATGTACCGACCATCGGCGGCTCCTCAGGCTGATCCTTTGCACGTGTGACAATGGTCTTCAAATAATAACCTAAATATTAAGTTTACTTCTCTGTTTGCCGTTTTTTTCTGGCTTAGCGTTATATTTAAAGTCAGCAAGATGTTTTTCGGAGTAAATTATTTTGTTCACTGTTATTTCTTCGAGCAGACCCTGCTCGAAATTGAGGACACCAATTCTAAAATACACCAAATCAATCCCACTGAATGTTGAAATTTAAAACGCATTCTGGATAAGGGCTCAATACTGTAAGGAGGAGGTTGAGGCGAGTATTGGTTAATTCCCTAGTGTAGGTAGAGTACGTGTTCTAAGACTACTGTCAGTAGTCTGCATCACGTGCCATATCAATATATTACTCACATGAGTGAAAAGTGCAACACAAGTACATTGGTACAGCTCTTGTCTAAGGGTAGATTTCAACTGTTGCGCAAATTTTACATGTGTATGGGCATGAATTTAACTGGCTTTACGTGTGTCAATAAAATTAAAGACGTTGTATGAACGGCTTAGGTAAATGTAAAAAATTTGACAGCTTTTTGACGTTTTACGTTTACGTACGCCGCTCATACATCGTCTCTATTATATAAAATTTTATTTACGTACGTATACCCAGTTAAATTCACGCCCGTACGCACCTAAAATTTACGGAACAGTGGAAGTCCACCCTAAAACTGTATAAAATTATGTGTACGTTGCAGGTCGTTCATGTGGTGAGCAGAAGACAATTCTTCGTGCTGCCTACATCACTGTTATCATTTTACTTGTGATAGTTATACTAATATCATGGGTGACAAATTACTGCGAAATTTCAGCGTTAATTTATAATTTCACATGTGAAATTACAAAATTGCTATGGCAACGGGTCTATAGCTCAGCACCACGATGGCGTCGAGGTTGATGAAGATGTTTTGTGCGGAACTAAAGCTATTCCGAAAATATTCAATGAGGACTCAATCGGTAATCTGTAAATTTTGACTTTTAATTGACTGAACTTCTCAGAAATCAAATGCGAGTCAAAAAGAAGAGATTATTTGTGAAAGTGTGACAGCGAAAATTTTTGAACGGCGAGCCAGTTGCTGATCGAGTGATTGACCTCGAACTCAGAGAAGTAATTCAGTGGATTTGGGTTATCCTTCGAATGAAATAAAGGTCCGGTTTTAAATACAACTTTGCTTCCGAAGTTTACTTTCGTTAAAACAAGTTTTCTGTGCGTATTTTGAATGCATTTGTGAAGCCTCTCTGAGCCTTGCTCGATGGAGCAACATGGTGCTCGATTCAGTGAATTTGCCGGATAAAACGCGGATAACCTTTGCCAAGCGATTTGCTTTGGTACTTTTCAAGTAAAAATTCAGAGTCTGGTGTATTTTGCTGTTGGTTACAAATACACGAAATAGCCAAAGCGTGGTAAAAACTTCCCACAAGATTTTTTCATTATTTCACTCAGAAAAGTGTGAACTTTAGCCAATTTGTGTGCTTTAAACTTTTCAATGATTGGAGTTCTCGACACGATAAACAAGTCAAAACCCTGACGATTGTGAGCGTAATTTGTCACCCATGATTTTAATAGGTAATCAAATGGTATACTCGTAAAATTAGGAAATAATTTCACTTGCGTTTTGTCAAAATTCTAATAATTTCCCTCGCCTAAATTCTAAATTCTAAATTATTAGAATTTTGACAAAACGCGCATGAAATTATTTCCTAATTTCACTCGTCACCATTTGATTACACATACTAATATCATGGGTGACAAATTAGTCCTTAATTTTGGCGCGAAATTTCAGCGTTAATTTATAATTTCACATGTGAAATTACAAAATTGCTATGGCAACGGGTCTATAGCTCAGCGCCAAGATGGCGTCGAGGTTGATGAAGATGTTTTGTGCAGAACTAAAGCTATTCTGGAAATATTCATTGAGGACTCAATCGGTAATCTGTAAATTTTGACTTTTAATTGACTGAACTTCTCAGAAATCAACTGCGAGTCAAAAAGAAGAGATTATTTGTGATAGTGTGACAGCGAAAATTTTTGAACGGCGAGCCAGTTGCTGATCGAGTGATTGACCGCGAACTCAGCGTGACTTTTCCTAAAATTTTCTAAAAACATTTGGAGCAACATGTCAAAGCTCATCAGATTTGAAGTTGCCATAACAATCATTTTTTGAGAGGTAGTTTTTTTCAGAAATATAAAATTTCCTCCTTTTGATGACAAATGCCATTTTTTAGATAATTCGTGACGTTATCGGCTCATACTGCGCATTTCAAAGTGAACATGTTAGACGTACTATACATCCTCTAAGGTTCGTTGTCACACGTCTGAGTTACGGGGTTGGCGGAATCCTCCCCCGCTTCCTGAAGACCAAAAAAGGGGGAAATGTATGAATAGGGCCGGGTTAAATGTGTGCCTTTGGCGGAAATTGTCATTATCGAAAAGTACAGCTTTACTAAATAGACTTCAGTGTGATCATCTGTCGTCTTTTTGTTTTGTTTTACATATTCTTACTTCATGTTCTCTTTCTGATCTCAGAAAGGAACCATCACTCGGACGTTAACAGCAGTATCGACCATCAAAAAAAACCTGAGAAATGTTCTAATCCAGTTTTGTTTAGCCAGTTTTTGGACCGCCCTTACATTAAACAGTGGCACCATGATTGGACCATATTCGAGTTGACGTTCTATACTGATTTCTCTTTTTTAACATGGATTAGATATCAGATCATGATGAAATGCTGGGAAGAAAAACCAAATGATTGCCCCTCGTTTGAGAAACTAAGGAAGACGATGAAAGATATGGAGAGAAACAATAAGGTAAATATCAGAGGATCGATTTGAAGAAAGATTATGTTCATTTCAGGGCAAGCGGTATCATACAACTAATTTTCGTGTATCATGAATTGTAAAAATAGAAAAAAACTTGTAGTTGTCGACTTGTTAAGGACGGAGTTTCTGCCACTTTTGATTGCGTGTATTAATTATTTCAACAAGGATTTTTTTTCTCAAATTTCAGGACGTCATTCTTCATATTCAATACAACGTTATCCAGTTTCATGTAATTTAACTGGAACATAAAATGGCTTTCTGATGCTGTGGTGAAACGAAATCCGCCACAGTGATGCTTTCATTAGATTCCAGAATACAAGCAGGCTGTTCTTGCCATCTCAACCCCATAAAGTAATCAAAACGGTTGGTGTGTGGTATAAACTTTCAACAGATCCCAGTTGACGCGCATAAATTTTTCTTTACAGACGTATGTCGACCTCAACAAGTACGACAACAGCCTGCACGCTAACATCAACAACCTGACAGCAGAGTAGCTGTTCATTTGCATTTGTATCAACCAGTGTTTTGGTCAACAAAATATGTTTTATGGTAGTTGTCAATGCACCAGCCATTCGAACGAACATTTTTTATCGTGCTTGCGAACATAAATGACCATCTGCATAGTTTTTTGACGTGATTATAGTGGAACATTTTGCAAAGATTTTAATTAGCACTAGTATTTGTTGGGGATGTTATTTTCAAGAACGCTTTTTATTATTCAAGCATACGGCGGACTATACTGTTAATGCTTCGAATAAGCGCAAAAATTAAAGTGATTTTTATAATAGTGCTAAAATATTTTTATTTGGCTATAATCTTGGAGAATTCATTAAACTTAAGGAGAACTAATTCTGAACATTGGTCACAAATGAGGTCTTTAAACGAGATAAAATACTATTGCAGTGTTGCCTCATGAAACTGTCTGCAGGCCTGTGACAAGATGTTTGAGAAATTAGGTGACCTAAGAAACTGAGGGTGTGTTTTGTTTGTATAATCTGATTTGATTCAGATTTGCGTTTCTTCACTAAAATCCAAAAATGGATTGTGAAACCATATGATCCACGCTAGGGGAGGATTCACTGAACCACATCCAAAACCAGGTATGTCGGATTTATGATCCGGAGCGTTTCTTTACCACAGATGCGAAAAAAAGAATACGAATACTCCCGGTATCACAAAAGAAAACGAGAAAAAAACACATTCTTACATGAGGTACTGCTTGAGAGGTCTATTTTTGCCGTCATTTTGACCATGGATAGCCCATTTTTAGATTATCCTTTCTTTTGGATACGAAAACTCCAATATTTCTCTAAGTTATCATTTAACAACCACGTTTCCAGTTCCTTTGTGTTCAGCAATCCAAAATGGCTTGCTACCCTGTAGGATTGCCCAACCTAAAGAACCTGGCAACAAGATAACACATTTTATTTTAATCCACCATTCTAGGCAAATACATTTAAGAGCCATTTTCTGAGAATATCGAGAATCGAAAAACACTCACAAAAAATCGAATTTTTTTTTATTTTGCCAAAAAATCCCTTTGGGTAAGCTAATTCAAGAAAAAATAATCCAAAGTTCCAACGAGTTATTTAACGGACGAAAATTTAAAAAGTTCGAAAAATGCATAAAATGGCGGTTTTAGGGTCTCTAAACGGCTCAAATTCTCACTCAACTTTAGGAAGCCAGTGAGAGCGTAAAAAAGATTCTTTTAAAACGAAACAAACCACGAACATTATTTAACCCTTCTACTTTAAAACTGTGTAATAAATTTGCCAATGTTTGGTTTCGAACATTTTCAAGCGGCGTTTTTATCGAGCCGCTCTTAACCTTGTTTATCACAAGGTAAAATGAAGGCCAACTTCGGCCGCTTAAAACGGTATCTGGTATGTATCCTTCAATGATTAAGACTACACAGAAAGAAAGCTCTGTCATTGTACTTTTCACCAGGAAAGTTACAGCTTTGGGAATCAAATACTTCCCCGTCAGTAAATTTTTACTGTTTAGTGATCTGAGCGGGTAGAATTATATGCAAATCACAGATTTAATTCCTGGAATACTGCTAACAATTACAAAGGTCGTTTAAGATGGGCTCACCATTAGTTACACATGCACGCACAATGTTTTTCCTGATCTTTTAAAGAAAGTTCTGCTTTCTTGAGTCTTGCTGAGTCTTATTATATGTTAAAACAAAGCAGATTTTTAACGGCATTTCAACAGGACAGGAATTCACTCATTCAACTTAACCAAGATAACATCGAAAACACAGAGAAACGACGTACTATGCCGCCTACCTTGCCAACCGAAAACGCAACAACACAACAGAAAAACATTCCAAACTGTAAACAAAAGAATTTTTAGTTTCCTGATTGAGCGAAGATATTTTAAACTCATCGCCTAAAGGAATACGCGGAAAGACAGCGGACCTCTGCACTGACCCGCATGTGTCACACCACACTAACAGAGAGAGTCACGCATTCGATTTCTGTTATGTGATTTGAGATAAAAACTTGGTGGAAAGTTAAAAAGGAAAAAACGTGCAACAGATAGCTAGTACTTTGTTGGATTACATGTTAGCACAAGCTCCACAAAGGGGTTTTACGGTCACGACTCTCTCTATAAAGCGCGGTAATTTCGCAATGCACGTGCTGTTGTAATTTTACTACTAATTTAATTACAGCTCATGAAATAAAATAAATATTGCAGTAAGTTACATTCACAGTGTGTAAGTACTGATATATGGCGTCGTGTAGTTTTTCCACTCTTCTGGAGAGGTTTACTGCCTGTGGATTAAGCAGTTATTACCCAGGCCACGTTGAAGTTGTTTCCCTAAAAGAATGCACACGACACATCTCGCGGCATCTTCAATTGCACGGACTAAGTGCAGATAAAGCGGTTGACAGTGAATTCAAGTTGTTGTTAACCCGAGCAGGTAATGTTATTGCATTTTGTTCTGGAATTACTGTGTTCCATAATTTTGGCCACAGATACTTCATGGCACTCGGCGTCCCTTAATCTAGGTTCTGCAGAGTCGCCCCACTCCCGTGACCACGGGCGTCCGGGGGGGTTGGGGGTGGGAGGGATGGCGCAGTGGTGAGGGCACTTGCCTTCCACCAATGTGGCCCGGGTTCGATTCCCTGTCCCGGTGTCATATGTGGGTTGAGTTTGTTGTTGGTTCTCGTCCTTGCTCCGAGGGTTTTTCTCCCTCCATAAAACCAACATTTCCAAATTCCACTTCGACCTGGACGTAGGGCCATAAGGGAGATTACAGTTTGACTGTAATTATGCACCCTACTGAAATAAAGTGTATTTATTTCTTTTTATTTTGACCAATGTTTGGGTGTAGGGGTGACGCTGCGGGTTTGACACCCTGGCCCTGTTTAGGACAGAAAAACGAAATGGAATGTCAATCGTACTGACCATACCCGGTTGGGGAAGACGGGCATAAAAATTACATACCATGCTTACGGACAGAGACCAAAAACCGTATCCTGTGTAGCGGCAAATCCCAGCATAGTCCACATAAGGGAGTAACCCTCCCTTCCGGGCGGGGTGAGGGGGGTGGTGGTGCCGTGTTTAGCATGACGATAGCACGATGTAATTTCAGACGTCGAAAATTGAACTTCAATGCAATCTTCCTTGGTAGCAGCTCGAGCGAGCAAGACGTGGAAGCCACGCAGGCCCATGCGAGAACTCGCCCAACATGATACCTTTTCTCGCTTTGCCATTTTAGCTTGCCCTTTTTTGGTTTTTGCGTCATGGGGTTGAAAGCTAAGACTCTTCTACTGAAAAAATGCCTAAATAACTATACCTAAATAAATATACTTTGAACTCTAGGCTTCCAACCTCATGACGCAAAAACCAAATAGCAAAGCGAGAAAGGGTATCATGTGGGCGAGTTCTCAGATGGGCCTGCGTGGCTTCCGCGTCTCGCTCGCTCAAACTGCTGCCAAGGAAGATTTCATTAGGGGACGTTCAATAATCACATCGTGTTATCTTCGATGAATATTGTGCTACAGTTGAGCGAGTTAAGGCTAAGCACGGCACTCTCCCCCTTTTCCCCCGGAAGGGAAGGTTACTGCCTAATGTGGTCTAAACTGGGGTGTGCAGCTGGACAGGATATGGTTTTGGTCTCTGTCCCTAAACATGGTAAATTATTTTATGCGCATCTTCCCCAACCGGGTATGGTCAGTACGATCGACATTCCATTTCATTTTTCTGTCCTAAACAGGGCCAGGGTGTCAAACCCGCAGCGTCACCCCTACACCCAAACATTGGTCAAAAGACCCTTTCTCCCTCCCCCCCACCCCACCCCCGGGAGCCGGAGGGCACAGAAGTAGCGTGACTCTGCAGAACCTAGATGAAGGGACGCCGAGTGCTATGTATCTGTGGCCAAAATTATGGAACACAGTAATTCCAGAACAAAATGCAATAACATTACCTGCTCGGGCGAACAACAACTTGAATTCTCTGTCAACCGCTTTATCTGCACTTAGTCCGTGCAATTGAAGATGCCGCGAGATGTGTCGTGTGCATTCTTTTAGGGAAACAACTTCAACGTGGCCTGGGTAACAACTGCGTAATCCACAGGCAGTAACCCCCTCCAGAAGAGTGGAAAAACTACACGACGCCATATATCAGTACTTACACACTGTGAATGTAACTTACTGCAGTATTTATTTTATTTCATGAGCTGTAATTAAATTAGTAGTAAAATTACAACAGCACGTACATTGCGAAATTACCGCGCTTAATAGAGAGAGTCGTGACCGTAAAAACTCCTTTGTGGAGCTTGTGCTAACATGTAATCCAACAAAGTACTAGCTATCTGTTGCACGTTTTTTCCTTTTTAACTTTCCACCAAGTTTTTATCTCAAATCACATAACAGAAATCGAATGCGTGACTCTCTCTGTTAGTGTGGTGTGACACGTGTGGGTCAGTGCAGAGGTCACCTGTCTTTCCGCGTATCCCTCCAGGCGATGAGTTTAAAATGTCTTCGCTCAATCAGGAAACTGAAAATTCGTTTGTTTACAGTCTGGAATGTCTTTCTGTTGTATTGTTGCGTTTTCGGTTGGCAAGGTAGGCGGCATAGGACGTCGTTTCTCTGTGTTTTCGATGTTATCTTGGTTAAGTTGGACGAGTAGTGGATTCCTGTCTTGTTGAAATGCCGTTAAAAATCTGCTTTGTTTTAACATAATAAGACTCAGCAAGACTCAAGAAAGCAGAACTTTCTTTAAAAGATCAGGAAAAACATTGTGCGTGCATGTGTAACTAATGGTGAGCCCATCTTAAACGACCTTTGTAATTGTTAGCAGTATTCCAGGAATTAAATCTGTGATTTGCATATAATTCTACTCGCTCAGATCACCAAACAGTAAAAATTTACTGACGGGGAAGTATTTGATTCCCAAAGCTGTAACTTCCCTGGTGAAAAGTACAATAACAGAGCTTTCTTTCTGTGTAGTCTTAATCATTGAACGATACATACCAGATGCAGTTTTAAGCGGCCGAAGTTGGCCTTCATTTTACCTTGTGATAAACAAGGTTAAGAGCGGCTCGATAAAAACGCCGCTTGAAAATGTTCGAAACCAAACATTGGCAAATTTATTACACAGTTTTAAAGTAGAAAGGTTAAATAATGTTCGTGGTTTGTTTCGTTTTAAAAGAATCTTTTTTACGCTCTCACTGGCTTCCTAAAGTTGAGTGAGAATTTGAGCCGTTTAGAGACCCGAAAACCGCCATTTTATGCATTTTTCGAACTTTTTGAATTTTCGTCCGTTAAATAACTCGTTGGAACTTTGGATTATTTTTTCTTGAATTAGCTTACCCAAAGGGATTTTTTGGCAAAATAAAAAAAAATTCGATTTTTTGTGAGTGTCTTTCGATTCTCGATATTCTCAGAAAATGGCTCTTAAAAACTAACAGCTGCCTTGCGACAAAAAGTTCGTATGTGGTACTGATTTCTGCTATATTTCCTCTTTTTTTTTTTGCGGGGGTGGGGATTGGGGTGGGGTAAACAGCCATGACAGGCCACGTGTCCTTAAGGTTACGCAGTTTCATGGTTGAGCATAAAAAATAATATTAATTACTACATCCTTGACAATTTTAGTAAATGAAATTATGAATATATGAAACTCATATATTTGAACTGCGGAATGAAGAAATAAGTGTAAAGAAGATCCTCGCAGTTATTAACGCAACTTATGCAGTTGCGGAAAGAAAGCCTGAAAGAAAGGCGGCAAGCCTGATTTTTTTTTTTCAGGCTTTCTTTCCGCAACTGCATAAGTTGCGTTAATAACTGCGAGGATCTTCTTTACACTTAATTTTAGTAAAGTTGGCAAATGACATTAGAATTAATTATACAATTATTAAAACATTATACCTTCGTATTTGTTGACATGTTAAAGGTACGTTTCCTATAAATTCTAGGGTGCTCCTCAGCTATATTCATTTCTAAGGAGACGAAGCTTCGGAAGACGTTTGTTTTCTTCTGATAAAATCGAGATCAAGTTTATCTCTCCGTTTTTCTTTGACCACATAGTACCTCGTTCAACTTGTGGTAACCGTTTCAACTTCCTATCTTTAGCTTGTTCCATTCTTGGGCTTGAGAGAAGAGAAGAGAAGAGAAGAGATAATTGTGGGACTCAGTACGGCTATTTTGGTATAAGTGCACCTGATAACAACATTTTTTAGCTTCCACATTAGACACCCTAATAGACACAGGAATAAATAGAATCCAGAAATCTATTAAGAATTTGTTAAATACGAAACGTTGGTGAGCGTGTTGTCCCTTGTCCTTAGGGAACGGCCGGGGACTAGAGCATTAGACAAAGAGTATTATGAGTTTGCCATACACCATGGTCAAATCGAGCAGCAACGGTTTTTTCCCGAGGTCATTGTGGCCTTTCCTTTTTGCTAAATGAAACATTTAATATATTGACGTCATTCGTCTTCGGCTTGTGGATCCACAGCAACTTTGACAATGGTATGACGAAATTTGTTAACGACAACAGTTCGGACGCATAACAACTAACGTCAACTTGTTAGCTTGTCACTAACGATGAATTCCCTTAGAAAACTTTACATTTCTGCCGTCGAGGAGTCCTGTTGTGAGCCTTTGATCCCCTTTGGTCTCCTATTAGTCGCAAAGTAATGGCTCATCAAGGGCCCGTCTTTGAAAAACCGCAGGGGTTTTGTTGATAATGAAAAGAGCGGGACTAATGAGCAGGGCCAGTCTAACGAGCATAGGCTGTGTTTTCACGAGCACGATTGTCTCGCTTAACATTCCTGAAGGTGTTTTGTTTACTGACTTCGTTAAGCGACTTAAAAATGATTGGTGTTTTCACGAGTAAGACTGTATTTCATTTAAGTAATTTGAGGAGAGCACGCGCGTGAATAAGTTAGTTTGAATAATGGCGGGAGATGCGGACGAAGCTCACATGTGCGTCCTTCTTTTTTTTTTATTACTGTATTTATGCGCTTGGTTTTCATCCGACGAAGGAACCGATTTCAGCAAAGGCTAAGGTTGCTCACAATCAGAGGCAGGAGAAGAAGAACGGAGGCGTATTTTTTGCATTCGCAAAGGAAGATCTGCCGCAGAAGAAAAGTCGGATGGGTTCTAGAAAGGCCACAATTCTGGTTCGAACATATGCTTCTAAACCAATACGCAGGGTCATTAACAGATCTAGAAGGGTCATTGAACGGAAAATTATTCATCTTCGCAGAACAAAAAACTACGCCGTGGTCACAGAAGTTTAGCGAGACGCATAAAAATAGAACTGGCGTGTTATATTTCCGATTTCAAGTGCGATTTGACAGCTTTGTCAGATGAGCTGACCACAAGTTGCTTCTCATTGGAGGAAATTGATTGCTGACTCGCTTAAGCTACCTGGGTCGGTGGCTTAAATTTAATGAGAATTGCATTGAGGTTTGCCGACTCGCTTAACTTTAAGCGAGTCGGAAAAGCAAGTGTTTTTACGAGATTTCCGGTTGTCACTCGCTAAGCGACCTGAAAAATTGCTCGTGAAAACACGGCCATAATTAGTGATTTTCTTTGTTTCCCCGTCCACATACATTGTACCTGTAAATGGCATGCAGCTGAGCTTCATTTACTGACTTTTCACCATCGCCGATATTCCTGATAGCATTGATAGTAAGTTGACAGGATCCAGTACTAGACGAAGGTATTGAAAATATTGTCGAGTCTACATACCGTTTCGCCTGGTACAGCATGGCCATTTGTAGTAAAATACTGAGGTTGTCTGGACTGAACATCTGACGTAAGAAGTTGTAGCCCAGGGGCAATGTGATGAGACGACAGCTAGAAACCCCACTAAGAATAGTTCCTTGTACGCCTACCACAATGATGACAGATGGTTTTCTGCTGACAATTATATGAGTATAAAATGTACTTGCATGTGCAAAAAGAAATGGGGATGAAAAAGACTTCCATATTAAGCCACATCTCACATGGGCTAACATTAATTCAATTATGCCAGAAAAAAGCGAAGCATTAAAGAGTTGCAACGCATGTATCAAAAAATGAAGACTTTCAAGGTACCATAAGGCTTGGAGTCTGTAGCCGAATTTAGTTGATTCTTTTCGATAGTGGCATCGAACACATAATACCCCTGATCACCGACAGAGATGCTTTCAATGGTGAGCTGAGAGGATCCAGAACCAGAAAAGATTGAATGTCGAGCATCGCTGACAATTTTGTCAGCTTGACTTGGTCTTCTCCAAGTGAAATTTTCTCTTGGAACACCAGTTGTGTTGCAAGTAAATGTCGAAGAAACTTCTATCTCAGCACAGTGAACCCGCGGATGCAAAGAAGCTGGGCCTAAAGAACGAAGTTAGTAAACACATGTGTTGCTGCAATAACTT
The DNA here is from genome assembly GCA_964030785.1 of Siderastrea siderea. Classification (NCBI taxonomy): domain Eukaryota; kingdom Metazoa; phylum Cnidaria; class Anthozoa; order Scleractinia; family Rhizangiidae; genus Siderastrea; species Siderastrea siderea. The sequence goes on from OZ034975.1 coordinate 35,157,274, forward strand.
TTTCTTTTTAATGTACTGTTATAAATACGGCTTCATGTTCATCTCCCAATAAGAGCCTGTACGCTAACGTTAACGACCTGACAGCAGAGTAGCTGTTCATTTGCATTTGAATCAACCAGTGTTTTGGTCAACAAAATATTTTTTTATGGTAGTTCGCAATGAAGCAGCCATTGCAATCCAACATTTTTTATTACGCTTGCATTGATGGCCATCGGAATAGATTTTTAATGCGGTTTTAAAGGAAAATTTTGCAGAGATTTTAATTATCACAAGTATTCGTTGCGGATGTTATTTTTGAGGAAACCGTAAGAGATACTATTCAAGCATACGAACTTTACAGTCATAGTTAGAAAAAATAGACCTTATTGCTTTGAATAAGCGCAGAAAGTGATTTTTTTATAATAGTGTTAAAATATTTTCATTTGGCTATAACCTCGGAGAATTCATTAAACTTAATGACAACTAAATTCAATCTAACCACTGCGTCCTCTTATTTCATGCATTTATATTCTGTATGACTGCTTTTAGAGTGATAAAGGGTTGATGTAATTTTTTTGATTTAATAACACAAACAGGGCGCTCATTCCAGGAGATGTTTCTTTTTGGAGAACATTACTGGCCCTTTATTTCTGAACTAAACAGCGTATGTGTTATATGACGTCATAATCGAGGTTTCTTTACCACAGATGCGAAAAAATACGCATGCCTACGGTAATGTGAAACAAACGAACATTCTTACATTAGGTAATGCCTGATAGGTCTATTTTTGCCACAGATAGTCCACTTTTATGTCATGTTTCTTTTAGACACGAAGAGTCCAATAATCCACAACCTTTTTTTTCCAATTCCTTTGTGTTCAGCAATCCAAAATGCTCGCGATCGCCATGGCATGATGGTACTTTTCCGGTTAATTCTAGATTTTCTTCACCTATCTTCATTACCAAGGTGTCATAATAAAGCTCCGGGGACGATTTTGTTCCTCTGATGAAGACATGGTCAAGAAAATCTCTCCCTCAGTTTACTTTTACCACATAGCACTTCACTTCAGCTTGTGGGAACCATTTCAACTTGCTCATAGACTGCTAGCAGTCCCTTTGTGGATAGTCGAGAGGGCGGGCGAAATAAGGAAGCGAAAAAGCCGAAACCTGAAGCGAACGTGCGGAGGGTGCCGCCTCTCCCCCAGTCTCTTGTGGTTTTTTTTCTTCTCGCTCCAATCTCGCCGCGCTGTTGACAGTTCGCGCTCTCAGCACTTCCGTGCGCCCTCTCGACTATCCAAAAAGGGACTGCTAGCAGTCTAACGTGCAGTCTTCAGTTTGTTCCGTTCTTGGGCTTATACTAGTCAGCACACGCACAACTGAAGCTTGTTAACCCTTAACTCCCCCCCCCCCAAAAAAAGAAAAAAGTTTGGAAGCAAGTTTCTGAAAGACTAGCTTTTGTTCCGTTTAAAATTGTCCTCAAATGATTTCAATGATTTTTCTGAGTTCGTCTGGCTCCCGTCAAACACTTTCGCTTTCAAACAACGACAAAAGCAATTCTCTTTCTTTTTTGCATCGGAAATGATACCATGCATGTTCAATCGACTGAAAATTAAATTTTATGGATGAAGATTGTGACGTTACTGGAAATTCCAGCTTTGATGTAGTTCTGTCACTTACAGTAAAAAAATTTTAAGGAACGGCGATGCAAAATTATCCTTCTCGCCAATACGGGCTTGCGTTACATACGAAGTCATTTTCTTTTCATTTTCAGCAATCTCATTTAACAATAAACCAGAGCCAATCACCGAGCCAGAATTCTCTCAGTTATTCTAAAAACATAATGAGTTTTGCTTTATGTGCCCAAAGATTTTAATCTTTGGCCACATAAAGCACATACGTATTCTCTTCGATTAGAATTGACGAGCCGTCTATTGTTCTGCAAAATGTTCTTTCTCCCAAAGAAGGGTTTTATGGTCGTGATTTCTATGGAGAAGAGGACATAAGGTGGCCTACGTTTTGACCTTAATTTTCCAAGGGGGAAGGCTCATCAGGTTATGGCATTTTGATAAAAACAGCTATTGAGACGAAAGGTCAAGCTGTTGTTGCAAAAAGAAAAAAACATTGATTTCAAATGCGTAACGTAATTAAAAAAAACATTTTTCTTACATATATTTTATTTATTACCACAAGAAAAAAAATTACAACAAGGTACATTACAAATACGTGTCTAGAAAAAAATAAAAAGAACAAGCTAAATACAGGATTACTACGAAGGTAAGCATGGAAATTAATGAAGGAGATAAGAAATCACTCAGTATAATAGTGATTTATCTTTCCTTATGAGAAAGGGTCAATTCTGTGTTTGTAACTAATTTTGTTTATAAAGTCACAGATTAATAATGAATCATTCTGGAGTTTTCTTCTGTTAATGTAATAGCCCAGAAACAACAGAGTGTAATTTGGGTTTTCCTTCATTACATTGGTTGCAGTTAGGAGACCAAATAAAATCTCCTCAGTCCGGGATTGAACGTGGAATTGGCGTGGGTTGCAACACTTCCTGAGTGAAAGAGATTGTAAATTGACAATTTATAAAACTGTGATCGATATAGTCGGCTTCGCCGCAGTAAAAACAATCACTGCCTTCGTTAATTTTAAATCTAAAAAGTTCCTTTCTGGTCACAATAGTTCTGTGAATAAATTTGAAACGAAACTCGCGTAAATTATTTTCGTTGCAAGTCCCACGAATTGAGCGAAAGAGTTTCCTTCCAGGTAATTTTATCAGAACTAATGGATCTCTCCCATCGTTTAGGACCGGAGTGGGGATTTGTGTGGGTTTTGTTCAGAAGTAGCCAGTTGAAGTTTTTTGACTTTGCTCTCAATACGTCTATAGTATTACTTTCATCCAGAGCAAAGCATGTTAAATCCTCATCCCCAGGAACGTTTACAGAAAATATCATTTCTCTAGCTTTCACTAGAAGATGATTCGGAATAGCACTGATAACCTGATAGAAATGGAGAAAGCTGGTCTTTCTTAAGTGGTATTTAGATTTATAATCAACGAATGAAAGAATGTTTCCCTCGTCTAAAAGGTCCGAAATCGTTCTAATTCCTTGACTAAACCATTCTTGGAAAAAGAAAGGTTTTGCTCCGACTAATATCTCTCTATTATTATAGAGAATCATAACTTGATGGCCTTTATTGCCGAACTGGTTTTTCAGTTCATCAAAGAACAGTAAAATGTCTGTAAAACCGTGGCAGATATTCGAAATCCTTCATTCGATAGTTGCAAGTTAGTAGAGAACCGAGACCACCTTCCTTTTTAAAGAGAACGTCGGGGACTGTCTTCCAGTTGAATTGACCACTTTTTAAGAGTCTAGAAATCCATGCTAATCGCAGTGCTTTGATGATAAGTTCAAAATCAACCATGCGCAATCCACCTTTTTCATAGTCCTGATGTAATCCCGACCTTTTAATCTTATCTTTTTTTGTTCCACAAAATTTTAAAAAGTCGACCTTGGACATTACGTACGACTTCTCTTGGTACATCCGTGTTATAAGCTGAGTACACCAGCGGCGACACACCTAGTGCCTTGATAATTAATTCTTTACCGAACAATGTCAAGTCCCTCGCTCTCCACAGGTCTAAACTTGTTTGGAGTTTTTGGATTTTAAGGTCAAAGTTATTTTTATTGTTACCTTGGATATCATAAGAAAGGAAAATTCTAAGCATTCTGGTATGATCCTTTACCCATGTTAGATTAAATGATTGGTCTTTCTGGTTAGCTAAATCGCCTAGCCACATTAGTCTTTTTGATGTTTAGCATGAGCCCTGAAACTTCGCCGAAGGACCCAATTAAATGCAAGGCATTTTCCAGTGATACGTCCGCACAGAATAAATTGGTGTCATCAGCAAACTGGCTCTATTTTATATCATTTTGAAACAAAGAGATAGCCTGAATTTCAGCTGTCTCCTGTGGTCGCTCACTCCCGAGAGAGACGTCTGAATCAATGAGCCGCTAATGCCGTCCAGTGACGTCACTGTCCAAAAACCAGACAGCGGTGTTGATTGGCTGATTCTCAATTATTCGCATAAATTATGTCTTTAATTATTCAAAGTGCGATGAATGTTTACAAAATGGTGGTCGCAGGGATTCCACTTTGTGCGAAAGCTTTCAAAGAAGCAGTATCGAATGTTTGTCCAATGTTGGGGTTAACTAAGTTATATCCCGAACAGGAAAACGCTCTCTTTCACTTCCTGTCCAGGGAAAATGTTTTCGTTAATCTTCCGACGAGCTATGGGAAATCTATGATTTTCCAGATTGCACCACTTGTTGCAAGTGAACTCTCCCAATCTTGTACACAATTTGAAGCAGGCTGTATCATTATTGTCATTTCTCCCTTGGTTGCTCTCATGAATGACCAAGTTGCTTCTCTTCAGAAGTGCAATATCGCAGCAGCGTCTGTTTTTTCAGAACAAGATGCAGAGGTTCTGAACGTTGTGGAGAACGGAAAGTTTAGCATCGTTTACGCTTCCTCGGAATCCATGCTCTCCGTTAGTCGGTGGAGGAGAATGCTGTCAACCGAGACGTACAAAAAACGGCTTATAGGAATTGCAGTAGACGAAGCTCACTGTATTTCTCACTGGTATGTTGCAGTTGTCTTGTTGTATAATAGATCAGTCCAGGACAAATCAAAGAGTCAACCAAAATAAGTTGGGGACTGACCGTAATTCAAAGATTTTTCATCCCAAGGGAAACGAGTTAAATGAAACCTTGCTACGAAACTTCACAGAACTTTATAAAGTTCAATTTTAGTTGCAAGAGTTTGGTGAGTTGAAATCCCCTGATTAATTAATAGATGCTGATCACTATTGAGAACATTTAATAGTTGATTACTACTAGGCTTAATTCTTAATAAGTTTATTTCATATATATATATATATATATATATATATATATATATATATATACATGTATATATATATATATATAGTTATTTGTTTTCTGTTAACGCTAAAAAAATGCTGCTTTACTAAAAATGCAGTCCTCCTGAACGTAATTTTGCTATATAGCATACTCTATAGTATACTCTATGTGTTTGTGTAGTTGATGGAAATGACCATACTCCCCCTGGGAAAGGTCATGGAAAATATAAAGCTAAATTGGAATTCCACAAGGGGTGGGGGTGTTTAAACCAGCATCCCTTCGGTGGGAAAGGTATGAATATTTTCTGAAACAACACTATGAGCTATTTATTTTCTTTATGAAGGGGACTCACTGGAAATGTTGGTAATGTGGCATTCAGAAAGTGGTATTCTTCCTTGAGTGAATTGCGTTCCCTAATTCCAGGTGGCTTGCCTTTTATTGCACTGACAGCTACTGCTTCCAAGAAAACAAAGAACGAGATCTGGAAAGTTCTGGAGTTTACTTCCCCTTATAAAGTAATAGAAAGTCCAGACCATCAAAATATTGCTTATGTATCCCAGCACATAGACAGTGGACAAGAAGTTAACAATTATTTCGGGTGGCTGGTTGAGGCAGTTAAGGAAAATGGAGAGAATACTGAGAGGGTTTTGATATACTGCCAGACAGTAAAACAATGCGCTAGTCTATATCAGCTGTTTGCCAATGAACTTTCAGAATTAATGTATTCTGACAAGTCTTTTGATCCAAGGAAACGACTGGTGGAAATGCTTCACTCCAAGACATCTGCATCACTTAAAAATACTGTACTAGATTCTTTTTCAAGGGAAAATGGCCACACCAGAGTCCTGATCGCCACTGTTGCATTTGGGATGGGAGTTAATACTAAAGGAGTGCGAACTGCCATTCATGTGGGTCCACCCAAGAACTTGGAGGCTTATGTCCAGGAAAGTGGCAGATGTGGTAGGGATGGCGAGCGAAGTCGTGCTGTAATTCTGTTCAACAGCAAACTGTCTGTGCATGCAGATAATGACATGAAGGAATACTTGCTTTCAGATGAATGTAGAAGAAAGTTCCTCCGCCAGCCATTTGACTCTAGTAAGCAAACTAACACTTCACAGGGTGCTTTAATTGCTCACTTATGCTGTGATAATTGTGCAAAGAAGTGCAAATGTTGCCAGCCTGGATGTCCACCCACCCCGTACTTACCAGCAGTTGTGGAGAATAAAGGTAGGCCACCCCTTACCAAAAAGCGAGATGTTTGTGCAGCTCAGAAGGAACTACTGCGTAAGAAACTAGAATGTTTGCGGAAATCATTTGTTACAAAATCCACTCAAGGTGATCAAAAAGAAATAAAGGCTACTGTACTCTTATGCCCAAACTTCTTTCTTGAGTTTACAAAGACACAAATCAATCAAGTTTTGGAAAACTGTGCTTTTATTAGTAGTATTGCTGACGTGAGAACATGTGCAGAAATTTGGCAGCACAAACATGCAGTAGACATTTGTAACATTTTATGTGAAGTTTTTGGGGACATGACACAACCTGCTGGAAATGATGAAAGTGATGTGACTGAAGATGATGACGACAGCTATGAAGAGTTGTTGCAGCTTCAGCAGGATAACTCATTTCTTGAAATGGTGGAATCAGGCCTCTTTAATTCACTAGAAGAAAATGAACTAATGGATGACATTGATGAGAATGCAAATGTAGCAAATAACCCATCACTTCTGGACTTAGTTATACCAAATGTTTTGAAGGATGAATAGCTTTTTGTGGCCAAGTGAGGTCGTTTCGGTCTTTCACTAGTGATTCCTCCTTTTTTGACAGGTAGAGGGGGTAGTGGATCTCCTACCCAAAGGGTTTTAAAGGAACCCCCTAGAGGTAAAATGAATAACCCCAGTCACACTTTTTGTGGGAGTGCCCCCAACCCTAACCCTAACCCTAACCCCCCCCCCCCCCCCCCACACACACACACACACAAACACACACACAGCTTCTCACATCTAAATAAAATTTTTTTCAGGGCTTGGCTTCATTAGTATTTATACCAAATGTTTTAAGGGATGATTTCACCTTATTCCAAACTGGCGGGAAATACATTGTTCTTTTGTCTCCATGTTAATTGGCCCTTGTTGCCTCATTTTAAGCCAAATATTCCTTTGAATTCTGCATACGGGATCGAGGCAACAAGGGCTAATTAACAATGAGACAAAAGAACATTGTATTTTTCGCCATTTTGGAATAATGTGTATACAGCCGTATGAAATCTTTTAGGCTGTTCCGTAGCCATTCCTTCTTTTCTTTTCTGGTGGGTGGGAGAATCTCCCATATAAAAGTTATGGCATGATCATCAGATGTTTTTTTAAAAGAAACCCTTCAATAAAAATTATGATGATCACCCCAGTCACACTTGTTTCCTCACAGCATAAGAAAGACAACACCTACCGTAACTATTTACCAATGCATGTATACAATGTTATGTTGCTCTCAATGTTTTTTGGTAGATATATTGGACAGAAATAGACATATTGGTAGAAATAGAAGACAGGTTTTTGCATTGAAAGCAGTAGGGGTATTTCACTAGTATCTCACTCAGATGAATAGTACAACTCTTTTCACAGGTTGAAAGTACCCATACAGTTCAGGAGAACAGATGAACTGCTTAGTACATAAACTAATGTATCGATAAAAAGGAACATTAAAGTGTTTTATGGGGCCTATTTTAGCGTGCTCTTCTATTGAACAGGATATATTTCTTGTGATTGTCAATCCACAGTGAAGACAAATCAATTTCACTGGTCTGACTTCGCTGAAATGCTGCGTAATGTTTGTACTCTCGTCCTGGGGTTTCAATTAAGGCACCTTCACTGAGCAAGAGGTTTACTAGGATTCTGAGGTCCTCTCCATCTGACTTCTGAACATGCTTTCCAGACCTCTTTCTTATTTTACATTCTAAGTCATATTGTTCAATAATTTCCCTGGCAACCTTGCAACAATGGCAATTTCTAGTGACTGCGGTTGTTGTTAGGTTTCTTCCCATCTTCTTGTTTCCTTCTTTGATGTAATTGTTGTCATGTTCTAAGTCCAAGTGTAATGGAACATTACACCCAGCTACGCCATGGTTATTTACTGATCTGTTCCACACAAGCTGGTGTGCTTCACAGGGGGTCAGAAGGGCATGAATCTGGAATAAAAGGTAAAGGGCTTCAAGGGCATACTTTGACTTTCTTGACTCCTGCCAAAACTGAATAAGGAAAAACTTCCAGCAACGGATAATCCTTGCACCATCACCCTCAGCTTCTGCATCCCTGAAGTTAAGATACAGCAAGCCATGGTCAAGCAGAGAACATTGGTAATTGAATATGTCATCGCTTGACTTGTTTGGTTCCTTAGCCTTTGTAGTTTGGGCTGTATCCTTAGCTTCCATAAATGCTTCACTAGAAAGTTCTGCATGATCTCCATGAGTCAGTTCATGTTTCCTCCTTGATTTTCCATCGAAGCGAAATGACTTGTGACAGCCAGGAACGCGGCATGGGTAACGACCATCAGCTGCCTGTGCTTGGTTCTTTTGCACCTCCTCTTGTTCCTCCTCTGACAGTATCTGATTCAACAGTGAGTTCACTGACGAGGAATCTATGACATACGTGTCAACAACTTTTGCTGCAATAGCTCGCAGGTACACTCTTTGGGTAGCTTCTGATGCTGTTGGCAAACTCATGCAGTGGGAATGTGTTTCGGGTTGGTTTACCACTGATGTCACTCATACCAAGAATTTCCAAAGCTGCTACAACAATTCGTGCCTTTACTGCTAAGTGAACATTGCCCTATCTGGAGAATAAGCACTTGTGACATCACTTTCCACGTTTCTGCGGTTTATGTTGCTTCTGTCACAAGACAATGTGCATTTGTCTCCTCCAGATTCTGAAGAATAATGTCTCTTGAAACATAGCTGGAGAGATATAAGACAAATATGCATTTATTTTATTAACCTGGTGTTGTAATGCTGGAATACTACAAAAGGTAACTGGTGGGTTCCTTTGCTTTACTATGGCACTCAAACGCAAAAACAAGAAGAATTCCAGTCTCGATATGAACCAGAACTACAAAAAAAGCCATCACAGCAAGGGCATTTAAATTTCCGCATGACATTAGAGTTAAAGTTTTCACATTAGATTTTCACTGAAACCATTCAATGGAAATATTAGGGAAAATGAGAATGACACTGGCTAAAACAAATGAATTTTCCCCACTCTTATAGAGCATTTAATAGTATAATTTTGGTTTTCTCAATTATCACAGCCGGCATGCCTCATGACTGATACATTGAGATTACAAGAAAAAATTATTTGTTGATCATTGTTGGGGTTAAGGGGTTACACAGCTGCTGCTGGATAAGAAAATACATTCAGTGTTTCAGGAAATTATGTTTACATGTAAAATGCCACCTTTGCCAGACACCCTCTTTTCCAATGGATATTACTTCTGAATTGAAGTTTACCTCTAGGAAATTCATATCCGCATGCCAGTCTGCAATTCCAATTTTTAACCCCGTCATTCTTTCCTCTTATGTGCCATTAATGCATTCACCGCCCTGTCAACTGTGAGTTGATCTCCAATGACATTGGCAGAAACAAAATGCTGATCCTCTCCTTCCCCTTCACTTGGTAGATAAGAATGGATCCTCTTCAACACATTCTATTAGCATGCCTTCTCTTGTGTTTTCATTTTCAAAAATAATACCAAGACAAGCCTGCCAAAGCATGGGTATAATAGGTGTATGTTACTTTTGATTGAAGAAGTAATAAACACTTGCAACTGAACTCTTGGGGGGGGGGGGGAGGGGGAGGGCTAAAGGGAGAGTTTACATGAGTATTTTGAATTATATAATTCTATCATTTCCTGGTTTCATAAAAAGGGTATAGATTTCCACTTCACCCTATTATAGACAGTACACAGGTGTTTTCAGTTAACAGGAATTTATTGTCCCCATCCTTTTGTTGCAGTATGACCTTGCAACTGCCAAAATGATATCACTGTCAAACACATATTGCCAGCCTTGAAAACACACCCCTACCCCAAGATGGATTAAATACAACTCCACCCCCCTCCCCCAGGATGAATACATTTGTACAAAGTAAAGAAGTATCTTTTTGGTACGTTGTGCCATTTCCTTACTGTACTTGTGGGGAATGTGTTTCTGGACAGCGCCCTTCAGGAACCTCAATGCAGGAATACAATCAACAAGAACCCTTTGAACCAGGACAATATAGTTTTCTCCGTTGTTTAAATGATCCCTTGCCTGTGGTAGAACAGAGCCATTAGATAAGTCATTTAAATCACATGCAGGCTTGTCATTGTCTAAGTGAGCTCCTGTCACTCTGTTCAGGACACAATTGTGGTTTGTCCAGTGGTAATCCTTGTTTGGTTCTCACAAGTCATGTCTCTAACATCCTGCCTCAAATCAAAGTTGTCTATTACAAACTGCATCCCACTGATGGACATATGATCAAGTGCCTTGATTTCATCTTCGACTTCCTTTATTTGACTATTCATGGTCATGGCCTGTTGGTCCTGCACTGTGGGTGATGATGGAGCTGAAACAACACTTTCAGGAATTTCACAAGTGGACGCTTTAGCCAGTGCAAGTACCTCTTCTTTCTTGAGTTTTAATTCAGCTTTTTTCCTCATGCATGCAGAAACCCTGTCGTTCTCTTCCAACACTAGCTCATCAAACTTGTTTCCATACTCATCAAGCTTTTTCAGAAATGTTGAGTTGGAAACAGTAACCTTTAATGCTGAAAGTCTTGTATGAAGGGCCTGCATTAGGATAAAGCACATGGTCCATACAGAATAATAAATAATTATTGCAATGTTGATCAAGCATTATTGTGGGTCAAAATAGAATTTCTCAAAACTGTTTTTTCTTTTTTAATCTGTAATAGTTTCCATCACAATCATTACATTAAACATTGGTCATCCTTGGGACTTAATCAGTAGGGATAATATTGAAAGTAGCAATGATGATGATGATGATGATGATGATGATGATGATGATAGTATTGCTAAATACACTCATAACTTTACATAATGATTTATTGGCTAATGTCAGTAAATTAGTTGTGTTACGTTGGCAGAATACCAGAAGAGTAAACTTAACACTGTGTAGTGCAAAAAGGAGCAGATCCAACATTTTGTAAAGAGGGGACTGTAAGCATGTAGTTTAGGTAGGCATTAGGTCAGGTATACAGTGCAAGTACGTTACAGAACTGCTTTTAGTGTCACAGTGATGGCTCACACACTAAAATAAAAAAAAAAACAATTAAACTGCTATTTACCTGTGAACCACTGAACTTCATTATCAGAGACATCAAGATCTGAGCTGCATTAAGAAAAGGGGATCGCTCCCTGAGAAGAATCCAGCCAGCCAATGCAACACTTGGCAAAGAAGTTGTAAGTTTATCATTGCTTCTCCCTTGTCAAAATACACTAGTCAACAATGTAATGTAAAGCAAAGGGGCCCTTGCCATCAGTTCATGACACACATTTTCAAGCTTAAACTTCCTCATATCCTTCGTTGAGTTTTTCCTCAAAACACTTGGATTTTTCTTGCTTGTCAACTCAGCACATTCTCTGGAAATCTCTTTCAAAAAACACTGTATGACACTTTGTCTCAGAGGTGCCATTTTAAAAATAGCATTGGCCATTTGGGAGTATTCCAAGCCCTGCAAACTTGTCGTTTAACACTCGCTCTCTTGCATATTCCTCGCTTGGCCACTTGACACTGACCTTTTATAAAATAAAACAATAAATAAACAATTATTTTTACATTTAACTGTGGCCTTTTGTGCAATGTTGCACGAAGAGGAGTTCTTCAATTAATTTTATAAGCTTACACACGTTTTGCAAATAAGTCTTACGTAGAACGCAAACAATACAACATAGGCTACATCGATCAGTGAACGAGCTGGTTGCTTTTTATATATAACTTCTATAGAACTTTGTCACAGTAAAACATACACGCATTGCATCCAAACAGAAAAAACAACAGAGGGAAATACACAAACAGAAAAAGAGAGAACTTGTTCAAAGTCAGTACCGTTTCAATTTGTCCCAACCCGAACGCTTGGCAGCTCAGGTAGCCAAAAAAAAATTAAATGTATATTTAAATGCGATGTCTATACGACAGATTTATAGAAATAGTCTTTAATATAAAAGCAAACTGGTGTTATCAAGTTTGGGCTTAATTTAAGCTCATAAGTTTAACACACTCTTAAAATTCTTCGACCTGCAAAAGGTCTCGGGCAAAACAAGATGGCTACCACAAAACGTTCTTACCTTTACTACTCTTTCTGGTTTTTCAGGTTTTTTTTCCGTTAAGCGAAGAGGAGGCGGCCGACCAGCTTTCTTCGGCGTGCTAGTCATTGGAAGGGGCGAAGGAAAATTCGTTCTGGTGGACGGAAACTCGGGGACGTTGTATAAGCAGCTTGAACTTAAGCTTACGCTTAAATTGGTCCCATCAATTTCAACACACGGTTTTTTCATAATTGGGCTATCCAAGTCGCTTTCCGCAGTATTATCTCTTTTCAGAGAAGGCCCATACATAGTACTTCTAATATCTTCAGCACTTTTAGTCTGGTTTTAGCGAATTCTTCTGTGTTTTTCAACTTTTCGTCTACAAACTCTGCAGAGGTAGCCATTGCTATCGAAAGACACGTTCAACAATTTCATCAGGCAACCAAGTCGAAGATACACCTTTCCCAGATATGGCATATCGATCTGTGGCTTCGGAAAGCGCTTTTGCACAGATTACACACTTCACCGAACGGCTTTGTTTAATTGTCGCGATGAAAGACATAACAGAGAAGCAAAACAAAAGGTACTTGACCCTTGCCATCGAGCGACGGGCGTGCGTCTATCATATCGAGGGCGACAAAAGCTGAATTTTTTGCGGGAACAGAAATGATCCGCATAAATTAACATTGATTCGCCGTGACGTCACTGGACGGCATTAGCGGCTCATTGATTCAGACGTCTCTCTCGGGAGTGAGCGACCAGAGGAGACGGCTGAAATTCAGGCTAACAAAGAGACGCCTTTGACCTCACTGCTTTGACGGATTTTGCTTGACATAAGTTATGCTGTAATAATGAAAAGGTAAGGTGAAAGTGGGCAACCTTGCCTTACTCCAGTGGAAGGTTTTATCCAATCAGTTGCAAAGCCATTGTTAACTACGGCACTTGCAATATCGCTATAAAATACAGTGACCCAACTCCTTAGTCCTACCCAAGTTAAACAGCTTTAAAACGTGTTGTATACAAGACCATTAGAGAGTGTCAAAGGCTTACGAAAATCCAGTGACATGCAATGTATTTTTCAAGCGATTCGAGTAGATGTTTGTTGAAATTTGTTTTATTTTTTAATGTTGGCTATTTGAGAAAATATGTTGTCAAGTTTTCGGTTAGAAATATGCTTGGAAACCCACCAATTCACGTTCATAGCGTAACAGGCTTATCGAAACCAAAAATATTGTAAGCCTCTCAAATTCAACAAGATGGTTTTTGTCTCTTTTTACTTTAATCCATACATTTAAAATCTCTCTCATACAAAGAGGAACCAAAACCGGTTGAATCAAAACACTTAGTGTGAAAACAAACTTAAACAGTCTCAAAACTTAAACGCTTTAAAAGAAGCCTTTAACAGCAGTATGGGCTTTCGATAAGTTAGTTCTTAACCTTTTTCTGCCTGAGGGGGGACTTTAACGTATTATAACTCTTAAACGGCTGGACGAAGAATCACCAAATCTCGTGACTTTTCCTAACATTTATCCTTTGTCAATGAAGTGTCTATGATGATTGACGTTTCTATAGCAACCACTATAGCAACCACTCAGAAGTGTATTTTGACTATTTTCTGTCCTTTTTTTCGGTCTTTTTTCTGGTTTTCCCCTTTCATTTGTAAGAAGAAGATAATTTTTTACCTTTGTGTGCTTGTTTTGACTAAGTATGTTTCTTAGAACAAAATCATATATTTTTGGTGACGTCATTGTCAGCTGTATGACTGCAGGTTTGGGATTAAGATGGCGGCCTCAAATTCAAAATGGCGGTTTTGTGACGCTATTGTGACATCACGACACGTCACAATTGACACGTCATTAAGCTGTTAAGCTAATGGCGTGCTACAAACGTGCCAAGTTTCATTGCAAGAGCTGTAATACTTTTCGAGATCTATAGGGGGCACGTTGTGCCCCCCCCCCCCCCCCCCCCAGGCTCAGAAACTCAGAAAAAGCCAAAGCAAAAGAAGGTTAACCTGAGCTTTTTGCAAAATGCGTGGAGCGGCGCCGCTCCGAACTATTAAACTACACTAAACATTTTTGCCAGAATTTGCCGCTTTTTAAGTCTCTCGCGGGTGTGCTAAACATGTACGAGAAATAATAGGAAATGAACGACAAAACTGTGTCTAATCAAAGACTCAGTCGCCTCCAAGAGTCCAAGTTTCAGAAGACACGAACTTCCGATATCTTTCCCACTCGAACGCCGTGAAAACATGCAACGTCCAAACGAGGTATGCAGCAAATACTGCACTGTGTATGGTTAAATAGCCAGAAAGAGGAGGAATGGACAGTGCATACAAATAGGGACTTAAGAACGTTGGATTTGTACTACAACTCTCCCACCATTTTTTTTCTTGGGGGACCAATTAAAGTGCGGACGCAAAAGGCAACAAGGTTTCGCTGGAACACTCATTCTAAAAATAGCCGAAGGTGTAAATACGCTGTTGCCCATATCCATGGGAGATGGAGGCTCCTACGTGGTATGCTCCTGGGTTAACCTAATAACGCAAAAACATAAATCTACAGGTAACGCAATTTTATGATACAGGCACAGTTTATTGTTGCAAAACATTTACAATGTAAGAGCCCCACTTATCTCGGACAACTTCCATTTCTATAGCTCAAGAAAGCGGGGATTCACGTATAAGTCTATTGCCGTTTTTGTTAGTCTAATTTCGGCCTTTTATTTTTATTCTTTTTGAGAGAAGTAAAAGCGAACTACTGTAGAAAAGGTCCCCCCTACTTGCCGAATTTACACTTTTTGTCAGAATTTGAACAATTTCACCTTTTCACATTTTGTCTTCGAACGTTGCTCTCAGGATTCATGGTTTGGTAAATGTAATTAGAACCTAAATACACTGTAATTTAAACACTACGAATCAGAACACGTAAGATGTGATAAATCCGGAAACATTAAAGAATCTGCAAAATTTATCTCTATTGTAAACTCAGCTTTAATCTCTTCACGCGTATACGGTAACCAATTGACCTTCAGTTGATAGCGAATGGAAGTGGTCCTTGTAAATTGCTAGCTTTCATTTTTTTCTCAGCTGGCGGATAGGAGGAGTTCAGTCTTTTTACTTTTTGTAAAGGCAAAAAACAATTTTGAGACACTAGATTCCCGAAAGAAATCAAATAATTTGTTAGCTTCTCTTGTTCGGAAACAATCCTTTTTGTTGTAGATGCAATATCTAACTATAGGACGTTTTTCAAACAATGGACAGAATATAAATTATAAAACTCGTCTTACCTGAAAGGGAATCGAATGTCTTCTGTAAATTTGAGTTAATTTGCATACTGAGGATTCATCCGATTTGTTTTCAGGCGTTCAGTTCTTAAAGGAACTCTATCCATGGCTTCAATGACAAGTGTTTGGCCGTCTAACTCAACTTCAATGTGACAAAGATATGATGCAAACTACGTTTCGAACCGAAGTATTCATTTGAATGGACAGTTGAAAATTCAAGTGAATGTGATTAGTAGTTCGTGGGTTTGATTTTTGGGCGGGGTTAACAAAGTAAAATCACCCAGCTCGCAATTTTCATCTGAGAGTCCATGTTTTATTCTCATTCCGTAGCCTGTAGTACGCTGTAGGCAGTCGGCAGTCCACAGTCCACAGTCCGTAGTCCATTCTTTACAATCTTCTGTTTAGAGTCCACTATATAATAGCGTGACTCAAATCACGTGTTCGTGTGACTCGAATCACAACGGCAAGACTTCTGGGTCAGACAAACAAGCAGTATGTCTTTGGTATATATTCTCGAATCGCAGGTCTTGCATTTAACTGCTACGATTTAAGAAGATCTTGCAACACAAGCTTTCCGAATCATCCATAAGATGCCTCTGGTAAATTCAGCCCCGTTACCCACAGTTTGCTATATTTTGCTTGCTCTGTCTTCATTACTTCCGCTTGCAGGTAAGTTATATATAACTTCAATTCAGTCTAATCTGAAGCTTGTTCTTGTGTTGTCCTGAGGAAGGCCTTTAAATAAAGCTAAAATAGTAGAAAATAACGTTTTCCAATGTGTATTACATGTTGGTATCGTCAATACATGTACAAATTAGTATGTATGCGACAATGTACAAGAAAATTGATGTAGTTACATAATCATTCTACGAATACTCTTATGAGTTAAAATGTCAAAGAATGACCAGATGATTTACCTAATGTTGATTTGAACACGCAGTGATTGTATGGCTGGAACGGCCTTTTAGTGACAGAAACTCCAATAACAAACCAATCAACCTCAATAAACTTATTGAATACTTAACTGAAAAGGATTAAGGTCACCCGGATTGTAATTGAAATTTGTTAGCAGGAAGAGTGACGTGATTCACTCAAAGCCTTTGTCGAAAAAAAAACAGGAAAGGGAAACGTTGTTAAGTGTTTGTTAAATGTTAAATGCGACATTAGACTATATCTAATTAAGTGTTTTGCAGAAGTAGGTCCATATTTTTCTAGTTGTACTGTTTTTTTTTAATAAAGCATAGGGAACTACATGATACGGGTAGTTTTTAACTTACGGTTCGCTGCGTAACGCTCAATAGCCACAGAGATTTTTACTGTTAATTTAATTTAGCAAAGATAATTCCCTCAGCTACTTGGTAAAACTGAGACTCGTGATAAGCGTTTCGTTGCAAGAAATTTTGTCTTGTTGATCATTATCTGTTTCTAAGATTTAATGTAGTCACTGCATTTCTATTATGGGTTACTTTAATAACGCAGCGGGGTAGGGTCTTGGATCAACTAAATGCCCGGCATTCAGAAACTTTTGAAGAAATTCGACGGAAAAGCTGCTCAAGCCCCATGAGAGCACTCGAGATGTGTTTAGAATTGTCAAGAGATTAAAAAAACATATGATGGTCACAGTATCAATCAATTGCCTTTGATACAGTGTATTACTAGCAGGAAGCAAACAGTTATCAATAACCTTAGTGTTTCGTTACCGTTGTGGATGGCGTTTCGAATAAATAATAATAATATAAAGTGACATAAAGAAGACAAGCAGTGGCGCTTCCATTTCTTTGGGTTTGTGCATAGGCCGCCAAAGGCACCACTTTTAAAATGCTCTACCCAGATGAAAAAAGTGGTGCAAACTGGGTTTTACGTCCGAGGTTTCATACAAGCCAGCAAAAGGGTAAAAAGGATTTCATTAAAAAAAACATATGATGGTCACAGTATCAATCAATTCCCTTTGATACAGTTTATTTCTAGCAGGAAGCAAACAGTTATCAATAACCTTAGTGTTTCGTTACCGTTGTGGATGGCGTTTCGAATAAATAATATATATATTTAGCCAAGCCTAAAAGCGGAACTCCAATTTCGTATTTATTTATTTATTTATTATGATTATTATTATTTCAAGTGGTACCTGACAGCAATATTATATTTTAGTTAATTATTAGTAAATACACCTCTCATCAAATTAGAACCTGCATACCTGCCAACCTTATAAAATCAGAAACAGGGACCACCCCCCCCCCCCTCAACGCTCACCCCAGTCCTGGGGTAGTTGCCTCCCCCCCAACACTGAGCAGGGTCCAGGGTGCTGCAGGGTTTTTGCATTAATTTTAATAATATTGCCTGTACTGTACTGTTTTAGCATTAGAATTCTCAGGTGTTGTTTAGTGGTCTCAAGCACCACTTGTATTGCACAAAACAATAGAATGTAGAAGAGTCAAGACCAGTCTTCCAAATTGTCTTTTTTTCCTCTTGAAAATCGGAATGTCCCGATTTGTTTTAGGTTTTGAAACTCAAAAATCATGACAATTCCCATTAAATGGGGACGGATGGCAGGTATGAACCTGTTCTACGAACTTCTAAACAAGCCCCACTTTTAGGTTGTAAACTGAAATATTGGGCACCATAATTATTTTTTTTCACCTTGCCTCGGTCTTTTCTCTGCCACAAGTCTACGGTTTAATTTATTTACATCTTTGCAGAGTTGTAAGAGAAGAGAAATTGTATAGACAAGGTACTAAATGAAAAATA
The DNA here is from genome assembly GCA_964030785.1 of Siderastrea siderea. NCBI lineage: Eukaryota > Metazoa > Cnidaria > Anthozoa > Scleractinia > Rhizangiidae > Siderastrea > Siderastrea siderea. The sequence continues at coordinate 35,175,497 of OZ034975.1, forward strand.
CATCCACCTTATTCGGTGGTTTGACAGATAAGCAAGTTGTGTAGTATGGTGCAAGGAAAAATTAATTACGGATGGTGCCTCCTAATATAGATGTAGTTTTGCAAAGGTTATGACTATGGGGAAAAAGTAGATCTTAGCAAGAATTATATGAGTCCAAAAAGAAAAATGTGGGTAACCAGGCATTTTTAAGAGATAATTTAGCAATGATAAATCTAAAAAATCGTTAAAATAGAAAGAATGTATGGCAGTTTCTTTTCAAATTTAAGCTCAATTATCTCTGAAAAATGCCTGGTTACCCCCAATTTTCTTTTTGGATTCTCATAGCCCTTGCCAAGATCTGCTTTTTCCACATGGTCATAAGTATTAGTAGGCAAATTCCTTAAGAAACCCGAATATCCCGAGATTCGCAGAACGTATGCGCAGTAACAAAAGGAGGCACCCTCCTTAATTGAAAAAAAAAAATTAAAAATTGAATTAAAAATGCGAGCAATGAGTAAAATGTCCTCAAGTATTATCTGTAAAACCACTGAATGATATCTATTATTCCACTACAATATTTGCCTGTCATTTTTTAATGATTTATTCAATGAGTGATTTGAAACCGGGACAATGCAGTGCAATACACTCTCATACTCTCATGTATGTGTTTTCTCCTTATCTGGTAAACTGATGCTATAGTGGAATAAAAATGTACCTTGTTTACTTTTATTGATGCCCAGGGACTATCATATTAAAATCAATCTCTTTAAGTACCTATCAGTCATCAATCAACCACTCAACCACTTAGTTGATAAATCAGCCAATCAGTCAATTAAAAATCAGTCAATTAAACCAATCTGTGACTAACAGTGTTGCCAATGTGAATAACAAATGGTCCAGTACTCACTAGTGACTTTATCTGATGCACAGATTATGACTCACTCTGTTACTACCTCTGACCATGATGGTAGTAAATCTTGTGGTTTAATTTGCTTTTGGTTTGATCACTAGCCTTTACACTGCATCTAATGTCACCAATGAGCAATGTTACTGATTGTCATAATCTGGTAGCAAAGAAAAACAAAAAGAAAAGCCTCTTCATAAATCAGTTCAGAATAGTCTGAAAGCTATCAGGTAATGAACTGACAAGAGGGGATCAGACTGTGGTGAATCAATCATTTAAAATAGTTTTCCCTGTCAAGTGAATTCAATCAAGTAAGTCCGAATCATCATTCCTGGGAAGTTAGTTGCGTGAGTACTTGAGTAGGGTTACTCCCAAATAAATGTCACTGGTGTATGGATGTGTCACTGAGGGAACAGAAAAAGATAAAAAATATAAAACCTTATTTCAAAACTGCTCTTCAAATTTTTTTATTTCAATTGATAATCTCTGCCTGGGAATATACATGTAGCTAAGAGTACAAATTTATTAACCAAAGCCTTACAATAAACTGCCATATTTTTCTGACACCAGGTTGACGGAATAAAAACCTGTATGGAAAACAAAGCAGATTTTAATTATCTCAATTGCCAAAAGTAACCCCATACTTCAGGGGGTTCTAAGGAGATTTGCGCTATTTTTTCCTGCGCATCCATACTGCGCACGAAAATCACATAGCAATGCCATCCCACGTCATGCACTGAGCACACACGCTCACTTGAAAAACTACCCCAATTTTTTAAAGATATTTGCGTTGAGCATGTGCATTTAAGTAAGTGGCACTGAAGCACTCCAAGCTGGTGGGTAAAAGGTAAACTGTATTTTTAGAGATGGTTGGTCTCATGTAACTACTTATGCCAGTCTGACTTTCAGACTGGTCCCGTAAACAAAATTGTACCAGTCTGAGTTTACACCACTTTGTTGAAATCAGGGTTTTACTGGCCTGGGTATCTGAGGATGTTGTTAAACATTCTTGAGAGCTGCTCAACTTTAGACTGAGGTGGTGTTTACATGACACCAGTAAATGGTATGGGTTTCATTCCGATACAATTCAAGTTCATCCGAGTTCCCTCTTGCTTGAATCTCCTTGTTACATGATTACAGCACAAAATCTCGTAACAGTGCAAGTCATACCTGGGTGAGGTCATACGGGTGTCATGTAAACATGGTCTAACTGTTTGATTCATTCTGCATGGAGTTAATTAAACATATAGCTATCCAGAATAAATCTCACATCACCATGAAAAAAGGATTTTGTAACTTGAGGGAGGGAGATTCTTAACTACAGATCTCGCATTCTTGCTAAGGGATTTTTGTAGATGGTATTTTATCATACGCTGTTTTGCAGCATTTCGTCCCGCTATATTGGTGAAATAATGAGGGAGAACATCTGAATTCCACAACTCGACATTGCACGTGCATAGCTAGTGCCAGTCCCCAACCACGCGTTAAAAAGAAGATCAGTTAAACCAAGTAAAGTCCCGATTTTATTGCGAATAGCCCCACCCTTCTTTATAATCGGAAGCACGCAATTACTGGTTTTACAAAGAAGAGAAGAACTACAGCACAAAAATGTATAAAGATACGTGCTTGTGCCATCATAACTTTTATATTATTTAAAAATATTACAGCGAATTTCTAGAACTTGTTGCTTCATATTTTGTATATTCAAATTTTTCAATGTTTACAATAGCGAAAACTACAGTTTTCTGTTCAGGTCAAGTGACATGCTGAATATGGTTGTGACTTGAAAATCTTGAAAACCTTTCCCATAAAACAAACGTGGCCAAGCAGTATATCTGTGGAAGTAATAGGATTTCCAAGATATGGTGGTTCTGAGGAACTTCCCATAGCAACAATATGGTGATTAAGAGTCTCCCCCTTTAAGTCCAGATGTAAAGGCTCTCATTGCCTGCCCAAATGGAAGTTTTGGTGGAACACTCATGTAAATGTTGTGGTTCAATTTTACTGTTGGTTAAATTTTTATTTCCTTTGTGAATAACAGGATTGCCTAATGAAATTGGACCTCCACTTTTAGGCTTGACTAAATCTGTATCTTTGAATGATTTTAAAACTGTTTAATTGTGCTTAATTATGTTTGACTGGGTTCAGAAATTGAACGGAATCAAACGCAGCTGTAGGCATACTTTTGGTTAATAATTATTGTGTTCAATTACCGAAACCCAAATTAACCCAATCACTAATTATCCAGTTCAATTTACTGAACAGTTAGTTACGTAAGCTGGGTTAATTATATAACTGATATCTTCCACGTACCATCACTGTAAGAAAATGCTGCATTACTGATCACTGCTGGCATACATGCCTAGAACAGAAAAAAGGATCAGTGAAAAAAAAACAAAATTAATATACTTTCATTGGAGCATTCACTTTGCTAGCACTCTCACTTCCAGCTTTGAAATGTTGTTGCCGAAACAATACTTTGCTATACTCTTGTGATCCACCTGATTCATAAGACGTACAAGTGCCTATTGTTGGAAATTTTTGCATCCACCCGTGAAAGTGTTCTTTCCAGCTTTTGTGGAATCCTTACAAATAATTAATAAATCATCACCTGAACCCATCGTTTGCAGCTATCCAAACTCTTTTAGCCATTTGGCTAAAAAGTGGTTATGTCTTCCACCCTTTGCAAGGGTTCATTGCTATAATCACATAATACAGGTAAAGTAAAGCGCTTGAATATCAATCGATCGAACGAGCAACAGAATGGTAGGAGCTCACTTAAGTTTACTGGATGTTTAATCATCTCCAGTCTCCTTTGCTTCACTCTGTGAAGGGCCAATTGCAAATAATTAAATATGTTCTAACTAATCCCAGCAGACAATTGTCAGTTAAACAAGCCAGATTGCCAAGAAAGCAAAAACACATCGGTACAAATATGTCACTTGCATAAAAAAAAATTCCTTTGCTTACATCTGGTTCCCCCCCCCCCCCCCCTGGGAATTCGATGATTTTGAGAAAACCAAAAAATGCATGCAGTAATTATTTGAACTTTCTAAAACATGAACATTACAATGAGTAACAAAAATAGTAAAAAGCACTTTCCACAATGCAGTGCTTTTACTTCACACACGTAGGAACCGAGATGGAAAAAAAATGGCAAATTGCAGTCGCCTTCTGGAAACCAATGTTTAAAGGCTTAGTAATAAACAAAAGTAATTGAAATTCAAGCAAACAACTCAGAAATCAGAATTAGGTTTAAAGCATATTTAAGATCTATTTCAATAGATTCATAAATGATGATGTGCTTTTTTATCGATTCGTTACTTGCATGGAATTTGATCTGGTTTTGCCGAGGATGTTGTAAACAATGACTGGATTAAATTCTTTTAATTCCGAGTTTAAAAGAACGAGACATATAACAAATATGTGCTGTTTTGTTATTCTTTTGTTAGTCAATGAGTTAACATCTTGACGATTCGCGTTGGTACTTGTTTTCGTCTTTTCCTTCATTGCATGCATGCTTTTAAAAGCTGTTTTTTCCCCTTTGCCTGGCTGCAGTTTGCTGCGTGAAAACAAAACACACTGGTATCCTTGAAAGCGTTGCCAGGAATTTGAGATAACCGGATCGGGTTATCGTCGTAGAATTAAATGACTGGAAACATTATATTTATGACCAAAGCCAAGACAAATTTCTTTTTGTTCGAGAACAAGGGGAATTGGAAATAAGCGAGTTGAGATAGCGGGATCCTTACCGTTAAATATTCTGTTAAATACTCAAGCATTCAAATCTTCACGCTGATTGTTCGAAGCATCGGGCCAAAGCAATCCAAATTTCTCCTCTCTAAGACATTCATTTTCCACTTAATAGGCATTCCGGACCGGCAGTCGAGTTTCTCCAACCTATCTTTCCATTTTTAACGTTGAAAAGGTATTGTGTTCTCGTTCTCGGCGGCGGCCATTGTGTGAAATCTTGTAACATGATACCATCACGACAAATCACCGTCTTTGTACTACCCCCTCAAATTGTCATGGTTTTTTAAGTATTTTTTCCTGTTTTTTTTTCACTTTCTAGGAGTAAGTGTTACATGTAAATGACGTAAAAGGTGCGGTCTCAGTTTTGACGAAAAGTTTCCTTTTGTTACAGTGCATTTTTTGTTAAACAAACTTTGCTACGGCACGGAATTTAATTTTATCTGAACACCTTGTAACTTCATGCTGTCCTTGGCGTAAATTTTTTCTCCGTTCTCTCTCTATTACGACTTCTTTCCCCTTGTTGATCTGTAGAATAAAATACAAAAAACGTAGACGTGAATTATTCGGTGGTACAAAATTATTTCCAATCACAAATAGATAAAAATCAAGAAAACTGTATCCGACATGTTTACAGTTCTCTGTCGGCGTCTCTCAGTTTTCCTCTGGCGTTGTTCTTCAGTAGCGTTCCGTCTTATTTCTAGTTGCCTTTCTCTTTCTGCTGTACTGTTCCTTCGTCTTTTTTGTTTTCGTTTCCGTTCTGCTTGACCGGGTGCTTGACGCTGTTCTTCAGTGGTGTTTTTTCTCCTTTCCCGTTGTTGTTCTCTATCTCCTTCTCTTTTCCTTCGTCTCTGCTGTTCCCGCGAAAATTACCTCATGTAAGAATGTAATGAAATGCGACGTACGTATGTACGGCGCACGCGCCCGCGAGCCATTCCGCTTGCCATGACCATAAAAAATCACCAGCATGCCTCTTAGTATTAGTATGGGGCTCCACTAATATAAAGTGAACATAAAGTGACATAAAGAAGACAAGCAGTGGCGCTTCCATTTCTTTGGGTTTGCGGATAGGCCGCCAAAGGCACCACTTTAAAAATGCTCTACCCAGATGAAAAAAGTGGTGCAAACGTATAACTGGGTTTTACGTCTGAGGTTTTATTCAAGGCAGCAAAAGGGTAAAATGGATTTCATTTGTATTGTTCATCGTGTCGCTTGGAGGGGTATTCTATGACACCAGCACCTTGTATTCAAGGAAATGGTAAATGAGCTTTGCATTCGCGCTATACTTTGTAAAGTTTTGAACAAGTTTGCTTGAGGAAAACGTTTTTCCTCTCAGAATCGTATTGAATATGGCTTCCCTCTTAGTGATATTTCCAAGTTAAATTTCCCCTTTTCAAATGTTGAGTTATGCCCGGGAGCCAAAAATCTCAAATCACCTCGAATGACATAAAAATGTCTTTAAAAGAAAAGTAAGGAACAAGAGAAAAATCCAATTTGGTTGTCAATTGTTAGCATAATGGCGCAAAGGAGGAATTTGGGGCTGAAAAGTCCGTTTTGTAAGGTAAAACTCCGGCCTTAAAGGGTTAGTGACAAGATAAAAAGAAAATGTACATTGTAAATCTGGGCTGGAAAAAGTACAACGGTGACTGTTTTACGCACATAATTCCAACGCTAAATAATAAGGTTTAAGTAAGGGACCTGATTAGTTTTAGGTAAATAAATTACTAGGATTCGTGCAGTACTGAGGCTCAATCTAGTACGGCAATGATTTATGAAATTACAGACGTCTTCTGACAGCGTCATTTTGGCAAATGTAAAAAGAGAACACAACTCTTTCTAATCCTAAGAACTGACAGTTCTTCAGTACCGTTAATTGTTTTCCGAATCATGTTCCTCTAGCAAGCCAGGTACAGCTCATATCGCCATACGGAGGAAAGACTGTCACAGGATTGAATGGGTCTTCTATAAACTTCACCTGGAGCTTCTCTGGTAATGCTACAATTACTACAATTGTAACCTGGGGACTGAAGGACCCCAGTTCACGAACAATTCCCAGTGACAAAAGACTGGTATCTCTTTCTAAAAGTGGCCAAGTGTCAGTAACAGTCCCAAAGCCATACATTGGACGTGTAAGTGGAAGTCGTAGCGGTAACTCATCCTCTGGGCAGGCCATCTTCACTCTAAGTAACATCAAAAAGGGCGATGGAACAGTTTATGGCTGCCTAATAGCACCAAACAGTTCCTTCGCTTACGCCTTTGACGATGTGGTGTTATTGGTTCAAGGTAGGTTAATATTGAAATTATAGTGTAAGGTAAAAAAAATACAGTATAAAGTTTATTTTTAAAATGACATATCGCACGTTTTACTACTGATTTAAGGGAAACTAGATGCTTTTATAACATTGTTAGCAAATCCGTGCAGACTAATTCACCACAGTGAACACACTTCACCGTGCATCATAATCTTGTTAATTGCACGCTGATGGCGTGAGCAAACGAATTAACTCCTGTGGAGGTGTTTTTTCCTTTTTTGCAATTGAGCGGCCAAAAATTTGTTCTCCGCGAGAAACTTGGCGAAATATGTCCAAGAAAAATCACTTTGCAGTAGAGTTGCAGAATGTTTGATTTCTAAGGACGAACACGAAACTGTATTGAAAACGAAACTCAAGCTTATTTAGTCTTTGGTGTTGCGTTTACAGTTTCTTCCACCGTCATGCTCAATAACGTCTAACGAATGGTAGGTTTCTTATGGCAGGCTTCCATCACCAAAATGTCAAGACACAACATGAAATGAAACAGTAGAATGAAAAAGAAGCGTTTAATAACAAGTGTCACACGTTTTAATTTTGGTGATCCACTACTAAAATCAATCTTTCTAAACAAGCTTTTGCTTCTGAACTTTTCTTTTTAAGGCTCAGAGTGGCTTAAGCATAATTGAAAACCAGAAAGGACAACGTCACCGGTTTACCGGTTTACCTGCAGTCGATGTAGCTCTGAGTTCAAGCAGCTCCAAATATTCAAATAAAAATGGGATGCCATGTAAATTGAGTCGAATCGCTTTCCCAGGTTGTTTTTTTAAGTGTTGTTTTTCCCGCTATTCTGTCCGCGGCCTTTGAACTGAGAACCACTGTGTTTTGTGATTAGAAAGATAGATAGATAGATAGATAGATAGATAGATAGATAGATAGATAGATAGATAGATAGATAGATAGACAGACAGACAGACAGACAGACAGACAGAAGACAGACAGACAGACTGACAGACAAATAGATAGATATATAGATAGATAGACAGATAGATAGATAGATAGATAGATAGATAGATAGATAGATAGATAGATAGATAGATGATAGATAGATAAACACATCACAATTAATGATGCCTTTTTTTCTTTCAGTCATGTGATCGATTCTATCAGTTCGGTTTTTAGCTGTGTATTTCCACTGGCTATGTTACAAAACAACCGGTCCATGCTTTCAGCTGTTCATTCATCGAGTTATGACGCACTTAGAAAGTTTGGAGAGTGCCTCGAGCAACTCTTACGCTCCTCCCGTGCTCCCCAAACTTCCGGCGTGCATCATAACTCGAAGAACGCACGCTAAAGCGTTAACCAATTTGTTAAATTAACTCTATCGCCAATATCTAGCATTAACCACTATTTTGTTCGTATGTAATCCCCCCAGACTTCCTGTTTACGCCCGACGAAGCAAACTCTTCGCTGTAATTTTCATCCATCCCCCATCTTGTACATCCGAGGGTTAAGCCTTCATCGAAGGGCGTCAATTCGCAAGCCAATTCTTGCGAACTGAATAATTATGTTTCTTAAAAATATGTTTGGTGTTGAGCCAGTATACATTACGCATATTTTCTCAGTTCGCATGCAAAGGCAACATCTCTTTCGCTGATAGAAAGCTTACACTAAGTTCCACGTAAGAATCTGTTAACTGAGTTTACAACAACAAAGAACAAAAAGCCGTGGGTTTACAATAATAGTAAACTAAGTTGTATTTACAATGAGTAAAACCGAATAAAACCAGAAAACCGAAGATTCGTATATTGAGATTGATACAATAACTTTAAAGGTTAAACACCATAAGATAAAAAAGAGATCTAAATGGATACGTAATTAGACAATGTAATGTAACATGACGTGTATATAACGTAATAATGTAGGTTAATAATGTAGGTAAATAATATGACATGTACTTAATGTAATAATTACTTCTTAGTAACCGAGCGCGAGGGCCGTAATGGGAGAAGGTCTTCCTGGTACGGCCGGGCGAAGCAAGGTCCGTATACAAGAATGAAAGGGGGCGATATTCTCCAAGAACGGTCCCGAGCTAGTAAAAGTTAATAAGAAGTTTATTATATTTAAATGTGAGCCGTGGAGGATTGGGAGGAATGAAACAGTTTACCGGAAAGCGTTCAAAACCCAACAATTTTATTTCACAACAATTTTATATCGTACAAGAAAAAGTAAAAAACTTTTAAAGAAACTGCCTCTTTTCATTTAGCTTCAAACCATTCCAATTTTTTTCATCAAATGTACTTTCCACATTTTCTACATTTCTGTTTATCAGCCGGGCATTAACTTCGCTTAGTAGTAGTAGTAGTCGTAGTAGTAGTAGTAGTAGTAGTCGTAGTAGTAGTAGTAGTAGTCGTAGTCGTAGTCGCCGTCGTAGTCGTAGTCGTAGTCGTAGTCGTAGTCGTAGTCGCCGTCGTAGTCGTAGTCGTAGTCGCCGTCGTAGTCGTAGTCGCCGTCGTAGTCGTAGTCGTTGTCGTAGTCGTAGTCGTAGTCGTAGTCGTAGTCGTAGTCGTAGTCGTAGTCGTAGTCGTAGTCGTAGTCGCCGTCGTAGTCGTAGTCGTAGTCGTAGTCGTAGTCGTAGTCGTAGTCGTAGTCGTAGTCGCCGTCGTAGTCGTAGTCGTAGTCGTAGTCGTAGTCGTAGTCGTAGTCGCCGTCGTAGTCGTAGTCGTAGTCGTAGTCGTAGTCGTAGTCGTAGTCGTAGTCGTAGTCGTAGTCGTAGTCGTAGTCGTAGTGGTAGTCGTAGTCGTAGTCGTAGTCGTAGTCGTAGTCGTAGTCGTAGTCGTAGTCGTAGTCGTAGTCGTAGTCGTAGTGGTAGTGGTAGTCGTAGTCGTAGTCGTAGTCGTAGTCGTAGTCGTAGTGGTAGTGGTAGTCGTAGTCGTAGTCGTAGTCGCCGTCGTAGTCGTAGTCGTAGTCGTAGTCGTAGTCGTAGTCGTAGTCGTAGTCGTAGTCGTAGTCGTAGTCGTAGTCGTAGTCGTAGTCGTAGTCGTAGTCGTAGTAGACTTTATTTAAGTGTCAAGGTATTTAGCTTTTGACAAACTAATTGGGGACACTAATAAAGTACAAAAAGAATAAAGCATTTATAGATAGATAAAATGTAAGATACAATGAAACGGGAAATTGAAATATAATTCTGTATAAGAGAGGACTAGTGTAAGCTAACTAATTAGTAAGTACTTTACAACTGACAAAACGTTGCGGGTCAGTATAATATGTACTTCATTTTCTAAAAATAAAATGCTGTTGTTGCTGTAAAAGTAAAAAATCTTAAGTAAAATCGGTAAAAATTTGGATACATATTCTCTGAAGCATTAAGATTATAGGGTTTAGAGTTTAGAGTGTCAAAGGTTAGAGTTTAGAGCTTAAAATCAAAATCTGTTCAAAATGTGTTTAGACCAAAAGCTTTAGAACGTTATTTTCATATGCAAATGTTGTTCAATGCTACTTGAGTTCGAATGAACGCTGCGCTCGCCAAGCTGAAAGGTCTCTTAAAGAAGTACAAATTTCTGTACTCAGAAAATTCTTCCTATCATAAGGCATTGAGTCAAGAAACGAAAGCCAAGACTAAATGTAATGCAATCATCATCATCATCATCATCATCATCATCATCATCATGTAGGAACCTCTGTCAGATAAGAACTGAAGTTAGAATTATTATATAAAACTTTTGTTACAATATAACATTTTTCTTGAAATTGCAGAGAAACCTACGATCACGCGACCAATTGTTGCAAATGCAAGTCACAACGAGGGAGGTTCTGTGGATATCATCTGTAATGCAACAGGAACACCAGTCCCGAATGTAACGTGGATTCATAAAGGACAAGTGAAGAGTTCTGGGTCCCAAAAAGCTCACCTCACCTTTAGTGCAGTCAGAAAGGATGATGCAGGAACGTATAGCTGCAAGGCCAGCAACTCTGTAGGAAATGCAGAGAAAAAAATGAGTCTTGTTGTTAACTGTAAGTATACATCAAATCAGTGTATTGTTGGGGCGCCTAATGTTGTGAATGAATACAAGAATTGGACCAGTCTGTAACGAAAGGCTCAGATAGAGCTTGAAGCCGTGGGCCTTGACTTTCTATACAAATAACTATGGGGAATACCCCATACAGAAGTACTTGATAAGGTACGGAAGATGACCTGAGAGATGCGGTGTACATGCTAAACAACTTGCTTGTTCTGTAGTCTGATTCTCAGACAAGACAGACCGCGCTCGCTCTCAGCCGGTAAAGGGCATACTTTTGCTTCCCCAGAATAGCAAAAAATAGCGAATCTTGAAAGTAACGATTCCATGTCCATCGCACGGTTCCCATCAGTATTCTCCCATCAGTATTTGGTTAGGCTTTCATAGCAAATAGCTTGTACTCATTTTTACGCCATGGCGAACAAAAGACAACATGGATTAAAGTTTCTTGTCCGAGAAAACGACACGACCCTATTCAGAGACCGCCGATATCCCAATGGATAGTCCAATGCGTTAACCACTACACCACCGCCGTGCCTTTTGCTAGCCACAAGAAACTCGCTAAAAAATGAAAGCGGCAAACAAAAACACGAGGTAGAAGTCGTGAACGCCGTATCACTGCCATTATAACCAGATCATTACAGCCGCCGCGGTGTTTCACCTCCACCGTGGTAAAGTTTCTCCGTTATGTCGTGAGTTTTCGTTGTTTTGCCATGAGTCAGCTTTATTTTACCACTAGTTTTTCTTTGTTTTACCTTTAGTTCTCGTTGTCTTGCCATGGGTTCGTTGAATTTTGTCGTGGTTTTGTTTGTGCCGTGACACTTGTGGGCCATGATAGAAAATGGTAACTGTGAAGTTCGCTCATGCAAAAAGAAATGATTTTAAAAGGTTGTTTTATGATAAGCTTTAATCTGGACCACACAAAAAAAAAAGATACCTGAGTCCCCGACTAGAGTCAAACCAATGAGCTCCATGGCCAGGATTACATTGGCGGTTATATCTTCTTGCCGGCGTGTGTGAAAGGTCGTGGCTTCAACTTCTTTCGTGGAGTTGACAGTTTACTTATAACAAGAGGTGAGAAATTGCCTTGCAAAAGCCTCGAATAAGCTACGCGGTTTTAGAATTTTAAAGAAACACACAGCCTCCACAACTCTTAACAGCTTTATACTTCATTGCTCATCAGTTGAGTGAAATTACTCAGTGGCATCATCCCTGTAGGTGTGAGTCACTAATCGATTTCAGCTGAAATGTTTGAAGGGCTGTTTTTCTACCACAATTGACCTAAACTAGCTTTTTCAACATTTTTTCTTACACAGAACAGCCAGAACGGTGAAAAATGGCCCAAAAAGAAGCCAAAGTGATCAGATTTTTTTTCTGCAACTTGCAACACATTACGGCGTTGCGAGAAAAGTTGCGGACAAAATTGCTCGTGTATTAAACACCCCTCTTCGCAACGTGTCTCGCAACGAAACATTTCGTTGCGACTCGCAGGAAAAGAACACTAGGTTTCTACTTTTCATAACTTTGCTAGACACATTGCATCGTGTAACGATGTATCCTGCAACTTGCGTCGCCATGCTGTCGTCATCTTTTGCGCTGCAAGTTGCAGGAAAAATCGCCTTGTGTAATAGCGCCTTTACTGTTACAAAAGTTGAATAATGCTCTGAAATAGGTTAGTAGTATATTAAATAAAGCTGCTCTTTTTGAAGAACGTTATATGTACTGTAGACTCCTGATATTCCGAACATCCAAAGGTTGAAAAATGATGGAGAGAACGCAAATTATTGTGGTGGTGCGTTGGGGGCAGGTTTCTGTTCGAGGTGGTGGGATTTGAGATATTGCTGATGGCTACGGTTCATTAAGCGCATTGCCCTTGTTTCAACACTTCCTTTAATTATCAGAGGCTGCGCTAGGAGTTCGTCAGATATATTTTAATGGTAACTAATCCTCAATTTTTTCTAGATAAACCAGAAGGAGTAACTATGACCACAAGTGCCGCTCGAAACACTGCTATACAAGGACAGGATGTGACTCTTACATGCCATGTGACAGCTGCAAATCCTCCAGTTTCTGAGTACAGGTTCTACCGCAATAACAGTAACAGGGCTCTAAACTCATTAACAAATATCAATCAACATACCATGTACGGTGTTCAACGAGCTCGGGACTACGGTAAATACAAGTGTGTGGCAAAAAATGCTGCTGGAGAAGGACAGAGTAATGCAGTTGCCCTAGATATAAATGGTAAGTCATTTTTGAGAGACGACGGAACTAAAAAACCTTGCGGTAAAATTTGATACCATTCTTACGGGGTAATTTTTCGCTAAGAACTAGCTTTGAATTAGAGATTTTGTTGGTTACCAGTCTTTCCGCAAACTTGCCACTAAGACAATCCCTAGTAAAGTATTGAAAGGCCATCAAACTTATTTCCGAGAAAGAAGTCTAATTAAACAGAAGTCTAAGAAATGACTCTTGAAACAAGAAATTCATCCACAGAAAGTTTTTTTTGGCCATTTTCGTATTTAAAAATGACGAATGTTTTGATGCTGAGAATTTCCACGCCGTTCTTGATTATTTTTTTTTTGTTGTTTGTTTATGGGATCGTAGTCAGGCACTCCTTTGTTATTGTTTATTATCTGAAATTTGCGATCAAATTACTCATCGAACGCGACAAAACGTCAACAGTTCAAATGTTAAAGATATAAATTGTAGCCTGAAGCCGAAATTTCTTGTTTTCTTATTTTTGTGCCAGTGAAAGGGCTTCAATTATTTTCTGCGCATTTTGGCGACTTATTAATGACCATGAAATCAAAGAATGTTTGGTGTTCGTAGACGAGCCTTCTCTGCCGGCTACCCAGATGCAAACTTAATATTCAGCGAGCGGTCGCAGAATATGATTTACGTATACAAGCGAATCTTGGATCATAAAGGTTTGGGATCTTGTTTAATTGGGTATTCTTGACTTTCCCATCGCCATAAAACACAGAAAGCAAATGCATCGAAGGCAGAAATGTTTCCAAAACTCACTCGAGCACGCTGCTGTGATCATCGCCCCGAACCGTATTTAGTTTTAATTAGCGCTAGATAAAGTGAGAACATTTCACATTCCTTTCAGATAGAAGAAACTCTTTTATTAGCAGCTTTACTCTCTTTGTTATCATCGCAAAGGCAAGATGGATATTCATTTCAATTTTATAAATACATGAATTGCCATGAAAACAAAATCTACTGAAGATAGCTGAGGGGTCGAATGCATCACTACTAAGCAGGTCTGATTTACAAATTTTCTGTACGCAAACCTTGTAATTCTTTCTCCTCCTTTTCTACAAGTCCAGGGATTAGTTTATGGGGAAAATCGAAGTGTTGTTCTTAGGCACGGAAGGCTTTAAAGCTCTCGCATAAGCGTCCCTAACGGTACTGCAGAGCGAGTCCGGTCGTCATATTTAAGGACCAAAACATTTCAGCCCGTGAAGATAGGGCTCCGTAAAGGAGTAAGATATGGGAGAATAAGCTTGACCAGCACTTCAATCTATTGGATATCTTTTGCTTGACTCGTACGATAACAAGAAGGCCCTTGAATGATGATTTCTTTCACAAGCTTGACTATTTTGGCCCTGCCACGCGAAAGAGAGCGATGAACCGCTAAGAGTCCAATAATAATCGGTCAGATGTAACTGCTAATAATTTTTTAAGATCAAGAAAGGAAATGAAGGCCCAAACTGGCCGTATTGGTTAGGATGTAGCCTGATTTTAATTCACTGTGAAAAAATCTTGATTTTAGATAGCACAGAAAATGGCGGATTTCTCACTCGATGCGCGCAAAGCTCTGTGGGTGACTAGGATCCTTTAAGTTCTTTATTTTTCAGTTCCTGCAAAGATTCAGTCAAAAACAGGAAACGTGATAGTTAATGAACGAGATGCCATTAATCTGACATGTGAGGCATCTGGTCACCCTGCACCCAACATCACGTGGACTAAAGATGGAGGACCTGTGCAATCTGCAGTGGCTGGTGTGATTCACATTGGAAAAAGCACAAGAGATGACAGTGGAACATATGCCTGTAAAGCAGATAATAACGTGGGACAGGCAGATCAGATGAAAGTATTTGTTACTGTGAATTGTAAGTACAAAGGAGCAAAACAAGAGAGTAATGTTATTGATTCTCAGTATAAGCAGCCTGTGAAACGTTGAAATTAATTCGAATTAGTAATAAGTGCGATTTTCAAATGAATTAACTTGTCAGAAGTAACAGTTGGTCTTTCCGTGTTGGCACTCTGTAGTGAGGACATAACAGGAATTCCCGACTAACTTTGAGTTGCGTGATAATCAGGTGCCAAACGTTTTTGACTTTGGTCCGGGAGGGGGTTAGTGTTTTGTCGCTTTTTTTCCCGTGGCGTTACTATATGAAGAATACATGAAGTAAACACTAAGGAACAGCCGTGCAGTACTGGAAAGTAGTTTTGAGACTAGTTTTTTTTTTACGAATTTGAAAGAAGTTTTCTGAATCAGGTTTCCTTCGCGCGGACCTTCCCTCACGGGCTCAGGCTAAATTCACAGTCTTCAAAGGAAAACAAAACAAAACAACAACAACAAAAACAATTTTTATAATATTCTTTGGTTTGAAAGACTGTCATGGTTTTGAAGGCGTAAGAAATATGTCAACATTTCCATTGCGTACCCTTTGCATTCGTCACTACCTTTGGCCTTAATCATTTCATGAAAGTCCTCGAAGCGGTCTTCTCCATACAAAAATGGTGATTTGGAGGCTGTTTTTTAGCGGAAGAAACCAGTGCGATCCGATTATCTGGCGTTAATCTGAGGTTAGATCTGGAATATGATGTTTCTCGTCATTTCTATTCAGGTGGTACTCATAAAGAAATCATTACGAAACTGTCTCAACAAGAGGCAAGATCCACTGAAAGTTGTTCAAATCAACCACGTGCTGGATTTCTTGTAACACATCTTAGCAATAAAATAACATTATGACGTTGCTATCATATCTTGTGTAAGTAGATGCGATATGTACCACAGGCGGCCCAAGCTCAAGATGAGAGAAGACGATCGAGTTGCGAAACCTTTACTATTAGGCTCTCGATTTCTATGGGAAATTCACTTTCGTTATCGAAATGCTAAAATAAAGTTATGAATGTGGAAATGAACTTCACTTAACTCGACAAAGGGTTGTTTTTGTGCCCTGTGTGTAATGTGGGGGCAATTCCTTGCCGGTTCAGGTGAGTTTTTAGTTCGGTGTTGTTCGCGGTGTCGTTTCTCCACGTTAAAAGAAGGGAAGGCAAGTGACTCCAGACGAGCAAGTCCCACAAATCGCTCTCTTACCACAAAGCAATGCAGAGAATCGCCATAAAAACACCATATTCATAAAGCCCCAAAATTTCCACATCCTATTCAGCCTTCACGGCGATCGCACGGTATTTCTTATGGGGAAAATTCGAAAAACATTCTGCTATCGGCGATATTCCCGTGCGCTCGACTTTTGGCGTGGGCACGGCCGGTAGACAGTCTGTTGTCATGTTGGCACGCGCGTGACTGGTGGTTTGAATTGACCAATGAAAGTGCAGAATGTAATCTGAACTCATGCAGCTTGTAGCGAATGCTTTCCGGCCGTGTCCACGCCAAAAGTCGAGCGCACGGGAAGATCGCCGATAGCAGAATGTTTTTCGAGTTTTCTCCGATCAGAAATACCGTGCGATCACCGTGAAGACTGAGTAGGATGTGGAAATTTTGGGGCTTTATGAATATGGTGTTTTTATGGCGATTCTCTGCATTGCTTTGTGATACGAGATCGATTTGTGGGACTCGCTCGTCTGGAGTCACCCGCCTTCCTTCGTTTTATGTCGAGAAACAACACCGCGAACAACACGGAACTAAAAACTCGCCTAAACCGGCCACGAATTGCGGCCAAATTACACACAAGTCACAAAAACAACCCCTTGACGAGTCAAGTGAAGTTTATTTCCACATTCATAACTTTATTTTAGCATTTTGATAACGAAAGTGAATTTCCCATACACAGTCTATAAATCGAGAGCCCGATAGCAAAGGTCATATCGTCTTCTCTCATCTTGAGCTTGGGCCGCCTGTGTATATATATGCCTCGCCTTCAATGAACTCAAATTTATCCTGCTAAATTTAGTTGGTGTTACGGGTTATTGCAAATCCTTAATCACTCAAAAGCCGAACTTTAAGTCGTTTCCACAGAACATGGGATACCAATGCTACACAGCGGAAAACAAATAGAGTTGCAAACAAATAACATTGAGTACCTATACTTTAAAATTAATTTTCTTGAACAAAGACAAACTGCATATGTAATTTTTGGTTTGGCGTATTACTAGTTAATTCTGAGCGCATTTGATTACATATCTATTGTGCAATAGTACAATATATATATATATATATATATATATATATATATATATATATATATATATATATATATATATATATATATATATATATATATATATATATATATATACACCTAATTGCAATATCGTTGCCATATAAAAATGGAAAAAAAAAGCGAAATGTGAAAACCTTAGGCAGGCTCACTACATCTAGGGAATTGCTCTAACGAACGGTTAAAGCTCGAAAGGTCTTTTCGGTGACCAATTTACCTTATATCAACTTAGTTGATAGAAAATCAAAGTATAATGCTGTAGTGTATAAATGCTTTGAGACTTATTAAAACCTGACAATGTAATTTGCATGGCTAATTAATTCCTATTTGGCTTTTTTCTTTATTCTTTTTTCATTTTTGTACGACAACGTTATTGCAACTAGGTGTATGTCTGAACTATTACATATTTGTAAACCATCTTGGACTTTAAGATCAACCAATCAGAGTCTTCTTGTAATACCTAGAAGTAATACTGCAACATACGGTGGTAGGGCATTCTCGATCTGTGCCCCAAAACTGTGGAATTTCCTTCCAGCTACAATCAGAGGCGCGCAAAGTCTTGGCAGCTTTAAGTCCCAACTAAAAACCTATCTTTTTTAGCCATGTTCGTTTTCATTTTATGTCTATGTCTAACTTTATAGTAATTTTTACAAGTTGTACTGGATTATTATGATGTTTCATTTTTTATATTTATTTATGATTACCTGCATGAGCACTTCATTATTATTATTATTATTATTATTATTATTATTAGAAATTTTACCAAATTTAAGCACAATATTGTACTTTTGACTGAATGCCCTCGCCTTTCTTCTTCTCAACAGACGCAGCTACCATTAAGAGCATTTCCTCATCTGAGTCCAAGTCATGGATTGGTCAGACGGTGAGGTTTAAGTGTGTATCAGACGGTGTTCCTACACCAACCCTGTCCTGGGACGCTCCTGAGGGAACCAAATTTAATCCAGTCAAGGCTAAAGAAAACACAGTGGATGTGACAATGAATTCTGATCAAGATTTTGGACTCTATAGCTGCACAGCTCACAATGGTTTTGACCCTGCCTCTATGCCGGTTGGTGTCCGACAAATAAGTGAGTAGACAGTGACTGTGTTTTTTGTTTCTTTGTCTTTAAGGGCTCTTCACTAGGAAGTGCGAATGCAGTGAAAATGCGAATAAAACTAGCTACATTATCAAACAGTAAGAGTTTTCTGTTGTTTTTGTAGTATCGCTGATGAGGAGATAAGACAGATAACCATTTGCTTTTTTTTCCTTTCTAAATTTGAATTTCGGGAAAATTGGTCACAAGTTTGAACAAGTCTTATTCAAAAGGTTTAGTTGCCCGAAGGGGTGTTACTAAAACGAGTAACGCAGTAACGAGAAAACGAGTAACGGGAATACTTTTCCAAGGGTAAAAAATAAAAAAAAAATTACTGCAGAAGGCAAGTCCGTTGAAATCCAACCTTGCAAAGGGGAAAGGGAGGGAAACAAAACCATGGTAAAATGTGGCAACTTTCCCAACATTGGAGCCACTGGAGTCCCCCCCCCCCGGGGGGGGGGAGGGGACCCATGGGCTGATATGGGGACTTTGATAATTATCCGTTTCAAAGTACTGGTATTTCCTCACTGGTGAGCGATTTTTTTGTAGCAAAGTCCACGGTCACTTGGCAATTCTAAACAAATATCGAATACTTTCAGAACGTTAGAAAAAGCCTTTCCGTTGAAATCGTATGAAGATTTTGGACTGCCGGATAGAGACACCAATTCAGATTATTATTGTAAAGTTTTCACCCTTTTAATTTTTTCCCGTTACTTGTTTATATTTTATTTATTTTTATTTTTATTATTTTTCCCTTTTGATTTCTATTGCCATTACTCGTTTTGTTATTTTTTACCCTTGGAAAATTTTTCCCATTACTCGTTTTCTCGTTACTGCGTTATTCGTTTTAGTAGCACCCTGCCCGAAGTAATATCAGTAAAGGATTGTATACAGCAGTAGTGGCTTGTGTTCAATTATTTCTAATGAAACAAGTAAAATGTACTATGGTCGGGTATATTTTGCTAATATGGGTGACAACTGGCTTTTGAACAGCCAGGCACACTGTTTTAATGACAAGAAAGATACCGCTTATATTGTTATTGTACTTTTTTTCTTTCTGAGAGAATTTTAGCAAGTGAACTATTTTCTGTTTGCCTTTTGTGCCACGTCTCAGACTGAAATAAAGTAGCAACCTTATATGTGACTTTGGCAAACAACGTACATCTAGCTACATATCTGTCTTTTTGCAAGGATACTATTTCCGTAGGAATCTAGATTAGCCTTGAATATCTGTAATTAATGTTTTCATCAGATTCCCTAGATATACTTTTTTATGTCAGTTAAAAAGCAGATGTCATCGCGAGGAAAACGTTTTAGTTCAAGAACTTGGATAATAATGAGCGTACTTCTTTGTTCATTCAGAGGCACCAGGTTCACCGAGCATCACCACGACAGCTGACGACATTCAAGCCACTTCACTGGCAGTAAAGTGGATTGCACCAGCTGATGACGGAGGGAGTCCTATCACTGCATACCGAGTGGTCATTCTGCAGGGCGGCAAAGTGATAAAGAATGAAAATGTTGCTAACCCCTTTGTTAGAGAGAAGCTTATCAGAGACCTAGAAAAAAATACTAACTACACTGTTAAGGTCTTCGCTAGAAATTACAAGTTTGAAGGAGAAGTTGGTCAAAAGATAATCAAGACAAAGTATGAAGGTAAGTAATCTCCTGAGTAAGGATAAGCGTTACATGATGGTGATCTCGTGATTTATTTATTTATTTATTTATTTAATTTTTTTTTTTGCGGCATCGTGTCGGTATCCTTGTAGTAAAAACTGTTGGTGCTTTGTTGGAGAAAGTACCAGTTTGTTGACAGCGAGTTCAGAGTGGCAGAGGCAATGTTCAGAAAATCGCTTACATCGTAGGCTGATTTTGTTGGTCCCTCGTAACAAACCATTTCAACCAGCCTTGTTTGTCATTTGCTGGACCAACTGTCTTAATAAATTGTTTTCATTATTTTGCCATCTGCCCTTAGCCGATCAGTGGACCATGGCCAACCAAAACTTACCTACGCCCCACAAAATGTTAACGGTCTGACATACATGTAATATTCAGCTAATCTCTTAGTAAAGGAATAAAAATTTACCTTTAGGATTGTTTTGTCTCACCAAAATGGTGTCCTAAGGAGAAAGAAAACAAATGTATATGTGTATTTGCAGTCTTGTAGTACAAACACCTAGACTGCGGAAAGTGCGTCTTTTACTTCCTGACTCGGCTAGCAAGAGGGAAACCAGCAAAGTATCTGATCATCAATTTTCTCCATTTTTGATCTGATTGTTTCAACTAAAATGATAATTGAGCCTTTCTTCATTTGCAAGGCAGCCTGTACTATACCGTGTTGTTATTACCTGACCCTTTATGTGGCTATAATAAATAAATTTACCTTCTTCGTTAATCACGGGGATCATTATGTAGCTGAGTGGTTTGTAATTGGCCCTATCTGCCTCCTTTAGGACATAAAATGCTTTATTTTGCTTACAAAATATTCTACATTTAAACACAACATTTGACTCAGAACAAAATCAAATAGAATACCACAAAGGTTGTCGCTTGTGAGAGGTCCTAGCTGTAGCGTTTTGATTCGGAACTGCTTAAGATGGGATCTTTTTTTTTCTAGTGAAAATCTCGAAATACACTTTTCGACCTATGGTTGGTTCTAATCCAATTTCTTAAAGATGAAAAAAAAATAAGAAGGAGGGTAATTCTTAAAGATTCGACAACATCTTTGTTCAACTGTGTTTGAAAGTTCTTGCTATCATTCTTGTGCATTTATATAAGGAATCCCAGCTGCCGCAGAAATTATAGGCTTGCCTGCAGAAACAAAGGAGGTGGAAGTAACCATAAAATGGAATGAGTCACAGAATAATGGAGCATCCATAACACAGTACACTGTGTATCAAAGAACTGTGAGTGATGATGGTACACCACGAAAATGGTACACACTTTACGTAATTAAAGATCCAACAGACCGAAAAGTTGCTGTTAAACTGGAGAAAGGCAAGCACTATGAGTTTCTTGTGACTGCCACAAATAGATTTGGCGAGAGCTTGAAAAAAGGGGAAAAAATCAAGAGAATCGTGGTCTTAGGAGGTAAGTGTATGATTATAGTTTTGTTTACTAAAAAAAATTGTCATGCAATGTAAGGAAAAGACAAATTTACAAATTACAATAATAAATAGACTAAATTTTAATAAAATTGCTACTGAAATACTAATCTACTAGGCAAGCCCGTACAAGCTTTCTATTACCCTAATGTCATCAAGTCCCTTTATAACAGTAGTAATTGAGAAAGACCCCGTATGTTATATAAGTTAGTTCCACAAAGCAGCTCCACTCTATGATGTGCTACGTTTTTGAACGCAGCTTTTGCATCAGATGGGATAACGAAAATTGTTCCTCGAGCCTCTAAAAGCATATTTATGTCTGTGGGATGTTGAACAGACAAGTTTGGCAAATAATCCGGTGTCGTTCTTAAGCGGCCTTCACACGTCAAACTAATGTTGGCCAACTCATGTTGGCAAACTCAATCGGTGTGTGTGAACGACACAACATCGACATGTTGGCAAACTGTTGGCGACAAATAGAACTTGTCCCTATTCTCGCCAATTTTTCGCCAACAGTTTGCCAACATGTTGTTGTGTCATTCACACACACCAATTTGAGTTTGCAAACACGAGTTGACCAACTGTAGTTGGACGTGTGAAGGCCGCTTTAGGGGAGTCGTATCAGAACGAAGTATCCTTTTCTCTTGAGTTTCACATGCATATCAGCAGAGGGGGGTATTCGGACGGACACGATTGTGTATTTTCTAAAGGTTACTACTTACCACTGGAGACACTACTGTACTTTCTCGTTGTATTATTTAGCATCTTTTTCTGTCGTAAATGTCGGGGTTTGTTCAGTTACTGTCAAGGGTATCTTACCTTGCGAATATCAAAATATTTTTTTTACTTTTAAATGCATTATGTTAGGGTAGACTTTTAGCTCATCCCTTTACAAATTAACTAAGTAAGGAGCTAAATGCATTTCGATATCTGCGTAGGCGTTCCGGCAGCCGTTCAATTTACAGCTGAAGAAAAGGGTGGTGTTATAACATTGAAATGGAAAGAACCAGAAAACAACGGAGCAGCCATTAGAAAGTATTCTGTCTACCAAAGATTCGTGAATGATAAGGAGTGGAAGAAGCTTGAGGACATAACCGATACCTCCAAACTTGAGTATGATCTTAAAGGGGCTAAAGGCAAGGAGTATGAATTTGTGGTGACTGCGACAAACAAATATGGCGAGAGTTCAAAGACGCGAAACATACAGAAGATCAAAATGTTGGAAGGTAAGTTTAATGTTAAAGGTGTCAAATAGTTTGCGTCTTGCTTGATAGCCTAGCAGACGCAGCGTAGTGTTCAGATAAGGTTTTGGGCAAGAACAACTACAACGCATACTTTTTTAATTGCAAATTTTACAGGAACACTATCCCGTTTTTCGTCTTCTGAGTTTCTTCCTGGAGACTCTTCTCCATTATTCTTTAAACACTGACTGGCGTTTTAGCATTTTTAATTACGGATTTAATTACACTGGGGCCGAAAAAATAAGAGAGACAAGATCAGAAGACGAATATGTATATTTTTTTATTATGAGAAGGAATTATAAGGGCACGAGAGGACACAAGTGCAGCGTGTATAAATATTAATTGCACGTGAATAACCGTAAAATAGACCAGGAAAAACAAAATAAAACTGTTGCTCGTTGAAAGTTAATAACGACTGAAACTTGACCGAGATTCAGCCTTCTTCTCTTATTACAGAAATGTTTATTCAGCCTCAAACTCACTGGAACATCAAAAAGAATTATTATTCTAACGGCAATCAATTTAAGAGAAAAATCTGTAAGGGCAGGTTAGAAATTTATTTTCTATTTATGCAAATTACGAACTTTTTGGCTGATTTGTGCTGCATTTCGGCAGTTTTAAATATAAACATCTTAAGATCGCAGCCACCTAGGAAGCTCAATGTACATTACGAATGCTTTGATATCATAAACGATCCTTCAACTGAAAAGAGAAAGTGTTAAGTTTTATCTTTCCTGAAATATTGGATAAAATTGCAGGAATGACCCAAATCAGCACGTAAAAAATGAATCATCATTTACTTGAAAACGCTCTTACAGATTTTTCTCTAATTTCGCATACAAGTTGTGTAGGTTGAGTAGTTCAAATAGTTCAAGTTTCATCATAAAGTGTCTGACTAGTTTTCGAGATATTCGACATGATTTAAAATAAGGGGTTGTCCATTACCGTTGGTATGGTGACAGCTGTTGCTAGGAAACCAGTGACAAAATAAACTTTGATCATATGTTGAAAAGGTGGTGAAGTATCAAGGAAATCGAAGTTTACCTTCTATGCGAAATTTTGACTTCAAAAGGTACACTCTAGGGCCAAAAAAACTGTTGTGAGCCTCCTTAAGGATCTTCTGAAATCAAAGCACGGATTCGAAAACTTAACAACACCCATGTTTGGTTTCCGGCTGGGTTCAAACTATTTACCACGGTATATCATAGGTTATCTAATTTCTCATACATCAATATATTTTCTTTCATAACGTCCACAAAGCCACCGGATACTCAAACAGGTAGAAAATGAACGTTGATACAATTGATACTTCAATTTCTACACTTAAATTATTCCAAGGGTAGCTATCTGTTCAGGGTTAATTCCTTAAGTATTCTACGCCATAAGCCAACAAGACATCAAACAAAGATGCAGAAAATAAATAACTGAATTTAAGAATAAGCACCTGTACTTCCTGAAAGCTTCTCTCAGGAAAGCAGAGAATTTATTTCAAAGTAAAATCAAAACTTGCAATGAAACCCTGCTTGAAAGAAATGAGAACAGCTCTAAAATACTTTCTCTGAATGTAAATCCCTGCGAGCTAGCTCCGCCCCAACTCGCAGATCAGTCAGGCTGAATGTTGACATGTAAGAAGCATTCTGGATAACGGCTCAATATCGTAACGGGAGGAGGATGAGACATGGCTTGGTTGATTTCCTAGTATAGGTAGAGTACGTGTTCCAAAAGACTATTATCAGTATTCTACGACAAGTGTCATCATCTATTACTTACTTGAGTGAAAAATAAAGCACGACTACATTGGCACAGATTATCGTTAAAGCTATATATATGTGCATTTCAGGTCGTTCGTGTGATTACCAGAAGATACTTCTTCATGATACCTACGTTACTGTTGTCATTGTACTTGTCGTAGTTATACTCATTCTACTTGTCCTGCTTTGGGGAACGCGGCGTTGTCTTGGTGAGTGAGTCCTGCTGATTTGAATCAACAATTCCTTGCAGAAAAAAAAGGTGGACTATAATACTAGTTTCAAATTGCCCAGTTACTAATGCCAGTGTGTTCTGGTTATTGCAGGAAACCCTGCAGCAAACAAGTAAGTGTATTTCTTGTTCATAAATTAGTAACGGAGGTCAAAACGTTCCCTGCTAGCAGAGGTCTCTCAAGGCGAGAAGGAGAGAGACCTCTGCCAAGATCCGACGCGTTCTTTTATGTAGCTGCCGTCCAGATTTGTGGTCGAAACTGACTGGTTTTGATTCAAAGCCGGTTTCCGTTACACAAGTATGCGCATGCTCTGTTCTATTGTTTGCTGAAAATTTCTGGGCCCACGTTGCTTAGTGTAATTTCTACACATCAAGATCTGCGTCAAGATCAAAATATCAAGAAAATAACATCACTTCAGAAGAAAATTAATTTCTGATTTCCTTAGAAAACGCGATACATTTGCGTGCCTTCCGACAGGCTAGGGCAAATCTCTGATCTTCCGACTGACCATTCGCCTAGCCAATGAGTTCCAGTTTTGAAGCAAGAAAATCGAATGACTATAAACAAAAATACCGCTGGGCAATATTCCTTCAGGATAATAAAGGCATTTCTTTTATCCCAACATTTCGGGTTATTTTCCTTTGTTCGCCGCTGTAGTTTTAGTGAAACTCCGGATTTACTATAGAGTACGCGGTAAAAGGTAAGATAGTTTGATGTTTGTTTTCCTTTGAATTGTTCGTCAAATTTCTCTTGGAATTTCAGCTATTCCCTTAGTAAAGTAGAAAATACATTAATCGCAAAGTTGATTTTTAGTGTGTTTCACAGACGCGGCAAGATCCTGGCAAACCGAGCCAGCCCACCTCATCGGCCCCTAAATTTGTAAACATTGGCTTTGTTTTGCTACACGCTGAAAGATCGCCTTCTCCACGAACACAAACATTCTTGCTTTCGGACGCTGTTTTCTCATAACATTCAGTTAATGCGAGCTTTCCCTCGTCAAAATCTTTACTTCGCTTAATCAGAGATTCAATGCACCGAAAGCACTTTTTAGACTTTTTACACAGCCGTGACGATTCTCGTTGAAGTTCTCCAGGAATTGCGTGATCACGCTCGTCAAGTGTTCTATCCGCTTAACTAAAGTTTAATCCACAGAAAAGGCAGTCGCCGTCTTTTCCTGTAACTGCTGGCTTTCTTGGTGTCCCCCGGAGAAAAAATGTTGAGGAGCTCACGGCATTTCCCGATACAGCTCTTAAAACTTTCACACATCTCGCTGCCACGGCTGCTGACCTTTCGCGCAAACCGGTTTGCCAAGGTCGTATCTCACGTGACCAAAATGTCACTCTTTTTTAAGGAAACGCTAACGCATGCGCGACAGGAAACGCGTCGGATCTCGGCAGAGGTCTCTCTCCTGAAGGTCTCTCTCTCTCTGAAACGCAGAGGTCAAGGCTCCTTCTCGCTTTGAGAGACCTCTGCTAGCAGGGAAGTCAAAACGAACATTCACAAAACATAAAGAACATGTTCGACCACAACTAGGCATCGTGGATCACGTTAAAAATCTTCTAAATTCGGGCTTGAATACAGAAACGACTATTAAGTTGTGAGGAGTTAAAACATATTACTTTTCGGCAGCAAATTAATGTAACAAAACGCTTTCTTTTAGTAACAGCTTGAGGTTTTGCTCCTAGAAACCAGGAAACGTAGCCTCCCACACTGTTTTTAGGGGAGTCGTATCACCCTCCTCCCCACAAAAAAGGACTGCTTGGAAGGCTATTAGAAACGCAGTTCAAAGATTAAAATCTCAAGTCTTGAAGTGTTTTATGTTTGTTTGGAAAACATAGATATTATTCTTATTACTTTTTAGAAGAAACAAATGCCTAAGATGCGGGGATCTGGTGGCTATGGTAAGTGATTTGTCACCCGCGAGATTTGTTCTAGTGTAGCAAAGTCTTTGGATTAAAACAAATCGTAGACCCTTAGGCTTATACTGGTTTACTTGAGATCCACTTGCACTAAAAAGGACGTAGCAATGACCATTTCAGAACACCACCTTGTTGTTGCGTCGGGTAGCACCAGTTAGCATTTTTTTCTTCGCATGTTTAGATTCTGGAAATGTTTACTTTGTGGCCACATGATCGTGAATTGTTTGCGAATAGACATGGATGATTGAGCCATTAAGATTGAGTCATTTAGGTTAAGATTGAGTTGATTCCACAAATCACTTATTGTATTGCAGTCTGGGGCAACTGTGCTGTTGCCATGTTCACAGAAATTGATAGATTACATATTAAAGTAGCTAGAATTATTCACAAAATCCCAGAGGATATTTTGGATTATTATGTTCTGGATCATATTAACCCTATTTTGCCTGGGTTTTTTTTTTGAGTTTCTGAACCTGAGGAGGGGCACCCCTCCCCCCATAGATCTCGAAAAGTATTCACGCTCTTGTGATATGAAACTTTGCAAGTTTTTAGCACTTCATTAGCTTAACAGATTGGGTTTATGACGTGTCGATTATGACGTGTCATGACGTCACTGTGACGTCATAAACCAGCCATTTTGGATTTTGAGGCCGCCATCTTAACTCCCGAGCCTGCAGTCATACAGTTGATAATGACGACATCGGAATATGAATTTTTTTCTAAGAAACATACTTAATCAAAACAAGGCCAAAAAGGTAAGGATAACTTTCTTCTTACAAACCTATGGGAAAAAACTGAAAAAAAAAACTGAAAAAATCCCAATCGACAGGTTATTGACACAGGAAAATATTCAATAAATAAATTTTGGTAATAAATTTCAGGAAAAGTCACGAGATTTGGTGATTATTCGTCTAGCCGTACAAAACTTATAATTCGTTAAAGTCAGCGCGGGCACAATGTGCCCCCCCCCCCCCCCAACCTAAATAGGGATAAGTGGCAAGACCTGGGATACCTATATAAACGTGGGATAGCCATTGAAGTATTCAAGGTTAAACAAGGTCTTACAACAGACTGCTACTAGTTCTTACGTTTACTAAATCGAAGTACAAAGGCCTGCTCGTCGAACTAAAACCAAAGAAAACAGAAGTTAGCAGAAACAGTTTCTCATTTAGAGCTCCCATAGTATGGAATTCACTACATCGTAATACTAGGGACGAAGAAAAGCTTAACGGATATAGAACAGCGTTGAAAAGGAATAAAACACGATTATCCAAAGTACCTTTTCACAAAGGAACTTTAAAATTGACAATAAGGACCTTTTCAATTTTGTGTATTATTAATTTGATAGCTTCTATTCAAATATTGTAAATATGTCATTAGTTTTAAGCAATTTTAAAGTATATATTGTAAATACGAATTGTTATTAGTTTTAAGTAATTTTAAAGTAGGTCCACATCAGCTTTAATAGTTGCCAATTTTGACCTACGTCAACAAATAAGGTATGTATGTATGTATGCATGTATGTATGTATGTATGTATGTATGTATGTATGTATGTATGTATGTATGTATGTATGTATGTATGTATGTATGTATGTACTTGTAATAGACAACAGGAGATAAATTTCTACTAAGCCACCAAATCTGCATTAAATGCAGTCTTTACCTACAGAAATAATCGAATCTCAGTGTGGTGCAATCTCTTTATCCTTGTTGTCACCGCCACCTTATGATTGCCAAAAAGAAGCTCGTGCATTATTTTCCTATGGAAAACGCCCTTAATCCGGACACCACGTGACCGTTGGAGGTATTAGGTCTTTAAATAGTATTTTTGTCCCCGACAATTCTCTCTAGAATCCCATAGCCGTCCATGAGGAGGACTCAACACAGCCCTCAATAATGGCGCATTCGAATGACCCTCCAACCTATCCAACCCCAGCAGGGGAAGATAACATGCCACTTCATCCCTCAACTAGATGCTGGGAAATCAGTCGGGAACAAGTTAACATTATCAAAGTCATCTGTAAAGGGGCCTTCTCTCAAGTTGCGCAGGCAACGGTGCGAAATTTACGTGGTAGCCAGGAAAGCACTACAGTGGCAGTGAAAATGCTGAAAGGTATACGTATGATGTTAATTTGCGAGTCTTTTAGATTTTTTGGACATGCTCGCATTACACGCTTTCACTTATGAAACCATCCTATCAAATTGCAGATCCAGGATTTTTCCCTGTTTGTATTTTGAATTATAGACTTTCCAAGGAAAATTATTTTACGCACAAAACGTTGTAACATTGCGAAGGGAAGAAACGTCAGGTGACACAATGGCAAAATGAGTGCTTGTGCACTAACTCGTTCACACATTCCCTGCAATAAATAGGTTATAAAATTTGTGACCTTCCAAATAGCGCCTTGATGCTTGCCAAATGCACCGCGGTGACTTCGAGAGCCTTTTAAAGAGTAAGTTGCCTTTACCATTAAGTCAGTTATTTTATTCATGTTACTTGAAGCTACATGTGTATTTTGGAAGGTAAGGCCAACAAGTAAAGTTAGGTAGTTGTAATTTCGAGCTGAGTGGTTGCATTTTCAAGTGCTGAAAAGGGGTACTAGTTCTAAAGCATAAAAAGTTATAAACACAAGCTTTGTTGTCGAGGAAGCGAAACTTTCTCAGACCCAAAGTTGTACATACACATAGGAGAGCGATACATGACTAGTTATTTATAAATGGCATTTGATGCAGTCAGTAACTACGGTAGCACCTGGGAAATACATCAAAATTCACCACAATAAAAGTTATTTGAAAGCCATATTTTTAGTGAACCCCGGGTAATAACTGAACGCAAGCTTTTCTCTAGTCATTTACAGACCTACTTTCATTTTCTGTGAACGATAAAACCCGTTTCGATCCATTGCTGTCCTGGGATCAAGCTAAAACGTGAAAAAGAGTTCGTTTGTTCCACGGTCAATTTTCCAATGCACCAAAACAAGCAACCAAACGCAGTCATTTTGTCGCTGTGTCAAGTCAGGTTTGAGAAGAAGGGTAACCATTAACATTAATCCTACGTGGAATTAAATGCACAGTCCTTTACTCCGTGTAACAGCACATTACCCTCTGAAACGCTTTTCTTTCTTTTCTTTGTTTTTGTTTTTTATCTGCAGCAAACGCACCGGTTTCAGATAGAAACGACCTACTGTCAGAACTTGAGTTGATGAAAAAACTGAAACCACATCCTCACGTGATCAAACTGATGGGATGTGTCACAGAGAGCGGTATTGAGAAAATTGTTTCAGTTTTTGAGAAAATTATCTTCATATCTTTTAGCTTCACTAAATTCAAATATATACGTGGAAAACAGAAAGACATGGTGAATTGAAAGAGGTTATTTCAGCTACATCAGACGGGAACATAATATTAGGTACTTACAAAATTCATTACGACGTGAAACCGCCATGTAATTAGTTCGAAGTGTTTGAATACCTTATTCTGACAGACAGTATATTCAGCTATTATCACCCACTCCTTCAGTCGTGTAAAACACAGGAAAAGAATCTAATTCTATTAGTCAAACTTAACTGAGAAAAAGGACGAACTTTTCATCTAGCTCATGAGAAGCATGTAATAAGTCATAATAAGCCGGTCAATAAGTCATAATCTTTCACTCATAGAACAATATCTTGTTTTTCCTGGCCATAGACCCTCTTCTGGTCCTTATTGAGTACGTACCATTTGCTGACCTGCTGATGTACTTGAGGAAAAGTCGAGAGTTGCACGATACATACTATAAAGACCCAGATGTGAAGCCGCAGACCAATCTGACTTCAGAACAGTTAATAAAGTTTGCATGGCAGATTGCTGATGGCATGTGTTATCTGTCCTCGAAAATGGCAAGTTAGCTTAACAACCCTCCCCCCCCCCCCCCCTTCCAAGAAATGACTTCTTTCTTCATAAATGTTCGGCGTCTGGCGTCTTGTTTTGAAACAAAAATGATTTTTTTTCTTTTTTTCCCAAGTCTAGATTATACATCGTGATTTGGCAGCGAGAAATGTTCTCGTTGGTGAAGGAGAGAAGTGTAAGGTGACAGATTTTGGGATGGCCAGAAATGTGCATCAGGATGGTATTTACTCCAGAAAAAGTTGGGTAAGTTAATTCAACATGGTATTAATCTAAAAGTATGGTCGAAGAATAATATTCGCAGTGACAAAGCAGCTTACATTAATTTTAAGATTCTCGCGACTTTCTGAGGCATACGAAAAACGCTAAAACTAGGTTGAAAGATAAAAATAAAAGCTTTAAAGAGTACGATGTACAATTGGCACACTGGTAACCAAAAAAATTCATTTTTGAAATATTATTCTTAAATTCAGGTAGAGAGCCCAAGCAAGCTACGGATGACAATTGTTTTCAGACCCTTGAAGTAACGTTGGAAAATGAGTTATGAATATACACCGTCTATGCTCGAGTACACTTATACCCGTCAGCTTTAAACAATATTGTAATCGTATGTATTTACAGCCGCCAGGCGCTTGAGACGTCGCAACGCAGATTTTTTTCAGACTCCTCTTGAAGCGTTTCCGATAAATATGGCTCTTGTCTAATAAAACTCCAAGGGCCCGATACAATGTCACTTATGTGAATAACATTGTCACAAATTGAGATCATAGAGATACTGTGGTCTACCTAAAATCATTGCCTGGGTCTTGGAACCCTTGACATGAAGAAAATTCTCAGAGAACCATCGAGATGAGCTTACAATATCTTTGTTGAGAGAGTACGCCAAATCTGCAGGCACTCGCTCGAGTTGTCATCTGCATATAGTCCAGTCCATTAGCGTCGAAATTTACGAAAATCATGGCAAATTGCATAAAAGCACCAAATTTGGCATACATGTCCTTGAGGGCATATAAAACAAATTTAGAAGGGGCGCCACGTGATTCGAGTATCCGGGGGGCCACAGCACTCAAATTAATTTTCATTCATGGTCACAGGACTCGCACGCTCATGAACAGACCACTCACTGGCAAACGGATATGATGGGCTTTTTTAACTGGCCTTGTCGGCGAACGGTAGAGAATGACAACAAACAGCCGTTAAAGTTTACCGAGCCACATATCCTTGTATTTTCCGCTTCCTTTTCGCTTGCCTGGGTTCCCTGTGGTCAAATAGACTTAACAAACTGAATCGTTACACTTCCGATAAATGTCAAGGGAACAATAATTATTAGTTGACAAACAGTCCCAAATCAGCAGCTCAAATCGCAAAGGAAACCGTTGCCTGCTACAGCTATTCAAACATTACTTATTTTAGGTTATTTTCGTCATACGTTCAGGAACATGTACGGCGACCCATTAAGGAGAAGGATAACTGAAAGAACTGACTTCCATTATTAATTGTTTTGAATTACGTTTCTTTACAGCCTCTCCCCCATTAAGTTTCTCTAGACACTAAAAGCAAGTCGGGTTGACGAGAAATCTGGAAAATGTCAGATGTTTTAAATGTACTGTTGAGAAAAACATATCGCGAGGGACATTTTAACGTCACTGACATATCTGCCTTTACTTTAAACGTCAGTTTAATTCACAGTACAATGACTGAAGAAACAAAATTGGTAACGAACATTAATTATGAAATAATCATATATTTGAACTGCGGATAATGATAGAATTGTATGAAGACCATTGCAGTGAAGGTGTTTCAACTTAAACAGTTGAAAAGAAACAACCTGAAAGAATTCAGGCTTGAACGGCGATCGAACCCATGACCTCTGCGATACCGGTGCAGCGCTCTAGAGGGCTATGATTATTTCATATATTAATGTTCATTTCTTTATCTACGGGATAAATACGAACTCTCAACTGACCAGCTCCCAGTTGGCTTTATAGTTCAGTTGGTTAAAGCGCTGCACCAGTATCGCAGAGGTCATGGGTTCGATTCCCGTTCAAGCCTGAATTTTTTTCAGGTTTCTTCTTTTCAACTGCTTAAGTTGAAACACCTTCACTGCGATGATCTTCATGTAATTCTAAAATTGGTAACGTTCAGTTCAATCTGCCATGAGTCGTATGTCACCAGCGGGTACCATAAGAAGCACGTAAG
Organism: Siderastrea siderea; assembly: GCA_964030785.1. Taxonomy (NCBI): domain Eukaryota; kingdom Metazoa; phylum Cnidaria; class Anthozoa; order Scleractinia; family Rhizangiidae; genus Siderastrea; species Siderastrea siderea. Next base: position 35,208,242 of record OZ034975.1, read on the forward strand.
CTTGCTAAGCTCTCTTTCACGGTAGTCAACCAGCTCCAACGATTAGTCACCACTTTTTCCAGCATAGTACGTTTTCCTTTCTTTTTTGTCTTGCAGTTCTTAATTCAGTACACCGCTTAACATTGCTTATACCGATAACATTAATCGAGTCCCTCCCTTTGAGAAAACAGGGGCACCCAACGGTTCGTTTTCGGAGGAATATCTGTTCGGCAGACCGAAGTCGCCTGAGATATTCGGATTTAATTGCAGTGAAAACTATAGATTTCTGTGGCGAAACATCACCTCACGGATTTTGTTAAAAAGGTGACTGATTAATTCCTTTTATTTTCGGAGGGACAAATATGTCATTTAGAGCGTAAAATAAGGTCAGCTAGCATTTTCGGAAAGAAATTAGCAGCTCGGAAATTCGACGGATAGGATTCCCTTTCCTAAAATTGTCTGCACTGATTTTCAGCTAAAAACGCCGAATAATTCAACTTGTATTATCTCACTGAAATATGCCCTTAAAAAGCTTGGAAACAATCTTAGAAACCAGAAAATGATATTTCAGGTATTTGCTAAAAGTTTCTCTTTGGGTGCCCCTAAGAAAAGACGCCGAGGTCTGCAGAACAGGAGTTTATTGTATGTTTCACGCGAGTGTTCGCCTGAAAAACGCGTAAAACATTAATCAGGCTAAATTACTTGCGACTATTAGATTCCGAATACAACGCATAAACGGAGAGCGAAAAGGCGTAGATACGGCGACGAGCTCAATCTTTTGCCCTAGAATAGCGAGGGACGTGAATAATTACCGTCTTAGTGTTTCAGTGTTGGTCTTTTGAAGAACGCGTAGATCAGAGGGGATGGTTATTGTAATAGGCCAGAATCTTCTCTGACAACATTACGTGTTCTTCACGATTAACGTAAAAAACGCTATTGCTTCGTTATTTTATTTTTACCATCACATGTATTTGTTTTTCCTCTGAATGTAGCTAGCGGCCTTAGCAGTTCACACCTACAACCATCTGCAGAACAGGCGTTTTTAATTAATGCCTGTCATGTATTTTCCATTAGTCCGTCTTATGTTTGTTGTCCACCAGACCACAGGATACCCAGGGTCATGAGCAGATCTCTTGGTAGACAAATATACATACAGTATGTGGATTTGATGTGGCAAGTAACTCCAATGACTGATTATTATCATTTGCTCCGTTCGCTGATGAAATCAGTTAAAAAGTTCCCTACAATAATTCGATTTTGCTATTAGTGATTTGTTAGTGAGCCTGGTTGTCTTGTGATCAAGTTATTGACAATAGATTTGCGTTCCACGGTCCCCCGGATGCTCGGATCTCGTGGCACCCCTTCTCAATTTGTTGTATATGGTCTCAAGAATATGTGTGCCCAATTTGATACTTTTACGCGATTTGTCACGATTTTTCTCTTAACGGACCAGACTAATACAAACGGCTGACTACTTGAGCTAAATCGTTTTTCTATTCGTGCTCACAGGGTCGTCTGCCTGTTAAATGGACTGCTTATGAGGCTTTGATGTATGGAACATACACAACACAGAGTGATGTGTAAGTGCCTCATTTTGATCAAAGCAATGTCAGTTGCTTTCTGGGTAGTACAATTTGTTATTCTTTCACAGAATAAATGAATCTTTCACGTATCATTTCTTTAAACATTTTTGGAACATTTTGATAACCTTCGTTCCCTGTACCTCTTGTAATGAAGTGAGCGAAGGTTACTAGTAAAATAAAAGTGTTTATTGGGATCCCCGAAAATTTGCATATTATTAAACACCTGCGCTACCTAGCTAAGTGAGGGTTTAATGCAACCGTCCCAGACCAGGCCGAGTATAAGCGACATTAAGTTGCAGCTGTAGAAAATCGTCTAACAATCCAAGACTGTTTTCGTAAATTTTTCACTGATGTTTTGGGTGATTTATACAATCGGTCGCTCACGGTGTTAAATGTTCACAAAATGAGTTTTTGAGAAAGGTTAAAAATTTCGATAATAATATTGCATCACTTAACATAAACTTGCTTTGTATTGATCATTGAAACCGGAAAAAAAAAACAGTTTAGTCTCAGGCGAACTAGGTTTAGGCCTGCTTGAGCACGTACTTTTTGATCCGTATTTCTTCAAAAAGTCAGCTTTTAAGGGATTTTTACTTGACGTAAAGGCCTCCTATGAGAATGGAAAATTGGAATGGACTTTCAGACGTTTTCGCAGATGAGCCGTACGTTACTCATCTGCCTGTTTTGTGGTGTTTACTGTTGCGCTAACCTATCTACGTACATGAAGGTATTGACTGGTAACTGACAGTGTCATTGAAAGAGAGATAGAGAGGCGAAGTCCTTGTTTCTACTCTATTTAACTAGGATAATTATCCTATATATCCCATTTGTTTGTAGTTGGAGTTATGGCATCCTGCTGTACGAGATTCTCACTGTAGGTAAGTTTTCTTCGTTGTTTTACTTCCTATTCGATTTTCAGACGACTTACACACGAAACAACGATGTTTTTAAACATGGTGACACAATGGATACGGAAAATGTATGTTTAGGCAGCGCATTAACTGCGTGTCTTATGTACGTAAAGTTACCCAGCATGGTTAATAAAATCAAAATTTGTGCCATCTAGGTGGATCTCCATATCCGGACATAAAGGCTCGACAAATCGACGCGAAACTTCAAGAAGGGTACAGAATGCCAAAACCAAGACACGTTGATGAAAGGCTGTGAGTAAATTTAATTTGTTTCTAATAAGTATTAGGCATGCCACATAACAATCTTCAGTACGTGTCATTGTTGACTGGCTGTCGTATTGGAGACATGAGGCCATTTTTAAAATAGTCTTTGATTAACTGACAATACTTGAACGAGGGGAGCTACTCTGTGAAACGCAATAATCACCATGGCTATCAAATCCGTATTTGATAGAGATTTTAATTTCGACGGAATTCTGCCTCAACGGCCTATTTTAGGCATCCAGAATATATGTATATAAGAAGCGCTTTTATTCTTACGAGTTGCAAATTGTTTGTAGTCAGTTTTGGTCAGGTATTTATTTTTGTATTTGTTTTCATTTTTTTTGCACGAGCCCACAAGCTGTACAGCTTTTACTTATATCGTGCATAAATAAAACCTGTCTATATCCATGTCTATGTCCATGTCCATGTCTATGTATGTCTATGTCTATGTCTCTGTCTATGTATGTCTATGTCTGCGTACTGGAGAAAGCCTATCGCTATCGTACGTTAGAAAACTAGAATGACAATCACAACAAAGAAAATGTGCTGATTCGCTTTTTGCTGGGTAAAATTCGCCTTTAATCCAATCAATACTGAAGTCTTCTCTGTTGAAAGATATATACTTCTACTGAGTGCCCTTAACCGAATATGAAAGATGAATAGGACGGCATTTCCTCGTGCTGATGATTTAAATTTTACTAAATAGACTTCAGGGTGATCATCGAACGGTCTTCTTTTTGTTTGTTTGTTTGTTTGTTTGTTTGTTTTCGCATACAGTTACTTAGTGTTCTCACTCTACTCACGTTAGACAGCAGTCACAAGAAATATCCCCTGTGCACTGCCTATGAGCTGATTGAACGTGTTTTAAAATCTTACTCTAAACAGTGGCATCATAATCGGGCCCCAGGAGGGGGAGGGGGGGGTACTCCAAGTGTCAAATGACGGGGATGATCGAATAGGGGCAAAAATCAAAACCCAAAAAAATCCCTAGGGCTTCCAACAAAACCCAAAAAACTCCCTGGAATAAAGATTAACCCACAAAAGATCCCATGCAGAATTTCCGAGCCTTAAAAAATTCCAGAAAGGCTTAAATGAAATAACACGAAAAAACCCACTAGAAATTGAATGTTTGTGTTTGTTTATTTTCATGATACCAGCTAATTTTATCTTTTCCTCATCTGGTAGTCATTCTAACAACACTAGGGACACCCAAGAACATCTGCTGTTTCAACAATAACATTATGAATGACAACTCTAAACAAGACCATCCGAGCAAGAACAAGTTTGGTTGTACTTTATTCGCAGAACTACGCGGCCGGGATACGCGGGCACTACCACGAAACTTCAGATTGTTTTGAATACCCCAAAAAATTCCTACTTAAATCAAGCGACCCAAAAAAATACTTGCCAAATTTTCCTACCCAAAAAAATCCCGGAATCAAAAATGTCAAAGCCAAAAAAATCCTTCGAACATTCTCGTCACTTGAAATCCGGAGTACCCCCCCCCCCCCCTGGGAATCGGGCTGTATTCGAGTTGCTGTTAATAATGGTTGCTTTTGTTAATGGCTAAGATATCAGATCATGATGAAATGTTGGCAAGAAAACCCAAATGCTCGCCCCACTTTTGAGAACCTAAGGCAGACGATGAAAGATATGGAACGAAACCACAAGGTAAATATAAGGAGGTCATTTTGAAGAAAGAATGTGTTTATTTCAGGGAAAGCAGTATCATATAACTCAGTCACGTGTAACATGACTGGTTTAAAGGACATGGTTTCTGCCACTTATTTGATTCCACTGAATTATTTTAACAAGCACTTGTTCTGTTACCTAAGTAATACGAATTACTTTTTTCATGTTCAATACATCTTTATTCAGTTTCATTTAATGTAACTGGAACATGAAATGGCTTTCTGATGGTGTGGTAAAACGGGGGGGGGGGGGGGGGACAAGGGGGCTTAAACCTCCCGCTTCCCGTACCGTTTAATCGCGGTTCCCGCCCTGTATTTTTTGGCTCCTGCCCCTTTGCATTTTTTTGATTGCGAAATATTGCGCAGTGTTGCGTAATTTTTCCCTTTTTCTCCCGCTTCCCGCCACCTTGGGAATCCCGCTTCCCGCCCCCTCTTCTCCCGCCTCCCGTACACCTCCCGCCCCCTTTTCTCCCGGTCTCCCGCCCCCCTGTCCCCCCCCCCCCCCCAATAAAACGAAATCCGCCACAAGAATGTTTTCATTATATTCCAGAATACAAGCAGACTGTTCTTGGCATATCAACCCCTTAATGTAACCGAAACGTCTGGTGTGGTGTATGAACTTTCCACAAATTCCAGCTGACGTATATATATTTTTATTTACAGACATGTGTCACCTCAGCAAGTACGACAACAGCCTGTACGCTAAGATCAACGACCTGAAAGCAGATTAGCTGTTCATTTGCATTTGAATCAACCAGTGTTTTGGTCAACAAAATATTTTATGGTAGTTCGCTATGAACCAGCCATTCGAAACCAACAATTTTTAATCGTGTTTGCCAACGCTAACGGCCATCTGCATAGATTTTTAATGTGATTTTAGTAGAAAATATTTCAGAGATTTTAATTAGAACGAGTATTTGTTGCGGATGTTATTTTCAAGGAAGCCGTAAGAGATACTATTCAAGCATACGGACTATAAAGTCATAGTTAGAGAATCAGACCTTATGGCTTCGAATAAGCGCAGAATGTGATTTTTCTATAATAGTGTTATAGCGCGAAGCGCGCTACAGTTTCCACTAAACCAGAGTCTATCTTTTTCTCGAGGGTAGAGAGTAGAGGGTTTCATGTCGAGGGTCGAGGGTAACCTTTTTTTCCCATTTTGCTTAATTAACAAAGAAAAATTAAACCGAATTTATTGCAAATAATTAAATATAATTAAAGAAAAAAAAACATTTTTTTAAGATACGGATTGCATGTGGACATTAGATCTCTTTATACGTGGACATCGCCCCAAAAAAGAGCGAGAGGGGAAAGGTGAGATACTGAATAGCACGTGGACATCCCAGTTCGTTTTCAAAAACCTGATTAGTTTTCAAAGAATTACATTTAGAACCCACAGAAAGCTCATATTCGATCATAAATCTGTTTAGATTTCCCGTGTTACTGTACATCGCGAAGCGAAGAAATGTGACAAAAAAAGCGAAGAAAAGCGCGATGTCTTTATAAATGGTTTCACGACATGGGGTGTAATCCAGCTGTCAAGGAAACTTTCTTGACATGTCCAAGCTCCAGACAATAAAATTTCCCGGGCAGAATCGGTCACATTTACTAACAACAGTAGCCACCATAGTTCCATTTCGTAGGTTTCCGCCCGAAAGGGGTACCTTTTTCAGGCTTCAGGTATATAAAAGGGTAGGGATTTCACGAGCTGAAGTATATGAAAGGGTAGGGAAATCTGTCATTTTGGTATTAAAAAGGGCCTTTAATTAAAAAATTTCGAGTAGACGCACCTTATGTCTTATCATTTTTCTTTTTTAAACGTTACATGAGAACGACAAGAAAAATTCCTTCCAAGCGTTTAGAAAAGGGATGCAGTGCTCTTAAGTAGGTATGTGAAAGGGGTACCATTTCTCAATGGAAGGTATACGAAAGGGGTACCTTTTCGGTCAAAAATGGTATATTAAATGGTAAGGGGTTAAACCTCGGGGCGGAGCCTCCCCGTACAAAAATTTGCTAAGTGCCCCCACCCCCACCCCCCGGGGGCGCCCCCTTCGCATTGGGTATCAAAATTTCGCGCGCGCGTGTGTGTATTTCGCCCGCCCCACAAATCGCCACCGCCAAAATTAGAGACTACTCACAGTCTACATGTTCTGCTGCTTGAACATTAAATCAGAAAAATTCCCTTCCAGCAGACTCCCTCCCCCTCCCAAAAAAAAAAAAACGCTTATTGCATCGGCACATGCGTTGATGACAGTGGGACAACATCATGATTTGTACACATAATTAACCTGCGTGCAGATCTGTTCGTGTGGTTTTTGTTGTGAAATCTAAGCATCGATGTACAGACGAAACAGCGGTTATAAGTTGCTATAAGTGGTCGTCACGCAAAAAACCTCGCAATTTTCATGATACACGGTAGCTGGTCGAGATTTCCGGTGTCGGTGATCAACTCCTTCGTTTCTGTGAAAGAGAATTAAAAATCGATATTTGAATATCATGCATCCACTTTAGAACCACAGCAATTTCTGTCGCAACCAGGACTGGACTGGACTCTGGACTCTGGACTCTGGACTCTGGACTCTGAGATATACATGATATATGATCGAAACATCCCCGGCTCTTTTTTGCGAACCTTCGGCAATCATCGGCAAACTTTGGAATTCTTCGGAAAATCATCGAATCTTTATCTATTTTCTTTCCTTTTGTTGAATGTACCATAATATAAACAAAAAATCGCACGGCCTTCTCGTGATGTTTTGAGAACTTTCAAAACATCACACCTACCCTGATTGTACTTTACGCCTTGCGATTTCCTATACTTATTTTTTGTGCCTTCCGAGATACAATCTGTAATAGAAATGCAATGAAATCATGCAAAATAGACTAAGCTCAAGAGATCTCCTTAAATTTGTTTTGACAAAAAGAAGGGAAGAGAGGAAAATGCAATGAGGACGGAGTATAGCAATGAAAGAAAACAATGGGAGCCTATTCCCGAACCCCTACTAGGAGCCCTTTATACCAGCAATATTCTCGCGGCTCCGATTTCACTTACAACGCACGTACCATCTTATAGAAAAGAAAAATTACCAGGCATATGAAAAGTTATTTCTTTTATTTTTACTGTCTGTGCAATTTTCTTGTAGACAAAAATCACATCTTAAGCTTTTCAAAGAATAAAAACCGACCCCAAAAGCAAAAAGCAGACGAAAAAAGCAAAGAGCAAATTTGTAAACAAGGGGTAATTTCCTTTGTAAAGTTGCAAATTTTGTTGACATTTTGTTGACACGCGTGACTTTTTAGCTATCTTACGCAACGTAACGACTGTTTTCGTTTCCATTTTATTATTTATCATCATTTTCATTCGCAATATTTATTTTTATTTGTTTAATTCAATTTTAAGCAAATTATCTAGTTAATCTCCAGTAAAATTTACTTAGAAATTGCCATAATGTACCCGAGAGTCCTCACAAAGTATCCTTGTCAGGAGAGAGATCTCGGTACCCAGTAGTTCGAGATAGCATTGCCCAAGGGGAATGAGTTCATGTTCGAGATAGCTATGACCATGGCTCGAGAAAGCCTATTGAACTTTAAATAAAACTTGACATAACCTCGTACACTAATTTTTACATGCTTTCCTTAATTATCATCGTCATCGTCATCGAGAAAGTAACGGTCAGGAGAAACTAACAAACACCGAGAGAAACGATTTCGTTAGCTTATTTGTAGCTCTTTCGCAATAGGCTCTCTATGTGATGCTTGTAAATGGGGATGGAGACCACTCGGAATAACTAACAAAAAGGGAGTAAATGCTGGTTGCATCAACTTCACGCAGTAAGCGGTACAGTGGAAATATACATTAGCTAATTGGCCTCGCTTTTGCGCCCCATTTTGCCAATACTGTCTCCGTATGGCAGCAATAATAACCAAGTCATTTGGCATTTCTATTACAGATCGTATCTTGGAAGGCAGAAACAATAAGTACAGGAAATTGTACGGCCTCGAGTACAATTAAGGTAGGAGTGATGTTTTGAGAGTCCTCAAAACATCACGAGCAGGTCGTGCGATTTTTCGTTTATAGTACATTCAACAAAATGAAAGAAAACAGATGAAGATTCGGTGATTTTCCGAAGAATTCCGAAGTTTGACGACGAATGCCGAAGGTTCCCGAAAAAGAGCCGAAGATGTTTCGATCATATGTCATATATATCCCAGAGTCCAGGGTCCAGAGTCCAGAGTCCTCTCCAGTCGTCCCGTTGTAGTAGTTGGATCTTGACAGTTAGGTTACACCTCATGTTGTGAAACCAGTTATAAAAACATCGCACTTTTTCTTTCTTTGTCACATTTCTTCGACTCGTGGATTCGAAGAGGAATCCATATTCTCGAATCGAGCAAAAAACTGCTGTACTGCAATATGGGGAAGCGCCTTCAAATATCGATTTTGTGCCGACACCTGAAATCGCGGCCATTCCTATTTTTTTTAAACCTCGCGATTTTTCTAGATTTGTTTTGCAATTTGCGCGGGCCGCGGCCATCACTTCTTGCGTAAAAACCTACGAAACTTACGAAATGGAACTATGGTGGCTACTGCTGCTTGCCGATAATTTCCGTCGGCAAAACGTAGAATCGAAGTTAGTAAATGTGACCGATTCTGCCTGGGAAATTTGATTGTCTGGAGCTTGGACATGTCAAGAGAGTTTCCTTGACAGCTGGATTACACCCCAATTTTTGCGCCGTCAAAAAGCAAAAAATCCCTCGCAGAAAAACCCACGGAAACGCTTGCTACGCATGCTATCGGAAATTTGAGTCACGTTACCACTCATACATATCCAATTCTTCGCGACGACGAGTTAGAGTTCTTGTACAAACACCCACTGTCCTCTTTATTATCGTAGTGGAGGCCTTCCCATCTTTTGGAGTCTTTCCAAGATTCGCAGAACAATGCCTTATGTCGTTAATAAGTTGTTCTAAAGCCAGCGACACACTAGGAGATTTTATACGCTCACGGCGGCGAATTTGATCGACTGCCGGCGATTTTCGTAGATTTGCAGCGAATTTTAAACGATATCTGACATGTCAGAGACTGGCGATTTTCGATCGTTTGTCGCCCTCTCGGGAACGGGCACTCTTAGCGATTTTCGCTGGTGATCAAAATTCGCGCGTATAAAATCGCCTATTGTGGCTCTAGACTGAGTCGTATCTGTGAAGTCGCTGATCAGGACGTGTTTCCCAGGTTATGCATTACACGTACATGTAGCTTTCCTTCAGCGTTGTACTCTTTGCGATAAAAACTCAGATTGGTTGCCATCACGCGCCTTAAGGCATGTGTTACACTGACGAAGCACAGACAAGACCTTTTGGGAAACTCTTCTGTTATGAATAAAGAAACCATTCTGGCCTACACACCGCGAGCGCACCGCCATGTTGGGTCACTTACGGCTAGTTCCCACACTGCTCTTCCGTTGATCGAAAGCTCGTCTCCAGGCTTTCTTGATGTATAAAAATGTGTACAACCAAATGTGATAAAATTAATTATTTATTTGATTTAAGAAAATAATCGACCCAATAATCGCTTGATAGAGAAAAAATTCCATTGACAAAAAAAATTGTTTTGATATAAATGTATGACAAAGTGGTATGATTATTAAAGAATTGCTGTATAAAGTGTCTTGACACGAAAGAATGGTAAACTTGATACTTTGTCACCTTTGTACTAGCATAAGGACGCGAACGACACGGATAACTTTCAAGAGATGTTTGTTCGAGCTCGTTTGGTAGATGAAGGGTTATATTGTAAAATACTTCTGAGAGTCAGTGAGCTAGTTTCACCTGTTGTTCAACCGTTGGATCTGGCAAACAAAGAAAGCTTCAAGAAATGTCTACTTCTGCAAGCGAAAGCGAACAAAAGGTTGATCCCCGCTCATTAGAAAGAAGCTTTGAGAATGCCGTGACATCCAGTGTAAAACCGGCTGAGCGATCCCCGTTAGACCACGTGAAAGCTGAATTAGCCGAAAACGTCCACTTGAAGAAAGTACTGTTATCGAGTGCGGAAGAGGGACTACAAAAAGCCACTCGCGAAAATGATGCTCTCACGCCTCTCTCAGCTATACTGTCGAGGTTCTGTGGAAACTGTCACAAGTCTGAACATACTAAACCGAAATGTTCTCCATCTCCTTGTCCATCCCACGATGCTTGTGGAAGCACCCAGAGCGGAAACAAAAGATATCGGAGCTGCAAAACGAAATCAAACAATTACAACAAGATCATAGTGATGCAGAATCAAAGCTGAAAGCGTTTTGCACGTCCCGCACGAGGGCATCAACTTCGTTGTTTGCAGTAATGCGTCCAAGACTTCAAGTCCGTAAATTAATTAGGTTCAGTGACCGCGTTTCTTTGGACCGTGACCTTCTTATTCTGGAAAAAGCGTTAAATGGAAAGATTTCTGAATTTGATGTGAGCGAGGACTGGCAATTACCAGTTCTGGTTGAACAGTATCGAAATAGAAATGTTTTCTGATATGTATTTGAATAGCGCTGTAGATCGCCCCTCTTCAGCCCTTTTCTAGTTACTGAACATACTGAATTGCACTGGCATGACTTTGTCAACCCTTGTGTTTATGTTGTGTTTAGAATTTGACGATTTATGCCTGAAAACGGAACGTTATGTTGTGTTGAATTATACGTCTTTTATTGCTGATGAAATTTTACATTTCTCGTGTTGTTTTGGCCTTTCGCTCAACATTGTGTGATAGAATTATACATAACGATGACACAAAATGAAGATTTTACCTTCTTAGTGAGTTGCCACTCAACTACGAGGAATATGTTTATATCTAACTGTTGCATGCAGTGTTTTTCCAAAAGTTATTTGTTTTCACGACCTGAGCCAAAAATAGAAACTACGCTGGGGCGGAAATGGTCTTGTAACAAACAAGTGCACTGATAAAAAACAAATGCATATTTTTGTGAATATGAGCAAATCAATAACTAAAATAAATATTAGTTTTACATCAATTGTCACAAATACTCGATATAAGTAATATGCAGCTGATTGTTCTCCCTCTCGTCTTTTTTAATTTCTTTATTTTTACCGTAAACAGCTTGCTTTTTACATGTTTGTTAAAGGATGAAAAATGCACGTTTTATTGACAGCTCCACACGTGCAAATCGTTGCATCAAAATCAATTTTGAACAAAAACTGTATAAGGATGTGTTCCTTTGGGATGATCCGGATCTGGATCAGTGATCCAAGATCACTCGGATCATGATGCATCAAAAGTACCGATGAATCCGCTCTGGACAAGGATCTTTCGGTTCTTTAGATGCACCATGATCCGAGTGATCTTGGATCACTGATCCAGATCCGGATCATCCCAAAGGAACACACCCTAACACTTTTGTTCATTTGTCAATGTTAAGTCTTTTCACTAGTTCAGATTTAAGTTTCGTGCTTGTAGGTCTCAACAAATCGGATTCCCACGTTTATGAGCGAATGAGCGAAGTGACAAACCCGACATCTTGTGTGGACACACTTGCATGTTTCACACTTCAACAAACATGACAAAAAAGTTCACGGTGCTTTATATATCCTTAGTTTTATACCAGACAGCTACACTTCCTGTAGTACCCGGCTGAGTTTTCTGCTGTGATATGGCAAATCGCTTCTAATTGCCACTTCCGTTTTATCCACTGCTAACAACTGGTGCAGTTGAAGAAATTGTTTGACCTGATTGAAACGGTAGGTGTGGTGAGTACGGCGGTTGGAAAATCAACTCAATTCCGCATTCCGCAACAATGGCTCAATCTGGTGGGCGTGGTGAAACCTACATTCGTTCATTACAAGAACGTCGCGACACAAGAGCGGCACCTCCATCTGCCCGTTCTACTTGTAAGGCATCTTGGAAAAAATTTAGAAGTTCCGAACCATTTGAGGGACCTTGAAGAATACTGAAGCAATCAACACCGACAACTGAATGGAGCAAATTTATTGTAAATTAAATGTCGCGTTAGATGCGTAACGCGGGAGTTCAATAGCTCGCTCGCCTACCCTAGCATTTCCATACTTGCGATTACCTGTTGTTTTGATCACACGTGATTCATCAAAGAAATGAATCTTGCTGGCTGGATACCTTGATATAGCTTGCAGATATTCGTTTTGCCGATCCAGTGCACCTGGCTTTTCTGCTTGAAGCGGATGAACTGTCAGTTTCTTCTTACTGGACATGAGGTGTCCTCTAAGTCGTCGATTGATTTGTGATGTTCCTGGCAAGTCATTAGGGTGAACTTAACTCCGTCTAACAATAGCCTTTGCTGTATCTCAGAAGCGTGTGTGCTCGGTTTTATGTGCTTTTGCACTTCAATGTATTCAAGAACATTAGTGTCACGACCTAACTTTGCTCAGCAAAATTAGCTCGTGGTATACGAATACAAGAATTTGTTGCATCGTAACTTCTAATATCGCTTTTTACAAATGTATGAGTCGTTCTGCCTTCTCTTGCAACAGCACGCTGTATGTTTGCTGCCGATATAAAAAAATGTTGCCATTAAAACTGAAAAACCTTCAGACAGATGAATCCAGTCCTTTTTTTTAACTTACGAATTCCTTGAAAATTCATTTTCTGCGGGCTGACAACGATCGACTCGGTTGTTTTATTTACGGCATCTAGTTGACGTGCGCTGATTTCAAACGGTCCGTAAAACTCCGCCCCTCAATCAAAAAAGTGCCGAGAAAGTGTCAAAAATCTTGGTCTAGTGGAAACGGTGGCGCGCTTTGCCCTGTAAATTATTTTCATTTAGCTATAACCTTGTAGGACTCAGAAACTTAGCGAGAACTAAATTTAATCTAATCAACGCCTCCTCCTATTACATGTATTTATATTGTGCCTGACTGTTTTGTTCTAGGGGTGAAGGGTTGATTTTTCTTTTTGATTTCGTGACGCAAACAGGGCCATTATTCCAGGAGTTGTGTCTTTTTGGAGAACATTACTGGCTCTTTATTTTTAGCCAGACGGTGTATGTTATATGACGTCATATTCTTTCTGAACATAATTACAAACAATTTGTTCAAGTGAGATGAAATATTTGTTGCAATTTTGCCACATGAAACTGCCATCCTCTTTTTAGAGGATGGCAGTTAGAATTTAGAATTTGGCATTTAGAATTTGCGTTGCTTCACTATGAATCCATACAGGGACGTAGCTATGTTTCGTGATTGATTGATTGATTGATTGATTGATTGATTGATTGACTGATTGATTGATTGATTAATTTATTGATTCCATAAATCATGATTCACTCGCCGCTACACGTCTCGTTGGTTAACTCTCATTCGATACCCAGCGCGCCCTCGAAGAATAATTGTTGATACAAATTAACCTTATAGTAGTCTGTTTTGCATGATTTGCTGCTGCATTGGCTCGGTGAGATTGGACGTTTGTACGTTTGTACAGATTTAGCGACCTACTCTATTCTCTTCCACACTTTTTTCCAGCACTTATCCTTCTAGTATTTCTGATGCATTTCTTTAGCCTGGAGCGACTTTGTCATTGGACCAAGGAAACTGAGGATGACCAGCGCGACTGTCAGCGCAACAATCAAATAAGGTTACACAAAAGGCGTCTGTAAGAACCAACATCACTTTTTGTCTCCACTAGTAGTCGTTCAAATCCCCTCCATTGTATCCGAGGCTGTGTCGTACTTTGCCAACGGAGCAGAAAGAGTCGATATTGTAGCACTCCAAAGAGTGGCGCAAAATTTTGGCACTGTTGTCTTCCTGCCACCTTCTTTGATTGCTCTCACAGATTCTGCCAGTTCTTCGTTATCTGCTTCAGACGTGGTCAGAAGTTCAAGCATCTCTTTGTCCTAACTCACCAGGCTGCAATTTCGAGAAAGATTTTTTAATTTCCTTCTAGCACTTCCAGATAAAAACCCTGTTAGCTTTCCATCGTTGTCATAAATCTGGTTAAATTGCGAATGGGTGGTACACTTTTGGATACAGTGGAAATTTGCAAGATTTAGAACGTGAGAGCGACAATGAACGTAGGTGGCATCTGAGTATTGTGCTGCCACTTTCGCGTACACCCCATTTTACTTGATCTACTATACCGTGTTATGTTTGTACTACGTAAGCCAGATCCTGAATTTCACTTCGGCTGAATACACAGTGAAGATTGCGTGACTGCAGACAAATTTACTGAGTTTGAAATAAACAAACGCTTTAAATATTCGTCCCACGGAGCGGGAGATCTCTTGGTTGTTGACGCTTTTTTGCTTGCTTGTTTGTTTGTTAGTTTTATTTATTTATTTGTATTTTTTTTATTGATTTCTGCAAGGAGAGTTTGGAATTTGATTTCACCAATATGTTTCTCTCCGTTATTTAGGGTCCCAAAGGGGGGCCTTTGTAGTCCTGGAGCCCCGAAATTTTTGTCTTGGAACCTGCAGCCCGAAGCCTTTCTCTGCTTAAAGTCCGGATAGAAATGCTGATTCTGGCCTAAAAGAACCCTAGAATAGAGAGACAGAGCTCTGAAGCCCGAAATGTTCCGTCTTGGAAACCTAGAGCCTTGTGTTTTATTTTTAGGCCCGAGCCCAGGAGCCCTGAACCCCTTTGGGACCCTGTATGCTGTAGGCAGTCTGCAGTCCGCTGTCCACAATCTGTACTCCACAGTCCACAGTCGACGGTCCTTTGCATCCTCCTGTGTTTTTGTTCTGAGCCCTTTTAAATAGTATGCAATAGCGTGACTCACGTCACGTGGTTTGAAATATCTTCACCAATCTTCTGGGTCAGACAAACAGCCGATATGTCTTTGGTATATATTCTTGAATCGCCTGTCCTGCATTAACTAATACATCTAATAAGATCTTGCAATTGCGACACAGGCTTTCCAATCATCCATAAGATGCCTCTGGTAAATTCAGCTCCATCACTTACAGAGTGCGGTATTTTCCTTACTCTGTCTACATTACTTCCGCTTGCAGGTATGTTATATATAACTTCCTTTCAGTCTAATCCGAAGCTTGTTCTTGTGTTGTCCTGAGGGAGGCTTTTAAATGAAGCTTTAAATTGCTTAAAATAACGTTTTTCAAAATGTATTTCATTTTGGTATCGTCAATACATGCACAAACTAGTATGTAAGCGACAATGTGCAAGAAAGCATCGTTGATGTAGTTACATATTCATGCTATGAATACGGGAAAAATTTTAAAAAATGTCGAAGAATAGTCTGATCCTTTACCTAATGTTGAATTGACCACGCAGTGATTGCTTGGCTGGAACGGCCTTTCAATGACAAAAACTCGAATAACGAACCGAAGAACCTCACGAAACGTTACGAATACTTAACTTAATGTTCAGAATTAAGGTCACCGTGATTGTAATTGAAATTATCTATGAAGCAAGAGGAGTGACGTGACTCACTCAAAGCTTTCTGTCAAAGAAACAGAAAAGACAGGCGTTATAAAGTGTTTGCTAAATGTTAAATCCGTCATTAGACTACACCTAATTAAGGGCTTCGCAGAACAAGGCCGATATTTTTCTCGTTGGACTTGCGCAACACACAATAGCAACGCAACGCACAATAGCCACAGCGATTTTTTACTGTAAATTTCCTGTGTGAAGACAAAGGCAGAGGTTCCAAGTACATGGTCAAATTCATACGTATAATTTACTTTCCTTTTTTATCCAGAAAAGGGCACATTAAGCCTCAGGAACTCCAAGGCCCGAAATATATGCCTCATTTATAAGTTGCCAAACATTGGGATATTAAGCCCTCCCTTTGAAGAAAATGCCTTATTATATAAACTGGAGTGTTTCATAGAGATTTCTACCACTGAGAAAAATCGTATTTGGTACACGTAAAATTACGATAATTTTACATGTGAAAATACGGCCAATCAGCTTTCGCGACGTCACGCGCCTTCTTTCGTGCCACTTTCAATGGCTTGCCATGATTTCGTAGTTCTCGATCGCTGTTCGCTTGGCTTGTTCAAAAAAGAAATAACTACTAACAGGTTACGATGGCCTTGAGCAGTACACCAGAAAAAACAACCAAAAATTCGGCAAGTGAAAGATTCGTGTCCCTCACCGACGAAGATGTTGAAAGATTTGTCGAAGCTGAAGCCAACAAAAACACTCAAAGAAAGATACACAGCGACGTAGCATTGATGAAGTCGTTTTTGCCAAATGAAAACGAAACAAGACAACTCCAAGGCATACCGCCGCCAGAATAAGACGCTTACCTCAGCAGATTTCTATTGTCTGTGAGAAAAGTCTGGTGATGAATATGAGCCAACAACACTCAGAGGAATTATCGCTTCTGTGGAGCGTTATCTAAACCTACGCTACAGCGAATCTGTTATCGAAGGACAACGTTTGACAGTTGAATTGTTCGAGAGGCACTTGTTTAAACGGATTTATCAATTTTGACACGAGACTGTGGATCAGTTTGGGTGCAGGCTTCGACAACTAACGGCGAGTTGCGACTTTGCCGAATTTGAGGATGACCATATTCGGGTTAATCGATTAGTGCTATTCCAGTTATTTACGTCGCAAGTTTAATCTGGAGCAAGAAGGTACGGTGACTTTAGATTGTCTACTAATGAATACGGACAAATAAAGCAGTGAAGAGTAGTAATAACAGCATGAAAATAAAATAATAGTGAAAAGTTTTCTATTGTGTTAATGAATGTATTTGAAAATTGTTCGTTTGAATGAGTTGAACCGGAATTACTTTTATCTTTTGCCTTATACGCTTCCTGTTGTTGCCTTTAAATAAAAATTGTTTCAGTAATATTGTGGGTTTTTGTGTTTATATAGTAAACACAATGATACATGGTTGCTTGGAGATATGGAATTTCTCTTCTCGTGTTCAATTCGATATCTCACGAGTGAGCGTAGCGAACTCGTGAGATATCGCGTTGAACACTCGAAGAGAAATTCCTTATCTCCGCGCGCCCATTTATTATATATTCTGTATTGGAACAATTAACTCGTTCCTTTGAGCCCTGTAATGTCCTGTCCATTTGCATCGAGTATTCTAGAGCTTTCCTCTTGCCTTCACCTTTAAAATAGTGTATTTTGATCCGCATAATGTCCTAACCCTCTTCAAAACTGTTACGTACAACAATCGGTCGGGCTATTATTTTTCAAAACTTGTAATTTTGAACGACAAACAAACTCTTTCTACTGTCCTCTAAAATCCGTCCTCCAAGGAATTGCAATAAACAATCACCATGACCCCTAAACAACCTTCTATATTTGTACGAAATTAATCTTGCAAAACTATGTGACGGTCCCCTCCAGGCTCACCTAAACAAATCGTCCCGCAAAGCTAATCGGATTCCCACGCAATGAAGTCGAACGGTAAACATGTTTTGCTCACTGCAAAGAAGCGAACAATAAGGACCAGAAAATTTACGAAGCATACCATTCAAAAACTTTGCAGTCCTGTAATAACCTTGTCGCCATATCTGAGAAAATGACACGGATGACGGTGTGTTTTACAAAAGAACTGAAATTAAAAGAATCATCAAATTTAAAAGCAAGAAGAAGAGACGTATTGCGTAATCGGTCACTAACAATTTAAAGGCGTGGTGTGATTCTTTCAGATGTTTCTCCCCATTTGCTTGTGGTCGCGACCAATTTAGCTCTATAAGAAAGCGATTAGTAAAATTTGCTCGTTTTCGTAAACTATCTTTGTTCATTGGTAAAACAATGTGCCAATGTTGTTGGCATGTTTGTAATCTTTAAGCTTTGTACAATACTTTGTAACGTTAAAATGGCAGTTAAATTAAACATTATCTGAGATAATTTTGCTGAACGTTGTGAGGTTAAAGAAGGATCGTCACTTGGGGCGACCATTTTGACTAATTAGCCCTATCACCTTCAGGAACCGGCAAAAGGCCTCTGCTCTCGCAGGATACCTCCCCTGGCTGACACAGAGCGTATCATGAAGTG
Organism: Siderastrea siderea; assembly: GCA_964030785.1. Lineage (NCBI taxonomy): Eukaryota > Metazoa > Cnidaria > Anthozoa > Scleractinia > Rhizangiidae > Siderastrea > Siderastrea siderea. The sequence continues at coordinate 35,226,617 of OZ034975.1, forward strand.
CAAGATTTGCCCCTAATTTGACCTTTGCATTTGTACTCGAACATATCACTTTTGATTTGTCAAATGCTTAGCTACAGACAGGTAAACAAACGCCGATATTAATAACGCTCAGCCACCTAATTTTTTTTAGTGTTAAACTCCGGTAGATAATATGATCAGCTGACATACGATCCAACCTTAGCAGGAATGGAACTACCCGTGCAACCTCACTCCCAGGGCCTGCTTTCTTTCCTGCCCTCGGAGCGAGATGATGGGGGCAAAGAGATTAAAAACGAGATTGTTATCCACTATGGCTACTTTTAATACCCATGTCAGTGCTCTTCTCGCTATATACTAAGCTTTCGATCTTAAGATCGGAGGATGGGTGTTTTTTTTTTGAGCGGTGTGGGGGGGGGGGGGGGGGAGACTTATCAAGGTAGGTCAGCGAAAAACTGCCCAGGGGAACCAATCGACAGACTCAGATAGAGAAGCTGCCACCTAGGAGGAGGTTGAAAAGAAGTATCTATAAATACTCTTAGTTACTGCATGTATAAGTACTCGCCGTGTGGGCCTTTTGCGACTTAATTTTTATAGGAGGGGCTATCACAGCCTGCCAAAGAGTTCCATTAAAATGATAAACCTAGATTAAACGTAAACAAATATCAAATTGATGCAACTTGGCTTTTACGTTCGAGTGTTACAGTGGAACTCAGCTGCATTGTTCTTTGTACCTGTTGAAGAGGGTTTGTGCAAACTGGGTTTTACGTACGAGTGTTTATACAAACCAGCAAAACGGTAAAATGAATCTCATTTGCATTGTTCTTCGTGCCGCTTGGATGGGTCTCTATGACGTCAGCACCTTGTATTGAAACAAGATGGTAAATGATCTTTGCATGCGTGCTATATTTTGTAAAGTTTTGACCAATTCTCCTAATTCTCATTCTGGTAAACTTTTTTCTCTCAAAATCTCATCTAATCTCGCTTTCCACTTAGTGATATTTCCAAGATTAATTTTCCCCTTTTCAAACGTTGAGTTTTGCCCGTGAGCGAAAAATCCAAATCACCTCGAATTACATAAAAAAATGCTTAGAGAATTTTCATTGTGTATTTATCATCTGTTTTGTTTTCATAGCACTGGGTGGTTGGCTAGTTCACTAAATCTCTTAGTGTGCGCATCACTTATTTAATGTCTTTGCCAGATGCAGGTAATTTAGTGTGTTGCTTATATGATTAGTGTCCAGTGTACGCGCGAGATACGAGGTCTTGAGGCTTATAACCCCAGGCCTGCAACCTGCTTACCATGTGAGTCACCATGGCTCAGTGGATGGAGCACCCAACCGGTAACTGGAAGGTCGTGGGTTAGATTTCTGCTAGGGGCCCGAAAATTTTTTCCGAGAATTTTCATTGTGTACTTATTGTCTGTTTCATTTTCATAGCATTGGGGGGTTGAAATGCTCGTTAACTCTATTCAGTCCGTCAGACCTAGTTGTCCTAGCAACCAAAAAATGTTGCGGACACTTAGCGCCACGTGAACAAATTCCTGTGGTTATTACCAAGAACTTTCTTGCAAATTTGTTCATGTTCGACAAATCTTCGGTATTCTTAAAAGAGGAATATCGCTGTAACATCGGGCTATGTCGTAGACAGCTAGGAGTGAAGTTGTATTGTCAACTTGTTTCTTGATGTCGCTAATCTCACTGTAATAAACCATTGTTTGAAAAAAGGAAACAATATTGTTTGCGGGTTTCAGTCATATTAGATTGCTCTTGTTCTTACTGTTTCTTTGTTTCTTTTCTTGTTTCCTTTGTGAACCAGCTGTTTAAACGAATAAAAAAGGAGAAAAAGAAAGAATTAACAAGTGAAACACGCCCTATGTATATATAGAGGTGGGGCGAAACAGTTTAGCGAACTTTTTTTTGTTAGGTGAAAAACCACCACCATGAGATGTCGTCCGTGGAATGGAATATCATTTAATTTCATTTAAGTGACAGATGCGAAATATTATTTTAAAAGATAATATTATATGCGAAATATTAATTTCAGTTCTAAAAATAATCTGTCTGGTCTTGTCGAATTAACTTAAGGAAAGACGAATCTTAATTTTTCTAGAAGAATTATTCAATTTTTGTAACGCTCTCATCTCAATCAGGAACACCTCAACAGTCTTAGGAAAGACAAAAGTGCCAGATGACTACTTTTACTGTTTATGGAGGAATGCATTTAATAATTGTTTGGTGTTTATGGTATCTTCGTTAATGGTTCATCACTGTGGTTCTTCTGTTTGTCCACTCTCTCTTATTTTAACAGCGAGCAAATGTAACAGTGATGCGTGGTGTACATTTGTAGAATTAGCACTGCCACCACCATCTCGGAAATTACTCCGAATTAGAAATTATCAAACGAAGGCGGAAATTACACGAGACGAATCTGACATAATAAACCTCTTTGCTACTCTTTGTCGACATTTTATGTTTTTTTTTTTTTCAGGGAAGAAACGTAAAAACGCATTTTTATTCAAAAATGGCTTGACCACATGCCACTTATGATGTTATATCTCTAAACCATAGCAACTAATACTCACCAAAATATGCAAAATATGTCTTAGGGATACGCGTCACCGTGTAACTACTGAAAAGAGCAGGTGCTGGGTGTTTTCGAACAAAAATGCTTAAGCTAATTCGAAAGCCCTTATGGGGAGCGGAAGAAGGGGAGAGGGGGTTCTTGGCATTCACCCTTGTATGCCTCCGGGGGCTAAGCGTTCATCCGAAGGGTGCCCCATTTTATTTCGTGCGAAATGAATAAGAGAACGCCTTCTGATGAAACATCAGACAGTGCTGTTCACAAATTAAGTTTCAGAAAAATGTTTCGCTGTTGAACAACGTTACGCTTAGTTTCTCAGTTCGCATGCAAAGACACCATTCCTTACGCCTACAAAAAGCTTACGCTAAAATTCAATAAGAAAAGCTCTTGAATGACTTTCTTTAGAAATGTTTTCAGGGCTAATTGTAAATGTATAAACGGTTCGCTCGCTAAGCTTTTGTGCTCGATATAACGCTAAGAGATCACTTAAAAATACACACATTTCGACACTCAGGAAATTAAATATCATAAAACAGTCAAGAAACGAAAGCAAAGACAAAAGGAACATCTAAAACATACGAACTTATGGACCATACCACGAACATGCAAATGTACTTGTGACAGATGAGCACTGTTTTTCCTTGTACCTTATTTTGTTACAATATAAAATTGCTCTTAACCTTATTTAGCCAGGCGGGGGGGGGGGGGGGCACATTGTGCCCGCGCTGACCTTAACGAATGATAACTTTAAACGGTTAGACAAATAATCACTAAAAATGTTACCTTTTCCTAAATTTTATGAGAGAAAATTTTCCTGTGTCAATGACGTGTCTATGGTGATTGACGTTTCCATTGTGACCGTCTACTCAGGGGAGTATTAGTTTATTCAATGATTATAAATTTGCGTCCTTTTTGTACTGTACTGTAATGTAACCTTTTTCAAACCTTTGTTTTGTAATCAATTTGTTTATCTGTGAATAAATAAAGTGAGTTCTAAAAAAAAATGGAGTTATAGCTGCGTTGCGCCGCGTGAGTTAATAACACTGAATGCGGTTTACTTTAGTAGGAGGTCACTAATTGCATTGCAATGTAGTACCTTCAGCTGCATACTGATCTACAAAGTTATGGCCATTATTAGCCCGTTCGAGATTGCAAGATAGTAGAAATGCCGTTCCCGCTATCTGAGAGCATGGAATAGCCTACGCTGTTACAAAATCTTTAAGAACCACACCGCTGCCAGGTACAATGTAACTTTTCAGAAACCCATCGATATTCAGACTGTTATGGTGGTCTACTGAAAACGGCCTTCGACTTCATTGGCCGCTCACTCGGTATCATCAGTTCAGTGACGAGTGCTCAGTAGCATTATCTTTGCGAATCAGTATGCCACTAATCAGTTTCAGCTAAAATGTTTGAAGGGCTTTTTTATTATCATAATAAGACCTAAACTAGCTTCGTCAACATTTTGAGTTGCCCAGAACAGCCACAACAGTGAAGAATGGCCTCAAGAGAAGCCAAAGTTTGCAGATTTTTCTTTAGGCCATGCGCTAAGAATTTGCTTCATGTGTTAACTATTGTAGTGGAGTTCAGTACTGTCATGTTCCAATCGGTTATTAGCGTTATCATTCGCTTATTACCGTTTTATCCCAGAAACAGAATGGCCGCAGCTTCAGTTTCTTGCTTTCTGCTGAGTTGAAGACGTAATTGTTCTAACAAAAGTTGAAGAATGTTGTCGGCAGAAGACAAAATAAGGAGTTATTATTATGTTATTTTTGGAAGGACCTTTCTACACAAACATACACGAACAGTAGACTCCCGCTAGTCCGAACACGCGAAGGTTGAAAATTGTTCTAGAGAATGGAAATAATTGTGCAACTTTAGAGGAAAACAGGCTTCAGTTCAAGGTGGTGGAAGATTTGAGAGGCTTGAGATCGCTGGCTCTACGGTTCATACAACGCATTACTCGTTTTACTACTGACATTAAATATCAGGGGCGGCGCTAGGACCGTGTAAAATAACCCCATGGAATTCCATGGTACTTCACAGAATTCCCTGGAATTCCATGGACTTCTATGGAATTCTATGGAATTCCATGGAAGCCACATGCATTTCCACGTGAGCTCCATGGAATTCTAAAGGCTTCTATGGACACTCCATGGAGTTCTATGGAGCTCCATGGAAACCTCATGGACTTGCGTGGAGTTCCATGGAACCATCATGGAATTTCCATGGAAGTTCCATGGAATATTTGTGGACCCTTCTATGGAAGCTTTAAATATTGCGTTTCCTGGAATGTGACACAGTTATGTAATGAACGTCAAAGAGTGAACTATGAACACATATTATTCAAAGAAGGCCAATTTATCTTTATGTGTCAGGGTATATATTAAGAGGATAGCTTCCTGGGACCTGTGATCAGCTAAATGGACAAAAATACATTAGTTAACCGTAACATGCAAATCATTTTAGTCGAGTCTAGTAAAAACATTGTTTTTAAAAGTGTTATGAGCATGTTTTTGAACTTTGAAGTAAAATAAATATTTTGTGGTAATTCCTCTACTCACATCAAACGTTTTGTGGTTCCTGTATAAATGACAAGATCCCAGACCAATGCACCTGCATTCAGTGGCCAGCAGTTGTCATTTGAGTCATGTGACCTTTGCATTATTAGTACTTGCGCCATTTTGAAGAGACGGTTACAACATTCGTTTAGCGAGCATCTGTGTGTGGTTGTAGGTCCAAGAAGCATCTCTTAGGTTAAAACAAAGATGGACAATTGTAGACAAAAACTGGACAATTGCTCACGTTCCAAAAATGTTTTGGAGCCTTGCATGTGGATTTTTGGATGAAAATGAACAAATGAAATCGAAGTTGTCAGTAACACTGGAGCAACGATGGTTCGCTTTACTGCTTACTTTGGAAATGTGAACGTTTCGTAACATAAAGGTTGTAACTGCAACGGCAAATTACAATTAAAATAACCTCTGCAGTTAAGTGACTAGCCTCAGTTGATGTAATCTTTGGAATACAAAGGGCTAGCGGAGTAAGTTGATCAAGTGGAGTTAATCGAGCAAGGTATGCCTGTATAATTTTTGCGTTTTCAGTTGTTTGACATTTTATGGCTGTAATTATTGTTTATATACAGTCTGCAGTCTCAGGATTGCCACTGAAATCTGTTGTATTTAAACATGAAGAGATTATACAATTTGAGGATCGACGAAACAATATTGAGTGAAAATGTTCTTCTCTTTCGGAGAGTTGAAGGAGTCCATTGCGGAGTGAACTGAAGAGAAGATTGAACGACAGCTGTAGCAAAAGGGCATCAAGTGGGTCTTGCAACCGCCTACTTTACGTCATATGTCCGAAATATGGGAACGCCTAGTGCAAACTACAAAGAAGCATTTGAAGAACGTTGTTGGAGATGGGTTTCTTAATGATCTTGAGCTGAGAACATTGCTTGCTGAAATCGAGTCGATTGTCCATAACCGCCCCATAACCGCTGTTTCAGGTGATCCTGCAGATTTCGCAGCCTTGATACCGAATCACTTATTGTTGCAGAGAGCTACGCGACTTCCACCTGAAGTATTTGTGAACAAGGACAAGTTTTCCAGAAGGCGATGGAGGTAGGTCCAGTTCCTTGTGGATCACTATTGGAAGAGATGGATACGAGAATATCTGTCGGCTCTCCAAAGAAGACCAAAATGGGTCAAGTCGCGAAGACATGTGCGGCCTGGTAACTTAGTACTTATGGCAGAGGGCAACGTGGTTCGCAACAGATGGCCACTTGTCTGTGTGGTGGAAGTGTTCACCGGACGAGATGGAGGTGTGCGATCGGCCAGCAACAAGACAGCTGGAGTGTTTCACCGCCCCATTACCAAGATATGCCTTCTGGAGGAAGCTAGTGATGACAAGTAACCGAATGAATGAGCTGGTGCAATTAAAAGGATTCAGCTGGAAATTCGGGGTGTTCGTGTTTATCCCACGTGTGCGAGATTGGTTCGACTTGTTCGTTCGATTTACTCCTCATACATAATACAAGTTATATTCGTACATATTCCTTGCTGCTTACTGTTAAATGTACATATGCCACTTTCGTAAATTTTATAAACATACTAGTTTCAGACTCCACTTACAGAAAATATTCAACACGAAAAAGTTACTAAGGACAAGAGCAAAAACTATATCTAAGACAAACATACTCACGACAAAAAACAAAGCAGGGCTAAGGTTACCGTGAGCTGAGGAATGTGTGGTAATGCATAATTTATTTGTAAAGAACATTAAGTTTTCGAAGCGGAGTTACGAGTAAAGTAAATAAAGTAAGCTTTATCAACGGCATGATTCGATCGTTGTAGGTTTAAGACGATTTCCGTTCAACGTTCGAGCAGTAAGTGCAAAAATTAAGTTACCAAAAAAATACTTGCAGCACTTTCACATTTTGAGAACAGATAAGAAGAAATTATCGTTACTTTTGCTCCCAAGCTGACCCCGCGAGAGAAAATTGGATTTGAAGTTATCCATATTTCAATTAAAAAGACGCTTCATGTCAATTCAAAACAAAATGGCGCCCTTGAGAATGCTTGAGAATTTCATCGCGGGGTCACTTAAGCAAGTGAACTAGAGTGAGATGTTTCAAAAAGCATTTAAAATGTTACCGTGCAATGAGTAGTTTTTTTAGTAAATATTTTTTGCACTTATTGCTCGAACGTTGAGCGGAATCCGTCTTAAATTGTTTGGGAGTATTGTCAAAGTCTAGAATTTTTGAGTTATCTTATTTTTCTCTAGCTAAGAATATCGATTTTATAAGCACCTTCCTCTTCCTCTCCATCTGTATTGCTCTAGCATACTCTTAAGTGATGTACGCGTTTTGAAATGTCCTGGAATTCTTTAGCTGGCTTGTGTCTCGTTCTTCTCCACATAGGAAACGGGGGATCGTCGGTCGTAGGGTTGAGTCTTCAGCTTCTCGTGGCTTCACGATGCAGCATGGAATTGTATGTCTATGCCCAGATGAATTCTCACCTCTACGTTCCACGTTATTCACGAATTAAAGTTTTTCCTTTCTTGGGTATTTGTCTAAGGCGATAATTTCCTCCTCTTCCTGCGCTAAACTATCTGTTAGGACTTTGATCTCTGCTAACTGGCTTTCGAATGCAAAGTTCACACTTTTTTGCATTAAATTAATTTCTTGGAGGTGGGAATCCAAAGACCGCTGGCATGCTTTCTTGAAGTCGCTGTGAGGTTGTAAGTGGTGTTTCAAGTAACGTTTGGAAGGTAATTTGTGTAGTAAGTAGCTTATGTACCAGACGGAATAGACCTTTTTTTTTACCTCTTTCAGGGTGAATTTAATGCCAGCCTCGTCTTCTCTAAATTCGGCACAGAGGCGAGTAATTTCGGATTTCAAGCTTCCAAATTGCTCCTCCATTCTTTCTTTCATGTTTGGAAGTTTGTCCAAGTCTCGGGTGCTTTGTGTGGCCTCCCCACCGTTCACGTTATAGAGCAAAAGATAGACGTCCGTCCTCCATTACCCGTACCCGGGATCCTTGTTTGATCTCGGTGCAGCTGGTGTTTTTTCTTTTGCTTTTCTTTTGTTTAATTTAATTTATTGATCTATTTTTAGTTTCTTTTGGTGTGAAATCACTGTTCAGCATTTTCTTTCCCACTTCAACTGGCTCAAGAATAAGGCCGCTCGTAAGATCTTTACGGAGAAACTACCGCTACTTGCAGGCGAATCACTAAAGTGTTGCTTTACTTCTTCTTACTTACAGTGCACGACAATCAATACAAGTTGTTGCATAAAACAGTTATGGGCTCACCAGTTTTCGTTGCTGTAGAAAACATTGTTATGCAAAGAATCAAGAAACAAACATTTGCAGCTTAGAAACGAACACTGGCACTCTGGTTACGTTGCCGACAAACCGTTAACTTACACTTTACTTCGAATCGAGGAAAACGATAAAATGACTTTCTCTAGTCTGCTTGGGTACTCGAACCAACAGCAAACCATGGACGACAATTTGCAGAAAACCGGCATATACCGACAGATTATTCGACCAGATATCCTACTGGCCTACCTCTTACCACTTAAGGGCTATTAATGGCTAAGTTGCTTCTAATCAATTAATGTATTCTCTTTTGTAGCTTCCGCTAAGCCGCCAGATACTCAAACAGGTAGGGGATGAACGTTATTTCCATTTCTACACTTTAAATGTTCAAAGGGTTAGCTATATGTTCAAGCTTTCCTAGTATTTTACAACGTTAGGTAAGAAAGTAACAACAGCAACAAGATCATTCATATGAAATAAACGAACAAATTTAAAAGTAAGCTGAAGCAGCTGTGCTTCTTGGAAGCTCCTCTTAGGAAAGCAAAAACCTTTCAAAAGAAAACTCAAAACCAGCGATAAGACGCTTCTTGAAATAGTGATGAGGACACCAAGACTGAACCTGTGAATGTGATTCCCGACAAGATCTGCTCCACTTTCTTTCCTCTCTCAAATCAATGATGACACGTAAGAAGGATTCTGGATATAAGGGTTCACTATTCTAAGGAGGAGGGTGGGGAATTGCTTGGTTATTTCCCTAGGGTAGGTATGGAGAGTATTTTGCATCAAGTGCCACATCTGATTGTTACTTATTCAGCACGTATTTATACATCGAAGTGAGAAATACAACAGGAGTACAGCTCGTCTATAACACTGTATGTATGTATATTCCAGGTCGTTGCTGTGACGATCAGAAGACAATTCTTCATGCTGCCTATATTGCTGTCATCGTTGTACTTGTGATAGTTATACTTATTATTCTTGTCATGCTTTGGAGAACCCGGAGTTGTCTTGGTAAGTGAGTCCTGCTGATTTGAATCAACAATTCCTTGGAGTAATAAAGACTGCACTTTAGGTGAAATAATACTGGTTGCAAATTGCTCAGTTACTAATGCCGGTGTTTTCCTGTTATTTCAGGGAACCCTAGAACAAACAAGTAAGTGTATTTCTTGTTTAATAGTAAGTAATGGGGGTCAAAACGGACATTCACAATAAACACAAAAAGCATTTTAGACCACAATTAGGCATCATGCATCATGTTATCAATCAGTTTGAAATTCTAGCTTAAATACTAAAAAGAATGTTAAGTTGTGAGGAGTTTGCAATTCTTCATTTGCATACTCTTTGAAAATAATCTTATATATTAAAACATATTACTTTTCTGTAGCACACTAATGTGACAAAACACTTTCTTCCAGTGACAGCCTGAGGTTTTGTTCCTAGAAACGCATTTCAAATCTCCAAAATGTAAATCTTAAATAATGAAGTGTTTCGTTTGTCTGTTTGTTTTTCTTGTATTTTAAAAGCGATTTATCATGGGGAAGTCCTAAGATTAAAAAGAAAACGATTTGACGAGAATCCGGACAACATATATATAATTCTTTTTACGTTTTAGAAGAAACAAATGCTCAAGTTGCGGAGATGTGGTGGCTGTGGTAAGTAATTTGACATCTGTAGGATTTTTTGTAGAGTAGCGAAATAAATCATATACCCAACGGCTTGTACCTGTATCCAGGCGATGCATAAGTCGTTCACTTGAGACCCGCCTGCACTCACCTTGAGCAATGTCTACTTTGCGGTCACACGGTCGTGGACTGTCTGTGAATTGCAATTGACGATTGTAATATACTACAGGGAATGTCTACTAAACTACCATAGGTCTTTATCTGTGGTGCAATCGCGTTATCCTTGTTGTTACGGTCGCTTTATTTTAGCCCAAACAGAAGCTCATGCATACGTAAGACCCATTTCACCTGGACGCCGCGTGAATACAGCAAAATTTCTCGTGGCCTGTTGGTGGTATTTGTTCTTCAGCTAGTACTTGTTTTTTGACTATACATTTCTCTCTAGAATCCCATACCTGTCCCGGTGGAGGACTCATCACAGCCCTCAAGAGTGGCACATTCGAATGACGCTCCAAGCTATGCAACCCCAGCAGGGGGAGACTACATGTCACTTCACTCCTCAAAAGGAAGCTGGGAAATCAGCCGGGAACATGTCAGCATTATAAAAGTCATCGGTAAAGGAGCTTTCTCTCAAGTTGCCCAGGCAACGGTGCACAATTTTCGTGATAGCCAGGGAAACATCTCAGTCGCAGTGAAAATGCTAAAAGGTATGATGTTAATTTTTGAATCTTGTAGGTTTTTTTTGACGTACTCAGATAACATGCTTCTACTGCGCTCAAAGCGTTGAGATTTGTTTACACGCCTATTACTCTGGTGCAACGTTATGACTAGAAGACAGATTAAAGAAAGGAAATGAGTTTTAAGTAATTTTACGTCTAAGTGTAAAGAGAATACTGTTTTACATTGCAGCAAAGTTCGCTTTCCTTTGCCAAAGTATTAAACTTAATCTCGCACACCCAGAAAAGTTAGTTGTATTTGCTTTCAAGGTAAGAAAATTTCGCTCACCCGAGATACATGTGCAGGTGTACATGCATTACGTGTATTGCGTTATTCAGCTCCGTATATTAAAGAAGCATTTATCTTACACTAACCTGTCTTACGTTGTTGTTGTTGTTATTGTTGTCTTTCTCTGCAGCAAACGCCCCGGCTTCAGACAGAAAAGACTTGCTGTCAGAACTTGAGTTGATGAAAAAACTGAAACCACATCCTCACGTGATCAAACTGATGGGATGCGTCACAGAGAGTGGTAATGGAAAAAGTGTTTCAGTTTATAGGAAAGTCATTTTCCCGAAAGTTATCTTCGTAGGAATATTATCTTCGCAGGATTATTCGCGGGAAACAAAAAAGACACAGTAAATTGAAAGAGGCGGTTACAGCTGCCTCCGACATAAAAATAGTATTTAATAGATAACTACAAAGTTTGCAGCCTGCTATGCTTGTATGGACACGCGAGACAGCCATGTAAAGTTCAAAGTGCTTGAACGCATTGTTCTAATAGACAACATGAGATAGGGTCATGGACGTTTGAGCGTGTCAAAGTGAGGAAAGAGAATTGCATGCTTTCACCAGACATGCATCTTTACTTTTGTTTATAAAGCGGACTTATCCCGACCATTTTGTTTGACGGTCTTGTTAACGTTTTCAGTGATGTGCTAAACAACTTGAGAGAGTAACATGGTCTCCTGGCATTGCTGAACAACATCAGATAATGTTGGAAAGCTTAGGACGGGGTAAAACGCCGCACGTTTCACACGCCGAACTAAATTAATCAAGTTCGCCTGTTGACTCAAACTTAGAACTAAAATCAGTCAACCTAAAGTATACACAAAAAATAAAATAAAATAGGATAAAATAAAATAAAACAAAATGAAATGAAATGAAATAAAATAAATAAAATACAATAAACCAGTTTTTGTTGGTCAATAGGCAGTGGAAGACAACTTTATGGTGGTGCGAAGTGTGCCATGCCTTTCTGTTGGTTTTGAAGGAAAGGTACCCGTTTTGCGTTCTCAATGTCAACGTTCAAAGATTGTTCATGTCAAGGCTGAAAAGGAGTTTGTTCACAATCATGAACAGTGCGACGTTTGAATAAGAGCGTAAATTCACCAGTATTTACTACTTCTCCAGTCGTGAAGTACGCACCAGCCAGACCTAATGCAATCAGTCGACCTTAACGGGGACAAACGTCGAACGTCTCGTTCGTCTTATGAAAAGTACCGCAACCTTGCATTCTAAATAAGTTAAACTCTCTTACTCATCGACCAATATCCTGTTTCATTGGTTTTAGACCCTCTTCTGGTCCTTATTGAGTACGTACCGTTTGGTGATCTGCTGGGCTACTTGAGGAAGAGTCGAGGGTTGCACGACACATACTATAAGGACCCAGATGTGAAGCCGCAGACCAACCTGACCGCGGAACAGTTGATGAGGTTCGCTTGGCAGATTGCTGATGGCATGTGTTATCTGTCTTCAAAAAAGGTTAGCTCAGCCCCGAAGTCCACCCTCTCCCCTACCACCACCCCCATCTAGTAAAACGTTTTAAAAAATGAAACATGAGATAACGTTTTTCTAGATTATACATCGTGATTTGGCGGCAAGAAATGTTCTTGTTGGTGAAGGAGAGAAGTGTAAGGTGACAGATTTTGGGATGGCCAGGAATGTGCATGAGGATGATATATATTCCAGAAAAAGTCGGGTGAGTGTTAAAAATAGCATTACATTGAAATTATGGTGGAAGAAAAAATTCGCTATACAGAGGTACATTTACCTTCCGGGTCTTTTGATTTTCTGGTCAAAAGATAAATAAATAAAATGATAATGATTATGATTATGATTATGATAATCATAATTATAATCATAATCATAACCATAATCATAATCATTACAATAATCTGTCCTTTCAATAACCATGAATGAAATCTTTTAAATTGTTTCTTAAATCCATAAAAAAAACTTTTTTTACCTAATCAATTAATCAATAACTTACTTAATTAGTTAATTTATCAAATAATATAAAACAGCCGTATAAGAATATGAAGTATTGTGAAAAAATGGATGTCTCGAACCAATTGTATAAATACAACTTGATTTCTAATACGTATACTTGACAATACGATTTTCTCCGTTTGATCATTACGCTACTCCCAATTGCTGTTTGTATTCAAAGAGTCGCCTGCCTGTTAAATGGACTGCTTATGAGGCTTTGATGTACGGAACATACACAACACAAAGTGACGTGTAAGTACGTTTTTTTGTGATCAAAGAAATATAATTACTCTCTGGGTACTACAATTTATTATACTTTTACACCTTGAATAATTCGTCTATGTATCAGTTTTTGGAAAATTTTGAAAAATGGCGATAACCTTCGTCCCTTTTGTCTCTTGAAACGAAGTGAACAAAGATTGTTCCTGGAACAAAAAAAGGTTCAATGGGATCTTTGTAGCTTGCACACCATGGATAAAGACCAAAATACGAGTTTAAGAGACGCTGAGCTACAGCTCTAGAAAATCGTCTAGTAATCTAGAGCTGTTTGCATAAAGCTTTTACTTATGCTACGGGTGATTTTTACAACCGGACGCTCATAGTATTAAATGTTGTTAGAAACTGGATCAAAAGTTGAGTTTTGAGAAGGCTAGAAAGGTTGTGACATAAAACTTGCGTTGTATTGATCGTTCAAACAGGAGAAAACGTGCGAAAGTCTCAGGCAACGCGACTTTAAAGTCACAAGCAGTAATATCATCAACCTTTCTAGCCTTTATGGCGTTCTGGTCTGGATTCGGACCGCAACGTCACGCATGCTTTAAGAACGAATATGACGTTCTCGGAGATAAGCCCTACATTACTTATTTCACAATTTGGGGTACTTACAGGGCTTTTTTTAAGTCCCCGCTGTTACGCTAGGGTATCTATATGTATTACGGTATTACTTAGTGACTAATGGGTCACTGAAAGAGATATATAGAAGGCTACGTCCGTTCATATACTCTTGTTAATTGACCCAATCATACTCCTATCCCATTTGATTGTAGCTGGAGTTTTGGCATCCTGCTATACGAGATTCTGACTGTAGGTAAGTATCAACTTAGTTTTGTGTCTTTGATTTCAGAGGTGCCTAATATTAAACGTTATTTATTTTGGAGTAATTTCACACTTTGGAAACTTGCTGACACTAGTCGACACAAAACGTGAATGTTATACGAGAGATGGTGAGCTACAGTCAATCCAGTTTTACACAAACTAAATTGTCTAAAGGGGCTATGTCAAGCTATTTTATCATCTTTTTAAGAAGCTAAAAGTGTCTTCTCATCAGTTGAATTCCAAAAATAAGGGTCTAGCTTTTTACTGTATTGAAGACTATCATCTTACGCCACTGTAACTGTTTCCCGTCGTCTGTTGCTACCGATGGCAAGATAGAAATGGATTGAAACTTGAAAAAATTTGGCCAATTTTTTCAAGTTTTGAAGTCATGTTCTCAAAAATCACCAAAAATATTATTAAGGTTGGCTCTCCCGATAAAATGCATTTGATATCTTTCCCACAGTTTTACAGGAACACTTTGTGTATGTGTAAAGGCACTAGGTAATGATTTAAGCACAGGACTGACCTTAAATAGCAAAACCCTCGTGACGTAGCCCTTTAATTACGTGCTAAATAAAAGCTGAACTTCATTTCATCTAGGTGGATCTCCATATCCGGATATAAATGCTCGACAAATCGCCGAGAAACTTCAAGAAGGGTACAGGATGCCAAAACCAAGACACGTTGATGAAAGGCTGTGAGTAACGTTGTGTTTATATGTTTCTTTGTTTGTTTCCAATTAAAAGTACTTTGTAAGCAAGACAATTTGCACTAATTTTAAACGCCAACATGTGTCAGTGTCAGCTGGAGCGACAAACGAGAATTGTTAATTTGGTTAAGAGCTCAAAAAACCAAGCCCTTTTTCACTCAGTGCCGTGTAAAAAGGCATAAGAGTACTTTCAAAACTGACCAGACTTGCATTTGATTATGTGGGCGCATTGCTAACGTGCGCTGGAAGTTTTGGATGGACTATAACAAGAAAGAAAGTAAACATCTAACTGGCCCACTTTCTATTAAAAGATACCTCGTTTTTTTAACTACCCTTACCTCAAACAGTGGCATCATAATCGGATATATTTAAGTTGATGCTAATGGCGACGATTTCTCTTCTTTTCTTTTTTCTTTGCTGGATTAGATATCAGATTATGATGAAATGCTGGGAAGAAAACCCAAATGTTCGACCAACATTTGTCAAACTGAGGAAGATTATGAAAGATATGGAAAGGAACCACAAGGTAAGACGGTCAATTTGAAGGAAGATTATATATGTTTAATTTAAGGCCAAGCGGTAAGGAATAGGAAATGGCTCACTCTCTTGGTACGTGTAATATTAAAGTAAGACAAGGCACTTTTGATTCTGCGTAACTATTTAAACGAAAATTTTTTGAAGGTCCCCGAATACAAGCAGACTGTTCATGCTTGCTAAATACCTTTAACCCTCGGACGTACAGGGAAAGTCACATCACACGCATACCGTGGCACAAGTGTTGGGAGGGGGTGGGGTTGAGGTACCATGGAACGACTCCCCTGAGTTTTTGTGGTGTTTCAATTTTTCGCAAAAAAAAATTGCCTTTGATAGAAAGACTTTGCTGTGCTCTGCAAGATGAGGTATATATTGGCGTTTAGGCACTGCTGGGGGCCTGTGACGTCAGCCAATTTGGCCACCAATTTGGACTAAATCCGAAGTGAGAACTTACCCAAAACTGCCGAATTTAAAAATTTGGCTGCCAGACATGTCAATTATCACATTGTTGAACATTTGCTGCTTTTTTGTGATCAGTTGCATGTGCTTTTTTTCACCTAAAAAAGGTGAACAACACATTTTTACCCAAAATTGGCTTGCCCACCAGCTACTTAAGACATCATATCTCGTAACCATAGCAACCGCCTCTCACTAAACTTATGTCACAATGTGTCCAATGGATATGCGTACAGCTACTTGAAACGGAAAGTGCCGGTGAAGAATTCTCTTGTAAAAATTCAAGAAAACCTGCCTCCCCCCCCCCCCCACCTTTCGTACGTCCGAAACCTCTGCTATGGATAGAGTATAAAGTCTTGAAAACTCCCAGCTAACGTACGGACCGATTTTCTTACAGACATATGTGAACCTCAACAAGTATGACAACAGCCTGTACGCCAACATCAACGATCTGGCAGCAGAGTAGCATAATCATTTCCGCTCCTCGAAAAAGTTAATATTCCTTGTCAAAACTGTCCACAATGTTAGAAAGTATTGGCAATGCAGCATACATTTTAGCTGGCTTCTTGCTCCATTAGTGTTTTTACCAGTGAGATTGCAAGTTTGGAACTGAAAACGAGGCTCCTCGCGTAGATGGAAAAAGCCAACGGAAAATGACCGGAATTTCAAACGGAAAATTTTGCCTAAATAGAACGTGCCCCGCCCAAACGAATTCAAATCCGTTCAACAGCCACAGTTTCAATTTAAGATGGGTTAGCACTGCCAAATTCAGTCATAAAGTGTCGAGTGAGTTTGCTATGTTATCAATGTTGGATTAAATGTTTGACGGGAATTAACTTTTTTAACACTGCTCGATATCATTGACTCAAGAGTCATTTAACAAGAAAGCCAAACGTCGTATTGACGTCAACATTAGGGACCTTTAGATCGGACTACGAGTAGGAGATTGAGTACGAGTATGACTTTTGAATGTCAAACAAGTCACGTTACCAGAGACGTCACTTCTTCGTATTGTTTACCAGTAAAGAAGAAAGCTTCCGGAATAAGACTGGGATGTGACATGATAATGTAAAGCCTGCAAACTGGAACATGTACTCGTAGTCAACCTCGTACTCGAAATCAAGTCTTAAGTTCCCTGTCGTTCAAAAGTGCATTGAATGTTGTTAAATTGAAATATTGATGCTGTTTGACCAGGCCTTTTCCTTACTTTTAAAAGTTTACTAGGAACAACAACTTTCAAGAAATGATATTTTTTATAACTAAACTTAAATCGTACAGTTTCAATCTAACCTATAACAAATATTTGTTGTCAATTTTATCTTTAGAGGAACTTTATAGATCAGTGCTCTTTATTATTCAAACATAATGTACTGCCGTAGTTTATAGTAGACCACTGAGCAGTTGCTTGTATAATCTTTTTCAGATTTCACTTTATTTGACAAGGTCATAAATAGAGTATTATGGAGCTGGAAGAATACCGTCTCGAATCTCTTTCTCGTTACCGCTAATTTCACGACTGTGTGCAGATTTTTCTGTTTGCTGCAAAGTCAGCAAGTCCAGTGGAGTGGATATTGGGAGACGTTAAGCATACGTACCATTCTAAGAACCACTCAGCGCGAATTAATGATTTTAATTTAGGTGTACCCCCTTGATTTTGTAAGATCACACCACCAAACATTTAGGAAAAAAATACATCAAAAACAAGTGCGAGTGTTTCAACATGGGTTATCAGGACGACAAAGGAAACCTCTACCGTGACGGTAATTTGGATACCTAATCTTAAACAGCATAAGAAGCTATATCAAGCACATCAAAGAGTGTTTCATCAAGTATCCAAACACCTCAAAGTCGGTTAAAAAGTTGGCTGTGGGTTATAAATGGCTTTTTCTGCGGTTGAATACGGAAAGGTTTATGATAAAATTAGAGGCAGAGTTCCTTGAAAAGTAAGAAAACCGGCGGTGTTATAATAGCAGCGAAGTATGACTTGTCCAAGAAGAAAAGCAATTTGACGAAAATCCTTTCTTGAGAATTTAAAAGGTTAAATTTCTATTTCGACTTGTTACATCTGGAACGTTTAATTCACCTTTTGCGTCTTCTGTCCATTGGCACCGATTGTTATTCAAGAGATGCAAAGAGATGATTGTTTTAAAACTAAAGAGAAAACAGGAAACACAAGGAACATTTTGTTGTTCTATTTTGATGTAATAAGAAGACGTTTGTTAAGTGTGCTAATGGAAGGGCGGTTTCGGAGACCTATAAGACCGGCTGAAATGCGGCTGAAAGGTTTTAAGACTGTCAAGACGCACAAGGACAGTAGATGATCTGGTATGTACACGAAATCCGCTATTAATTTGTCATTTTAGCTTCCTGACTAGACTAGAGACTAAGTTCCATGCAAATTCTTCTATTTTAAAACTAGAGTGTTCTGCTCCTAAGCCAGGTCCCATGTGCAACAATCATGAGATCTTGTCCGTGTGACGGTTATTGTTTTATCATTAAAAAACTGAACCTCACCCGTAACACATTTTTGCGTTTATCGCTGTAAATTACACTATTATTCACCACGATTTTTTTATAACACTAATGATGAATGGGCCAACTGTGTGTATACCATCTGAAGCAGTGCAAGTGTAAATTCCAAGGGCTTTGCCTTTCGCAGGAGTGATAATCAACTTGTTTTTCATTCCTTTCTGGAGCTGAATTCCATTCTTCTTCCATGTCACAATCGGAGGTGGGTATCCACTGACAGGGCAACATATGGACAACTGTTTACTGATACGAAAAGCTTTATAGTAGTAACTTGTGGGGCAAGTCTTGGTATCATGTTTGGGAGGGTCTTGAAAACAAACAAACAAAAAACATTTACAATGATGATGACGATAATTGTCACTAGATACCGCCTTTGGCTTAATTCCGCGTAGTTGGATAATGTTTTACACGTTTAATGTCCCATACCCGCATGCAACATGCCCCATCCCCGCATTCAACATGGAATACAAACTGTGCAAAATTAGTGAAGGCAGTCGTAAGATTGTAGATGGCCTTCGGAAACTTGAGCCAAATTTGGCCGGTTTATAATCACGGAAACCAAAAGCGGGTATCTTTGATAGTGAAATGAGACTGTCAGAAAACAATGTCGAACATCAGCGATAATTTTCCCTGTTTGGCTAGTCACTTACATTGTACTTGCACATAGCCTGCGGCTAAATTTGGCTGATCGATAACGACGGTAGCATTACAGACGTAATACCCTTGGTCACCGTGAGATATGTTATTGATGGTAAGCTGAGAGGATCCAGTACCAGAAGAGAATATATAACGTCTAGCATCACTGACCACTTTCTGTGCTGGTCTATATCTCCTCCAAGTAAACTTTCAAACACCGGTGGCACTACAGGTAAAGGTCGCTGAACCACCCACCTTGGGAAACTGAACCACGGGATGTACAGAAGCTAAGCCTGAATAAGAAAGTAAACAATAATGTATGTTGCAACGAACACACTCTTTTACAGGCATTGTTCTTACATTTTGACACTATCATGCACTATTCCATAAAAAATGCTCTTGGTTAAAAGCAACTGGTGTTAAGTTTACAAGATTTATTTCAAGATCAAGGGAAATTTATTTTATTCATGTTTAGTGGCAAGACAAATTTTTGACTGACTGTATAGCTAGAGCTATCGGCCTAAAAACAATATGAACAAACAATATGAAGACAGAATCAATAGCTACTTTCAAAAGCTTCTAGTGGCCAAAATACAAAAAATGTTATCAGGGCATTTCATGCACATTCCTGTAAGAGAAGTAGACCTAGTTTCGAGTAAAATTAAATAAATCTCAAAGATACATACTGAGGTACTTAGTGTCGAGATTTACTAATTTTTGTTGTTTTTGCATTCAGATTTTACTTAGGCAACCAACAAAACGATTCCCGGGTAGTCAAAAATGGGTCAGTCTCCTACTCCCTCTTAAATAGCCCCTAAGAGGACTTCTGGACTAAACGTTAATCAACATCATGGAGTTTTTTTTTTTTTGGAGTCGGTTTCAAATATGAGAAAAAAATACTCTTTTACCAACAACGAGTATAGTGGTATTTGAAATTTCTGCAATCCCTTGTTTTCCTTCCAAAGTGCATTTAAAACGGTTTGAGTGCTCAATTCTGACTCTCTTTATCACAAAAGTGGCACGGCCTTCTTTCCTTATTCTGCCGTCATATTCTGGTGGTATAGCGGAGTTAAGTTTAACAGTGCCATTCGGGTATTCCACTGCTAGCGGATAATAGTCATTCTCAGTTTTGTTGTAAACACTCCATTTGATACGCCTCAAATCTGCTTCTTTATTGAATGCTGAATAGTCCCATTTAAGTGCTGCATCACTCCCTTCCATAACATAAAGAGTTTTCCCTGGCGTTTGTGTAAACCGGAAGGGGGCACCTAATGAAAAAGTTAAATTCAGATCAAAATAACAGACTTGGACTGAACGAATGATCATATTGATGAACCGTTAAACCGTTAGTGAGAATGGTAATACAATACAATTACACACATGCAACTAAATCGACCCAATCTTATCCGTGATTTCATTATGATGGATGCAGTGGTTGAGTGTGATAGAGAGGTTTTAGCTCCAATTCTTTAGCACAAGTGGCGATAACAATGTGTTTAGACCGACTTTATAGCATTTTTTCTCTTGTAAGGCTTCCGGGGCGAGTTGCATAAAACTGAACGTTCAGTCCAGTTTTCTTTTGTTCCGTAAAAAAAACTAGGAGATGGAAGAGGAATATTAATGTTATTTTATGAAGCATACTGCACCTGTCACAACGAGTTCAGTGGTACTCGAAATTTCTGCTACCCCTTGTTTTCCTTCCAAAGTGCATTTAAAACGGTTAGAGTGCTCAAAACTGACTCCCTTTATCACAAAAGTGGCCCGGCCTTCCTTCTTTATTCTGCCGTCATATTCTTGTGGTATAGCGGAGTTAAGTTTTACAGTGCCTTTCGGGTATTCCACTGCAAGCGGATAATAATCATCTTCAGTTTTGTTATAAACACTCCATTTGATACGCCTCAAATCTGCTTCTTTATTGACTGCTGAATAGTCCCATTCAAGTGCTGCATCACTCCCTTCCGTAACATAAAGAGTTTTCCCTGGTGTTTGTGTAAACCAAAAGGCATCTCGTGGGAAGGGGGCACCTCCTGCAAACATTAGACTCAGTTCAAAATACCAAACTTGGACTCAACGAATGATTATATTGATGTAGAAATACAACCGTTAAACCGTTAGTGAGAATGGCAATACCATACCATTACACACATGTAACTAAATCGACCCAATCTTATCCGTGATTTCATTATGATGGATGCAGTGGTTGAGTGTGATAGAGAGGTTTTAGCTCCAATTCTTTAGCACAGGTGGCGATAACAATGTGTTTAGACCGACTTTATAGCATTTTTCTCTTGTAAGGCTTCCGGGGCGAGTTGCATAAAACTGAACGTCCAGCGCAACTTCTAACGTAAGACGTTCAGTCCAGTCAAAGTCATTATTTAACGTCTGACGTTGTCAGTTACTCCAGGCGTTAGGTTTTATGTAACTCAGCCCTGGTCAAACTAGATACAACACAGTTGAACATTCGTATGGTATGTAAACGCGTTTGCCCAATTAAGTTTCACTGCCACACAAAATTAAACAACAAAGTAGTATTCAGCCATGTTGAATAACGTTGAATCCGTTTAACCTATGAGCCTTATGTCGTTTTCTGACATATGCACAATATGTTTTACACCTGAAATGAAAATAACTAAATGATTTTATTGCTCCCCCCCCCCACCCATCAAACAAACCAAAAAAAATAGAAAATGAAATGAAAGGTGTGATGGACTATAGGCAATCATTGAAAAACAGAAATAAAACGAAAAATAACAACAAAAGGATGAATAGTTAAGAAACCAGAAACCAACGCATGACAAACGTCAGTGATTTCAGAGAGAGCTAACGTTTTTCTCTCTAACCCTTTGCTAGAAGTCTGGACTTGCTTGTAATTTATATAGTAAATTATGCCCACGAAATTAAACACTTCTACTAGGCATAGGTGACTGGAGCTATTTTTTGTGTAATTTGGTGCATGTGATTTCCTGGGTATTGTGTTCAGTCCCATTGTTGTTCCCAAAATACATTTTAAGGAAAAATGAAAACCTATCTTCATCCTTTAAGCATTTTTGCTAGGATTCATTTGATCAGTACAGTGTTTTTACCGACCACAGGTTTCAGAGCAGTCTCCAAAACTGTCAAATATAGCTGACATCGAGATCGAAATTATTGGCAGCCTAACGAAACACCTAGAACTTGGTCGGTGACAATTTTGTGCAAAACATAGACTACGTGCAGTCTCTCTTTCCGCTCAAGCGATATTTGAGGGGAAACAAACAAGCGAGCGGGCGCGAAAATCGCTTGCGGAGTTGAAACGTGACGCTTACTACACTAGCGGCTCGACACGCGTGTCACGTTTCAACGCAGCAGACAATTTAACGCGGTAGGCGATTTCGCGCTCGCTCGAGCTTGTTCGTTCCCTGAGCGGAAAGAGAGACTACTCGTAGTTTATGCAAAACATGAACAGGGTGGATGTTTGAAATAAAAATGCACTCCAAATGCGTCAAAACGCTTTCTGCTGTCAGGTTCCATCACCCTCATATGAAGTCATTGTCTTTTGTCACTTTGTCTGTATGTTTGTACACAAGAGTGCATAAACCTCAAGAAAAAGGAACCACAATAAACTTACCGGCATATGGAATGAAAACCAGCAGCCCTAGGAACATACAGCAGACGTTAGGTATTCGAACAGAGCTTGCAAAACCCATCTCCTCAAGTAAAGGACACGTTGTTGTCTTTATAAAAGGAGCAAAATGACCTTAGTGATAGTTCATCTTCCGGTCTAAGTTAATGTCACGTGATGTTACCCTGTTTACGGGGAGTTTTATGACCCTAACAAGAAAAGCCCCAGGGGCATTAGACCCCGCCGTTGTTCTCCCTCCCATCGGGGTGTAAAACATATTAAGGTCACTCAAGATACAATTCCTAGCCCGTGTAGTGAAAAACACGGCGAGTATTTGTCTGGCCGAGCGAAAAGCGGGAGTCTGGGGCAAGTGACCAAGAAAAAAAAAGGAAAATAATGAAAAACATGGGTATTACTAGACCCCGTCCTGACGGCGGGGTAACTATTCATTCTCGTAAAGTCAAATTAACATGTCTTTCTCAGTAGTACATTTTATTATCTCATAAAATTGTGGCCGGCTTTGAAATCGGCTTCAACAACATGTGTTTTCTCAGCCCAGGACGAACACCTATAGGATGTTGTATTATCATTGGAGTTCTAAATGTAAAGAAGATCCTCGCAGTTATTAACGCAACTTGTGCAGTTGCGAAAAGAAAGCCTGAAAAAATCAGGCTTGCCGGGATTCGAACCCTGACCTCTGCGATACCGGTGCAGCGCTCTGGTTAGATCCTCGCAGTTATTAACGCAACTTGTGCAGTTGCGAAAAGAAAGCCTGAAAAAATCAGGCTTGCCGGGATTCGAACCCTGACCTCTGCGATACCGGTGCAGCGCTCTAACCATTTCTTCATTCCGCAGTTCAAATATATGAATTTCATATATTCATAATTTCATTGGAGTTCTGTTACTTCAGTATGCGGGTAGGTACGATTTTGTATGACTCAAGTTCTAGGATTTCAATAGGCTTAAGATCACGTGTAACGATTGCGAGCGTTATAGGAACAGAGGAAATTGAATGTACCGTCACACACTGGTACAGTAGAGTTCAAAGTACAGTTCAAATTTCGAGACTGGAAAGAGCTTCATTTTTGAAAGACCCTCTCTGTTTTGAATGATAAAATCTTCCAAACGAATACCGATAGTCTGGCCTTGCTAACGTCTGATAAATCTCCTATGAAAATTCAGGGGAGTTAATAATTACAGTAACTATTATTTTTTTTCTCTGGAACGGTCTGCCAAGTGAAATTGGCTTTTACTTGAACCCGACATTTAATTCCGCACCCTGAATTGAACTGTTGGAGAAAAAAAAATACTTCGATTTATTGGCATGATTTAAGACTACCATTGTTCCATACTACCGATGTCTGCAGTGCATCTTGAGCATAGGTTTGTAATTTAATTGGTTTAACATTAAATATCATTAAATAAGATAGTTATTTACAATAGCAGTGAATTACCCATTCCAGAAAGGCTATTCTGTTAATCCTCGGACGTACAAGCAACGCCACTGCTCCACCGTGGTAGAAGGGTGGGGGGAGAGGGGTTGATGGACCCCTCCCTTGGCTTTTCGATATAGTACAATGTTTGGAAAAGATATTACCTTTAGTAGAAAGCCTGTGATGTACTCTACAAGTTGAGGTATATACTATGGCTGCGGTGACGCTGGGAACATGTGACGTCATCCAAGATGCTCTTGGCCGACGTCTTTGATTTTACCAAAATTAGAAACTATCAAGGAACGGCGGAAATTGACCATTTTTTATGCTAGACGTGTAGAATATGACATAGTTAAGGACTTTTCTTCTTTTTGTCAAGAATTTGTGCTTTCATCCCCTAAAAGAGTGATAAAACACCCATTTGTACTTAAAATTTGTTGTTACTTATAACGTCATTTTGCCAAACCGTAGTAACCAACTTTCACCAAATTTGTGTCAAAATTTGTCTAAGGGATATGCATAGTTCTACTAAAAACGGCAGGTGCTGATGTCAAGAATCATCTTGCAAAAAATCAAGAAAAACCTTTTAGGGGGGCCATCCACCCCTCCCCCTCCTTCTTAACCCTCGGAGGTACGAGCAAACCTTGCATACGGTGAAATTTGAATTAACCAATCAGCATTCAGTAGGTGGGAAAAACTGTGGTGTCCTGACGTCACGCAGATTTTGTGCTCTTCGCTTCGATTTCTGCGTGAAATCGGTTTTATTTCAGCGTTTTCTTCAAATTTACCGCTTGCCTTACTTCAATTTATTTAAAGTCACAACTGTTTGCAGTTATATGAACTGGATGAGCAACCAGAATCGCTTCAAAACTTTTTTCTGCGGCGGGAGACATCGCTAACTGGACTTGAATGCGAAGGAGGTTTTGAAGGTTTTCCTCTTGTCCTACTGAATATCATTTTGCACAAGAAACTTCACCTCCCTTTCACTCTCCTTGGCCTCGTTTATCACATGGATTTCCGCTAACTGAGCAGCTCTGAGTAACGTCGAGTACAATCTGTCTTTTCTCATTGTAAAGATCTTCGGTCACTTCATTCTTGTGTTCATCGAGTGCACTTCATGTCTGGTTTTAATTCACACCAAGTTCCAGCTGTGCCTGCAGCTGTGATTGGCTGCTGTCAACGAGATTGGCCTTATCGGTTAGGGAAAAATGCTCTGTTCATCAGATCAGAGATACATCATGAGTGGTTGACAAATTTGATATACGGTCGTTGTATGGTTGCGCTACACAGCTGATGCTTCAAATTGGAAATAGGCAAGTCTGTATAATTTTCCACATACCCGGAGACGAACGAAAAGGCATTTTTGGAATCTTGTGTCATCGCAACAGCAAACAGCTCGTAGTCAAAAGCTGCAGAAAATTTACTTTTCTTCCCAAAAAACAAAACTCAACTGAAATTTAGACCAAGCAAAAAAAAAACATGCGGACCGCAGAGGAAACAAAACTTTCGCTTGCTTTATTCACCACGGAAAGTAAAAATAATTATTACCTAGCCCGTCTTTCTAAGTGAATAATTAACTTGACTAACTGGATTCGAACGGTAATTGCAGGAACAAATATTGATATGTCTATTTTTTTCTCGCTTCAGTTTGCACGCCAGATAAGGTGTCCTTTTTAAAATACTTGCAATCAATCGACTTTTGCTGACAGAGAGCAAAGAGGGGTAAATGTGTAATTTCTCACGAAATTTCAAGAAGATTTAAATGGTTATAATTAAAAGGAACAAATTTGAGAACTACTCTAGGAGTCAGGCAGGAGGAGTTTAATTTAGTTGTAATTTTAAAAGAGCAAAATGCAGATCACAGCGGTCCTGCATCAGTTGACAGTACCGAAAGAGATTTGGAAACTGATAAAACTCTGCGTTACGTACTAGGATTCTTTGCAAAAAGGAAGAACCGATAATCACACGCGACTCTAAGAGATGAAGTTGTTCTTCAGAAACCAATTAGCAAATTAATGATCCGGCTGTTCAGAACTGATAAGCTCATCTCTTGGGTGGTAGTTGCATTAAGCTATGTAAACGTGGCTTTCGAAACTTGGGCGGCTTATATCAGAAAATAGGAGAGTGTGATAATTTTTCTTTCTCAACAAGCACTCGTAACGCCATTCAACTTGTAACGATGGTAATGTCACTTCAACTTCTGTTTTCCAGATCATGCAAAACCGCTAAAAGTCTTACTGGAATTAGCAGTTTTGTAACTCTCATGATGGCGTTGTTGTTTTTCTGATCCCAGTGGGGCCCGCTGGAAGTAGAGCAGTTCGAGTCATCTCTTCTGCTATAAGAAATAAATTCCGGTATAATATTATGGTTTTAGACGGTTTTAGTCATCGTCTTGTCGCTCTTCACACCCTTTAAACAATGCACACTTTTAATCCAACACAAGCCACACAAAACAAGCGCTAGTGGCTCACGGTCTTCGTACGAATTTTTACCTTTCTTGCAAGCGCACAAAACCCCACAATGCAAAAATGTATGAGTAGAACAACAGGAAAAAGAACTTTTTTTCAGCAAAGGCAACTCAATCTACGCTTCTACGCTTTAGTCGCTATAAACTCTTGCTTTTGCTTACAAACCGCAGAATGTATTGGAATTGGAATACGAGAACCCAGTGCATTTCGCAGAACACCGACAGCGAGGACACCACGGTTTTGACTGCCCCTCGTACCGCGGACGCAGTTGCCGTATGCGAGGAAGTCACCCCCATCGTGGTGCAAGGGGGGTTGATGGACCCCTTTCCCCCCCCCCCGTGGGTTTTCGTTATGTTACGATATTTTGAAAAGATTCCACCTTTAATAGAAAGCCCATGATGTGCTTTACAAGTTGAGGTACATATTATGGGTTGCCGCGCTGCTGAGGGGCCTATGACGTCATTCAATATGGCCGCCATATTGGGTGCCATCTTGGATTTTACCAAAAATTAGAAATTGTCAAAAAATGTTAAAAAGTGGACATTTTGATACTGGACATGTAGAATATGACATTATTAAACATTTTGCTGCTTTCTTGTCGACATTTTTTGAATTTTTCACCTAACAAGTGTAAAAACCACGAATTTTTCTTTAAAAATGGCTTCACCACCTGCTACTTATGACGTCATAGCTCGTAACCAGAGCACCGATTCTCACCAAACTTATGTCAAAATGTGTCTTAGGGATATGCCCACAGCTACTAAAAACGGCAGGTCTAGATAATAACTCGTCTTGGAAAAATTCAAGGTAAACCTTATGGGGGGTGTGGCATCCACCCGCCCCCCTTGTACACCCGAGGGTTAATGAAGATTAATAGAAACATCAATTCACAATTTATACACCAAGAAATCTTGACAGACACGAGAGATTAAAGTTCGCCGAAGTTCGGATTTCGAAAGCTATCAAAAACCAAACGAAGAATACAGGGCGAGCTCATCTAGATCTGTTAACAATATCAAACATGGAGCCAGTAAACGATGTATGTCAGTAAACGCCAGTAAACGCACTGAAGTAAGCGGTCTTGCTAAGAGCTCGAAGGCAACCGTTGGTATGAGTTCATGGTAAGAGTTTAGGTTCGATTTAGTGGAGTAATTTGTTTATTAATTATGCGGCGTGTCTCCAAAAGCATCGAGCCGGTATCAGCTCATGGTTGGTTTGTGTAGTCCTATGAACTGGGTGCATTCAATCTACGAAATTTTGTACGGCAAGATCAAACTAACTGCAACAGAATATTTTTCACTATTCTAAGGTCGAGAATGGCTAGTTAAACAACATACTAAAGGTTCCCCAAAATTCGCATAGTGGAACATGGTTAAAATTAGCCTTGAAAAAGGCTCGGTTTTACGACAGGGTGCCCAAGCCAAGTAAACTGGGAAATTCATTAGAATTAAGATATGGTATGAGCTCATAGAAAGAGTTTATGCTCGATTTAATGGGGTACTTGTTATAATTAAATATGCGGCGTGTCTCCTTGTTGCTTAAAGCATCGAGCCGGTATACTCAAGGTTGGTCTATGCAGTCCCGTGACTCGATACAGTTTGTTTATTACATTACCAAGCTAATCATTTTCCCGTTTTGCTCTACATCACTGGCAATTCTGTGGAAATAAATGTTACAACAGACACAACAATTATTAATAATTACTAATTTTTGTTGCAGCAAATCGGATACAGTTCACATCAAGATATCGAGGAAAGACTGTCTCAGGATTGGTTGGTTCTTCTGTGAACTTCACCTGCGGCTTCTCTGGAGATGTTGATAAAGTTTACTGGGGACTCAAGCAAGCAGGTATAAATGACATAGCCAATAACGGAAGATTAGTATCTCTAGACAACAATGATAAACTGTTGTCCGTTACTTTTCCAGCAGCATACATTGGACATGTGGGTGGAAGTCGCAGAGGTAACCTATCTTCTGGCCACGTTATCTTTACCCTTAGTAACATCAAAAAGGGTGACGAGAGATTTTATGGTTGCTTGCTAACACCGTCTCACCCTTTTGATTTTACTCGCTTTGATTCAGTGGGCTTGGTTCACTGGGAAAGGCAAAACTAATGGGGTAGCACTGGGACCAGAAAGGGGCTAGGCGAGGACTGTGCAAAAATTTCAGCCTACACAGGGTACCTGCAGTTTTTCTCGTGAATGCTTTGAATTCGTGTAGAAGTCGGTAAAGGGGTATACGGAAAAAGACCCTTTATCTCAGAAGGGTGAATGGACCTAAATCTTTTCTCATTCTAGACCATTTTTTCATTCAAGCCAATCATAGCAAATGTCGCAAGCTGTGATTACATTCACCGCTACGTATAGATCTTTTTCTGTGCGCGGTAGTCCAAACCCACGGAAGATGATGCTAAGTTAGAAATCACTGTAATTGTGTCAAATTGTTGTACACCATGGGACTAAAAGATAATTCTTCGAGAAATTTAGTCCTTTTTTAACGCTGAGGAGAAAGGTGCTCAGAAACTCGACTAAAGGTCAGTTTTAAGGTACTTTCAGGGACACCTCCCAGCTCTACGAATGAACACACCTCTGCTGCTAAATAAATAAATAAATAAATAAATAAATAAATAAATAAATAAAATACAAAATTCCAAATCCCCGTACATGATGGCTGCTTAAAGCACAGGCCCCGGTTGATCAAGAAAGGATAACTTTATCTGGTGAAAATTCCTATCCACTGCATAAAACCGGTTAGTTATCCATTGGATAAAGCGTCGTTGCACAAAGCTAACTATTCGCTGGATAACCCGCTATCCAGTCCGTTGCTATGGTGAAAATTGGTCACGTTTTCGGATTTACTCTCGAGATTGCATAATGAGAAAATGGCAAAAAATGTATTGCTCGAAAAACAGAAAAGTAAAGCCAAGTTTTCCATTGCTGTAAGTGCAAAGTACAATGTCACTTTCAAGACTATTGAAGAAAAGTTAAGACTTATAGGAAAACTATTGTTACCAAAATTTTAATTTGTATCTCTAGTCCCACAGTGTAGCTTTTAATGGGCTGACAGTTGTATTTTAAATTTGTAAGTACCCTTGGCCTGTGCCTAATTATAACGCAGTGGAAGTGATAGTTTGGTTGCTTTTCAACGCCGATCTACCATTGTGCAAAACGTATTTTGTTCTAACGTCTTTTAATATTTACATGGCTCGTGGAAAACTCTTTCAGTACTGCCGTCTGCTAGCAATTGCTGGTCCACCGTGATTAAGCCGATAGTTTGTATTGCTTATCTTCTCTTTTTCTTAATTCCACGCGTGTTAATTTTACAGCAAAAGTCGCTTCTAAGCAGAGACATTTATTTTATAACATTCCATCTCGAATGTGGAGAAACATTCCTCTCCTTAGAACATGGTCACACCCACTCAGCCAATCAGTGTCCAGCATTTCGATGCTCTATATTCCATAAACTGTCTTAAATTATGTAAAGTGGCGGGGGCTTTGAAACACAGGGAAATTGCGGGGTAAAATTACAGAGAATTTCTGCATTCATTAGTGGTTCTATATAGAGCATACTAATGAGGCATTGTTTTCCTTTGTTTGGAAGCCTCATTAGTATGTTCTATATAGAGCACACTAATGACTAAGTAGAAACTACTAATGAATGCACAAATTCTCTGTGAATATTTATAACTAAATCGATAAAATTAACAGCTTCAACGGCTAGAAACACTCATTATGTTTGCGTTTTAACAAAAAAATGCAATCTTACGGTATAATAGCATAGCAAAAAGCAAATCGAAAGAAAAACCATTATTTTACATGAAATACGAACTGTTCAGACCTTAATTGAAACAGAAGGACAGACTTGTTTCTCCGTGTTTGCCAGACTACGAGCGTTGTACATGAACTTGACTTAATTTGGCCTCTTGGAGTTTCCTGCGGGTTACCCACTTCCTGGTGTCGGTGGCTGTAGCGCCTCGAAGACTGCTTTCACCAGTGTAAATCTAGAAAATCTTTAGCGGCGATCACTGCCTCGAGTTCCAAATTTCCGTGTATTGGCTCATGGCTGTTTACACACGAACTGCGATAAACCGCGCGGTGAAGCATTGCACCTCAAAGGCATGCGTACAACAGCGAAAAATATCGTAAACAAAATAGCAACGTGATTTCAAGGTGAGAACTAAAAAATTAAAATGCAAAAATATAATCTGCAACGCAATTCTTCGTGGGTGTGACCATGTTGTAAGACGGTTAGACAATGAACGCTCGTGTCCTATGTGATATAGCGTCCCTCGCAAGATAGACTCGCCTTACCAGAAATCCGAGTCATCGAGCATATTTCATGCGGAACAGCCTTTAAAAATGGCGGGCAAAAATTACAAGGGATTGTATGGGATTAAAAACAAACTTTGAAATAGCTGAACTACAAGCGAATATAGTCACCTTCCCCCGATCCTAAAAGAAAGAGAACTTCTTTACACTTTTGAAAATGTTTTTGATTACTTGGTTTTCGAATAAAAAGTTCGGACAAATCGAGACACAAAATTTACACCAAAAGAGACCCCAAACACCTCATGTCTTCTCAAATTTCTGGAAATATTACTCACCAAAAGCTCTATTTTGGAGCTGAAATCCTGCTTGAATTCATCTTCCCCCGATCTCGACAGCTTCGTAACA
This sequence comes from Siderastrea siderea, assembly GCA_964030785.1. NCBI lineage: Eukaryota > Metazoa > Cnidaria > Anthozoa > Scleractinia > Rhizangiidae > Siderastrea > Siderastrea siderea. Next base: position 35,257,739 of record OZ034975.1, read on the forward strand.
AGACAAACCTTCAGAAACCGGCCAAAATATCCCGTACATCGATGGGCAAGTTCGGACAAATTAGCCACTTTGAAAGGCAATTTCTAGTTTATTCAGTCAAGGCGTTGTGAAGTAGATACCCGTCATAACATTGCGAGAAAAAGCGAAGAGGTTCGACCGTATCGTCTCTTTCCTTCGTTTGTTTTGGTAGCCATTTTGTAAATGTAACCAGGCGTTTTGTCTGTTAATCCGCTGTCCATAAGTACAGTAGGCGACTAGAAAACAATTTTTTTGGATTTTTTGGTCGAATTTTTTTAAAACTACGAAACCGGAAGTGTTGTTGCACCTATTCCGCTTTGTAATTAAAATTTAAATCTTACGACCTTGGTATAATAGCTGGAACGCTTTCTTTACAGAACAGTTAGGTTAAACCATGTCTGATTTATTGAGCGACCGTGAGCAGCAAAAAGTTGGTGCTAAACTTCGAATTAGTAGCCCTGTAAAAAAATATCGTAGCCGGCAGGATGTTGACGAATCTCAGATAGCCCTGTCAATTGAAGTTCCTTACTATCTTCTGAAAGAATGGCACGGGAAAGTTGACAAAAGCGATCCTGAAGCGAGTGGCCCTAATTACATCAGTCTAGTAAATGAGCTGATCCCTGGTCACTGTACCCAAATAAATCAAGGCTTCGGGGAACGTATCAACAGCAATTTGGCCAAAAAGGCAGGTTCTGTTAAAAGCTTGTACAAAAATGCTAAGAATAGCAGAGAAAGAAATCAGCTTGACCGGAAAACTCTTAAAATTAACATTTTTGAACATGAGCTTGTCTCAATGGAAGGTATTGAAGATGACCGTATGTGTACGAGACAGGAGATTGAGGAGTGGAGGAGAAAGGTTGAAGATCTAGAAAGCAAAAAGAGAGAGCTGGTGAAAGAGATGCATGGTGCCCTGAAGGAAACAGACGAGCAATTAAAGGAAAAAGATGAGGAAATAGCCAAGCTAAGAGAGCAAAATGAAGTTAAGCCTTAATTCAGCACATCGATAACTTAGAAAAGAGACTAGGGGAAGTTGGGTGTACAGGGACGAAACTGGGTGATCTTGGTTCAAGACAAAGGTCCAGGAAACTTAAGGAACTTAAAAGTAGAGCAGAGGTGGCTCTTTGGTTTGTGAGATCATATGGGTTGGAATTGACTTGCCTCAAGGGTGTCGACACAAGACATGGGAACTCATACACTGTTGATTTTAACAATGAACCATCAGCCATACACAATACAGACAAAGAAGAAGATGAGAAATTGGAACAGGTTCTCCACTTACTGGATAAGTTCTGTGCCAGTGATGAACTGTATCATGAGCTGACCATGATGTGTGATGACCTCCCAAAGTCATATTTAATAAAACAAAAACGAAATCAACTGAATAACATCTGCAACATTGAACCTGTTCCCGGGCAATATCCAGGTGCCCAGATCTCCTTCTGTGAAACTCTGAAGAATCATATCAGAGAGTTCCTCAGAACTGATTATTTTTGTAATTATAGTTGCCTTAATTTTGTGAGCGAGTAGTAGCCGAAATAATCTCTAGTAATAAATTTCAAAATATTGTCGATCCCTCAGGTATGAATCGAGAATGAAGGGGTGTCAGTACAGGCTGTCCTTCTTTCTTCTAAAAAGTAACAGCTGATAGGGGACGAGGCAGGAGAATGAGTTTCATGAAGATCAATAAACTACCCTTTCGCTACTCAGTTTTCAATAACAGCTGATGACGGCTGTGCGAAAAATATCTCAGTCGACCTTAAAGCATTTATAACATTACATTTTTTCCCCACTGCAGCAAACAGTAGTATCTGCATAAACGGTACCAATTCATCGATCTTCACCGCTTGAAAGACCAAACAATCTAAAATTTAGCCCCAGTTCGAGAGCTCGAGCGAATAACTCTACCAATATTGCGGCTGAAAAGCAGCCTATCTTTTCAACTAGTGGCTGTACCAAGAAAAAAAATCGATTCAAAACACAATTTTAATTGTTAATTTTTATTTCTATTGCGGATTTTTCGAGACTAAGTCTTAAATTTACTTTTGTTCCTGTTTTCATTTTGCAGGAGGCCCAAAACAAATTCACCTCTCGATATGAAGGTAAAACCGTGACAGCATGGTTGGTTCTTCCATGAACTTCACTTGGAGCTTCTCTGGTGATGTTAATCAGGTTAACTGGGGTCTCACGAAAGCTGGTGTTAATGAAATTGATGCTGGATGATTACTCGTATCTCTAGATGCAAATGGTACATTGTTGCCAGTGTCAGTCCCAGCAAGATACACTGAACTTGTGAGTGGCAGTCGCAGTGGTAACTTATCGTTTGGTCAAGCTATCTTCACTCTCAGTTCAATCACAAAAGACGTTGAAACGTTTTACGGCTGCCAGATAAACTCGACCAGCCCTTTAAATAATTTAACATTTGGCTCTGTGCAGCTAGTCGTTCAAGGTGGGTGACTTGTTGCTATCATATTTTATAATCAAACGAAAGCCGGAAACAAATTCAGATTTGTTAGACTTGACTTTATGATCGTGAATTAGAGTGAGAACTGAGAAACTAAGGAGCTACAAGAAAATATTTTGGTTTGACTGTTTCCAAATTCATGTACTTTGTTTGGAATAGGCTTGAGGTTAGGCTTACACTATTCCGGAGTCGGCCTCTGTGCTGCAATAAAAATGGAAATTAAATTCCTTCTGGTCAGAAGTAATTAAACTCTTGATTTCGGTACGATTTTTGTTGACAGTGTATCGCTGCGCCGCTCCACTGCAGTTTTGGACGTGTGTTTTCTGATATCTTGCCGCTCCAGGAATAGAGTGAATAGGTAACAACTCTTACAAGTACGAAAACTTTACTGCGAAGTGTGTTAAGAGACGTCATAGCCGAGAGATTGGTTATGAAACATTGAAAGTTTTAAAAGCAATTAAACAAAGGTGTCTCACTAAATATTTATTTATGTCGAAAGCACTTCAACCATGGATCTGTTGTTTTACGTTTTTACACTATGGCTGTATAAAGTGACAGAAATATATTTATTGGTTCGTTGCTCCAACGTGGTTCAAGACTTAATATGGCTTAAACTCGCTCATCACTAAAACGAACGACAATGAAACAGGAAAAAAAAAGAAATTTGTCCGTTTACAAGCCGTTTTCTTTTATGAACTATGGCGACGCTTGTTAGCCGCTTCTACGTTACATTGGATAGATTTCAGTGCATAACCGGTATACTGTGGGCATAAAATATATGTACGTCATACGTTAAAAATGCCAAATTATAACCCACCCTGCAAGAACAATCAACTTAGGCTCTGACCCCAGTTGTTACACTGTGTTTGACCACATTTCAACAATGGCAAAATTCCAGATTTTCCACGAAAGCAGTCTTGTACCCTAGGCGTTTCCTTCCCTATCATTTGACTTTTTATTCACCAAAGGCCCTCACGTGCACCTAGGCCTTAGTCTGCATAAAAAGGTGTATCAGAGCCAGCTAATGGATATTCCCCATGTACTACTTGTCGAAAAATGAGGAAAACACGACTTGAAATACAGCATCTTTTTGAGAAAAATGGAAGATCCAGTGTCTAGTAATTTACATTATACGTAAAATGGAAGAGATAATAAATTCGGCGCTTCAAGAACTTTGCTATTTAAATGTGAGGGATGTAGCTGGGCTAGAAAGCGGTTAGTGACAAAATTTTACACTGTGTCTGTAAGTTTTTATAAGGACTTTTACTGGTTATAATTTTAAAGGCAAAGTTGTAAAAAAAAAAACAGTTCGTTAAGTCTGAGCAAAAACATCTACCCGTTAAGTTTCCAATTATTATTATTTTTGTTATTTTTCTTCGTTTTTTTTTCTTTTCAGAATTTTTTTGGCTAAAATATTCCGTTTTATGTTGGTTTAGTGGCCAAATGGATCGCTCGTCCATTCGTTCGTTCGTCTGTCCTCTCGTCCGTCCGTCCGTTCGTTGTGATAAAAAATTACATTTACATGTACAGTACATGTACTTGGAGTTCTAGCTATGCTTAATTCCTATGATGCAGTTAGACATTGCGCTGTACATGAATGCCGTGGTCAATAACCTTAACCAGGGTTATGGCTCCAGTGCTATGCTGAATGGTAGCACCTGAGTAGTTTATAAAAATAATTGTTCGGCATACTTGTGCCACACAAATTACTGACAGGCATCCTCTTCGTGATCTAGCTTCTAAGCTGCTCATGCGTGTCCTGGTTAGTGTGTGTTTGTTAAGCAAGTAGATGCAGATGTATCGTGATTGCTTGTACCAAGTACGTGTAGCATCAAAGTAACGATTCTCTGGAGGAAGGGAACCGCTATGAAAAGTCTTTTTTAATTACTTTTTTTTCTGCACAAGTTATAACTTTTTAAATTAATGATTACTACGAACAGCAACGGTTCAACCAGTGGAAACGACCCCGTACACTAATCTCGGGGTGTGGCTTATCTGGGAGTGAGCTTTCCGGATTAACCAAAAAGAGGTATGAACATTGACCCATTACAGAGTGCCCACCCTACTGTAGGGAGGTATATAAATCAAACGTTCATCTTAATTAGGGCATTCCAAATCAAGTTTCCTAGTCAAGTTTGATTCAACAACATTAAATGAAATTACCTACATACTGCTCTACCCGCAAATAGCAAAAGTAATCTAGGCGGGTAGGGCAAAGACCACTACGTTTCATTTTTCATCTTTTTTTTTCTTTTATTGATAGCAGATGTTTTTGATAACAACCTGATGCATTAGGGAAAATTCGAATAAAACATGCCTAAACTAAAACTGTCAAATGAATTTCACCGGAGCTACACATAGCAATTAAAAGCGAGAAACTTTTCCTTGTGAAATTGAAACAAAATTTGGCCTTGGCACTCGTTGCTACTTCCAGTCAGAAATTCTTCGTTTCCTTAACATTTAGGTAAAATCCTCCAAAAAAGGATAACCTATCAAAGGGCCACCAAACCTACTACAAAAAACAACAACTGACAACTACAAACAACGGGACTGAGCACTAAAACCTGACAAGTTGGTCTGGTTGGCCTCTCAAATTTTGAATTGTGCGCAAGCCCAAAGTCAAATGTGCGTGGAAGTGTATTCACTGGCGAAAAATGTCTGATTGGTCGACGCGTGACAACGTGATCGAGCTCTTAAATTCAAGATGGCCATCAAAGTTGTTGGAGGTCTTTCTTTCTTTCGGCAAGTGTTGACTGTTAGTTCGAGAAGAAACACAGAAGTAAAAGGAACGAGAACAGCGTAAGGGTTATAAGTCTTAGACGAGGTCGGTTGTGGATGTATAGGACGATTTGTTTTCGTGTTCACCACCTGTAACACGTTTTGAGAATCGTTTCGGCACTTGGCAACATCATTTGATCATCGCTCGTTTGATAGAATTTAGCACATGAGACATGGTTGTAATTGCAAGAAACTGGAACATTTTACTGTCCATAATAAGAGATTTCTTAAAAAGCCTGTAGCAGTCGAGGAAACAGCTCTAGGAAAATGTAATGCCATTTTTAATCGGTGTGAACGTAAGTTAAAAATAGTATGTTGTTAGGAAGTGTTTTGTATTGCAGAATAATATCGTGCCTGACGTCGACCGTTACAAAATTTTTTAAGCGTTGTACCAGTTTTCACATTATAGAGTATCCTCCTAATAAATTAAGTACATTACTTTGGTGTGGAGTTAGTACCTGCATTGTGTACCGCTAGAAAAAAAATATTAAGCTTATAAATGCACAAACAAAATTACACAAAGAAGTAATTAAATGTTTTAGATTCTCACACTCCAAACAAAGTCGTTTGTTCTCATTGTGATCTTGTTCTACTCAAGGGCAACCCTTTTCGGGATGGTCAAAAATCTTATATGCCTAAAGAAACTACACCATTCTACTTCGATTCTTATTGGTTGTTAGAAGGCAAATTAAATATTCAGTATTTTGCACTTACTAGTAACTGCAACTACTTGATTGAAAATTAGATATAGATCACTAAACACTACAGGCCACCAAGGCCTTACCAAGAATTGTGAACATCAATTTGGAGTTGTCTTCAGTAGTAGATAGCACAGGGTCCCAAAGAGCTTTGAGCATAATAAAAAAGATTTGAATTATTCAATTATTTAGATTTTTGAAGGTATGTGAGAAATGTCCAACTGTTTTGTTGCTCCTACAGTTGTAGTCGACTTGCCAGTCCAGTACACCTTTTGTGCTACTTTGAAAGTTCTTCCAAAATTATTGCATATAAACTGGTTTCCAGGGATGTGATAAATGTCCAACCGTTTTGTTGCTGACCTAAAGTAATTACACTGACCTAAAGGCTCATGCAATGGTCTCACTTGCAGAGTGTGGTATAAATTCTGAACTGTATTACTAGCCGTATAATAGCAGGTACAAATAATTCAGTTGTAGAGTAAGCTGGTCTATTATTTCACCTAGTGAGTTTAAAACTGAACAATCACACCGAAACACCTGACATTACATATATTTCAATAAACAATCTTGGGTGCATTGAAAACATTTAATTGAGCAAAATCCTAAAAAAAGTAAATGAGTTCTAATCATGATTTGATTCCATTATAAGTGTCTTCACAATAGAACTAAAGTTTGCAAACTTTTTATTAAACACACTTGTTGGTATGTAGGTGAACACCCCAACAACAGCTTGCCAGCAACAAGACCCAATTATAATTAACTTATTTCTAAATTACAGTGGTCTTGACAATCTATCCCTGTTGGATAGTGGCTCTGATGTAACCCTCTGTGACAAGATGTTGATCAAACAATTAGGGATCACAGGGAAACACAAAACAGTAACCTGATCTCAGGCTCAATCAACATAACACGTTCTTTACACGTGAAACGACCCACACTAAACATTATCACATGACTGCCTGGCCATGTGTTAAAATTTTACTTTTTTAACACAAGCTAAATGTTTTCTTCCAACTTCCAACACAATTCGTATTACAACAACTCTGAACTGCTGTCTACATTTTAACCAAAATACCATAACCTTGTATCAAGAGAGGATTAATACCCCTTTATCCTCTCTTGCCTTGTATGTATCAGACGTCCTCCTTCAATATTTCACTTCCGCTTCACCGCTAAACAACCACATATACAATACAATTTGACCTTCACCTGATCACATGTACTCCACGTGATAAAATTTACGTTGTTTACCACACAGGCGGACCCCTCCATTATTCCCAAATTCACTCATTTAAAATTCCAACGACTCATTCCCCCATTTCCACCTCTATGCATAACAAAACATCCCTTAATATTGTTTTCGCCCAATTTCGCATCTTACTTTCACATCAAAACACTCATCAAAACAAACCTTATTCGCTGAACCACTGATCAGGTCACTGATTTTTTATCAATCACGTGTACGCAACCACTAACATAACCCCCATTGGCTGACTTACCCTCAAATCTGGAAAAGCCCTGGGAACGAAGTTGCACAATATTGGACACAGCTCCACTTATAAGGTAAACTCTGTCTAAAAACAAAAACTTTTCTAATGCTCAACGCTACTCAAATAAACTACATCACCTTCGTACTCGCACGTTCATTCAATAACCATTTCCTTACCTCTCACTGACAGCTACAAAATAGCTTACGTACGCACTGCGTGCCTATGTGTTTGGTAGCGATCGTAGAGATCATATGGAAACCAGCCTTAAGATTGATTTGCAACCACCCACATAACCATTCGGTCTTGCCGCGTAAGGTTGCGTTGGTGTGACAACCTTAATTGAAATAACTGTATACGTAGGTAGAATAATATAGTAGTCAATGTGGAGACTTAAAATCGGAGAAAATCATGCCGCTTTGTCCTTGGGATGTGAATTTAACCGGTTAGTACAAGCCCACGGACTTACATTCTGGTGGGGGTGAGGGGTAGCCTCGTGAGGACTCATTACGGGAATTTAACCGTATGCAAGAAGTCACAAAGATAAAATGCAACAAATAAAACATAACCCAAGTTCAGACAATTTCGTTCACAGCATCTTTCTCCCGCTCATTGGCATATTTTAATACTCAAACTAGGCAAACTATCAAAATTCTCGGAAGCTGCACTTTTTGGACACTGAATACGCAGTTTAAAAGAATTTCAAGACCTTGCCCGAACTTGTTGCATTCGTCGGTGTAGTTACGAGTTAGGGTGGATTCATTTGCCATTGTGTCTAAAAGTACACACGAGTGACCACGAATCACCACGAGTGACCAAGAGTAGACACGAGTGACCACAAGTGACCACGAGTGACCACGAGTTAGAATGCATCAAAATATTTTGCTGATGTCATGATGACGTCATCATTTTTATCAAATAATCACTATTTCACGGCAAACTGACCGTTTCTTGAGACCTTAATACATGGATTTGACATTTCTGAATGAGGGAGGGGCTACAAACTTCCCACCAACCGCACCCTTTAATCTCAGTTCTCACCACTTTTCTTAACTTTTTCTTCCCGCGCTTTTTTCCGCCTCTCGTACACCTCCCTCCTTCTTTTCTACCCGGAGTCCCAAATTCTGTCCACCTCCCTCCCTACCCCTGCCTCCCCCCCACCTCGCCCTCGGAGACTACTAGTGACCAAGGGCGAACAAAAGAAAGGAAGAAAGTGAAAATCATAAAAAATTAACAAAAAGGTTTTCTGTGAAAGTACTTGTTTTAAGGAAGTATTTTAACCAGAACTTTTCTACTAAAAACCAAGCCTGGAGAAAAGCACAGAATTGACAGGTAGTGAATGACAATTTCAACAATCTTTAATGTTTTATGATTCTTATATGTGAGAGACCAGTTTCCCCTTGTAATATGACATAATTCATTTAATTGTTAAACGATTATAGTGGTTTACGCTATAAATTTCTCATATCAGCAAAATACTTAACAATCAAACACCTTTGTTAACTACAACAGTCTTCAAAGAGGAAATCAAAGTAATTATTTATCTTAGATTTCTTTGAATATTATTAATAGCTTTTCACAGCCAATAATGTAGCTGTGAGTACGTCCAAATCGTTTGCAAGTCGCGCAAATCCTGCACAATGCTAAACACATACTGGTGGAATGACAAATGTAAACAACTAGGCCGACGATGAGATTATCCTGCCTATAATTAACTTAACTGGAAACTAGCAAATTTATCAAACTGAACTACTTTTAAGAGTACTATAGAAACCAAACTGACTCTCGAGTGACTAGACCTAGACACTGATAATCACACCTTTGGACAAAAAACTGAGAAACTGGTCGTGACTGTTAGGAATATAATGCATACGATGTGAATCATTTAATTCTTTACAAGGTTTTAGTAGAATAAAAAGTGAAAAGATTTGGAGAAAACCAATTAAAAATTTTTATTTAAAAAATCTTGTTCGATTTATGTTACTCGCGAACTCGTTTAGATTGCATTGCATTACGTAACACGAAAAGGGCTCAAAGCATTCTAGCTCCAGGCCAATTTGAACACCATCAGAAGAGGTTACAACCTACTTGATAAACTACACCCGTCAACCATAAAGTCCATTAAGAGTTACACAATGTTACGATTAGCGGCGGTGATGAAAAAACAGATGACAAAATTTGGTGAATTTCACAGCGTGGAAATTTCACAGGGGTAGTTATACCGAGACTTAGAAGACTGTAAGTTCTTATCTCAACAAGTGGTCCCTTTTGTATTCGCTGTTATGGTGCGAATATTTATTTATGACACACATTTTTGTCTATCTATTTTTCCCAAAGACTTATCTTCGAGAAATTGAGAGACCAGCATTTGGCAAGGCTTTATTTTCCCGATTTTTAATTGAGAAAAAATAGGATGCTTATGGTAGTGTGTTTGTTTGTTTGTTTTTCAATTAAATATGGCGATTATTTTATTTTTGCGTGGGGGCGCAGTGATTTAGTGGTCAACGCGTTGGACTGCAGATCTGAAGGGCAGTGATTCGAGGCTCAGACCCTGCCTGCATGTTGTTTCCTTAGAGACCCCACATTTTCTCTCTCCACCCAGGTGTATAAAATGGGTACCGGCGACAAACTGCTGGGGTAACCTTGGGATGGACTAGCATCCCATCCAGGGGAGAGTAGCAATTCTCTCAGTTGATTCGTGCTACAGAAATCGGGATAAGCTCCAGTCGTGTTGGCCCTCTTGACTAGTGTGCGACTTAACCTTACCTTTACCTTATTTAATTTTTTAAAAAAGTAATCTATACAAAAACCCATCGTTTCGTCGACTTCCTGATTTTCTTTGGCAATAATGAAAATGCAATAGATATTTCATTTTTAAAATTTTAATTACTTTTTAATGATATTTTTGAACAAATCTAAGCAAACCATTCTTTCTTTCATTCACTTGTGGTCATGGAATTGGCCACGGGGGAAATTATTCTTTGTATCTAAGTACGTCTCCAGAAACGATCTATTCGAGGCTAAATGTTAATAACTTGGTGAAATGATGTAATGTTGATGTCTGCCAACTATCTTGATGCATATTCACTCGTTTATTATTAATTCTCATTTTATCTTTCTTTCTTTCTTTTTTTCGCCCTTGGTCACTAGTAGCCTTCGAAGGTGGGGCTGGGGAGGGAGTTGGACAGAGTTTGTGACTCCGCGTTGAAAAGAGCGGGAGGTGTATGGGAGGTGGAAAAAAACGCAGGAAGCGTCAGTAGAATGCGAGAGAAATAGTTAAAAAGTGACGGTAACTGAAATTAAAGGAGGCGGACTGGTGAGAAGTTTGTCCTCTTCTCCCCCCTCTTTGGCCGTCCCCTAGCCCCTCCCCATTCAGAAATGGCGGAAATGTCGAATCCAGGTATTAAGGCCTCAAGAAACGGTCAATTTGCCGTTTAACAGTGATCATTTGATAAAATGATGTAATGATGACGTCATCATGACGTCTACAAAATATTTTGAAGCATTCTGACTCGTGGTCACTCGTAGACACTCGTGGGACTCGTGGTCATTCGTGGTCGCTCGTGTGTACTTTTAGACACGATCTTCATTTGCAGCATACGCGTATACTTGTCGCATTCTTAACGCGCACCCTGTTGTAAATAAACGTGTCGAAAAAAAAAAACCCAGCAAACCCCTCAATTGAAAACAATTACGTTCATCGTCAGGGTAAAAAGTAAGGAAAACGTCAAAGATGCTATTTCTTGGGTGGTTTACTTGGCTTTCAATGCTGTGGAGCGTGAAACCCTATTATAATTTAGTTAGTTGTGGTGGAAGTAGCAATAAGAATGTGGCAGGCACAGGTAGAGGGGAAGATGGAATAATGGTACAAAGTGAAGATGACGATGTACTTTTTTGCTATTTTGCCAAGGGGAAATATTCAACTGATAGGTTCAATTGATACGTCTGATTAACCTATGCTGCCAGCAAACTATTAAAGTTATCTACAACACCGTGGTAATTAAAATGCTGGAAGGGTGGGAAATTCGACAGACTGTTTATTTGCATCGCATTCGGGATACGCGTATAGCGTATGCGATTACTCAATGGCGTATCGATTTATCGCATTTAATGAAGATATATTTGCATTTTAGCCCCACGGGAAAATGCAATCCTTTCGAAAGTATTTGAACAGGCATTTTCCTCCTTTGGGAAAAGTGATCAGAGTTGACAGCTCCAAAATAGCCAATGAAGTACGAGCGCACGCTGGAACGTGCCATTGATTTATCGCCTACCCCATACGCGTAACCCAAATGTGATGTAAACGAATAGGTTGTCGCATTTTTTACTATACGCGTATGCTGCAAATGAATCCACCCTTAAAATGCAGTCGGCAAAGGTCGTCGTCATTCAGCCGTGTCATAACGTGTTTGCATGATTGCAACGTCGGTAATGTAATTTGCATCTTACACCTCACGCCATTTGAAAACGGTGTAAACGTCTTCAGTTATGCCTAAATATATGTCCTTTGGAAAATGGTGTGAAAATGTCAAAATTTTTTGCTCGGACATAATTACACAAGCGTACCTTTATTAGTACCTATGCTTATTCGAACTACGTACGAAAAAGCAGAGTGTGTGGCACGTAAGAGGATTGCGTGACCAGACCCAACTTCCGCCTAAGCTTGCGCATGCACGCCAGTACCAGTCAGATGTTTTCATCTATGCAAATGGCGATCTTGCCTCTGGTTCTTCTCGTCGCTGGTCGCTAACATAGATAAGATGCGTTTGGTAGATTCAGTGGAAGCACCTTCAGTCTGCTATATTTTCCTCGCACTGTTATTTCTTCCGCATACAGGCATGTATACAACTTTCGTTTTGCCATCTTGACGTACATTTTAATATTCTCAGGCATGTAAAGAGTATTTACGTACGTCTTGCTTTATTTTTGCCGGTTATTCATTTCGTCATTAGCCTAAGTTTACCACTTTACGTCGAAAAACTGTCCTCAGGTACATAGAGCTGCAACGGGCTGAATTCGACAAGTTTCACAGAATATTTTCGTTTGAGCACTGATGTTTCCGTTTGGCCGTCGGCGAAGGCTGACCTTTGAGCAAGTGATTTTATACCTCCCAAGTTAAGATTCATTTTCAACCACTCAGTCTCGTGAAGTTATTTCAAAACAGACACCAAAAGGATCGTTTTGAAGGATTATATATCTGTTCGGAGTCATTGCGTCAGACATTTGAAATATACTGGAAAACTAGAGTTCTCAGTTTAACTAAATGTCACCTAAAACTCTCGTAACCGGTGAATAAATTAAATGCTTTTGTTTTGGCGGGATGTATATATACCTGGTTGAAAAAACGTTGTCGGGAGAAGTCTACAACCCATAAACGATACGACCCAGTGGTTTGCTGGGAAACATCTGAACTATGTACTGATTTGCATTTGGAAAGCCGTTCACTTGCATTGTTTGTCTGTTTTGATATCGTACTTTGTGCGTCCGTCACTCATGTACCCGACGGTGAACGAATGGTTGGTGGCAGGACTTAGTTCTACCGAATAGTTTTCCAGCAAAAATTGCTTCAACTCAGGTACAGTTGCAAACTTTGGCAAATTTGGCACTGTGTAGCGCTCAAATTGTCCCTTGTTGGCCAATTTGGTCACTTTCAGGTAGGCTTGCACGGTTTCCATTGCCACGTGCAACTCGCTGTGATCAACATCAGTCACAAGAGAACAGGCTTGAATTTTCAATATGTAAATAATAATGTACATCTACCCAAAAATCCTTTGGGTCCCATCGTCAATGGTTTATGCTTTTCACCCGACAACGTTTCTTCAGTTAGGTGTATATATAGAGAGGATATTATACGGCGGCGCAAAGATATAAATAAATCTTATTTTTGAGTGGTTCTTTTACCACGAAAAAGTAAATTCATATCTTCAAACCACCGTGTAATTTTCTTCTTACTATATAGACACGAGTACTTTAGCACAATGTAACAGTGTAAACGCAGGAAGTGACGTTATCGATATCTTACTAGTGAGGATACGGAAAATACGCTGCTCGGTTCTTGGATGCAGTTTCGCATGAACTTTTTCCACTAAAACACTCTTGCCCATATAAGTCCCCATAAAATTAATATCGTTTAGAGTGAGAAAAGAGGTCAGGGTGTTCGGGGAGTAAACTTTCATCCCCTGGAATTCCCTTCAAGAATCCGAACAGTTCAACTTGTGTTAGCTCACGCATAGAAGGCACTGAAACAATCTGAGAAAAAGAAAGCGATTGCGTAAGTATTTTGTTTGAACTTCTGCAGCTATTAACCAGCTGGCTAATAGCTGCATAACTTCCTATTCCTTTCGACAACGTCGTGTGTTTTGAAATAGTCTTTATGGTCACTCTCCCGATGTAACGCTGTACGACTCAGGGCTCAAAGTAGCAGCCGGCGCTTTGGCCACTCTTGCCGGCGATTTTTCGCCAAAGAAATAGAAAAAAATGACATCCCATCCCTTGATCGGCAAAATCAACGTCCCTGGAACGTCATAGTAAACATTTCATATCAGAAAGTAAGGCAGCAATGAAACACACATACCAAAAGTGAAATGGATGACTTTTCAAAAGCTTTCTAACAACAACAACAATAAATGACAGAACGTTAAAAAATAATAGTCTCAATTCTTGTAAATCAAGTCTTCGTCTTAGACACTATCTCTATTTGCCGGCACTCTTTTTGTTGCGGCCTGGTTTCATACGTGATCAACAACGCGACCTTTGAGGAAATAGGCCAGACAAGGGGTAGGAGTGCCGCAGTAATTCAGTTCCCTTTTAGGAACCGGGCAAATTTTTCATTCACGATTCATTTGTTACCAATGCGTCTTCGATCCTGTTCCACTTAGCACCTTGTCGCTTTTTTCGTGTGCTTTCGCCTTCTCGTCCAATTTAATTTGCTGGAAACCAAAGGAAATGTACCGTCGCGCTGAAAATCAGTGTCACTGTTGCGGCATTTATCATTTTCAAAGGCCTGATCTAATTTGTGAAACGCCAGTAAACGACCCTGCCAGTCCGCCGTCGACGAGATTTCCATGCTCAAGGGAAACATCGAGCAGTCAGAAACGTCGATAGTAAACTTCAGGCCCACACAGAAAAGGGCACATGCCCAAGAGACTTGTGCTATGTTGCAAAAGCAAACATCACTCCTGACGAGGGGTTCAAGACAGAAATACACTCCATAAAGAGAGAGGCCGAGCGAAAATTCATAGGCGCACTAACCAAGTTTCAGTATCGCCGCGTTGAACGCAACAATGATAAGTTGCGAAAAGGAAATCTGATAAATGTAGAGAGACACTGATCGGGTTTAGCCTAACGCCACATGCTCAGTCAAACAGTAGTTAATGTTCCCGGGGGGAGGGGGTACTCCCTTATATAAGCTACATAGGTATGTGCCACCCTATAGGGTACGGCTTGTGAGGTGCTCAGTCCTTGAAAAGGGTATCCTTTTTGGTATTTTAAAATTTTGGTATTGTGATCTTTAGATGTTCCTTAGATAGGGTCACTAAATTGCAGTATCCACCTTAACGTGCAAAGCGAAAAAGATATGGTCTGTTAAAACTTTATTTTAGTCTATATTTTAGCAGGGCCTGGATGAAAATTACTCTGTGTAGTTCTAGTTTACCCTGTCTAAAAAAAGTGTTGTTCTTGTTGCAGTTGTTGTACTACACGCCCGAATACACGTTATAAAGTTTAACAAAGCGATTTTAAAAGGACATTTATACCTTGTGATGCTGCAAAATAGGGTGCCATTTCTTGGTTTTGGGCCTTTAAAAGGGTAGCAATTCTCGATTTTCTACCCTTAAATGGGGTCAGGGTTTGAGAACCTTGGTGGCACACACCTATCCTAAATTTACGGGAGTACCTCCCCCCCCCCGGGTTAATGTTCCACACTCTTCTATCACTTGAGTGGAAAAGATGCATCGATGACATATTCTCACTGTGGAATGTTGACAAAAAGGAGATAGTAGAGTTGATTGTCCTAGCAAACAGTCATCATCCTACCCAATTAAATTCACGGCTGAAAACTCAGACAAAGAAATAAACTTCCTGGATACCACTCTTTCAAATGCGAAAGATTTAACAAGCGAGCAATCCTTAATATCCGCACACATTTTAAGCCCACAGGAACTTGGAAGTACACTCACTTCTCTTCCTGCCACCCACCACTGGTTAGAAAAAGGTTTATCAAAGGCGAAGTCCTCCGTCTTCTTAGAACAAACTTCAGCGAAATCTTTTGTAGAGAATATCACCCAATTCAAAACACGCCTCCGTGCGAGAGACTACCCCAACAGTCTAGTAGAATCAAGATTAACGTCTGCAGTCAAATTCAGTGAAAGGAAGTCGGCACTTCAACAACAAAGAGAGACAATGCAGACAAAATTCTAACGTTCCTAAGAACATCCTTATGAGCAAATGGCACTGAATCAAAAATCAACCATTGCTAAGAGAAATACACCAACACATTAGCACGAGCATATGAGCCGCGTTTGGCCCATCAACACTTTATTCCATACTTGGGACAGGTGCTTGTTCATTCTTGTTAAGTTGACAGCCGGCTAAAAATCAGCGTTGAGAAAAAAAGCCGTCAAATTCAGGCTGAAAGCTCTGATTTTATTTTGAACCTTGTACGTTTTGAAATCTTTATTGCCTGTCACCTAGTATGTAAATGTCGTCAGAATTAAGAGGCCACTCTCATCGGTAGACAGCTGTACAGAGTCAAACGTTCGGATTTGCTCGTGAGAAGGTCCACGTTTGAACTCAAGCAAAGTCCTGCTCAGTTTGTGCCAAAAATGTCTGATTGAGAACAACCTTATTAAAGCAATTGTTAAAGCCAGGTGCCACTGATATGGTATCGAAATAAAATACCTTTCATTGCCGGTAATATGTCTTGTTCATAAGCAAATCGGCTTGTAAACACGCACATCTACCTTAAACAAACAAACAAACAAACAAACAAACAAAAAATTCCTCTAGAAAGGCCTCCCAGAAAAACCCGGTCTTCTGTTGGAAAAAAAAGCAGGACAATGGGGCCACTGAAGACGTTTTATTCTGCTACTTGAAATCTCGCCTCACAAACTAAGTGGTTCTCGCCCTTTCATTTGTTTGTTCGGTACAGCTGGAAAATAAACAATACAAACTCACAGAGCACGAAACCACTTGCAAAATACACAGAAACAGCGGTAATAATCGGTCCATCTTCAATGGCTATTTTCCAAAACATTACACAATCTGCACATGGTTGATTGATCACATTTCCTAATCTTGGGCGAAGGGACGGGCGCAGGCAACAAACTACCCTTAAGATCTACTTAAACTGTTTCATAGCGAGCTAAAGCGGTGGTCATGTTCCACTTGCGTTCGTACTGTTACGGTTTTGGTGCGAAAATCTGAAATGAATCGATTTATTGTGAAGTGTAATCACTCCAGAGTAGGGTATTCAAGGTCACGATGTTCTATAGGGGAGGTTATGGCAAAGGGCTTATGTTTTGACCGTGGTTTTCTTGGGGGTAGGGCTAGGTTATGCAATCCATCCATCACGCTTATATTTGAAGGTTCCTAGAAAGGGTTTGTTCGTTGATCAAAGATGACATGTTTTTAACGCAGAGTCTTGATGTCCGGCAGCCGAGCACGGATCTGTCGAGACTAAATGCCCGGCAAAATGTTTAAAGGATTTCGACGGAAAGGCTTCATCAACCGTTCTGGAAGTATTCACTATTGGTTTAGAATTGCCTAGGGATTCAGGAAATTAGTTTGGTTTTAATTTGTTATTAATGATTTTTCCCAGCTTGTTCATACTATAAAAAACGCTATGTTCGCGACACTTTAAAGTATTAGTAGTTTGATCCGCCAGTCAAAAACTCACAGAATTTGGACGGAAAGTCTCATGCAAACTTGCCAGGATTATTCGAAGTTGTTTGGAATTAACAAGAAATTCGAGAAACCAATTTGGTTTTGTAGTTGACGAGTTTCTGAACTTGAGCATACTATAGAATCTCTTCCTTTGGAGCCTTTTCTGGATAAAATGGGAAAGCGAACTACACGTGTAATCATGAACTTATGTTGTTATGATTGTGTTATTGAAGGAATGCACCCAAATAATAGTTTAGCACGAGACAACCGGTCCGTAGCCACTTTCATTGCAATCTAAATGAACAATAATGTTGAGGAGAGTACCTGTGATTATGTTTAAACAGCATATGCCACAAATGCTCTCTTCTTGCAACGATCTGAAAGGCCCTTTGCCTCTATAAAGGGCTTGGGAAGTGTGATTGAACCGCAGAAGAATGCAACAGCAAGTTTCGGGTTCATTATTCGGTTTTAAAAGTGAAATTATCAAGAATTTGTTAGTGATCTGGAAACCCTATAAATGACATAGAACCAGGCGTGAAGCGTGTTTAAAACTGACCCCTTATGTAAAAAATGCGGTTACAAACATGTTTAGGAAAACGTGTTTTATAGAATGAAATGATGTAAACTGCGGAAATACAAATGAATGTAGATGTGACCATCGCAGTTGTAATCACAATTTATTAATAAGCAATTGCTAATTAAGCGGGGAAAAAAACAACAACAACCCGTGGTCTCTGCGTTCACGCTGCAGTGCTCTACCAACTGAGCTTTGAAGACCCATACATTGGGAGTAGGCCAATTTATCGAGTTCATCTTAACCCGTGAAAGAATGAAGCATAGAATGAAATGATGTGAACTGCAGAAATACAAAAGAAATGAAAATGTGACCACCGTAGTTGCAATCGCAATTTAAGCAATTGTGACTTAAGGCCCGAAGTCTTTTTTTTTTCAGGCCTGATTCTCAATTGCTTAAATTGCGATTACAACTGCGATGGTCACATCTTCATTTCAAAGCATGTTTTATTTTGAAATGATTGCTATAAACATGTTTCGCTGGTAGTGTGAACGCAGCTCTAGTGCCTCACAACGTGGAGGTTAACTCCAGCTTGCAAGGGCTCGACCTTGATAAACTGCAGGTTTTCTTGCTTGACAACGTTTACTGTATCCCCGACTTAGTAGTTTTCTTACCAGCTCATTCAAACTTTCAACTTGAACTTTATTTTCCCTTTTTTCCAGTCGGCCAATATGGCGACGACCAGGTCGTTTTTATTTTTTACATGAGTAACTCGCCCGGCCTTCCGGTTTTCCATGCATCGGCCAAACAAACTCCTGTCCTTAACTTCCACTTTTCGTCGCGTTGGCACTGTCCCTTGCATTTCCCCCCTTGGGGGGATCGGTGGGGAACAACAGCCGGGTCTAATGCCCTTTGGGGTTTCTTGACTTTTTTTGTTAAGTAACTGGGCCCGGACTCGGTTTTCGCTTGGCCAATCAAACTCATGCCTTTCTTTTCCGGTTTACCTCGTGAAGGTTTGTGTCATGAGCAATGCTGATGTATATAATACATATATTTTTTACCCTGGGGTGAGTTAACCCTCCCCCTGGATAAAAATAAAAACCCTCCCGTATAGAAATGTATAGAAATGCTACCTTCAAAAGTAGAATTTTTATCCGCGTCCCACATTTATACCGCAGTATCCAGCTTATGTGGAGATTTGAATTCTGGCCGAAGAACAAAAAAAGATTTGTTTATGTCTCACTTCACCGTCGGTCCAAATGGACGAATTCGTTACTCTATGCCTGATCGTAAACCACGTTTACCCTCTCTGTTTTACCCTCAGTGTATTTCCCTTTTTGAGCTACCATTAATATCCTTAATAGATTTTGTTTTGCTTCTCTTCCTACTCCCTTCTTGGCTCTTTTCCCTGCCCTTCTCAGGGCCGTAGCCAGAAAAAAATTTTGACTGAGGCAATGTCCATGCGTGGTTAAAATCTCTTCCTAGGTATTTAGGGTGTTCGACGAAAAAATGACTGAGGCAAGTGCCTCGGTTTGCCTCATACTGGCTACGGCCCTGCTTCTCAGAAATCCAACAGGCTCTCTTCCTCTCGTTCATTCCTAAAATCTTACTACTCGTTTAAGTTAACTCTTCGACTCGATCAATTTTAACAAGACATTGAAATCTGCTCCTCAATTTCAGTTGAAAGTCTTTTGCAATCTTCGGATCTTTAAGGTTTCCTATTTCATGTCTTTGCTGCTTTCCTCGTCTAGTAGCCAACGTCCTTAGCTTCAGCTCGACTTTAGCGACCACCAGCTGGCAAGAACGTCATGCCAGCCCACATATAAGGCACTAATAACATTACAATCCTATATGAATATATACACCAACTGATTTCTAACCGCACCTACCTCCACTAACACACACTTTCCTTCACTTGTACTCACTTTCCTTCATTTGTACTCACTTTCCTTCATTTGTACTCACTTCCCTTCACTTGTACACACTTACCTTCACATTAGTTCCTTATATGTGGGCTAGCATGACGTTCCTGCCCTATATATGTGGGCTAGCATGACGTTCTTCCCTCACTTGCAATATCTGCACTTCTGTTAGCTGTCACATCAGCTAATGATCTTTTGAAACATCTGGTGATTGTGATGTGGTCAATCTGATTTCTTGTAACTCCACCGGTAGATACCCATGTGATCTTGTGTATTAGCGCAGATCTAATGCCCCGTTGGGGTTTTCTTGTCTTGTTTTTTTCGTAAGTAACTGGCCACGGACCTATGGTTTTCGCTTAGTCAAACAAAACTCTCGCCCTTCGTTTCCGGTTTACCTCGCGAAGGTTTGTGTTATGTGTGATGCTGATATCTACACCTAATTGCAATAACGTTGTCATATAAAAATGAAAAAAAAAGGGGAAAAGAAAATACCCAAATAGGAGTAAATTAGGTACGCTAAATACATTCGGGGAATTGCTCGAAAGGTTTTTTAGGTGGCCAATTTAACTTGTTTTAACTCACTTGACATCAAATTGAAGTATCACACCATCGTCCATAATTGCTTTGAGAATTATAAAGAGATAAAGAAATAACTTGCATGGCTAATTAATTCCTATTTGGCTTTTTTCTTTATTCTTTTTTCCATTTTTGTATGCAACGTTACTGCAATTAGGTGTATATATTTTTTTTACCCTGGGGTGGGTTAAACCGTCCTCCAGCTCCCGTTTACAAGACCACTTCATCCCCTTACAAACTCGTGTAAGCCCGGGACCCGGTTGTTCGAAAGCTGGTTAACGCTAACGTGGGATTAAAATTTAACCAAGGTCCCCGTTTGTTTTACTTCAAAATAGTTTACACCGGAAATTTCAAGTGACCGTTTGAAAGCAACCAAACTCAAAATGTAGACCAAAAAAGATTTACAGAAATCTGTATCGTTTGGCTGTAAAATGGAATTCAAAGTTGACACTAATCCCGGGTTTACTTAACACTGCTTTGAACAACTAGGCCCAGGGCTATAGCTGGCATTTGGCCATATCGTAAGGGGGCTGGTATAGCATAACACTGTTCAATGGAATATTTGCGATGACTTACCTTTTAGAACCTAATTTTGTTTGCAGATTGTGCGGTACAATTCACACCAAAGCATCAAGGGAAGACTGTGAAAGGATCGGTTGGTTCATCTGTGAACTTCACCTGGAGCTTTACTGGTAATGTTGGAGGAATTAATTGGGGACTCAAGCAGGCTGGTGCAAATTTAATTGATTTTGGCAACATATTGGTGACTATTGCCAAAGATGGAACATCATCGTCATCATTAGCCCCAGCAGCATACAGTGGACGTGTGAGTGGAAGTCGCAGTGGGGACTCATCTTCTGGCCAGGTCATCTTTACACTCAGTCAAATAACAATGAATGATGGGAATTTAAATTATGGCTGCAACATAAAAGAATACAATAATCCCTTTGGCGTGGATGATTTTGATTACTTGCACTTGGATGTTGAAGGTGAGTGTATCACTGTAATCTTTGTTATAATTAATCCACAAATGCACTCCAATATCTTCAAATTTAAGAGCGTTAGGATGACCAGGATAAAAACGCAGAACAAATCACGAGTAGAAAAATATGTTTTATGTAGCATTAGAGTGCTTTTAAGATGGAAATCATTCAAGTGTCATAGATGTTTAATACATATAAAGACACTGTATAGAGGACAACGTCGAGGCAAACTACCTGTTTAATTTTAGATCTAGTCAATGTCTCACCTAACGTGAAACCGCAGTTTTAGTCAGACAGTCGGGAGCAGTATTGTATTCAGATCTTTTGCAATAAAACACAGTTATCGCTGCTATTTTTAACTTCATGTTGTCCTTTTCACATGTGATATTTTCTTTTAGGGGAAAGGGAACTGATAAAAATCTTTCCCTTTCCTAACCTTTGTAATTATTTTGCCCTTCAGTGATTAGAAAAAGTAAACAAATTGTGCAAAAACTTCGTGGAAGAAAAACAAAAACGGCACCTAATAACCCCACCAATGGTCTATAAAATCTTAAAAGAAAACCTACTTCCTCCCAGTCTGGAAAATTGTCAGTAGCTGTTATAAACTGCAGCAACTGATGGATTGAAATCCGGGTCGACCAGACTGGCACTGAAGCAGGCGAGTAGCCGATTTTTGACATAAACGGCCAAGTGGCAATCTAGCCGAACGAAAAAGAACAAATGGAAAACATGACGCGAAATGTCGACTTTCGGTAAGGTTAGTTAAATATAAGGTTAACCAGAAACAGCATTTTTGCAGTTGGAGTTGACGATTTATTCCCCATTGAATCTTGGGACGCCATATTTAACGACTTCAGTGAGGGTATTTTCAGAGGTTAATATATAGATTTATCCAAGCCTAAAAGCGGAGCCCATTTTTTTTCTTTTTATTGCTGGAACTTATTTATTTTTTAAAGTGGTTACCAAAAAAAAAAAAGGAAAAAAAACCAGAATGAAAAACAAAAAAAACAAAACCTTTCCTTC
Source organism: Siderastrea siderea (assembly GCA_964030785.1). Classification (NCBI taxonomy): domain Eukaryota; kingdom Metazoa; phylum Cnidaria; class Anthozoa; order Scleractinia; family Rhizangiidae; genus Siderastrea; species Siderastrea siderea. Next base: position 35,280,081 of record OZ034975.1, read on the forward strand.
CTCACGGATTTGAACCCCAGCCGCCCGAATGCTAGGAAATCGCTCTAACCAGTCAGCTAACCTGCCACTACGTACAAAGTTGTGTTCATTGTTATACTTAAAGGAGCTACGTCACGGTAACGCATCTTGAAAAAATTGGCAAGTTTTTTCAAGCTTTTCATGGCGTAATCCATCGTAATCCCCCTCAGTCGTAACCATCCGTGTTTAGTTTTGGCTTATTATTACTTCTTTGGTGTTTTTCTACCTTAGGAAACTATTATTGTGGGGTTTCCTTCAATGGCAAAATAATTTTGTCAGATCAGAAAAGTGAATGAAAATACCGTGACACAGTTCCTTTAAACTGCTGTTTATTGATCGCAGGTCGGTCGGCTAAACAGGCGGGTGCTTTTCTGGGAAATTGTGTTCGGACCGCCGCAAAAACCATGGTTGTGGACACAAAAACCCAGAAGGCACCAGCTCTGCTATATTTGGGGTCGGGACCTGTGCGAAATACTGTTCGCAGCAGAACCGACAACAAAGATGAACTTCATCTTCGTCAAAGGCAAATTTAGCAACTTCTACTTTTTGCCTTCCACCAAAAAGACAGCTGAGTACTAGCGAAAAAAAAATATGTGAAGCTCCGCTTTTTGGCTTGGCTTAATCTATATATTATAATCAAATTTCATAGCTAAACACGTCATTGGAAACCTAATACAGGTTAGATTTGTTTGAGCGACATGAATTTGAGGTGATGATATAAATATCGAAATAATGCCGCATCGTTCCCTGCGTATAATATCGCCGCTGACATGTATAACATTCTCATGACAAGGGAGACTAGCTATCGGTTCGTTGTTTCTATTTATACACCTGGGGTGAGGGGAACCAATGTTACTTGGTTGAGAAAATAACACAACACAATGCAGACCGATCCTCTGATTTTCCGATTGAGACTAGAGTCCGATGGAAAGTCCAAGGTGCTAACCACTACAACACCGCTGTGCCTTCTCCAGGCCATAAGAAACTCGCTCAAAAATATAAAAGAACCAAAATTGATGGACAGACGGACACAACAGGCAGCAAATAGAAACATGGGTTATTGTAGAACACAAGAGGGCGTGTATAAATTGCCATCATGACCAATGTTCTCCATGTTTTGCCTTGAGCTCTCACTGTTTTCCTGACAGTGTGCGTAGTTAGACCTACTTGAAAAAGGACATGTGTTTGATCCAACAAAATTTCTGAAGAGGATAGGGCTTTATAAATCTTCCATGTCTGTAAGCAGGTCTTAGTTGTATCATCACTTAGTAAAGGTAACAGGACTTTATGGAGTCTATGTTTGTGGTCGTACAAGTGTTTTGCAAAATTGGACGACCACATATAACAAGATTCCGATTTATTTGATTTTGAGTACATATGATTACAGACCAAATTGGACGACATGAATTCCAATTACTATTATTCTCATCAAAATCAGGGGAAAAGAGAGAAATAAGAATTGACTCTGCTTGACAACAAGACGACATATTCTTTTCGGAACGATAAACAGAAACCCATTTAAGTGCAATTAACTGTCCTGTTAATTCATACGTGATTGCCCGTATTGCCAAGCTACTTACTGGTGCTAGTTCACCCCGCTGTACTTAATGTGTCGGATCGAGTATGTAGACTCTTACCAGTATCTCGTAAATTCTGTATGACTGTCCGTTCGTAAATTTCACTTTTACAGTAATTTTAACTATCTGAATCGTTTTTGCATAAAACTCATACCACCATAAAAACGAACTTTTTATGTAACACAGTGAAACAGGCTTTCATCAGGTACTGAAATAAAATCACACCAGTATCATGTAAAAATTCGGGTTATTCCCCATACTCTGTATATCATTTACCTAAATGGCTAACTAATTTTAATTGTTTTCTGCAATGTTGATCTAATGAGTATGTTGTTTTGTCTTTGCAGGTCCACCAATCATCACTCACATCTCAAGTAACCAAACAGTAAACAATGGAGATAAAGTGAAACTCAACTGTACAGCAGATGGTAATCCACCTCCAACAAGCATCACCTGGAAAAACCTTTCTGATAACAGTGTTGTCACGTTTCCTTTAACCGTCAGTAAACAAGACTCAGGAGGTTACAGATGCACTGCTGATAATGGTATTGGAAGTCCGATTAGCAGGGATGTCTTCATTACTGTACAGTGTGAGTGTTATTAGTAAGTTATGAACTTAGGGACGGACCATTATTTTTTTGGAGGGGGGGGGGGGATGAAAAATCCTGAAAAAAATTGTTTGCAAAATCAAAAAAGCCCAAATAAATTGTTTGCAGACATGAAAAGGAGAAAATAAAAAGTTTGCAGACTAGTTGATACATAGTTTGATTTAAATATTAAGTAAATTTAGTCCTATTTGTTAAAATGCAAGATAACAAAGCAACAGAATGATTTGCATGGGTTCATCAACTGGTTTGACATGGTAAATTAGCCAACACAAACTAATTCAAAAGTTGACATTTTGAGTGTTAGCTATTCATTAGAGCAAACGAGCTATTTAACACTCAAACATCAGTTTTGTCATTTCTTTCCGGTGGCTAATTTACCAAATCGATTTGGTTGATAAACCCCAATTTCTGTTTTTTACTTTTCCACCAACAAATTACCACAGTTTCTTAAAATCAGTAACTAACCCCTTTATTAAAAATAATCTCTTCTGAGGACCTTGAAAGCATTTAATGTTAAAGTTAGGTTATTGTATTAATCGTTTCTATAACAAGAGCGTTTTGTAATTGGATAGCTGTAATCGGACAACTACGTTGCGCACGCGTCAATCAGGTGCACTGAAATGGGTTCTTTTTATGGCTGTTTCTCCACTGCTTGCAAAACTGATAACTAAAAATATATCCCTGAAGGGCACATAGATTTTCTAATCTCGCACTTTGTTATAGATAGGATTAACTGGACTTCGTATTGTACAATTCAGGGGTAATTGTGCTCGTAATTTCAAATCGTCCTCGCGCTACACGCTCAGCTGATTTAAAGTAACTCGCCCAATTACTCCCTGAATTGTGCTCCACTTAGTCCAATTACCATTACTTATCAAGAACTCTTCGAAGTGCAATGAAACTCTAACTAAGAAAAAAAAATTAACTTAAATTCCTGGGTTGCATGTATTCACTAACAGTCACACTGGCTTTTCAACAGGGCGAGGCTGGTTTGATGATGACATTTAATAAATCATCACTTAAACAGCAAGCAGTCTCCTGTTTTCCACTTGCATGAAGAAGGCAAATTGGATCCAGTCTTGTATAAACTACAAAATTAAGCGCAAGTGTAAGCAAGTGCTGTTTCATTTGGCTCCTCAATCCTTTCTAGGATCAGGGGAGAAAAGGCCGCTGGTGCAGTTCTATATTATTACTTGCAATTACGTTCACATTTTAATGTTTCAGAATACTTTGATCTGAGATTTTTAATTTTTTTAGGAAACAAAACAAGCCATGGTGCAGTTATGCTTTTATAAGTTAGAGACATAGAGACACGGCATTCATGGAAAGTAGTTTTAGGCAGTAATGTTTAGATAAGTATTTTTACTACATAAGATTACCTGATGAATTTTAACCGTATACAAATAATAATAATAATAATAATAATAATAATAATAATAATAATAATAATAATAATAACAAGAACAAACACAAAAAAAAATTGTTTGCAGGAAGATGCAGCCGGAAAAAAATTGTTTGCACAGACAACAACACAGAAAAAAATTGTTTGTCTTGAAAAAATTTTCACCCCCCCCCCCCCCTCCAAAAAAATAATGGTCCGTCCCTTAGCTTTGTTTTGAGCAGGGGTTGGTTTCTACAGAAACTGTGGTGCTTCGTCATTGGGGCCGAGTGAAACACTTCAGTTTGTCATTAACCGATTTGATCAATTATGAGGTAAATTGGACACTGTTCATAGATTGAAAAGCTGGCGTTTCGAGCGTCATTGGGGGAGTGAGACGGGGGAATGAAATCAATTTTTCTTAAACTGTGTTGATCACTTAATATAGTTAACAGGGTTTATTCTAGATATTGGCCAAAGAGGGCCCAGTGGGTCCCGTTCTGTATTTTCGGGGACTCCTTTTTGAGAAAGGGGGCCATTCTTGGAACATTCCAGATGAGCGACTGTTATTGTTATTATCGTTAAATATGCATGGAAGAAAAAAACAAAAATTCAGAAGTAACTCACGAAAGTGCAGAATATGAACACAGAAACAAACGAAGAAAAGAAAGGCAATTAAAGCAGTTAAAAGGCCACAAATTTCGAAGTGTAGAGCGGCGGCCATATTAATGTTATCGTCAGTGATGGTTTCGAATACTATATTTCAGAAAATTAGTACTCATCCTTGGGCACAATTTTGTGCCCCATTGAACTTTATGAGGCATTTTTTTTTTTCGAATTGCAGTTATCCGTGGGCGAGTGGTATTTGGGACAATTTTGAAATATTACTTGAGGTATTTTTCCGAAATTCCCCGCAGAAACCATATATTTATTACCCCGCCGTCAGGACGGGGTCTAGTAATACCCATTTTTTTTCATTAGTGTTTTTTTGGTAATCGCTTGCCCCAGACCTCCAGTTTTCGTTCGGCCAAACAAATAATCATCGTGTCTTCCGCTACACAGGTTAGGGCTCGTATCTTGAGTGACCGTAATAACGGCGGGGTCTAATGCCCCTGGGGCTTTTCTTGATTGTTTTATATACTACTGTATATGCACAAGTTTTCTCGAATTTTTCTTAAAAATTACAAAGTTCGTCAGAGTTATTTCGATTAGCCAAATGTCAAACAATTGAAGGGCCATTCAAAAGTTGCTTAAGTATTATCTGCCGCGGATTTTGCTTTCGGCTAGCCATTGTCTTTGTTGAAAGTGAAATCTTCCACTTAACAAATTGACGTCAGTTTTTTATGCGTCTGCATTCTTATGGCGAGTGGATCTACAACAAACTTTGACAATGTTATGACGAAATTTTACGATCAGTAAGAGGACAGATGCATTAAAAAAACTGACGTCAATTTGTTTTTACAATAACAAAAAGCCAAAACTGATTTTCAAACGAAGGAAAGAAATGCAATAGTCAATGGAAGATGCGATTGTCGACAAAGTTCGTCAGAGTTATTTCGATTAGCCAAATGTCAAACAATTGAAGGACCATTCAAAAGTTGCTTAAGTATTATCTGCCGCGGATTCTGCTTTCGGCTCGCCATTGTCTTTGTTGAAAGTGAAATCTTCCACTTAACAAATTGACGTCAGTTTTTTATGCGTCTGCATTCTTATGGCGAGTGGATCTACAACAAACTTTGACAATGTTATGACGAAATTTTGCGATCAGTAAGAGGACAGATGCATTAAAAAAACTGACGTCAATTTGTTTTTACAATAACAAAAAGCCAAAACTGATTTTCAAACGAAGGAAAGAAATGCAATAGTCAATGGAAGATGCGATTGGCGCAGAATCTGAATTTCATCGCTGTAATTTGGAGAATCACAGGCTCGTAAATTAAAACTTTAGTAAGAATAGACCAGAAATACAAGGAAAAATTCGAATTACTCAACTAACCTTTAATCCAGTGAAAACTGTTCACAAAATAATCCGCTAAAACACGGTTCAGCTTAATTTCATTGACAGCACAAATTCTAGCTCACCGCCGATTTTTAAGTCTGAATCCTCAATAAACACCCTCATCTTTTCGCTCTAAGGTTAAAATGGTTTCTTCAACTTTAACGCATAAATTTTAGATGATCTCCTCATTGAAGGCTTACTAGATTTGTGGTGCAGTTCTCGCCTCATAAGAATGCAGCGCTGAAAAGTTTGACAAAACTTTTGCTGATTGCGTCAGCTTTACGTTGTTTCGTCCGTCTTTATTCTTACTGACAATAAAAAATAGCCAATCAGCGTGCGAGAATTCGCTCAGTTATTGTAAAAAAAAAAAAAAACATGGCGCGGTGTTCTTGGCAGCCTCGTGACCTAAAATATTGGGTTAGCAGGAACCACATCGTGGCTATTAAGGACTTCGGGACTTAACTTTTCGTCCAGTTGTTTAGCGTCATACTCTCGGTTGCAGTTGTCCACACGGTACGCCAGGTCTTCGTACTTTTCTTCCTGTTTTGGTTTTCGCAATTTTCTTTCAATTCTTGATTTTCATGGGCGTCAAACTCTAGAAATCTTTCCGCCATTGTTTCAAACTTTCGTCGACGACAGGGCTCATGATTTTCGTTACTATGAAAACTGTAATTTCTGCATGTAGGTATTTCAATTTAGGCTGAAATACGATTCTTCTTTGCTAATCATGTTTCAAAATTTCCTCAGCCAGTAGTATAAGTATACAGGGTCCGAAATTAACTTTTTTATGCGAGCGCCAAGTAGCGACTGAAATTTGTTTTTCAGTCGCCAAATGGAAAATTCTGGTCGCCAAAAAGTGTCCGTAAAATTGTTGCTTCACAGCGAAACACGAAGCTCTTAAAGACATTTCTTCGCTCAAAACATAATTTTACTCGTGAACGATCGCAAGAGTCAGACTGCCATGAAAAAAAGGGCGATCGTGTAGCTTACATTGTAGTTGAAAAGGAGTTTTTGTTAAAATAATAGATAGCTCTCTTAGTTTGAAGACTGAACATGACGCCACTTCTTCTGACTGTAAAGCGTTATCGAAAATTTGTAGAGCGTTTCGTTGAATATTCAATGGCGAAAGGAAAGCCTGTGTTTATGCGATGCGCCCACGGTATGGTTGTCAGATGAAACTGCTGAAAACATGGCGGCCGCTAAATGTCGATTACATTGCGTGGATTACAACTGTTGTGGAGGTCATTTAACAGGAATCTTACCTTCGTTTTTGATCTAAATTATTTTCTATGGTGATTAAAAACTTCGAAAAGACAAGGGGTAAGTTTCTGCTGGAAATCAAACGCGAATTTTTCCATTTAAAACGAAATTAATTCCTTGAGAGGCGGTTCAAAACATTAACAAGGCGCTGAAAGTTAGTCGCCTCCTGGCGCCTAGCCTTTTCAGTCGCATTGGCGACCAGCTGGTCGCAATTTCGGACCCTGAGTATAGGTAATCACATGATTTTGAATGCAATTTGGAATAGATGAGCACAAGTAAATTTTTCAAAGGTTAACTACGGGCTCGTGCAATTTGTGGACTTTGAAAAATTTACGAGTGCTAATTTATTCCAAATTTTACGAAAAAATTATGTCATTATTTGTTAATAATTTCCATACATAGAGGATATTACACGGCGGCGCGAATATATGAATTTTATTTTCGAGTGGTAAAAACAATATTTAACGTATTCTGCACCATTTTCGTCAAAATCAATTTGCATCGTGGGGTGCTGACTAAACGTCCTCGGAGCCCAAAACGCTGTGTCAACAGCCACCAAATTGTCTGGGTAAGAACTTGAGGACTGGTTGCTTAATTTTCTTTGCTCGCAGAGCTCTGTTTCTTCACTGGGGGTTAGACTTCGCGATTTGTTTGGCCGCTTCCCTTTGCCGTCTTGTCACAGTCTTCTGGCCTCTCTCTCAAGAACTTGTTTTGACTCAATTTTGGGAGTCTCTAACATAATCGAATATTTTGTATTTCTTTTCTTTCAAGTGGCGGTCCATAGCTGTGGCCATAACTCGTAAACTATCCGGCTCGTAGTCGGTGCCGTCTTGTCTACACACCATCGCGTAAAATTGCTCGAGGAGATTGTTTAGCTCGCTCGGTTCATAGAGCTCAATGTTTTCGTCGTGGCCCTTTTCCTTCGCCCAGGTCCTCCATACCTTAAGCCAGTTAGCTGTACTTAATTTCGTGTTTTTGTTTTATGCGTTGTTTTTGAAACTCTTGATTAAAACTGAGACCTGTCTGCTATTTTGTTTTTGTTTCGGCTGGCAACCTAGCTGTCAGTCATTTCCAATTTTAGATCTTGCACTGGAAATTTCATCTTCTGCACTGTCAATTTATTTTTTTGCATTTTCAGTTTCACATTTTGCACTGTTTGGGACAAATTGACATGTTCTCAGCCAATCAGAGAGTGTTCTCAGCCAAGAGAGTGCTCTACAATAAAGGAGCGAATATATAAGTAGGTGGACTAATCAATGTAGGCACATATGGATTTTAATACAGTTCTGTTTCTTAGATCAACTCGAAGTTAGTCCACTCATCAGTTAATCTCCATATACAATCGTTAAGGTTTACATCAGCAATATGATCGCGTGACAAGAGACCGTTTTTAAAAAGGAAGTTACAAATTTAAAATTTTCTTTAACATTTTTAATTTCGCCAAGTTAAATAAATAACACTATGACGTTACAAATACAGAAAATACAAAGCGAAAGGCCCTAGCGTTAGCGCTTCATTTGCGGCGGAACAGTGGTAGCTCTTGATTTACTCTGAAGAAAGTACTAGCACTCGAAACGTCAGCCTTAAATCCATCTACGATGTCCAATTTACCTTATATTAGTTAACTAAGTAATATTGCTATTGCCGCTGTACAAGCTGTGTAGTTGTAGCATATACGACCTGTAGTGCTTTTGTACCCGGTGAAGAGTTTGGACCATTAAAGAAAAACCCGTCGAAATTAATCGATGAAATTAGTTAATTATTATCGATTAATATCAGCAATCGATGAGTTATTAATAATCACTCCAAACTGCTCGCTTCATTACATCGATTTTTACATCAATTTTCGCAGCAATTTTTTTCGAAATTTAAGAATCGCGAAAGTAACTGACAATAGGGTAAAATTATAGGACCAGATTTTCCTGATCCGGGATTCCACTGTATAAATTCGAATTCAATTTCACCACATTTCTTTAGACAAACCCACTGGCGTTACTATCACTGTGACAGAGAATACTGTCCAACAAGGACAGAATGTGACTCTTACATGCAATGTGGCAGACGCCTTTCCGCCCGTGTCAGAGTACAAGTTCTACCTCAATGGCAGCATCAGTAACGTAACAAACGTGAATAAATATACCATCGTCGGTGTGAAAAGATCACAGCACTATGGGAAATACCGATGTGAGGCTCACAATGCTGCTGGACATGAGCAAAGTACTGGGGTGGTTCTTAATGTAAACGGTAAGTCAATTTTTAGAGAGGACCGAATACAGTTTTATCCTATATATCAATAAATTGATGGTATGTGATTGTACGATTAGTATTTAGTGTATGTATGTTTTAGATTTAGCTATAATAGCCAAAATAGCCATTTTTAGTGACGAACTAATCATGGCTAACGCTTCACCATAAATAACTAGTTTAAATGGTCAAACACACAACACGTGCACAGTGCCCACCTACATCTGATTTTGTAAACAAAGTGTAAGCAAATATACTTTATTTCAAGGCGATAGCTTTTATTTTTTTGGCCTGGAATTTGGTTTCATGCTTTTTTCTAACGATTCAGTTGGTAAGGCAGTGGAAACCATACGTAGCAGTCACCTGGACAATTAGTCAACCAGCAAATCACTAGTCAACAATCGGCACTAAAGCATTTTTTTGTGTATAAATAAACATTGACGTTTCTTCGAGAGAATTTGTTGTTGTCAAGATTGTTTTTCACATAAAACTTGTGAATCAGTGACTTCATATGCTTCAATTTCCTTGTGGTGCTATGACAACCATACTTGATAAGTATCGTCATACACAATTGTCTCCTTGATCCAAAGTTTCCGGTTTTTTATTTATTTATTTTTTATTTTCAGTTCCTGCAGAGATCAAGTGGTTAACAGGGAATATAACTGTCAACGAAACAAATCCCATTTATTTAAGATGTGAAGTATCTGGTTACCCACCACCGGTTATCACCTGGGAAAAAGATGGAAGGCAAATACAATCAGGGATTGAAACGTTTCGTATTCCAAGCAGCACAAGAAACGACAATGGAACCTATGTGTGTATAGCAGAGAATGTGGGAGTGGGAAAGGCAGAAATGGCAACATTTGTCACCGTTAATTGTAAGTAAACGAGAAAGAAAAGAGTATAAATTGCTATTGATGAAATGTCTGCTAAAAAGTAAAATGCAACCCTAAAAGTAGCTAGAGATAATGAGAGATTCTTCCACGCTCTCTTTTGCTGGAGAGCATCTGCGTTAGCTTCAAGTAGGAGAACTTCCGTATTGCCGTCGTAGGACAATCCAGATAGGATTGATAGTGCTTCTGTTTCTCATTAACAATACTTACATCTGATTCATTTCCTTCTCGTTGGGTTCCCTGCTAGCAGAGGCCCCTTTTGCTTTGTATTTGCTGAGCTGACGGGCGGGAGGAAAAGGGACCTCTACCCTAGGTCGAAGTGAACTGTGTTAAGCATGCGCCACGGTTACTTAGCGACCGAAACGTCAAATGATGCTTTTAGCACGTGATCAGCTGACGACTCCCACCTTTCTCAACTGGCGCGCCAAAAAACACCTGCGCAGTTCTGTTGTCGTGAATGGCGAGTTCACCAAAAACTCCCCTAAAAAAAGTAGGCAGTTCGTCTAGAGATAGTTGTTGTCTAATCTGCGGATTAATTTCAAGTTATCTGGACAAGGAAGCTTTCTTAACATGACCACAACTCCCGGAATCAAAGAGAATTTAACCCATTGAAGGCCGGGTGTTCTATGATCGCACGCTAAATTAGCAGGTGGTAATAAACAACCCCATGCATGTGTAGTACGAAAGGGCAATCTATAGGTTCGAAAAAACAACACTCGCTTGATCTAAAAAATTTCTAACTTTCTAACTAAAAAATTTCTAACTTTTAAATAAAATAAACCAGTTGTCAACTAAGAATTAGCCAAAAATACAATCTCAAAGTCAAAATTTTGAAAATTTCCCCAAGAGATTTCTCATGTTGTCTCGCGCGTGAATCAAACCACAACAGAGCATTTGTGTCTGTTTAGGTCAGATTACTACTTTTCGAAATTTTATGAATGAAGGTACACAGAAGAAGGGACAGTAAGCTTTTCTAAATAATACATTTATTAAAACACGCCTTTATTTGTTTCTAAAGACCGAACGCGTTCAGTTCTTTCTTCGAGGGAAGCTACGCGCTAGCGATTTCGCTCGATGTGCAAGTTATTTTGAAGAGCATTTGGTGATCCGAACTGTGCACGTTTTTCAAAACTTTTACGAAAACTGTAAGGAATATGAAGAATCCCACAATTAAAATGCCATTTCGATACAAATTTACAATCAAATGCGTAATTTACTCTACCGTAGACTGGAGCATTTCACAGAAAGTTCGCAGCTCGGAAAATCTTTGGAGATGGAAGATTGTCCTTCGCCTTGACAGATGTTTTCTTCGCTCTAAAAGCTCTAAATTCCATTGCTTAACTTGTCGAGTGTTCCTTAGAGCGTCTTCTTTCGATTTTGTATCTTTCCGTCGTCCATGATAACAAAAACGAGAGAAAGTAAACGTTGTAACTCTTCACGAGTTTAGTTCTCTTTCCAGGACGGCATGTTACTATGCGGGCTCACTAAATGACAGCAGAATAACTGTAAAGGAATGCGCGAGATACAGTGGGCTCAAGTCACGGTCAGCAAACAATACAGGGAGTATGCGTCTCGGAAACCGCCGTGCACGACCATGGACGGCGGTTGAATCAAAGCAAATTTCGACCCAGGGCAGAGGTCCCTTTTCGTCCCGCCCGTCAGCTCAGCGAATACAAAGGAAAAGGGGCCTCTGCTAGCAGGGAACTCGTTGGGCAGTTGCCAGTTGATTTGAGTGCACGTCAAGCAGTTTAAGAGCACTACGTAGGAATTAGTAACGCTATAAAATATTATACAGGTGTGCTACCTTGTACCTTATCAGTGTTAATGTTAGTGTGACATTTTTCGGGCATGTTGTTTGATCTGTTTTAACTATTCCTTTGGGCCACATGCAAAGATTGTTGTGTTATTTTCCTTAATAATCGAGCATATTTGTAAATAAGTGTAATGTTACGTACAAAAAGCTTGCATGTCCTATTCCATAGTTTCTAATACTTGCTCAACACATTAATATGTAACTGTAATGATAAATTGGTACTTGTAAATATGCCATGTAACAGCATCTTTTGTTAATAAAGTCCGATCAAACCTACTAGTGTGGAATTATTACTGTGATCTTATACTAAAACCTTTAAAATAATGGACATAATCAATTTAAATAATATAGTGCTTGATAAGGTAACACCTTTGCTTTAAATAAGGGAACATTTTTATTAATGAAGCTTCAAGCTTCGCTTAACACAGTGTATCTCCAATAGTCCCTGCGATTTTCAATGGTGACATTCCTTTGCGCCAGATGTCAAGACATTGATATCATTTCCGCGACAATAGGCTTTGCAGATGCAAAGAGAAACGAATAAACCCTTGCATATCCACAGCCATGCACCCTTTATAAGACGCCAACTGCAGATCTTGTATCCGTTTGGGTTAAGTTAATTTTACGTTTTCAATTACTTGCATCCTCAATCAGCTTGTCATTTAATCAACAGACAGAGCTACCATTTCGAGTGTTTCGCCCACTGTAACCCAGTCTTGGGTTGGTCAGACAGTCAAACTGACGTGTGTGGCAGATGGTGTTCCCACGCCAGTCCTCACCTGGAAAAAACCGAATGGAAGTGAACTGAAAAAAGTTACAGCGACGGAGAATGTAGCAGATGCAGAGATGAAAGGAGATAATGATTTTGGATTTTATACCTGCCACGCTGGAAATGGCGTTGGTGCTGCCGCTACACGCAGAGTGGAAGTGAAACAAATAAGTAAGTTGGACTCGTTGTAAGTTAATTGGTTTTGAATATGTATCACGATATTTTTTTCTGTACAATCAGGAAAAACGACTTGCTTTTGTAAGTTAGTGGACTTTACGCCCGGTTGGTGTTATTATTGCCCTTGGTTTTTCAGGGTGTAAAGTAGAGAATAGTTAAGTTAATCTGGTAACCTCTGTTCGTTTATTCGTTATCCCAGTGTAATGTTTGGTAAATTACAGTTGTCAAATTGTTTCTGCTTTGCACACACATCTGATCACATTACACTTGCCCAAGACAATGTTACTGTGGCTTCCTGTAAAGTTTCATTTCTCATGATTGTTGTGATAGAAGGGCTGTTTTATAGGTCCATTCGATATTTCTTAAGCTGCCACTTGGATAAAATTGCAAACTTCTTTCGTCACTAGTAATGATTCTTTCTTTCTTTTTTTTTTCGGAAGTAGCATATTTACTTTGCAGGTAACATTGATGCCGGCTCCCTGGCCTTAACCCATCGTCAACGCCTTCCTCTTGTGATCCCCCTATTGCTTTGACAAATAGATCTGATTGAACTGCAACCGTCCCTAAACTTAAAGAAGGAAAAACAAAGATCGAGTAATTACCACACAACCACGCAAAGAAATAGCACACAGCTACCGTTTTAGTTTGCCAGCTAGCGTCGCTTAGATGGTATAATATTAATTATTAAAAACTGGACTACGTATATTGGATTTCTAGCATTTTGATTGGCTCAACGGAGCTAGGCTATCAGCTCATATACCTGCTGGGACCAGATATGGTCAATGAACACTCAACAACAAAGTGAGCTGAAAGTTTTTTCCTCGCGAGCAACCCGGCGAGAAAAATGGACGAGAAAAATCACTTGGCAGCGAATTTAAATTAAGCAGAAATTCCAACAGCGTCTCCAACAAGCATCACCAACAACGTCGTCTAACACAAGTCAAAATTGTTTGAAGAAACTATGCCGAAATAGCATTAAGCGTTGTGTTTACAATTAATTTCTTTCATCGATCGTCACGTCGATCATTGAAATTGAACACACGGTAGGTTTTATCAGAAAGGATTTTCACTTCAAAATATCAAGACGAGACATAAAAATTAATAAAACACAGCGAAATGGGGCAGGAGCATTTAATAAAAACTATCACACATTCATGGCGAGTCGGTGCGAAAATCATGAAGCAGTCTAAAGTACTAAAAAAATACAGCTGCAAACTACCAAGAAGTAAGGAAGGGCGAGCTTGTTTTTCGGCTTTAACACGCAAACTTGACACTGGTTTACCTGCACTTGTTGTAGCTCTGTGTTCCAACAGGTCCAAATGCTCAGATAGAAATCGAATGCCATGTAAACGGAGTTGAATCGCTTTTCCATTTGTTTGAATGTTGTTTTTGCCATTCCGTCCGCAACCTCTAAACCGAGAACAACTGCATTTTGCGCTTTGCGTTTAAAAAACTATGACGGTGAATTCTAATGTTCCTCGCTACAGTAATCTTGCTTCTGAGCTGCATAGAAATTACCTCTTCAAGTTCAACTGTTCAAATTTGTTCTGTCTTCATTTCTTTTAAACACGCACATGATGGCTCCGTTGTGCGAGCAGCAGCTATATGGTGAAATTGTACAGCTTCAATCCGCTTTGAACGATGATTACAACAATGTTCAGGAAAAGTCAAACATTTACCATATTTCAGAGCCTATAATTAGAAGATTTTTTCCTAAACGTGTGCTACTTTGTTCACTTTCGAGCAGTTCACATTTATTCATTCAGCTTTGCAATGAAACGCTGCAACACTTCGCAAGGTTTTGGCGCCTTTTTCGTTCAGTCATGTGATCAATTCTTGTTCCGTTTAAATTTCTTTTCTTATTTTTCCCGTTCTTTCTTGATTTTTTTTAATAGTGGTTAAGTATTTAATAAAACAATTATTCTACTCAGGCTTGCTGGATATCAAATGATTATAACCAACTCGGCGCTACGCGCCTCGTTGGTTATCTATCATTCGATATCCAGCGCGCCCTCGTAGAATAATTGTTAATTAGCACACGCTTCTTCTCTTAGCGTCCAGTTTTGGACTCACTCCGCTAACGCGTACGTCGTAGCCATGTCAGCCATGTTGTATGGAGGGTACTGTACGCACGTGTAGCTAGAAAGCCTTTGGAGTCCGCTTTAATGTATCTCGGCTTTTGATCACATCTGTGTAGGATCCTTTGAGTACGGGACGAAAATTTAAGCAAATATCAAAAATCAAATCGGCGCTGTCGTTATGACTATCAATTTCAATCGATTACCAGCATTAATCACTCTAAATCAATTAATTCGGTTGGTTTCTGGAATGTGTAAATCATATATATTATCGCGAATCAACGTAACGACGAATGTTTTGTTTCCGTTCAGAGGCTCCAGGCTCACCGATCATCACACTGGATGTTCAAGCCACTTCAGTGTCTGTCACATGGACTGCACCAGATAATGGGGGGAGTCCTATCACTGGATACAGAGTGGTATTACTACAGGGTGACAATATCATAAAGAATGAAAGTGTTACAAACAAATTGAGTTGGTCCAAGGGGGAGCTGATCAAAAACACCAGCTACACTGTGAAAGTGTCCGCGAGGAATTCTGTGTTTGAAGGGAATGCCGCTGAAACGAAATTCACCACAAAGTATGAAGGTACGAAATTCTGTGGGTTGTGCAGTTGTTGTTGTTCCTTGCTTTTTTTGGTGGGGAGGGGGTGGGGGATATTTGTTAACTTATATTTGGGGCACCTTTCTGTGCCTTGTTTACACAAAACTGAATGCAGTTAAATTACTATGTAATAGTAGTACAAGCAGTGTCTCTTTGACCTCGTGTGTCAGTTGTAAAAGATGTTACATGAAATAATGCGACTTGTGAACCATCCAGCATGCGGACCGAGGTCAGCCTTCCTTTTTTTAACGAGATACTCGATTCGCAGTTCCCAGGTCCATCTGAAGTGAGGCGCGATCGCCTGGTGATTGCGTTGATTGAATGATTTATGTTTAAATGTTGTCGGTTGTGTTATTATTCTCGCTTTAAATTTCGTTTCGTGTGCTAGTAAGCACCGTCGTTAAATGGAATGCGCCAAAACATTGCCACGTTAACCGCAAGGAAAACCTCTATCGTATGCGTTTCACTTAACAAAACGCGGCTCGTTTAACATTAATTGATTATTGTTAATAAGGTCAAGGATCAGGAGTGTGATAATTGTTTTCACCAAAACCACAGGGCGCAGAAGAGTCATATTTGACCGTAATGCTGGCTAAATTCATCGGACAAATCGATCTTGTTTTGAATTCAAAATAATGAACGTGACCGAACAAAGCATGCTATCTAGTTACGCGTCTGGTGAAATTCTATCCGCAAGACAAAAGGCCGAAAATGGTCGCCCGAAGGGCGACGTTATCGGAAAGCGAAGCTTTCCGAAACGAGGCACGAAGTGCCGAGAAGAAAAAAAGGTCTCTTTCTTTACTGTTAGTCGGCTGTTAGTTACTGGTGATACGCCCACAGCAACTGCAGTATGCGGTTTTCGTCATGCGGATGGAATTTCACCAGACGCGTAACCAGATAGCATGATGCTTTGTTCAGTCTTATTGTTTATTGTTTTGAATCAACAAGATTGATTTGCGCGATAAATATTAAGCCAGCATTACGGTCAAATATGACTCCTCTGCGCCCTGTGCCAAAACTGTAAAAAGCCCAAGTTGATACACATGTAAATCGTTGAAATCGGTGCTCGGTAAAAGTCAACATTATTGATGTCATCAATATTAATTTGTTGAGTGATATTAATAAATAGTTGGGAGGAAAGGTTCTTGTGGTAGTTAGTACATTAACTTCAATTGTCATTGATTGGTTGATTGGTTAACTGACAGTAAGACGTTATTGCAAAGTAAGCCCGATAAAGACTTACAGACATACTCTTGCGCCATTATCCAGCCATGTACAAACAAAACTCTGACCTATTCTGGAAAAAAAATATATGCAATATACATACTCAGTGCAAAGAGAGATCTAAATGTTTTTATGAAGAGTATTTTTTTAATTTAAAAGTAAAAAAGAATGAAAAACTTGTTTACATCAAGAGTTGCGTTTTTGGTGCTGGTGGGATGAAGGAACAAAACTAGAAGTGTATTAGAACTAAAGAAGGACTGGACGACTGGACGGTTCGTAAGTGACCACTAGAGGGACCGGGAAACATTATTACTTACGGGAGATTCGCCCTGTATGTACAGGGTTTGACTGAGGCTGAATTGTCATTAAAACCAGATTCCTATATCTACCACGTGGCAGGCGCCAAATAGGAAGGGAAACGGGGAATCACAAAGTGCAAAATGCGTTTCGCGTGGGCGGAACGCGAGACCTTTTCCCCTTGCCTCGCGTTCCGCGCTGGCGTCTCGCTGATTCCCCCTCTCCCCTCTTTTAGCGCCTGTCAGTCAGGCTAGATTCCATAAGGTGATCGCTTTAAAAGACAGCCTAATAGAAGCATTTGAACAAAATTTTATGAACGTGACAGCCCAAGGGAGAGGCTACTCATGGAGATTTGATAGCATCCGTATTCCACTGTGTTCTTACTTTTTGTTTATTTTTTCTATAAGGAGCTCCAGCTGCCCCAGAAATCATAGGCTTACCTGCTACCACAAATGATGTGAACATCACGATAAAGTGGAATGAACCGCTAAACAACGGGGCGCCCATCGCACAGTACACTGTGTACCAAAGAACTGTGGGAGATAATGGAACACCACAGGAATGGCGCAAAATGAACGAAATTAAAGATCCTTCAGTTCGTCAAGTTGCTTTTAAATTGGAGAAGGGAAAGATTTATGAATTTGTGGTGACTGCCACAAACAAGTTTGGTACGAGTATCATAGAAGAGGAGAAAATCAAGAAAATTGAGGTGTTGGGAGGTAGGTCCTAACTCGTAGGTTTTCTTGTTTGTTTGTTTGTTTGTTTGTTTGTTTGCTGGCTTGTTGTAGTTTTTGTTTACGTTTTAATTCCCACTCATGCGCCTTGCACCCTGGATTGTTACCTTATATGGTGATGAGTACAAGAAGAAACTTATTTATATATGAACTATGTTGTACAAGTTGAACCATTTCCAGTCGTGCTCACGGCTTCAAATCAGTTAAATAGAGTGAAACAAATTATCTTCTGTTGTTTCTCCGACTGGTTTGTGTCAGCTTTCTACATGCCTTGTAACTAGGGAGGTTTATTTAGTACAGGGATAACAAGCCTTATTTGTAAACTTTATAGTAAACAGGAAAACGTTTTTTTAATCAGCATACGTCTTCTGGCGATCCACATCGAGATTCTGAGGTGTGCGAAATAATGCGCACAAAAGTTAGTCCTTACAAACTGGTTTTTCTCCATTGACAACAACAAAGATAAAATGGCACGCCAATGCCTGTAAGTTTGAGTTCTCGCCTTTTAATGTTTGGACACAAGAAACAGAAAATTTTCAGTAACCAGCTGTCTCAGTGAAACAATATGAGGTTACTAGAATGCTGGAATGGAGACTTGTTCTATGATGAAGAAATAATTTCCATGTGAGACGCACATTTCAACTGCTAAACCCGTAGATCCACTGAACCATCTTTCATCTTAATAAAATCGCAATAATGTTGAAAATACATCCGCACGTGACACTTGTGTGTTATTGTTGTCGTTGCTGCTTGCCCTGCCAGTTCCAACCGCCGCCTATATATTGTGGATACTGTACTGAAAGAACACCAGAAAAGCAAATAAGGGAAATGGTCAAAACTATTGTACTGAGGCAGGACCCACCACTCTGCAAAAAGACAGGTGGTCTCTTCATGTACCCCTTTCCCCCACCTTAAAAGGTGGTGTCTTGTTTGTATAACCCCACTCTATCAGGAGTAGAAACTAAGTAAAAGATTGGAACCTCCTTGTGTCATTTCTCCAGCAATGCAAGCTTTATGTAGACCTAATATGAAAGTCTCAACTCAAATTTTGAGGCCAATAAATTTTGTCCATTTGGCTAATCAGACAGGTGGTATCTTGCATAGCCCCCCCTACCCCTACACAAGGTGGGTCCTCATCTAGTACACTTGTGATGACCACTTCCTAACGCTTTCGGTAGAGGTTTTCTTCCAGGCAGCCACATCTTTTCGGATTTACTAGCCACCATTAAATTGTATTGTTAATTCCGGATGCTGATGGTTTTAACGATCTGTTGCTTTGGGAATATTACGGTATTTACTTCCCAATACATTTTTTTTTTGCGGGGGGAGGACTTCTATTTTAACTCTTTATAAATTAGTTAATCAAGTGGTTAAATTACATTTCGATATCTGCACAGATATTCCGGCGCCCGTTCAATTTACAGCTGAGGTAGAGGGTAGTGAAATAACCTTAAAATGGACAGAACCAGAAAACAACGCAGCACCAATCACAAAGTATTCTGTGTACCAAAGATTCGTAAATGATCAGAAGTGGCCGGAGCCCGAAGACATAACCGACACCTCCAAACGTGACTATGTTCGTAAAGGGGAGGAAGGCAAGGAGTATGAATTTGTGGTGACTGCAACAAACAAATATGGTGAGAGTTTAAAGACAGAAAAGAAGACGGTCAAAGTTTTCAAAGGTACAGTACGTCTGGCTAACGTTACAAAGTTAAGTCAGAGATGGTTCCGTTTTGCTGCATGTAGCAGTTTCCTTAAATCCACGAAAATAGGGTATTACAGCTTTTAGCTGTATGTTGTTTTTGGGGTGGTCATCGGGGCACTTTTAATCAACGTATATTATGCAGAGGGAAGGGTAATGACTGAAAACATAACCATGGATGTTTCTTGTTAGTGTCCAGCATTTCTGAGCAGGATTGGGGGAGACGAAGCGAAGTACCTAGTACCGAGTGCAAACGAATCAAAGCTTTACGAAAAGCAGATGAAGCGAACGCTTGCGATAGCAGACGAATGGAGTTGCCCAGAAACTTAAGGGTTTCCAGCAAAAAGCAACTACAATCCATGCTTTGTTTGACGCAAGATTAACAGGAACACTACGCAAAATCTTTTGTTATGTGACTACACCATTCATTTAAGGCACTTCTGAGACTTTTTCTCGGATCCTGAAACTTCACAACGCCCGCGTTTTGATTCCTTTACTATGGTAAATCATACGTTAATTCTAATTCATCATTACCTTGTATTTCGTAGCTTCCCCTGAGCCGCCAGACACAAAACAAGGTAGGAGAGAAACTATAATATACGTGATAACTATATATGATATTTCCATTTCTACACTTTTTGTTGTTGAAAAGTTGGCTATCGGTTCAGGGTTTTCCTATGTTCCACAAAATTTGGTATGAAAACAAAAGTAACAAGAACAACAACAAACAAATAAATAAAGGTACAAACTAGCTGGTTGTTTATATTGTTTATTGTTTAATTTAGCTATATGTCATTTTTGGGGGGCTCATCTG